>CM066730.1:131010022-132210022 GCA_033961575.1 Aselliscus stoliczkanus
AGACAGTAGTACATATGTAATTCTTCTTTCAATATGTTGGTTAGTGACAGAGCTCTCAGAAAGATATTTTGATATAGACACTCCATTCTCTTGTTGTTTAAAAAATTTTGTTGAAAACAAATTGCTGGCAGATGGAAACCCTCAAGACCTCCCACAGCAAGAAGAGAGTGTTGCTGCTGTGGGGAAGTGATGCACGAGGTCCAAAGACATTAACCTGGGTCATCCCTTGAGCTGAAAGGAAGTGGTAGCCAGATGCATCATTGACTCTTAATTGTGCATTATAGCCTACAGACTTGTGCTTTAAGACGCACAATTTGAATGAGCTGGGAGAAAGAAACACATTCTGCTCACCAGAATTGCTAAACAGTTTATGAAACAACACTTTGGGAGAGTCTGATCCCTGGCTAACAATATCCGTGGCTTTCTTAATCTCCAGATCCGTCTCCACAGGTCTTTTCATCTGAAGCTTATTGGAAAACCTCAATTTCCTCTCGAAGGGAAAACTGATTAGGAGTCGGCTTTCTCAAACCCTGAATCATATACCCCTAAGCCAGGGATAACAAACAGATTTTCATCTAAAGGGCCAGCTCTAATCAATAGTGAATTCTGTATCTCCACGCAGCTCACAGCCAAGAGGAATGTCTGCTCAGGCACGGAAGCGGAGTAAGGAGCTTGTCTCGTGCACCTCAGTGTTCCCAGGGCATTGAACAGCGCCCAGCTCACAGAAAGCACTCAGTCAAAGGGCATTGAATGCATGAGTGAATGAACTAATTATTCTATCACCTCCAGCTTATATCTTTGAAAAAGTACAAGGTTGTAGAAATCACACTAAACTCGGAGATGCTAGTTCCAGGACCGCCAAATACCTAGCTAAGAATCTTTATCTCTGAATCTCAATTCCCCTGTCTCTAAAATGAATACAACAATATTCACCCTGATTGATCAGCAGTTGAAATGATACCTTATATTGAAAAACAACCCAGGGCCATCTATTTTTCTGTACTGAATCTATCAGTCTGCCACTTTCCCATCAGCCTTTCAGAATAAGCCTGCCTCTTGCAGCCTGTCTGACCCTCATGACTTCCTGGAGACCCACATGATTTTTTTACAGTATTACCTCCTCCTGGAAACCTCAGCCTCAGAAAGACTGAGAAAGACCAACAATCAGAATATCAGAAAAGGTGGTTTGCAATGAATAGTTGCATCGGTAATGAAATTGTTAACTCCTGAGAAAAATTACACGGCGATCTTTACAATAACATAATGAAAGGAGAACATGAAAAATCTAAGTGCTACACGGTGACATTTAGATAGAAGAGAAGAGGTTTTCAGAGGTATCTCCTTGACAACCAAAGGCAGAGTGGAAGGAGCATAACCTTCTGTAGCCTCTTTCTGTCAAAACAAACTATCACTTCATTACATCTGTTCTAGATGGAGGGCTCTCTGTGTGCCACAGAGAATCGTATTTACTTTATTAGAGTAGATTTCCTACTTGGTTTAAATGAATTCAGAAATGAAAATCCCAGGGACATTAGAGAATCACATTTAAAATTTTAGGGCAGCATTCCAGCTCCTCAGTGATCAGGCCCTATCTTCATTCTGGCTCCTAGGCTCAGGGCTCTCCAGAGGCTTGCCATCCACTTTGAATAAAACTCAAAACCCTAATAACGCTGACAAGCCTGCATGACCTGGCCCAGCACTAGCTCCCTACATACATCTGTCCCTCACCCACTCTGCCGTAGGCGAGCTACTCCTTAAACAGGGACTCCCTGCTCCAGACCTTGGCAGGTGCTGTGCCCTCCTCCTGGAACACTTTTCGCCTAGATAGGCACCAGAGTCTCTCCTTCCCCTCCTTCCGGTTCCTTTTGACATATTGCCCTATCAAACAGGACTTCCCTGACCATTCTATTTGAATTAGCACCTCCTATCCCATCATTCTCAATTTTCTAACCCTTTTAATGTTTTTCTCTGTTGCTCTTAAGTCATTGAACATTGTACATGTGTGTGTATGTATACCTCTATTTGTTTATTTACTTTTATTTATAAAGGTTTACTTTCCCTTATCAGAATGTAAGCCCCTGAAGGCAAGCACTGTGCTTTGATTTCACTGCTATATCCCCAGTGCCTAGAGCAGTATCTGGTATGCAATCGATAAAAAAATGTGTTGAATAAAGGAATAAAACCCTCTCCCCAGCCTACTCTCCCATTATGTTCACTCACTCTCCCTTCCCCGCATGCATTTATGCATCACATCTCCACACCCTGCACATTGCTCTCTCCACCTAGAATATGTTTTCCCTTGTTCATGGTTCCCAAAGAGTCTGTCTACCTCATACAAGGGTGGAACTGATTGGCAGGAAAGGACAGGAGCTGGGAAGGGAGAGCTTGCCAGAGAAAGATTGTACCAGAAAAGAACTGGGAGAGGAGCACAGGAGGAACTGGAAGAATGAGTTACTCGGGGCGGGGGGGGGGGGGGCACGGTTAGCTCAGGTGGTTAGAGCACAGTGCTCACAACACCAAGGTTGCCGGTTTGATCCCCACATGGGCTGCTGAGCTATGCCTTCCACAATTAGATTGAAAACAAGGACTTGACTTGGAGTTGATGGGTCCTGGAAAAACAACCCCCCCCCCAAAAAAAAGTTACACTAGAGAAGGAGAAGGAAACGAATGAGAAGGAGAGCCTGGTGATCATCCTGACCAACCTCAGCCACATGCCCAAGACACATGCATCTAAGTGTCTGCTTTGCTGCCAACATCTAAGATGCAGCCCTCCTCTCTGCCCACCTTTCCAACCATCACAATCTTTCTTATCCCTCCAGGATCAATTTATGTGCCCACCCAGAGGCTCCCCAATCCAAACATTCAGAGTTCACGTACCACTGCAACCTTGGTTAGGTCCTCCATCCAGCATTAGAGAGAGGTGGTTTGGTTTTTGTTTTTTCCTCCACTTTTTCTCCCGCTCCCATGATATGTGAACTCCTTGGGAAACAAAGGTATATAGATTTCTGAGATATATTTGAATCCTGACTCTACTATTTCATACTGCATTTCATTGATAGCTGATGGAAGACACAGCATTATGTTTTACACCACCAAAAACAGAAAAATGCTGCCAATTAGCTGTAAGACAGCATCAATTGTGAAATGCACCCTGACTGCAGACATCTGAGAACATGAAAAGGGTACAACAAAGAACTGGTAAAATATGGAAGGTGCGTGGCCTTAGGTGAGTGCCTAAACCTCTTTGAACTTCAGACTTTCCATATGTGAAATGAAAAACGTACTTTTAAATTCATTGAACAAATATGTATTGAGTGCTTAAGTGTTGGGATTGTTTTCCTTGAGAGGAACAGGAACTGGCTCTGGTTGACTTAAGCGAAAAGGAGATTTACTGGGAGGATATTGAGAACTAAAGAGAGGCTGGAGAAGCAGACGCCAAGGGAGCACTGAGACCTAGGAAACAGGAACCATGGCAACAGTATCCCACCAAGAGGGATTCCAGATAGTGATACTCAAGGCTTCTGGGTGAACTCAGAAGCCTCTGATGGATGGAGCCTGCCCCCTGGTGTAGGGGTTCAGGTCAGCATCTGCCCCCTTCCGGCTTCCAAAGTGGGAGGCAAGCACTTGAATTTGACATCCCATCAAGACTACGCATAACAGGAGAGTGATAATTCCCCAAAGTGATTTGAAAGACTATTCAGTAGGTAAGGAAGGGAGATTGGATGCTACGTGGCAAAACAAAAACCCAAAGAAAGATAAATTTTACCAGTTCCTAATATATGCCAGACAACGCCCCCAAACAGTCATGGTCGCTACTTTCTTAGGAATTACTATCTAATGAAACAGGGAGGTATTACAAAATAGTGGTAATAATAATAATAATAATAATAATAATAATAATGTATTTTCAAGGAAGAAAACAGACTGCTATGGAAGAGAATAAGTGGTGAGACCTACTGCTTGTCTAAATTCAATGGCTCATTTCCAGTCTCATTTTATATAAACTTCGACAACAGTTGATCACTTCCTGCCTGTGAAACACTTTCTTCACTTTGCTTCAAGGCGATCATGTCCTCATGGTTTTCCTCCTTCTTCACTTGCTATTCTTTCTCCTTTGCTGAATCCTTCATCTCCCCAACCCTTAAATGCGGGCAGGCCTCGGGGCTTAGTCTCAGGCTCTTACTCTGTCTACACTCACTCCCTTGGTGAGTCCACCCAATTTTAAGGTTTTAAATAATATCTGTATACTGAAGTCTGACAAATTCATTTCTCCAGCCAGAACTATCTACACTGAACCCCAGACTCATGTATCCAACCGATGTCTCAATCTCTCCATTGAGATGTCTAATCAGAGGCTCAAATTTATCATATCTAAATCTAATTCCCCGTCTTCACTATGCCAAGCCTGCCCCATAGTCTTTTCTTTGTCAAGCAATGGCAACTCCATTTTACCAGCAACTTTGGTGTCACCTGTGACTCCTATCTTTTTCTCACACCCCACACCTAATCCATTGGCAAATCCTGTTGCCTCCAGATCTGACCACATCCCATACCTCCACCACCACTACATTGGTCCTAGCCAACCTCTCTCTCCAGGGCTATTGTAACAGCCCCCAAATGGTTTTATCTGTCTCTGCCCTTGTTCCCCTACATTTAAATTTCAGCACAAGTAATGCTTCAAAAATCCTTTAAAAATCTAAACCTGATCATGCACCGTTTTCAAAACTTTGGGATGATGACCTGCAGGTCCTCATACAATCTTCCTTCCCACTACTCCAAATCTTATTTCCTGGTTCTCTCTTGTTTATTTACTCTGCTTTGGCATGGTTTCTTCCTCCATGTTTTTGCAATTGCTCTTGACTGCTCCCAGAATGCTCTTTCCTCTAGTTTTCCTGGATTTCTCCCTTACCTTTTCAGGTCTTGACTAAAATGTCATCTTCTCAATCAGGCACTCCCTCACTACCACATCTAAGATTGTACACCCCCCACACACACACACACACACACTCACTCACACACAATCTACTTCCCAAGTCCCCATTTTATTTTCTCCATGCCACTCCCCCCTATCTGGCATATTATATATCTTACCTATGTGTGTATTTCCCACTAGTATGTAAACTGCACGAAGGCAGGGCTTTCATTCACTGTTCACAACATTGCCCGGCACATAGAGCACTTTCAATAAATATTTGTTTAATGAACCAAGTTGCCTAATCTTCCCGAATAGCAGTGAAGAACATGTGAGAAATAACCTATACCTACAATAGAAAATTCACAGAGCAGCCAATGAAGTACTGTGCACTGTGTACATGCGAGGATGTGTGAGAACCGACACACCATGTGGCCGTATTTTGACACCTTGCCCATTTAGCAATCATTTATATGGACTGAACATATGAAAATGTGTTTTGCTACCTGCAATACAATTTAAAGACCAAAAAGGTCTTTCCCTTCTTTTCATGACAAAGGTGCATTTCCAATCCTCTTCTTCTCACCAGGACCTCATTACCTATCCCCTGGGGGAAAAAAAAACCCCACATGAAATAAAAAAGAAGATGAAACACCTATTAAAGCAACATTACTAGATAATATAGTAGTAATTGGTAGCATTTCTGTAAACATATTTTTAAAGCCCCCGAATATTTTAGGAAAATGAAGCATCTGGTGGGCTGAGCTAGTATGAAGAGAGGAAGATAAATACAGTGGGGGCAGCTGGCTGACCCTTGCTATAGAAATATTCCCCACGGCTGACCGGTAGGCACTAGCAGCAAGTTGACTTCTTCCCAAGACACATCCAAGCTGCATTTATATTTCATCAGTCTCCAAACAAAATGAGCGTTTGGACCTATCCCACCTGGCAGGCTGGGAATATATAAGTCCACAGACAGCAATAACTACACATCTTTCAGTAACTTAGAAAAGGCGACTAAATAGAGGTAATTGAATTTAATGCAGTGTGTTAAGAAAGGGTTGACTTTCTAGCATTTGTGTTTCATTCAGGCACTTCTCTCTCCATCTTCTTGTCTTGCCCATCTAATCAGACAAGTCAATTGCAGAAGGACTCCATCTTTCTGAAATTGCAGTTGGGAGGGAGGATTATCAAGGAGGAGGAACCATCCATGAGCCAAGACTTAGGAGGGCATCGAAGGGAGTCTGCCATCTTGCTGTGACTCACGGGCTTCAATAGTGAGGCCATGCCTGCCTGGAAGGCTGCTCACAACCAAGACTGGCATAGGGTAGATCCTTGAGGGAGGGGGAGTGGGGATCAGGATCATTGTGGGGGTAGCATGATAATGAGAGCTATTATGTACTAAGTGCCTATTTTGTGTACCAGGACTGGGCTAGGCACCTTATCGGCAGGCATTATCTAATTTCATACTCACACTATCCCCGTGAGATGGTATTAATATGCTGATAACTCTACAGGTAAGAAAGAGGTTCAGAGAGGTTATGTGAGGCTTCCAGTGTTATTTGTGTGCTCACACTGTGCACGTTTAAGATTAAGGGTCTTTTCAGAATATGAAGCACCCAGATCCAAAGAAAATCTCTCTCTCTCTCTCTCTCTCTCTCTCTCTCTCTCTCTCTCTCTCTCTCTCTCTCTCTCATGCGCACACACGCACATATACACACACACATACCTTTGCTCCTTCTAAGAGGTCACAGAAGGATCTTGCTCATAAAACTGCTGCTACCTGTGCACATTACTAGACGTCAGCAGGCGGGGCTGCACTTGCAATGGTTTTGACTAGACCCTGGCTGTGTGCCCCTCAAGGATCCACCTTGATGGAGCTGAGAAGGTAGGGGTTCTAAATCTGGGCTTTTATAAAGAAATGTTGCCATCTGGTGGACACCTGCCCACACTATTTAAAATCGTGATAAAATCCTAAAAGCAAGAGGAAGGGTGATGTATTTTGAAATTCAGTTGTTTTTGGTTTTGTTTTAGCTTCAACTCTTTAGGCCTCAGTTGTAGGTCCTTTGTAGGTCTATGCCATTAAATAGACTACTGTTTTTGTAGATACACATATGTCCTCAGAATTTCCATACATCTAAAAATAACATGACCGCTGCCTACAACCCTCTATACAAATCAAGTCCTTCTTTTGTTTTCAACTTCTTGGTAAAGTCACCCCCATCAACCCAGTAATTCAATCAAGCAACTTAGGGGTTATTTATATATTTTTTTTAGGGCAGTGTCACTGGCCCTCATATGTGGGACGGGGGGTTATTTTTGATGCTCCTTTCTCCCCAACCTGCCCTCCTCACCCCCAACATGTTGTCCTTCACAATATCTTGTCAATCCTAGCTCCAAACTACACTCAAAAACTATCTGCCTCTCTCTGTTCCCTTGGTTACAATGCTGGTTCAAACCACCCTCTCTTGTTTAGACTTACCAGTCTCCTAGCTGGTGCCCTTGCTTTTATCTGAGTTCTGCCTGTATTGCTAAACTCATCTCACATCACTTTTCCACTGTTCTCTGCATCCCTGCTACACTAGCCTGCTTTGGGATTTATACAATATCCTAAGCTCTTTCCTGCCTCAGGACCTTCAACGCATGCTGTTCTCAGGGGCTGAGTTGCTCTCTGTCCAACTGCACTTGAATATCACCTATTCAGTTTTCAGTTATGAATTGGAAATACTTGATTTTCAATGTTAATTAAGTCTCCAGGATTGTTCTTTTTTATGATTTTTTTTTTTTTTTTACTTTTAGGGCCCATCACTTTTTATACTTGTACATATGTGTATTTGTTTTAAAAATACTTTTCCAATTCCTCACCTACCTCATTTGTAAATTCCATGAGGGGAAGAGCCATATCTGTTTAGTTAATCTTTGTATCCCTGGTTCCCAGCACAGAGTTTTATGCATAGGAGATTTAAAAAAAAGATAGAAAGGTGGAAAGCTTACTATTATGACCCATATTGTTATTGTTGATAATAATAATACTCTACTTTCTTTTAGCACATGTTTATTAAAAATGCTATTGTCAGGCCGGCTGAGTGGCACATTGGTTAAGAGCTGGTTTTGGAATGCCAGCGGCCCCGGTTTGGATCCCACATATGAGGGCCAGTGACACTGCCCTCTACAGCTAACAACAGCTTCACCTGGAGCTGGGCTGTGCAAGCCCCGGCGATAGTGTAGGCTGCAGCCCCTGCTGCAGTGGGCTGCCATAGGCTACAGTGAGCGGCCAGCAGCCAGCGTGAGCTGCCAATAGCCACGGTGAGTGACCATCCAGAGGCCGGCAACCCATCTGCCTCATCCGGGAAGAACGGAATGACAATACCAACATGGGCCAGTGAAACAACGTCCTCTGCAACTAGACTAAAGAACAAAAAGACAGCAACTTGTCTGTTCCCTTCCCCGGTTCCCCTCCCCCAATTCCCCAATAAAATCTTTAAAAAAAAAATGCGATTGTCATTTCACCAGGATGATGAAACTGCTCATGAAACTGTGCACGTGACTAGAAGTCAGCTGGTGGGGCTGCACATGAAATAGTTTTGACTAGACCCTGGCTGTGTGCCCCTCAAGGATCCACCTTGATGGAGCTGAGAAGGTAGGGGTTCTAAAGCTGGGCTTTTACAGATGGTGCTATGGACTGTCTATGTTTGTCCTCTCAAATTCATGTTAAATCCTAATGCCCAATGTGATGGTATAGGATGTGGGCCCTTTAGGAAGTAGTTAGGTCATGAAGGCAGAGCCCCAAATGATAAGATGAGTGTCCTTATAAGAAGAGGAAGAAAGTTAGCCCTTTCTCTCTTTCTCTCTGCCACACAAGGGTACGAGAAGATAGTTATCTGTACACCAGGAAGAGGGCTTTCACCAAGAACCCGACCATGCTGGCACCCTGATCGCAGCCTTTCAGCCTCCAGAACTGTGAGAAATAAATGTCTGTTGTTTAAGCCATGTTATTCTGGTACAGCAGCCCAAACTGACTTAGACAAATGGTTTATAAGCACATGAAAATACATCCAACATTATTAGGTGTTAATAATCTCTCTAGCCATATCTATCATATATTTTCAATTGTATTATCCTTTGCAGATGTACCAAATTGCATGTCTTTGTCAGCCAATTCTGCCCAATCTAGTCCCTCATTCTTGCTTCATGCATAAACAAAGGGTCCGCTGAATTGTGTTACAGACAACAGCAGCTCTTTCTCCAAAATTGTGTCAACAAATCTAGAACAATGTTTTCAAGTGGAGGGTCCCGACCCATTAGTGGGTCAAGAACCCCATTAAGTGAGTTGCAACCAGCATTGACTTAAACAATAAAAGGGAAGAAACTAGCTACAAGCAATGTTTAAAATATTGGCATTTTTATCCCCACTAAACAGAAATGTTAGGAAGAGAACCTGTTTTTGTCTCCTCCCCGTGTTTCTACCTCAACTCATAGAAAAGAGAACACACTTTCCCAGCTTCCAGAAGAGGGAACATTATTCCTACCACTTCCAGCCCCTGTCTAGACCCCTTCACAATTGCCCCAAGGAGGGAGCCAGCAGGCACTAACCTGAGAGGTTGGAGCCTAATTCAAATTGGGTCACTTCTCAATGACTGCCGAGTCTACCTGCTTCCTTTTCTACTTCATGGGCCTGTCTCCACTTCCTGTCCCTTCATGGAAATCACACCCTGGGCACAGCTGTCTCTTAAAGGTAAGGCTTAGCAATACTTGTGCTCTCTGTCCAGCTTTTTGGTCTGCCAGACGAGGGTGAGGCAGCCAACCTTTCTCTCCTGCATAGCCGGTTAGTTAAGCAGATTAGAACCTGCTTGCCCGCCCTTCTAGACAGCCAGTCTCCACCGGAGGGAGCAGGAAGCCCCATGTTGGCTTCCAGACCCAACCCTTCAGCTCACTAAACAGACGTCCCTGCCAGGTATGGAATAAATCTGGTTCTTTGTTTTCTAATTGGCTATTGATCCTTAGATATGTATAGCTCCCTCTTCAGGAAGCCTTGAAAATGTGGAGTGACAAAATCTTACTTCGAATGCCTAACAAGGAATATGTGTGACTTTGATGATATATAAATCAGGTTCATGTCATGAATATTTTGAAACTTCACTCATTTGCTGTAAGACTTTAGGTAAGTTTTTAATCAGTTTTTAATCTCTCTTAGTCTTGCATTTACAAATACAGTGATATGATCTGATAGCTCATCCATAAAGTGGATTGATAATAATACCTACTTTGTAGGGAGATAGAATTTCATAAGATACATATAATGCATATAAAGCTCTTAGGACAGTGTCTTGCACACAGTAAGTGCTTAATAAATGTTAGCTACTGGTCATCCTAATATTTCTTTCCAACTTTAAAAAAAACCACTATTTTACTGTATCACAATACATGTATGTGATGACTAGAAATTTAGCCCCAAATCCCCTCTCATCATGGAAATCAAAGCAAGGAAAACATGAAGATCAATAATAGAAATCAAAGAAAAGAAAAATATGATTCAAGGGAGAAGAAAGTTAAATGAAACATGTTCTAAGGTCCAAGAAAAAAAGAAAGAAAATGGGCCATGATAATAGAGGACTAGAAACACTGACACTTCTGTACCTTTTATGTGATCTCATTGTAAATTCAAGCAATACAGCTTCACAGACATGTAACTATCAGAAAATCAGAGCCTGAGACTGCCACCATCCAGATTGGCACCCAGTTTACCTGTCAAGCAAGCAACTTTGTGCCCACATGGAGAATTACTGGTACATGATTAAACAAAATTATCTCTCTTCTTTCCTCAAATTCCACTAAAATAGTATTAAATGAAAACCAAAAAGGTGTAAGTCACAAGAACAAGGAAAATGGGAGAAGACTAAAGCAGATGGGAAATAGAAAGCAGATGAAAGTGGCAATACAACTGACTTAGCAGAACAAAGAAAGTTGAAATTCAAGTGTCTGCAAAGAGTAGGGGTGCTGCTAACATAAAGCAAGCTGGTTCCTTCCACCCTAACCCAGAAAGGCTCTGGAATTGGGGATACCGAGTATTTTTTAAAGATGGAAATTTGAGGTGGGGCTGAAAATAGGATTGCTTGGAAGTCTTTAAAGGAGTACCTAGACCTCCAAATCCCTGCCTCTTCCTTTTGCAGCCAGCCACCCCCATCCCTCAATCTGGCAGAAGACTAGAGATGTATTCTTCTTAGAATGTAAACAATGAAAAAAAAAAACACGGAAAAACGATGGAGAGAGAGAGAGAGAGAGAGAGAGAGAGAGAGAGAGATGAGAGAGAAGAATGTAAACTCCGTGTGGGCAGGATTTTCATCTGTTTGGATTGTTGGTGGATCCCTAAGCACCTAGAATTATGCCTGGCACAAGTGTTAATGGAGGTACTGGATAAACATTTGTTGAATGAGTAGATGATCAGGCATCCAGAGAGTATGGCTACGAGCCACAATTGAGTCCAGTGTACTCGCAAAATAAGATTAAGTGAAATATCTAGATTAAAAAACAAAACAAAACAAACCCATGATGGGACTTCTGGGCTGCTAGAATGAGGGCAGCCAGACTGCAATCTTCCCCAACTTGGGGTTGTATCTGACCAGCCCAAGAGAAGAAACCAATAGAGGTAGGCAGGCAGACAAAGAGCCAAATCTCTGGCCCATCACCCACTCCCACTACTCAGTAAGCCCTGCACACGCCCAGAGGCTCCAATCAGAATCAGCCAAGGATCAGTGTGGGCATTAAAAAACAGGGAATCAGGAGTTTGTTTGTTTTTTCTTTTTTTTAAGTAGAAAGCAAAGAAACACAAATGAAACAACAGAGGTAATGAAAAGAACAGAAAACTATCTTCAAAACATATATATAATTAATAGTCTCAAAGAGATGAGAAGATAGTGCATCCATATAGCCAGAACATTTATTATTTAAAAATAAAATGTATATGCAGAAAGAGGGGTGAGAAAAGAGGCATTCAGAGAATAAAAGAAGTTTTGTGTTTTTTTTTCATGCCAAAAAGACAAAAAGAATTGTCAGTAACAAAAGATATCATTAGAATGTATATCTTTTAGAGGCAAATTTTATAACAGGTGATGCAGTTTGGGAGAAAAATATGGACCACCGTAATATTAATTTCAAAACTTCATAAGTATCATTCCTATATGAAAAGAGTATACAGTAACATTAATATAACACTAAAATACATGTATACAAAATAACAACATATAATTTATAAGGACACAAACAAATAAAAAGATACACATCAGAATTATAATATTTGTCTATGTAAAGAAGGGAATGGGAGTAGGAATAGGATAAAAAGGTATGAATGATAATCCAATCAATCGAACAAGAGAGGGAGGGCCCTTGCACAGATTAATAAGGAGGTTAAGTTAAGAACAGAGAAGCATGATTAGCTGAAGCTTCTGCACCAGAGTTAAACGAGTGTCACTGTATTATGCACAATCCTTTTGGTTAGAAATGGCAGAAACCCAATTTGTATGAGCATAAACAAATGAAGTGAAAGGCATGTACTGGCTCACAGAAAAATCTAGGGGTAGCGCTGCTTCAGGCTGAGTTGGATCCAGGTACTCAAATGATATCTATAGCTCTCAGCCCTGCTGTCACCAACTTAGTGGCTTAAAATAACCAGTTTAGTCATTCATGAATGAGCTTGTGTATTAGGAATTCAGAAAATTTTAAAAAATTTACTTTTATTGAAAAATAAAATTTAAAAATATATTTAACACAAAACAAAAAATAAAATCTGTTTTACATTGAATTTTTTTTATTACAGTTGACATACAATATTATATTAGTTTCAGGTGTACAGCACAGTAGTTAGATGTTTATACAACTTACGAAGTGATTCCCCCCAATAAGTCTAGTACGCACCTGGCAGCATACATAAGTATTATAATATTGTTGGCTATATTCCTTATGCTGTACTTTATATACATGCTGGGACTGTTTTATAACTGACAATTTGTGCCTCTTCATCCCTTCACCCACCTTTTTTACCCATTCCCCAATCTCTCCTACCTGGCAATCATCAATTTGTTCTCTGTGTCTATTGAGTTTATTTTTGTTTGTTCATTTATTTCATTTTTTTACATCACTAATCATCAGGGAAATGCAAATTTAAAAAACCACAATGAGATATCACCTCACACCTGTCAGAATGGCTATCATCAATAAATCAACAAACACCAAGTGTTGGTGAGGCTGTGGAAAAAAGGTAACCCTGGTGCACTGTTGGTGGGAATGCAGATTGGTGCAGCCGCTATGGAAAACAGTATGGAGTTTCCTCAAAATTTAAACATAGAACTACCTTATGACCCAGCAATCTCACTTCTGGGTATTTGAAGAAATCCAAAACACTAATTTGAAAAGATATATGTATCCATAGTTCACTGCAGCATTCTTTACAATAGCCGAGATATGGAGGCAACCTAAGTGGACAGTTCATTTCTAATTCACTTGGTACAGATGGTGTCTGGCTAGGGTCAGAGGTTCCTCTCCTAGAATAGCTTCTTCATTTACGTGCCTGGAGCCTGGGTGCCCCTTGTACACACACACACACACATACACACACACACACGGTATGTTATAGCTTAGTTTTTATTCAGTTGCTATTTCTGTGAACTGCCCTTATAGTAAATAACTTAGCTCGTGTAAAGTACCTTATTTTCATCATCTCGTCAGTAATTCAGTATGTTAATATGTACTGAGGGAGCCTAGGGAATATTCATGGCCCTGTGGTTATTGTTTTGAATCCATAGCTTAGTTTCTAAGTGGGGCTAACAGGCTTCACAGAGTAGAGCTAAACATGTACAAATCTTGGATGAGAGCAGACCTGTGTTCTTCTGAACTCAGAAGACCGTAGGCAGAATTCTGTGTGTTGTAAAAGTATAATGTGTTACATAAATGTGGGGCCTATTAACAGTTGTAGATGAACATGGTGTCTGCATAGAAAAACCACCTTTTTTTAACTTCAGCTTATGGTAAAAGTTGTTTTCTTATATTGAAAACTTAGAAGATTTAGGGTTTTGTTTTGTTGTTTGTTTCAGCAAAGGAAAGGGGCACAAATAGAGGTGACTTTGAGGAAGAGCAGTCTAGCTTCAGGGATCAGGAGAGAGACTAGATCTGTGATCTCTAAAAAATTTTTATTGTGCATTTCATCAGGAAAGATTTAGAGCATGAAGTCCCAATATACGTTTTTATTTATATGTTATATGTGTGAACTATGGGACTAACAAAAGAAAAAAATACAAAATAAATGCAGCTATGATTTCTAATATTTTTATCCTGTGTCTCAATGAACTGTCTTGGAGGCTACAGTCAGTGGAGAGGCTTTTGCAATTATCAAGTGAGGCTTCTAAGAAAATTATTCAATTTCAAGTTCATCATTAGGACACTGACTGATGAATTTGAGGATGTTGGTAAGGACAGCACCTTCACCTTTCTGTTTTAGGAAGGAGGAGTAAGCTTGCTATTATGGGACAGAAGTCATGAACGTTAGTCCCAGTGCTACCAAGCTAAGGAAAAAGGTCAGGTTGCAACCCCATCGTGAGACATAATTAATATTTGTAAAGGGTTTAGAGCCAATCAGATTAAGAGGTAGGGTCAAAGGCAAGATTCATTATGACTGCCAGGTTTCTGAATTCCAAGCAGATTCCAACAATGTGACTTAATCCACCAAGAGCTTTGACAGATTTATAGACAGAACAGCTTGAGTGAAGTTTTTGCATTGCACCCCACAATGTCCTCAAATTGCAAATGAGTAGGATTTGACCTATGTCCTTCTAGCCTTCGAATAGGAGCCTTTGTTCTCAGCAAAGCTTGTTCGTTTCATCTTGGCATTCAATATCTCCCATGTTCTGTCCATGGTCTAGCATTCATTCATTCCTATTTAATGAGAATAATTAGTTGTCAGGCAATGTTGTAAGAGTTAAAGATACTATAGTAAACCAAACAGATATAGCAAGTGCCCTCATGGAGTTTACAGCCTGATGAGAGAAATGAACAATTAAAAAAATAATAAGTGTACAAAATAATAGTAAGCAATGATAAGTGGAAAAGAAGAATAATATATGGTTTAGAGTGATAAGGGAGGCTGCTGCTTATAGCCAAGATGGAGTGAAGGCAATAGTTTTATCCTGTTTGCTGAAACAACCTAAAAACAAAAATATATGAAATAACATTTTACAAAACACCATACATCAGGTGACAAAAGGATGGTGATCCCTGAGAGATGGAAAACAAATCAGGGGAGTCCTCCAGGTCCCCAGCTTACTACCCTGAGGGAATTTCTGGGCGACAGCAGAGAGAAGGGGAAGTCAGAAAGTGCCTTGCGGCTCCTTGTGTTGAGATGGGAATAAGAGTTCAGGGAGATTAAGACAACTAGGATTCACAGGACAGAGAGAAGAGAGATGAACAGAAAGGGAAACCAAAGACTAGCAGAAGGTCCCCCTTGAGCATGATGATGCCTGTGATGAGCATGGTGAGTGATGATGAACTCCTGCAGGTGAAGCCGCTCCCCAACCAAGGCCAGGGAAAGAAGCATCTGTCAGGATTAGAGCTAACAGTGTCTGATGCTCACGCGGAGCCCAGAACAATGCCGCTTTCTACCAGACTGGGAAACCTAAAGATTTATGGAGCATTAAGTGGACAGACAGATCTTGCTTCAATAGGGGGGAAAATTAGCCCTAGAGTGACAAGTGCTCCAGCTCTGAAGAGTAAATCTCAAAAGCAAGATCTAAAAGGATAAATCTGTTTCCAAGTAACTTAACCATATTTCAGAACAAAGCTCAGGGCTATTTATAGGAATACAAAAATATCCAGCACAATCCATTAGAGACTGCTGGAAGTATATCCATGCCCAAATTGGTACTGGGTCCACACATGACTAACAAATATAAGAAAAGATGCTTAGCCTTCCTAGTAAGCCTGGAAATAGGAAAGAAAACAGCAGTAAGATACCTGGGGAGGGTTTAAACAGGAGAGGGATGTGTCAGAGTACTGTTTAAAATCATACACCTATTTTACATTTAAAATTTTAATGTGGTATGTAATTCTCAAGAAATAGTTTATATTTTTATTTTTTAAAATACTGAGAAGACAGAGTAACACCAACAATGCCAGGATTTAGGTTATTATTGGCATCGCTCTATTTATCTCAGTAATTCTAGGGTAATACTGGAATACTATAAAAAAATAGTATTTTAATCACATTTTCTGAGATTCCCTCGCATTCTAGAAAGACATTTTAGATATTTTGAGAACCATGCAATGTAAATTAGAGTCACAGAGGTTGCAGGCTTGGTATTTTCCATTCTCGCCAGAATATGGAGCTAAATGAAATTAATAGGGCTGTTATCAGAGTGCCAGAGAAAATACTTGCAATTCTCATCACAACTTAGCTCACAGATCCACATGGATGACTGTGTCTGAGTCAAAACCCAGCAGCGTAGGCTATAGATGGACCAACAATCTAATCATCGTCTATCAGGCTGCTTCCGTTTCTGACATTGTTAGGGCCTTATATTTTCTTTGTGGAAGATCTGGGATGAGTGGTTGACCAAAAAAAAAAAATGTTTCTGTTGAACCATTTAATTACTTAGCATCTGAGTGCATTCCACATCAAGGCCAATGTCCAGTTCTTCTGGCCAAGTTATGGAAATGAGCAAGGGCCTGGCATCGCACAGACTGGCATTAGTTACCCTCCCTTGTATGGTTTCTGTAAGTGAGAGCATTGATGCTGGGTACCATTGACAGAGAAGGAGCAAAATCCCAAACCTTCACTGTGTCCCTGGAGGCCAGATGGATTGTGAGGGAGGGGACGCTTTAAGGAAACCTGGAGGAGAGAGTGATGGAGGAATGAGGGAAGAGAGAGGGGATTTGTCCCATCCAGTTCCCAGGCTTTCCCGCTCGTTAGAGCCCGACACCCTCCTTTTCTCCACAGCTCCACTGGCTTGGGGACCTCATCCCTCTTGCACCAGGATGATGTTTGTTGTTGTTGTTCCAGGACTTCCTCAGTCATTCTATATGGGAGAGACCCCAAGCCTGAAGGAGAGAGGAAGCTTAGTCTTCCACTTGGTCCTCTCTCAAGTGAAACAGCATCTGGGGGCAAGACTGAGAACATGCTGGTGACCTTATCTCATTGAGGAAATGAGAAGGAAGAGGTATAGCAGGAGGAGTAGGAGGAAAAGAAAAAGGAAGGGAAAGATGGGAAGGAGGAAGGAGACTACATAGAAATTAACTACCTAATTGCTCGTATTGTCACATTGCTCTGTTATTATAATCACTACTCAGAAGTGGGGAGTACTTGGGTTTTTTTTTTAATAGAAAATTCAGATATATTGAAATCTAAAGAATTTGTGATATCTAAGTTGCAATTTGTGATACTGAGAAAATTTTCTAGTCTAATTGTCTATACCAGGGGTTGCCACACTTTTTCACTAATGAGGCAGATATCCGAGTATATTTTAGGCTTTGGGGGGCCATAAGGTCTCTGTCACAACTATTCAACTCAACCATTGTAAAGCAAAAGCAGCCAAACACAATAGATAAATGAATGGGTGTGGTTGTGTTCCAATAAAACTTTATTTACAAAAACAAGTGGCTGATGGTCTGGCCCTCTGGCCATAATTTGCTAACCTGTGGTATATGCAATTTTAGAATATGATAAAAAAGACAGACATTTATAGGTGAAAAAACACATTATTCATAGTGAAGCTATACACTCACAGTAAAAAAAAAAAATTCATGCAGTATAAAAAAGTGTAAGTTACCTAAAATCCTACCATCTTGAGAAAATCACTGGTAACATTTGCCAAAATCATTGCAGATATAAAGACATTTATATGTGTGTCTTGTATGGTATGTATGCTTTTGTGTAGATGAGTGTGAAATTCTATACATACTCTACTGTAACCTGCTTTCTATGCTGAAAAATTTACTCAAGGCATCTTGTCACATGAATATATTTAGATCTACATCTTTTCACAGGGTTCTTTAGATGGAGGTACCATATTTCCTCTGGTGGACATTTGGGCGACTTCCCTGGTATTCTCTACATCTCCACTTCTTAGTTGACCACTGGTTGAACCTCTCCAAGATGGGAAATTTGCTAACTCTGGAGCCCATATATTTGACCTCCAGACATCAGTGTCTGGGGACATCTGCTCTCTAAGACTAGAGGGCTCCCAGAAGGCTCATATTGAGTTAGTAGTCAATTTACTTGAGTTAATGCCTCCATTTTGGGCCACTATCACCCAGGGCTCTGAAGACTCCCACCCATTTGAGGATGGAGCTGTGTTGAATCGCCTTCTGATTTGTAGCCACAGTTTTTGGTCATAGTTCCTGCTTGGGGTGATACATGTTTCAACAAGTTATCTGGGAATTTCCAAGATGTGGGTTCTTCTCCCTGACTTAACTTCTACCTGAGAATATGGCAGCCTCTGACTGAGCAGAAAAACCAGTTTGTGAAACACTTACCTAGGTAACCTATTCAGAAGGAGCTAGCTCTCCACAACTTCTAGGGCAGGTTCAGACAAAGAGTGTCATGTGGAACAGGATGAACAGATTCCTCAAGGATCAGAGCCGATATCCCCCAAAATTGCTCTGAAGTCTCTGGAGACCTCGTCACCTACAGACTGACTGATTTGCCCCATTTTTCCATCTTTCTTCATGCATCTCTTTCTGATGCTTTAGTTAGAGTGTTGGTATTGGATATCGATTAGAAGTTCATAAAAGTAGAGCTTCATGTATGAATTATAGCTGATTTTAAAAATGAGTTGTCCTGAGTTATAAAACTATTTCTCTTGCTTGCTTCATGAGGAATTATACAGCAGGGGAAGCCATCTCTTTTAAAAAAGTAATTTCCATAGCATTCGGACTTTACAGGCCATTCTCTCACAACCCCATTATTTTAAAGACAAGCAAAGGGCTGTTAAGGTTATAAGTGATTGCCCCAAATTCACAGAGCTTGTTAGTGTCAAAGTCAGGACTTCATACCAAAGGCTTCATCTCATAACGCATAATATTTTACTTCACTACACTGCCACTCTTTCATAGGCAACTGCTTTCTTTGTTTTTCTCGAGGGCCCAGTGGAAGGATACAAAATAGTTAGGCCAGAACATAAGATGAGAAGGAAAAAGAGTTCAAAAGAAGTCCGGAGAAAGAAACCAATAGGAAATTAAATAGGCTCATAGTATGAAGAAGGTAAAGTGCAACCAAAAATTGCCCAGGTGCTACATGAAAGACCCCGGGATCAGGCCCTGCTGGGCTGGGTTGAGTATTCCTGTTAGGACTGACTGGAAGCCCAAGTAAAATCTGAGAGATAACCCATCTATAGCATATGCTGTGGAGCTTCTCTTCTATTCATAGCTGACACACTTATTCCTGGGCTGCTGGGAATATTGGTTCCTGACCACTCATAGCTGTGTCCATCAGCAGTCACTGCCCTCAGGGAAATGCTTTGCCTATAGCCATATCTCTTCCCAGGAATTCAGGATATGGAGATACAAAGGCCCTTGGATTCAATTTGTTCCATCTCTGAAGAGCCACGCAACTCCAGTGCCCCTGGGCTGCAGACCCAGCTGTAATCACATCGAGTGGGAACTTGTGCCCCTGCCCAATCCTGGCAGTCTCACTTCTATCCAGATATATCTTCATAACCACTCACCAATAAACTTTCTTCATGCAACGTATGTTTCCAGATAATTCAATCTAAGATTTCACCCAAATTTGTACATTGTGCATATCACTCAGAGTTAGGACTAAAACCCAGGTTTCCTACCTTATCATCTTGTTAACCTAAACCATTCTCAACTGCCATACCTCTCTCTATGGCTAAAGTTCTTTTTATATACAATTTGATATAACCCATCCCACTACCAGGGGCAGCTTCCCAAGGTGTGGGATGCTGACCACCAGTGCGTTACACAGGATGATTTTGGTAGTACTTGGGTGGGCTGGTTTTTACTGTAATAGTTGTTATTTTTATCTTGGGATTCCCCAGAAGCAGACCCTGAGATGAGGACTCAAGTGAAAATGATCTACTAGCATCCCAACCAACTTCATTGATGTGCAACCTGTAGAGTGACACACAGGACCCCACACTTGGTTTAATACTCTTGAAATTCTTAATAATTTATGAACTTTCAAAAAATCTCATATTGCACCTTGCAAATCACATAATTAGTCCTGATTAGGAAGTGTTCCTAGGAAACACTGATAGGGGAGTTGGTAGTGGGACCCAGAAAGAGAAGAAAGACAAACAAGAATGGGTAAAGGGTCTCAAATACACAGTAATGGAAGGAAGCTAGATATTTGGTGATGAGCATGCTATCGTGTATACCGTCATTGAATTACAATGTTGTACCCTTGAAACTTAGATAATATTGTGAACAAATATTACCATAATACATAATAAACATTTTAAGAAGAATGTGATATCAAGCAAAGTTCCATAGGGGAGGGGAGAGAATTTGGCCCAAATCTCGTAGGGAGCTCTGTAGACAGCAGAGAACCACCCTGGAGTTGTCCAACTGGGGGCAAAGGAACCGGAGTATTTATACCTCCACACTCCTCAGTCACTGGTTAGAGGCTGGGCCAGGGGCAGGGGCACATCAGTTCCTAGGCACTTTCAGCTGTGCCATGCACAGGCACAGCAAATCCTGCAGCTGAGAGGTGCTCCGACAAGGAGTTGCAGGTTCCGGTGGTGGGAATGAAAGCACACCGTAAGCCAGTGTGCACAAAACTGGAAAAGGATCAGAGGGGACATGGCAGAGCACTGACAGCAATTGCCAGAGTTAGGTGTGTACTTCAGTGTGATCTGGCCCATCAAACCCAAGATTTCAAGGGTGCAATTACTAATAGCAAGGGTACTATACAGAAGAAATAACAAAAGTAAGTCAATCAAAAATATAAATTTATAAAAATCATACAGTGATATACACATGATATGTGAATGGCTGAAGTTTGGACACATAAGCAGAGTAAAAAGAACATGGGATCCAGGGCAGTCAGTAAAAGCACAAAGTCTAGAGCCAGGTGCCTTGGGTTTGAATTCTGGCTCTGCCACTTTTGGGCTACATGGCTTAACTTCCCTGTGCCTACCTGTTAGGGTTGTTAGGAGGATTAAAAAAGTTAATACATGTAAAGTATTTAAAGCAACATCTGCTATATAAGTGTTAGCTCTTATTATTATTTCTGTCTTGTTACTAACTAGATCATGCTTCTCAAACTATAGTATTTCATTTTCAATCTGCTGCAGGCTGATGCTTTTCTACAACATTATAGATACAAAATGAATAACAAGCAAAATGAAATAAAAGACATAAAACACAAGGCCATATTTTTAGTTATTAGATTCAACAGTGAATTCAGAAAATTACTAAAATTGCCATAAAAGTTTCTACATGTTCATTTCAACTTCTATGCTTATCCCAATACAGATGGGTAACAGATCCCGGACTCTCACTGTTCTATGGACCACACGTCGAATAACACTGAATTAGAAAACCTTCAATAAGCAGCTTAAGTTTTTGATGCCTCAGTTTTTTTAGGTTTTTGCAAGAGATGAATGTGATTATGTACATGAAAACATTTACTAAGCTATAAAAGTGCCCCGGAAATGGAAATTACTGGTAGGGCTGCAAGAGTCAATTCTGTAGTCTGGGGCCAAAAGACACAAACTCCAGTATAGGACGGTCTCAGTCCCTGTTGGCATCATACTGTTCTGCATAGGGTGTATCCTTGGAACTGTCAGTGTCTGTAAATCAGTCAAGCATTTCCTTCCACTGTTCAAAGCAGGAAATAAAGGGCTTCCCTGGCAGGCTGTGGCTTGCACCCCAACAAGTACCCATCATCCCCAGGTTGCTACAACCACACTCCTGGGGCAAGACATCCAAGCACCTATTTCCTCTGCTTGCAGTATCCCTTCTGCAGCCCGGTCAAATGATTTCACCCATAATGTTACTTGAGTATGGGTCAAGAGGAAAGTCAAAGTGGAGATAATGTCCTTACTGTAGTTCTTGGCTCCTAGCTTCCCTGGGCCTCACTTCTCTTCAGTTGGTGAAAGTCAACACACAGACATCCCTCACCAATGCTCTTAGACTCCATTTCAAGTATGGACTCTGCCCACACTGGTTCTAAGTGACCTACTTTGGCCTCACCTTCTCTCTTATCTCCACCCTGTCAAACAAGAAAGCAGATATTTAGGGATATGTCGGCTAAGTGGTAAGGTTTCTGAACATCCATCAATCTTTGTTAGTCTTCCTGGCCTTTTTGAAGGTGCGCCCCCTATCTGATTCATCTTGATGTCTTTCCCATCATCATCTTTAGCGCACAACATGTGGCACCTCGCAGGTGCTCAATGAAGGTTCCTTGAATGGCTGTATGTATGAATAGTTTGAAGTTTGTGGAAACAGAAGTGGCTCTTGAAACCATCAGACCCTGACTCTCTCCTGAAAAGACCAACGAAATCCAATTAATTTATTACACACAACTCTGCCAAACACTGGGCATTTGGAAACACAAATTTCATAGGGGATTGATGGAGGGGTGGCTCACGATGGGTGAATATACTTCAAATTCAACAATCCGCAGTTAATATCTCCACTTGCTGGGAAACAAAAATCTCTCCGTGGCCCCAGGGCCCTTTAAATTTTACTGTGACTGTTTTCTTAAGAAATTCCTGGAGCACAGCCTAACTTTTGTGTAGGGGGTTGGCAGCACTCATCTTCGCGGCCCAGGGGACTGTTGGTATAAAGGTTGGCGAGGCGTTCGCACGCGAAGGCAACTTCCGAGGAGTCAGAGCAGACCCCTGGAGGGTCGTGACGTGGGGGGTCCCCCCAGAGTCCCTGAATTTCAGGGCCTCGGTGAATTCAGGGAAGGAAACACAGGGATGGCGAAGGCGCCCAGACGTTTGCAGAACTTCACAGCGTCCAACCTCACCCCTCTGCTGGCCTGCACACGACACGGGGTTCCGGCGACCGAACCCGGGGACAGTCAGGGCGTCTGGGCGGGAGAGGGAGAGCCAGGGCCGGAGGAAGGCGTTGGGGCCCCGCCGCCCCGCCCGTCGGGCTGTGCGCCCCGCCTACCTCGAGCAAGGCGGAGCCGGCGCCCGAGCAGCGGGAGGAGGAGGCGGCGGCGGAGGAGGAGAGGTCGGAGCCGTCTCCAGGAGCCCTTAGAGACCGAGTCCCCGGCGGCGGCGGGGCAGCGCACCGGCACGCAGCGAGCACCGAGCGGCGGGTGCAGGTGGTGAGTGGGTTCTCCGCAAGGACAGGGGCGCAGCGCGGGGCGTCGGCCGGCCAGGTCCCGGGCTGCCTCCGAGTTCTCGGTGCTTGGAGCGCGATGGAGGGAGGAAGGAAGGAGGAAAGAGTGTCCCGGAGGGCGGGGACTGGTCGGGGCACTGCGCGCACCGAAGGGGATGGGGGAGGGAGGTCAAGGGACGCCGAGACCCTCGACGGGCGGCGCCGGAGGGCGCGGGACGCGCGGGGCCCTGCGGGGCTCGGGTTGGAGACGCGGCCCCTGGGATGGGGTGGGAGCCGGGGAGCAGGTCTCCTGGCTTCCTCGCGGGCCCCGGGCCGTGAGTCCCGCGCGCCCTGTTGGGGTTGGGAGGCTGCCGCGTTCCCAGCCCCAGCCTTGGCGGCGGTGCCAGGTTTTGTAGGGGGGCCCGCCTCTGGGGGGGCGACCCAGGCGCCACGCCCCTCTTCCCGACTTTCTTCCGCTTTTTCTGGGGACCAGCCCGCGGGTACAGCGCCCGGGAACCCGCTGCGCGCTGGGGTTCCTGCAGGAAACCAGCGGGTCCCAGCAAGGAGGACCCGGAGCGCACACATCCCGCGGGGGACCCCGGAGAGGAGAGGGAGCCGGAGACTGTATTTGATTTGCAGGTGACCGATAGATGGGAAAGACAAGACTGAAACGTTCGTCTTGCGTGATTTTTTTTAAAAGGTATTGTTATTGCGTGGATCAGGATGACTTCACTTGAAAGAGGGCATATCAGTGAAAGTTAATTTTCAGACGTTGTTACTCAAGTCTCCCGAACACTCCCTTGCCCCTCGCCTGTGTCTTGTAAACTTGACTTGAAACCATTCATAACTTTTGAAAAGCAATTCGTGATTCTGGTTAAACCGCCGCCGCGGAGTGAAAACTTTGGATAACTTGGAAATCTAAGTGAAGACATTGACGGGGGCTGTCATCTTGTGGTCACCCCTGCCCGGG
Source organism: Aselliscus stoliczkanus (assembly GCA_033961575.1). Lineage (NCBI taxonomy): Eukaryota > Metazoa > Chordata > Mammalia > Chiroptera > Hipposideridae > Aselliscus > Aselliscus stoliczkanus. Next base: position 131,034,184 of record CM066730.1, read on the forward strand.
AGTGGTTGTATGTATACAAACAAGTGCATAGAGAAGGAAATGGCCAAAAAACCGGAGAGAAGGGAGGTCCCCTGAGTCCACGTGTCCGGGCACGTTTAATGGCTGCTCGGAGTGGAAACAAACCGGGAATTATTAGACCAGGAGTTGGAGAAACTTCACAGGATTTGCTTCCTTCCCATCAGTTATTCCCTGTCTCTTCCCCCCCACACCCCCCCCCCCGCTGTCTTTGGGGACACTGTTTATGTTTCCTGGGGCTGTGTTGTAGCTTCATCTGAATAGATTGTCTATAATGAATCTTTTGGATGTTGTCAGAGGCAGGGTCTGGATCTGTGTGTGCTCTACTTTAAAAGCGGAGTTCACCTTCGTCTTGGAAGTGCTAGCCACCACACTGCACCATTGCTGGCGCTTCTCAGCTCTCTGTGTAAATGATCTCAGGATGGCGGCCCTCACCTAGGAGAACCAGGAAGGCAGGCAGCGCTTGAGTGACGGGGTTGGATTTTACTATTGCCAAAACAATCACATTCAAGCAAGGAGCTGGGTTGGGTGTTGTTTTTTTCCCCAAACCAATTTGTATGTATTAGCAAGGCCCGGTTTCAATAAACAAACATACGATTCACACACCACATAATTTTTTTTTTAAGTAATCAAACATTTTATAGAGACTTCAGTGATCAAGGGACTTTTGGATTGAATGTTCAGTCCATTTGAGTTTCCTAATAGTTAACTTAAACCCCAGTTTAAGTCCAAAAAATGCCAAACAGAATAATGACTGCGCCTTTAGAGCTTATAAAAAAAAATGCAGTGGTGATTTTACTGTGTTTAGACCAGGTAATTCATTAGGTGCTGACCCCAGACAGCATTTAGATTTGTGTAGAAATACATAAAAATATGAATCTGTTTTTCACAAGAGACTGAAAAGATTAATATTATAAAAATGTTCTACATAGCAAGCTCCAGTCGCATTTGAAAGACTAGCTCTCTATCAATGAGATTTGCTGTGTGGGGCTTGTGTTGTCACTTGTTGAAGGACTTGGGTGGTTTGTCAAGTTGTGACAGCAAAGAGCTTCGTAGGGAAAACACTTAAGGAAATGGTAGCTAATACCAGATTAGGTTTTTGGGTTTTTTTGGGGGGAGGGGTGGTGGTTCATGTTGAAAACTTCTCTCTGAGACAAAAAAAAATCAAATTTAGAATTATGTCATGTATTGTGTTGGATTTGTATTGGGTGGGTGTGTATGTGTGTTTTTAAGTTTCATATGTCAGTTTAAGCCTAATCTAAGGAGGTAAATTGTGGAAGTCAAATAAAATTTTTCTGAGTCCTCATTTGGAATAGAAGTGGTTTAACAGTGGTTTGTGGTGTGGGTTTTGGTGTCAGACAGACCTGGATGGAAATATTAGTTATTTAATGTTTTTTGGTCTGATTTGTAAAATGAAGATGATAGTGGTCTCCCTCTCTAGGGTTTTTATGAAAGTTTATCTTTGGAAAACAGTTTGACTGCATCTAACACAGGATTAATGTTGAAAATTATTAGCTATTTTACTTATCTAGCTTACTCTGTTAGCAGGCTATTGGATAAATTAGAGATGGCAGCTTGAAACCTCTGGAAGCACTAGATAGTGCAATTTTAAATTCCAAAGAAGGTACCTGATTTTAGAGATAGATATGTAAAGCCAGATATGTAAATATATATATAAAATATATGTGTACATATGTGTATCATGTTTCTACCACAGTGGTAATGAATAATTATGATTAATGGGTTAACAGTTTTAATATGCTTTTAGTGTTGAACTTGTAGTTGTATAGTATTTTTTAGAACCAGGTAGTCAGAAACATTTCATTAATAATACTTAAATTTAAAGAGAATTTATATTTCAAATAGTCATGTTTATTAGCCCTGGATAGGAAATTAAACTAGGAACAGAAATATTTGTCTTTAAGTATGATTTTTAATTCAAGTATGAAAAAATGTGACCCAGGGGTATCCAGTTATTTACTTTTTGATGTACCGATGTCCAGTGCCAACAGATAAGCCTTAAGTAGTGTTTAGGACTGGGAGTGTTTCATAAACTTTTTGTAAAAGCATTACGACTGGTTATAAACTTTTGTGGGAATGGTGTTCAGTTAATTCAGGGAATCTACTCATCGTATCATTGAGTCATTTGCAAAATGTAAAAAAATGCTTCCATCTTTAAAAACAAAGCATTTTAAGTGCCTGTTGTTTTTTTCTTAATGTACGTTGGGTGCATAGGCTTGGACTGATTAGAATCATAACTCATGCCACAGCCGAAGTCTTATTTTACTAATCGTTCCACAGGGATACAAAGATGCTGCTTTGTAATATTTTTAAATAACTGTAAAGGGTATGATGTTATTATGAATCATTTCTTGCCTATGACATTATACTCCGAAGCAGTGGAGGACTTGATTGAATAAATTATTGATCTTTTCACTCCTAGAACATCGTAACTTAGTGATGAATTCATGGCTCATGCTTCTTGGTGTGTAGAGTGTGGGCAAGTTACTTAATATCTCTGCTTTAGTGAGGTATTGTGAAGAATAAATTAGTTAATCTATCTAAAGCATTTAGAACAGTGCCTGGCACATAGTCTGTGTTCAATAAATACTAATGTTAAATTGTTACTTACTGAAATTTTCTCTCCCTAAATGTTATATAATGAGCATGTATTATTTTTGTAACAAGAAAACAATTATATGACATTTTAATATTTCCCCCAAATCTAAAAAAGCTTAGTAATTTAAAAACTCTGCCAAGCAGTGCTTATGAAGTAAGAGAATATAATTATTTGCAATTGTCATTGCATCTTTTAAATGTGGAATGGATTGCAATGTTACTTTGTTCAACAAGTTGATTCTCCTAGATCTCAATCTTATTTTCTTTATTAGAAATTGTTTTAAAAATAAGCAATCATGAAGCCCATGTTAAGACAGGTTAAGTAGGGGAAGGGCAATGTGCACAATTAAGCGCATTATTACAGTTACAACTAGGTTAAAAAAAAGTTTATGCACCCAAAGTCTAGAAGAAACTACAGACAAACAGATGGTGAGATTATGGTGCTTTTCTGTTTTTCTTACCCACCCCCCCAATGAGCATGTATATATAATAAAAAAAATCCATTTATGTGACGGTTATTTAGTAAAAACTCTGGCTTATTAGCTACACATAGCAGGATTTTGTTGTTTGATCAATAGAAAAAACACCAGCCCACATAGAGTTGAAGGTCTTAAATGTCAAAACCTTGGTAGTGACAATTGTTTAGCAGTAAAAGTGAGGCTCTTTCAGAACTTTGTAGGTTTATCTTTGTAAGAGATGCTTCCAATTAGGGTCTGCATACAGACCAGGCCCACCAACCTGACTTTATGGAAGTTGTCACTTCCCAGATCTACGACCTGGGTGCACCCAACACCTTCAGCGTTTCTGATGCCTACAAGACAGCCATGAGGAAGACATCAATGCACTCAGTTTAACAAGAAAGTTTAATAGACAAAAAATACTTAGAGCAGAATTGTGTGACTCCATTTGATTGAGCTGTGCTACATCCTGGGCCCAGGTTTAAGCCCTTTACATACACAGTCTTGTTCAGTCCCCACAGCAGCCCAGATGAGGAAGCTGAGGTTCCCGAAGTGGCCAGGCCAGAATTGCCCCGGAGTTCTGACTTCATCTCCCATGCTCTATCTAAGCGCTCTGCTAAGAGCTGCAATGGAGGTGCACCAACTAATGGGTGGTGGGTGGGGGATGGGGTGGAGGGGACTTTATGGAGGAAGACCGTTTATAAGCTATAAATCAAACCAAGAGAAACATGAGAGGATGGCTCCTTGTAGGGGTTAGATGACCCACCTGAGGAGAATTACTGATGCCTTTCATCAAGGTCACCCTTTAGCCACAAAAATCAAAGCTTCCAAAATTGCTTGAGACCCAGTAGGCCTGAAGTGATCTGTGTAGTTGGCCTCTCTCATCCCTGGACTCCCAAAGAGGACCCTGACAGTATAGATGAAGGAACTGGCCTGCTAGGTTCTATTCTAGAACCAGCTCATACCAACAGGTCCTGTCCTCCCCACTTTTTCTGTCCTAGGAACCAGTGAAGAGCAGTGAGCAGGTGGTTTGGATCTGGGGTAGGAGTGGAGGTGATTTGACTGAAGGTTATTTCTAGCTGGATTATTCCATTTATTGCCAAGTCTCTTGAAAATCATTTCTAGTGTCACTTAAATGTTTGGTTTATCATGTCAGGCTTTATTGGATATCATAAAAGTGCTTAGCTGTGAGAGTCTGGTTGCCATCCTCTGACAAGGAGGGTTTTTGTCTTCTTTTAATGGGTCTGCATTTCAGAGGAGTGCTGTATAATAAAAACCAGGGTGTTGCAGATTCTTAAGGCTTGATACTTTCAACTCTGCTGGAGAATTAATAACTAAAAGAAGAATTTCTTTTAGTTCTACCTTTGTGAATCAGTTGCTAAGAATCTTTTGTAATTTTTCACATTCATTGGCTGTAAGTGGGGGACTTTGGTCCCAGAGGGACAGGAGGCCTCATATCTCGTGTGCTTTCTTACAGACTCTCATTCCTCTTGCAGTCAATGTCATGTAATCGACACAGGATCCCCTTTGGTTGACCAAGATGAGAAGCGCACATTTTGGTTTAACATGGGTTGGCGTCATCACAAATACTCACTAAGTGGGCTCTGGGTCAGTTGTCATCTCTGAACTTGCATTCTATGTATAGAGAGTTGCCTTTATTCCAAATGGCTGTGTGCAAACCAACATGAACCCATTGGGGGTGGAATCCACACTTTACTGATGTAGAATAATCAGGCTTTTATTTAGCTGCAGATACTACTAGCCAAGATGTCCCTGAGCACTGGACATTAAACCCTCAGCCCCCACTGGGACCCTTTGACTAAGGACCCCCCACCCCCCAAGCTTGCAGTGCCCTTAATTTTGGTCTGCTTTTTGGGAAGAAATTACTGCATAGGAGCAACCAACACAGTTTAGCTCTCAACGTGAGCTAAATCTAAGGATGGAAAGAGAAACCAAAACCCAAAAGCTGCTTGGGCTTTATTGAAGCTTAGTGACGAAAAACCATCACATCAGTTTATTCCACCAGAATCTTGGAAAAGTGTTGAAACTAACAGACTTGGTGCCTGTCCTGTTCCTAGACTACCGAAATCTTTGCAGTTATTAGACCATGGCTGGCCCATTAGACCATGGGGCTTCACATGGGTGTATAAGGTCATGATTGGCTGCTCAGACATGTACTCGGGAGAGTTGGGTTTCCTGCCAAGAAGCAGAAGGATTGGACTGTGTCTCCTAGGGCTGCCTTGAACTCTTGTACAGGTTGTTCACTGCACAGGAGTACCAGCCAAGGAAACAAGTGGGAGCTCAACCCTACGAAAAAAAATCCCCCATGTGTCCTGGGTTAGAACTGCCTCTGCCAGAAGGAAGGGCGCACTTCTTTCTGATGCCATCATGTCTGCAAGGTTAGGTCCACCAGGAGGGGTTGCCTTTTTCTGACTCACACAAAGGTGCAGTGTGGCCAGCAGCCGCTCTGCCTCTCACGGCCTCTTCAGCCACAATAACCCTCCAAATGCCACGAACCAGCAGATTCTGGCACACTGTAGATGCTTAATAAATGCCCCTGGAACAAAGGAATAAAGACATGTTCTCTGCAGTGCATGCCAGCCAAGTGCATGAGCCAGTGTTCTTTTTTAATGAAGAAAGTAAAATTGATCTGCTAGGAAATGCACATTCAATGGTCCGTGTTCCCAGCGACAGACTTCTTCCTCTTTAGTTCTTCATTTACTACGGAGCAGTGAAAGACTAGCGCTTGGGGTGTTCTTGACATTGTTTACTGTTAGTCGAACACCAGTGACATGTTCAGTGTTGCTTGATACCGGAGTCCCTGCACCCCTTTGGTCGTAGTCCACCTGGTGCAGGGAATGCAGTGCTGACTCCTGGCAATGTGCAAAGGGGTTCATGTTATTTTATTGACCAGCTGTGGGCCCTCCCCTGGGGTCAGACAGGATGCAAAGGACTGTGGCTGCAGAGCCTTTGGAACTCACCTGTGAGTCTTGCTTCTTGCATAAAAAGACTTTGCTAGTGTCCGGGGTAAGAAGTGGGGAGCCTTGTTGCTCATGCCACCAAAACCTAAGACAGGGAGTTTGTGTGTATCCCGCTCTCTGCCAGCTGGCGCTTCTTGCCTGCTTTCTCTTTTAAGTTGATCCTTTAGAAAGCCTACTCTGAGAATTAACTTCCTCTTCCTGGCTCCTCTCCTGGTAGGCAATCTTCGCAGCAGGTAGGACCAGCCACGTTTAGTGGATCAAACTGCTAGGGCAGTGGATTAAGGCCCAGGTTTGTATTTAGGACCTTGGCCTTCTCCTGTTTTATGGAGAGGCAACACCTTGTGGCCAAAGCCCAGGGGCACAGAAATGTGAATGTCTTCCACATTTAATCTGGTTACATGCAGCCTTCTTCAGGCAAATTCAGATTCCTAAAACAGAAGTAGCAGGAGATAACAATTCCTAACCAGGACGTCCTACACACCCTTTTTTAGATAGCAAACCTACCTGTTTCATTTGGAGTATTATTTGATTTTACAAAATTCCAGGAGTCTCTGAACTTTTCAGGAATATTTCTCTGTCGCAGTAAGCAGAACACCCCAGCACGTGCTTTTCCCTCTTTTTTTTTAACATAAATATTTGACGAGTGGCATGCTTCAGCCATTACTGCCCAAGTCCATAAAGCAAATAAATGCTCCTGGCATGCTGCCTGGGAGGTAACCCTAGTGCCTCCTGTTCACCTCCAGTTCTCTGGACTTCCTTCTGACTGTCATAAATATCAGGGGGCTCAGGAACACCCACACCCAGCAGGGAACGTAAAACAGGGCAGAGATCAACCTCTCCATGCGCACTGGGCCCAGCTCCTGAACTCTGGACCCAGCTTTCTCTGATTTACTGATGTCAGCTTGGGCAATCAGCCGTCTCAACCCAGCTTTCCCAGACCTCTTTATGTCTTCCAAGCTGGTCTCATCTTGTTCTTCACAGTCCTATGAAAAATGGCTTCTACAACCTCTTCATTTTTAAAAAAATAGGCAATATATTTATAGGTTCCCCGCAAAACCTTGCAAGCATATAGAGGTAAACACTGAGAAATCTTGCTTCCATCCCATCCAGGCTTTCCCCACACTCTTGTAAATGCAATCAACTTGGAAGTACAATCAAATCAGAATATATATTTTCATTCTTCCTCCTTGTTTCTCAAAAGATGGAATACTGTATGCACTATTCTGTGCCTTGCTTCTGTGCCTTAGCAGCATGTCCTCAGCTCTCTCCTCCCTCTCTCCCTCCCCCACTTTCTGCATAGTAGTTTTTCATTGTGTGGATGTGCCGTAGTTTTTTTGCCCAATCCCTATTGCTGGACCTTTGGATTATTTCCAGTCTTTTGCAAACAGTGCTACAACTACTAAAGGTGTAATAAGTCATTTTGCTCTTGTGCAGGTGTACCTAAAGGATGGATTCCCAGAACTGAGAATGCTGAATCACAGGGCCCACTAATCCCCCTCCAGAAGGGTTGACTCATTTTTCCCTCTCACAGGCAATGTGCTGGATGGCCTGTTTCCCCACAGCGCCCCCAGCAAGAAATATGTCATCTCTTTTTCTTTCTCCTAATCCGGTTAGTGAGAAATGCTAACTTCGAGTCATTTAAATTTCTCAAATTATGAGTGAGGTGGAGATTGGGGGCCATTTGTACATTTTCTGCTCTGCGCTGTCCACGGCTATCGATCCTCCTGTGGGCATTTATTGACCTTTCCTCCTGAAGCGAGCCTCTTGCCTACATTGCTGTCAAAATCTCTTAAATACAAACTTAAGAATGTGATGGCTCTTTTGGGCCTAAGGGTAGAGTTGGCTGCCAAACTGTCAGTGCAAAATCGAGAGAAGTGGAAAGTAGGGTTTTATGCCAATTGCTAATGTCTGATTTATAAATAGTTTTCAGCTAATGGTATTATTAAACTGGGGCTTCTCCAAAACCATGATAGGGATGATCTTCTAGTCTAGAATTTCTCCCTCTCAAAAACAAGAGAGAGAGAGGTCGAGAATATATCATTTCCTGCAGAATCTTTTCAGAAATCTAGTTTTCCATTTGCATGCATCTCCTGAAAAGTTAGGCATGCCACATTTCACTTTTTTTTTTTTTTTTTTGTTTATCTGCTGAATCAGACTCCTGTTCTCCCTTTGATTTCACCATCAGAGAGCTGTCTACTCTGTTTCCAAAGTGAAAGAGAAAAGTAAAAGTACAAGGTAAAGAGTCTGGCCAGAGTTCAGGATTTGACGGCACGGTGTGGGATTGTAGGCCCACAGGGTCATCTTCTTTTTGAGGTGCTCTTTCAGTCAGCTCCTGCAATGCTATTTTAAAAATGAAATCCATCATGAGAGAAACTATGGTTTAGGACATAGACTGTGGTTTTTTTGGTTTGCTTTTAGAAATGCATATGAGGCAGTCCTGTATACACTTAGTCTACATCTCCATCAAAAAATCAAACAACAATAAAGAAAACCTCACAAAAACAATAGCAACAGAACACCCTCCTCAGAGGCTCATGAAAGCTCCAGAAAGGGGGATCTGAGTTTCCAGGCCCAGTGCTCTCTTGTCAGCTCCTGAATATGTGGATTATTACTTTTATGAAGGTTGGTTTTCAGTTCTCTGGATGCTTCTTTTTTTCTTCCAGTGCTTCTGTCTCTCATTACAGTGTCGATCTCCCCCACCCTAGGGTCTGCTCTGCAAGGACAGGCCTATGGTCTGTTGTTCTGTCCTCTGTATCTAGAACATTACCTAGCACCTTGAGGTGGTCCTTCATAGTGGGTGAATGAATGCTACTGTGGGTAGGTACCTTCCATGTTGTTATTTGTTTGTGTAGGTGCTGAATTGGGCTCCTGGCTAGGTTATTGTGGTCCATCGTGTTCAGGAGTCCCACATCAGACAGAGCCTGGCTCCGGGAGGGGCAGGGTGCGGCGGGTTTACGTTAGCTGATTTCCTTGGCCTTTTTAGCAGGATGCTCTAGCCCGTATGCACTCTCTGACAGTGTGCATGGTGTTCTGTAGAGCTCAGGCTTGCAGTCTGAATTACCTGGGCAAGTCACCTGACCTCACAGATGATTTGCCCATTTTCAAAATAGAGATAATGATACCCTATTTCAACAAAATTAGATGCCATCCATTATGAGACGTGCCATTATTCTATGTGCCACCAAAAAAAAAAAAATTGCTGCCCATTCACCTATAACCCACATCAACTCTAGGAGTGTATTAATTTTCTGTGGCTGCTATAAAGGATTACCACAAGTTTAGCAGCTTAAAACAATACACATGTATTACCTCACAGCTCTGTAGGGGAAAAACTGGCACAGACTTGGCTGGTTTCTCTGCTCTGGGTTTTACCTGTCTGAAATCTCCTTGTGAAGCTCTTGGAAGAATCCATTTGCAGGGTCATTTGGGTTGTCGGTAGAATCCAGTTCTTTGCACTGTGGGACTAAGGTCTGCCTCCTTGCTGGCTGTCAGACCCAGCAACAGCATGGACCAATCCTCATGCCTGGACTCTCCTTGAGGCCCGCTTCTGCTCTACTTCTCTGCGTCCAGCCAGAGAAAGTTCTCTGCTGTGAAGGGCTCATTTAATTCCAGTGGACCCAACCTGGATAATCCAGGCTACATCCCCTCCGTTAAAACCTGTAACCCTAATTACACCTACAAAGGCCCTTTTGCCATGTAACATAACATATTCATAGGTTCCAGGGGTTAGGACATAGACATCTTTGAGGGGCCATGCTGCCTACCGCAAAGAATTGGCCCAATATCAGGGATATGAAAATGCTTCTTAGAATTGATGAAATACTACCTTTGGCTTAGGAATAGAGGAACTACTGATATATATATATATATATATATATATATATATATATATATATAATTCAGTGTGTCACTAATAAGTGTTCAAGTGTTAACTACTATTATAATTAATATTATCATAGTGTTTACCTAATACCCATAACCTTTAATTTCAATTGAAGTTATTCTCATTTGGCAAACACTAATTGAGAGAAAATAGCGTGCCAGCAGTTAATTTGATGACAGTGATGATGATAGTTAGTTACTGTTTGAGTGACAACTATTTACCATGTACCGGGAGCTTTATGTACACTTCTCCCACCTTACAGCAGCCCTCTGAGCTAGGTAATACGGGCTCCATGTACAGGTGAGAAAGCAGGTTCAGGGAGAGTGAATATTGCTTCACAGCTCTCTAGTAAGTGGCGGTGGCATCTTGCTTTGAATCCAGGCCTATCTGACTCGGCAGTCGGTGGTCTTCGTGTTACCATCCCATAGTTCCTGGTGGTACTGTGTGAAAAGTACATGAGGAACAGGTGTCCACCAGGTGTGCAGGCTGGAGGGGGTGGCCTCCTGGAAGGGGAAGGAACGGGAGGAAGAGACATTGCCCTGTGACGTTTTTCTCTTGCACTCAGACATTTCCTTGCTCATAATTAGGCAGCTCATTGAAAATAAAGGTCCTCGCTTGTCATCATTTTTTTCAGTTTTTAATAAGCACAAGAACGATCTTTTTTTCACTCAAAAAGGACTTATCAGTTACCTACTCTATGAGGATACAGCTGTGAACAATATTATGATATTCTGACTTATAATAAGAAATATATACACACACCTGTGTATATCTTCTCACCTGTTATGGAGCTCCTACGAACCTTGGAATTTCTTAAGTGATGAGATAAAGGTATCTTTTTATGTTAAAAAGGTGACTTTTGGACCACACCTAAGGATGGGGGCCATTTGCCAGGAGAACCAACCATGTGATTAGAAAGTGGCAACTTTCAGCCCCACCCTTCAGACCTCCTGAGGGGGAAGAGGGGCTGGAGGTCACCAATGGCCAATGATTTAATCCATCACACCTGTTATGAAGCCTCCATGAAAACCCAAAAGGGCAAGGTTTGGAAAGCTTCTGGGCTGGTGAGCAGATGGAGATGCAGGGAGAGTGGCACCCTGGAGAGGGCATGGAAACTCAGCACTCTATCCCTATACCTTACCCTATGCGTCTCTTCCTTCTAGATGTTCATCTGTACCCTTTAATATCCTTTGTAATAAATGGGTAATCTAGTGAGTAAACTGGTTTCCTAAATTCCGTAAGCCACTCTAGCAAATTAACTGAACACAGGAGGGGGTCATGGGAACCTCTGATCTATAGCAGGCGGGTGAGTAGCACAAGTGATAACATGGGCTTGCTACTGTTGTCTGAAGTTGGGGGTCGCGGGGGAAGCAGTCTTGTAGGACTGAGCCCTTAACCTATGGAATCTGATGCTGTCTTTGGGTGGATAATGTCAGAATTGAGTTCAATTGCAGGACACCCAGCTGGAGTCAAGAATTGCTTGGTGGTGTGGGAACAACCCCCATACTCCTCTCGATGAGAATGGGATTGGTGGCCAGAACCCTTTTATGTATTGTATGTGATTTTCAAAGGGAGGAAAGTTTAGCATTGGAGAATTTCTAGTTTCTAAACTATTGTAAGTATACCTGGACAAAGGGGAAAGGAGAAAAGGAGACAAGCAGTTTAGCAGAACTGGAATAAAAATAATTACCTGAATTCGATAAACTACTCTTAAGATCAGAGTTTCTAGAATTTTCCCAAAACACAACTGCAGATTGTCTATCTTAGGGTCTTCAAATTCAGGTAGACATTGTTGAACACCATCTCATTATCTTCCCATCAACACCTGCTTTTCTTCCTGCCATCTCTGAAGAAGTCAGTGTAAGATATCCTCCATCCACCAAGGATATCAGGCTCTGAACCCCTGGATCATGTGGAACTCCTCACTCCAGCTCAGACACCCCTCTTACCCACCAGTGCCTTCACATCTACTTTCTAGCTAGTCCACATGCCTGCTCTGCTCTTTACCCCCACTGCCTCTCACCTGGATTGTCCTCTTGGCTTCCTAACTTACCTACCCCTTCATACTGCCACCAGAGTGATTTTTCTAAAACAGATCTGAATATGTCACTTCCTGTCTCACAGTTAATGGTTAAGGGTTCACACTGTCCAGGTTCAAGGCCTGCCTATGCTTCTTACAAACTCTGCAATCTTGGTAGAGTTATTTAGTTGCTCTGTGTTATAGACTGAATGTTTATATCCCCCCAAAATTCATGTATTGAAATCCTAACCCCCAGTATAATGGTATTAGGAAGTGAGGCCTTTGGAAAGTGATTAGGTCATGAGAGTAGAGCTCTCATGAATAGGATTAATGCCATTGTAAAAGGGACCCTCGAGAGCTGTCTTGCTCCTTCCACCAGGTGAGGACACAGTGAGAAGACAGCCATCTGTGAAACCAGAAGCTGGCTCTCATTGAATCTGCTGGCACCTTGATCTTGGATTTCCAGCCTCCATAACTGTGAGAAATAAATGTTAGTTGTTTAAGCCACCCAGCCTGTGGTATTTTTGTTATAGCAGTCCAAGTGGACCAAATGTCCACTTTACAGATGAAAAACTGAGGCTCTTTCTAGAAAGTTTCTGTTACTAACCCAAGACGATGGAGCTAACAAACAGCAGACGTTGGATCAGAATCCTACTCCTCTTGTTTTCCTGATTTGTGCAGCCTTGTCCAACCTACCCTGTGAGCTAGTGGGGTGGGGTGTGGGGGGTAGGAGGGTGTGGGGGGGTTCTGTTTACCTGGATGCCTGCCAGGATCAGAACCTCTTATCACTGGCCCCGCCTTTACCAGAATGGCTGAGTGGGCAGGAACCAGGCCTGGAGGGACCTTGAGACACACCCTCTCTCTCCGCACCCGCACCCGGCTGCCCCACTGGTATTTATGGGTCACACCCTGAGCTGTGAGGGCCCACCTAGAAATCTGGGGTGGAGATGGTGGACAGAAGCAGCAAGAGTTGGAGGCTGGAGGCTTTAGGAGAATGGAGACAGGTGGGAGGACCTTGCTTAAGAGTAGTTTATAGTTGAGACTATAGGGCTGAGTGAACACGCAGTGAAGCCTGGGGTTTGGAGACCTGGGCAAGCTCTTGTAAAGATATCCACAGGGCAGTGAAGCTGTCTTTAGACATCTCTTCCCCTCCATAAACATATGGATGCATTTCCCTTCCCACCCACTTTGAAAGGGGGAATGTATTCTGTGCTCTAGTCACTTAGACTGGGTTGTAATCTTTATTAGGGAAGCAGAGCAAAAGGGATGAATTCACACCAAGGACCCTTGACCTCGAACTCTATTCTCTTGAGAAAAGTTTAAAATGTAGGACTTCGTACATTAACTTATCTTTTTCTTTTCTTTCATTATAAAAAAAAAGAGGGAGAGACAGAGAGAGAAAAACTCGTAAAAGGAATAAAATCTAATGGCTCAGGCAGCTTTGATAACAGGAGAGACCACGATCGTGGCGTGGAAACCTGTCTGTACATTAAACATCAGCTAGGGAGTGATTTTGAAAACCATGAAGCCCTGGCCGCACCCCAGACCTGTGAAGTCGGCCCTTCTGGCCTGGGGCCCAGAGGGCGCCTCTCAGAAAGCTCCCAGGTGGTTCCAGGGCACAGGCAAGGGTGGGGAGCGCCAGTGGGGTGGCCTTCTTGCTGCCTGAGTTACCTGAGTCTCTGCAGTGTGGATCTTTGACACGAGGGGATGTCGTGATTTGGCTGCCGATGAGTCTTAGGATTCTGGCTCATTTTCCACGTGGAATTATGAGGTCTGGGGGCGGCTTTGAGCACAAAACTTGTCTGCATGTCAGCCCACAGAGCGCCTTGAAACACACTGAGCTCTACCTTCAAGATGTCACACCCATTTCTTCCTACTTACCAACAAATAATTGGTGTGTCCTGTGAGTAGAAAACAAAAAGAAGTGTCCTTGAAGGGAAAGTGTCACTGTCCCCATTTTGACAGTCACCCATAGTATAACAGTGCAGCAGCTCTGGGGATGAACTGCCTGGATTTGATAGGGGTCTTGGCCAAGGCCTCACTCTCTGTGGCAAGTCATTCTACTTCCTGGACAGTTTTCTTGAGAAAACTGAATCTTGGGATTCTGTGACTGTAAGTGTGACTCACTGTCGGGTTCGTCCTATGGCGCCTCAGAGCCAATAACTGTTTTTGAGGAGTATATGTAGGCTCTTGAATTTTGACTAGTGGTCAACATTCGTTTTGTTTTATGTCCAATAGCATATTTTATTTTTATCAGACATTTAGTAAAGAAAAAATTGTAGGGGAAGATGACCTGTAAAATTCACATTCATGTAAAGGATATGTGGATACAAATACTTTTTTTTTTTTTTGCAAGGTTTTGTTTGGATTGAATGTGTGCTCCACATAGATTTCCCCATGTCCCCTTGAGAGCTAGAAGCCTTCTGACTGATAACACTTCTGAAGCATTGAAAAGTAGGAGTCCCTTGGGAACTCTTATGGTCATAAACTGACTAAAAATGAAAAATGAAATCTGAGCATGCAACTTGGTTTTCAAAATAACTTCACTTTTTACAACTTTGATGAGAGGGGAGTAACTTTTTTATATGCCTGCTCTTGACCACGCATTACAACCCCGTAAAGTATAATTAGTTCATTTTACGGAAGAGGAAATGACAACTCACAGACGTTCAGTAACTTGTCCAAGTTACACAGCTCATGGGGCAGTCAGAATTCAAACCCGTGCCCGCTTGGCTAAACCATGCTGCACTCTAGTATTGAAAAAACACACTTACCTCAGGGTTTTCTAGCCCCTGTAAGAGACTTTCATTGTCCACAGAAGATGGTCCTGATAGCCGTATAAAACGTATAAGCACTGTAGAACTTGAGGCTGAATGGAGTCAGCATCTATGTGAGGACAAAAAGTCCAGAAAAGAAAGTGGACCTGCTTCCTGGCAGGTACCATGTTTTTAAAGAGCCCAGCAATTGCTCATGCAAATTGGTTGTGAAACTGACTCATAACAGCTGCAAAGACTGGAATTATCAGTTCCCAGCTCAACTGCCTTTTTATTATTTGCGACTTGCCCTTGTTAATAGAGAGTTGTCATAGGTAGGAACAGTTTTGCTAAGTGTTAATATACCTTTAGTTGGTTATTGCACTGATTGCTGGGGTTTGGGTTATTTCACCAGAAAACAATGCTGAGAAAGTTTAAAGTAAATGTTGGAAGAGTCACAAGTTAAAGGGTTGGCATTCTCCAGAATTTCTAAACAGGAAGGGCTCAGGGTTGGCAGTCCCGTAAGGGGTATTTGCTAAGCAAATACAATTTTTTTTTCTTTTTCTTTTTTTTTTTTTTTACTTTGCTGGCATGTTTTTGTAATGTTTTCTAAAAATGGTTTAAAAATTACGTTTCATAGGGTAAGACAATGTTCTGGCAGAGAGCAAGAGCCTTACTGGCAGAGACTAATCCCAGATTTGCCACTTGGCTACTGTGTGACCTTGAACCAGTTACTTAACCTTTCAATACCTCAGTTTCCTCTCCTGGAAATCAGGGATGATAATGTTATTCCTGGAGTTATTGTGGGGCATAAGTGAATATAATGTGAAGTGCTTAGAACTGTGCCTGACACTGAGTAAATTGAAGATGCTCAATAAATGTTTGCCATTGCTATTTTAATTAATTGGAGTTTAATTAATTTAATTGGAGGGCTGATGGAGATAATGGTGGGGAGGAGGATGCCAAAGTCCCCCCAAGCCAGCCTGTTGCGTATTCTGCCAGGATATGTAGTTCTGTTCATCTCAGTGATTTGAGGTCCATGGTTTTTATTCTCATGGCACTCCAACAAATTGTTATTTCTACAGCATGGTATAGTGGGAAGATCACTGAACTATGTCATTTTTAAACATGTTATCATTCTAGCTGTACTTTGAAAAAGTGTTAGATGCGGCCTCTGCTGAAAACATACGCTCAGTGGAGGAGAGCTCCAGGCCCAGAAGCCACCAGCTCTGTACATGAGACAGGAGTGCCCAGGTGCTGTGGAGAAGGGGCCTGGTGCTCAGGCCTGACTGATGCCCAACCTCTGATCCTCCGAGAAGCTGATACGCTCTCCCCACCCAAAAACCAGTGTGGACAATGTAGTTTCCATTCTGTGGTGAAAGAAAATGTACCAGTTTTCCAGAGAAATACTTTCCCAATTTTTCTGGTCCTAACCTCCATCAAATCGGCCCTGTAGATCCTTATGTGAAGGGCACTGAAGATAACGCCCTTAGTATCCTCAGAAGTTGTTTCCGGGGAATGTTTGGAGAGATTGCTCTTGTGGGTATTTCTTATGGAAACCCTTGAAATAATTAGAAGGATGCTGTTTAATTCTTTTTCAGGAAACAGTAGATTCTGAGTGCATAATGTTCTCTTGATCTACTTTGATAAGGGGTCAGCATGGATGTCCTAGGGAAGAAAAGGTGGCAGTTGTCAGGAATCTGCTATCTGGAGTTGTAGGTACAGAATTATGGGATGTCCCAGCTGAAAGAGGCCGTTGTGATCATGGAGCCCAACTTCTGCTTTTTACAGATGAGGAAACCGATGCTCAGAAATTTGCCTGAATTCGTAGAGCTAATTGGTAGTGTCTCCAGAATTCCTGATTCTAGGTCCAGCTGCCTGTTCCACCAAACTACATTCTTTCATAAAATGTATGCTTTAGAACAGCTCCACGCAGTAGAACTTTCTGTAGCTGTGGAAATGTTCAGCCTGTCCAGTGAGGTAGCCACCAGCCACAGGTGGCTCTTGAGCACTTGAAATGTGACTAGTTAACTGAGAAGGTGTATTTTTTTTTTGCTTTATTTGATGTTAATGAAAATGTAAGTTTATATAGCCACATGTGGCTAGTGGTTACCATTTTATTTTTTATTTTCATTTTTTTTAGAGGGCAGTGTCACTGGCCCTCATATGTGGGATCCGAACTGGGGCCGCTGGCGTCCCAAGACAGCTCTTAACCACTGCACCACTCAGCCAGCCCAGCGGTTACCATTTTAGACAGCCCAGCTTTAGCGACATTGAGGAGAAAAGGCCTGACCTTACCTCCTACCACATTCTCACCAGGTGAGAGGCTCTGGCTCAGGTACAGCTGGCCTTTGCCAAACCAGGAGAATCACCCTGGACCTATCACTCCCACTTCCTGAATGAAAATTAGCTCCTCTGTAAACCAAGTGGGTTGGACTACATCTCTCTCTAATCTCTCTCCACTGATCAGCAATGCAGTCTTTACCAGGGCTCTTAGCCTGCCTGTGCCTCAGTTTCCTTATCTGTCACCTGAAGTTGATACCTATTCTGCCCCTCCCTGCCCACAGTTGATATTAGGAGAGGCTCCGATTTTCAAATTAGAAAGTCAGTGAGAAGAAATCCCTATGCAAGCTTTTTTTTTTTAAATGGTCTTTGGTATCTGGAAAAATTTTTGACTTTGATACAAGTCATGGGTAGGTTTTCTTTTCTCTAAGATGCTGCACTGGGTGAACTTGCTGTGTCAAGGTGATCCTCATTGTCAGAGGAGAGACAACAATAACACAGCCCATGTGAAATATGAACTGTAAGACGTGGCACTGATGACCAATAACTGATTTGATCAGTGGATGCTAGTTTTTCATAATAATCTTGCTTCACTAGGCATTCCTTACATATCACTTCACAGTCAGCCGTTTCATCTGAAATCTGATCAAAATGGACTCCCCCCCACCCCCACCCCAGAACTGTGGCTTTCCTACCGGATTTTCTTTCTTTTCCCCTTTTCTCACACCAGCCTACATAATCCCATGTGGAATGCGTGGTATGCCTCAGGATTTTCTTTTTTGTTAGAGCCTCTATCTGCAGTGGTTCTTAAGCCTTATTCCTAGGCAGTGATTCTCTACCAGTGTGCCCACAGCTCACTGGTGGGCCTTGAGTCTCTTCAGAAGTATTCCACCAAGTTTTTTCCTTCTCTTTTTTTTTTTTGAGGGCAGTGTCACTGGCCCTCATATTGGGACCGAACCGGGGCCCGCTGTCTTCCGAAGCCAGAGCTTAACCACTGCGCCACTCTGCCGGCTCCCACCAAGTTTTGATCAAGGCGCAAAATTGTGCTACCACAGATTAAGTGGGTTTTCTGACCTGATGTGAGTGGGGTACAGCTTGCTCTGGGTTGCAGGCAATGTAACATTAAACTGGGACCAAAGAAAATTGCTGTATTGGAACTTGTGAGAATTTTGCCCCAAACATATAAGATAGCCGAGTAGGGCTAGCGGTGTGGCAGACAGTCCTTCCCTATCTGGGGTCACTTGCCTTTTTTTTTTTTTTTCTTTCTTTTTTTTTTTTTTTTTTAGCTGAGCCATCCTGCCACCTGTTGGCAGCTCAGCAACAGCTCAGCTCGGGCTGGGCATCGAACTGCTGTTGCTCAGAGCTCAGCTCGCACTCTTGAGCGAGCTCTTAACCAACTGAGCCACTCAGTCGGCCCTCACTTGCCTTTCTTGTACATTGGTTGTCCCCAACCTGTGGTCCAAAGTGGGGGTAAAAAGGGAAGGAATTATTGCAAGGGGTTTGCAAATCCAGATGTAAAGCAGGCCTGGCCCTCAGACTGAAAGTCTCACATATTGGATATCTGTTGTTCAAATACATTTTTGTGATAAAGACACTATGAAGTCATATTAAGTGTCTCAGCTGGACAAAGTTAATGTGGATTGAGCATTTTCTCACACAATGGATACTAAAATGACAGCTACTATTACTGAGTGCCCGGGAGGTTGTTTAGTTTTTGTTTCTGATGGTAAGAATTTGGCTTCATATTAGAAAAGATTGGGAATTATTTCACTAAAGCACACTGCCTGATCACCTTTTCTAAGTGTGGGCATTAGGGTAGGGAGGCAGACATAATATTAATTAGCTGATTCTCATACAAGATTGCTGGAGAAAGTAATGCTGTGCTGTTGATTGATTCCACCAGGAATTCATGCAGTCTGCCTTCAGCTGCTGGCCCCAGGGGGGAAGTGATAGGATGTCTTCACCCCTGCCCTGTCCCGAAGCCCTGCCCCCACCACCTGCCCACAGCCCTGAAGCTCTCTCAGCTTCCTTTCTGCCTCTCCCCCTGCTCTGTTGCTTGCCAAGGTCAGCTCTTCCTCCTGGAACCTATCATGCCCTGTTGCCTGGATTCCTTCTCCATCAACTGCCTCCTCTCCCAGTTACATTTTCGCTTCTCTACTGTCTCATTCACATAACTTTTTTTTTTTTTTTTTTTTTTTTGTATACTCACCGTGTAGCAGAAACTTCTTTCCCTCTTTCAACAGATGTGCTCAGGCCTGCCAACTCTGCTCACAGTTAACAATAATTACACTCCTAGTATGTGTCTGACATGGGCTAAGTACGAAACTGGCATCATTTACCACCGACCATTTGTGGGTCCTTGGAAAGATGACCTATGTTCTCTAAGCATCTGTCAGAAGGGAACAAAACTTCCTAAGGTGGTTGTGAGAATGAAAGTAAAATATTGGGTTGTCGGAAAAGTCATGATGCATTTTTTGCAACGGAAAACATAGAAAAAGTACCTCATGACTTTTCCGACAACCCAATAATACATGTAAAGCGCTGAATTCAGGGCCTGACATGTAGTAAGTGCTCGAGGTAGTTATGGCTCAGGCAGCTTACACATGAAGGGAAGGAGAACAGTCACTATCACTGCTATTTCCTCTGCCCTTGCCTCTGATTTCAGTCCTCACAGGGTGCCCTTATCTCACCCCTTTTATGAATCCCTTTCTAGATCAGCGCTTCTCAACTTTTTTCATTATCACCTCATAAGGAGAAAAGTTAGAATTTTTTTTATTATTATTGTTTTTTTTTTTAGCTGAGCCATCCTGCCACCTGTCGGCAGCTCAACGGCAGCTCAGCTTATGCTGGGCATCGAACTGCTGTTGCTCAGAGCTCAGCTCACACTCTTGAGCTAGCTCTTAACCAACTGAGCCACTTGGCTGGCCCTTAGAATATTTTTAATTAAGTTCATTTAAGTAAGTTAATTAATTAATTAATTAGCTTGAATTTAAGTTAAATTTCTCTCTAATGAGATCAATTAAATATTAAGGAATAAGATTTTTATTGGGTAAGGTTGAGTTTTAGAGGCCTATAAACTATTGTAATATCTAAGAGCTTTTTAATCTCCTTCCCCCCAAAACCAATTTCTATCCATTGGTGGGGGGCGGGTAATCCCCTCCCAATCCCAATGAGAATGCATGCATTAGATCCCTAATAGTCTCCTGTCTGTTAAATCTACTAGCTCCTTCTGGACCTGGCTGGCATGCTCAGTCTTGCCTCACACCTGTGGCCAGCGGTATCCTACCTTCTGCCTGCTGCTCCTCTTGCGGCCTCTTCTCTATCGTCTTTTCCTGCCACACTCAGCCACCCAACAGGGACTGAGCATCTGAGACATCTCAAGAAAGGGAGACATACCCCACTCTCCAACAGCAGGACGCAGACCAAAGAGTGGTGGGCAGAAGGAACAGGACCCAGTGGGAAACTAGGGAAGGAGCCAGGGAGAGGCGAGTGGATGGGGAAACATGGAGGACACAGCACATGAGGCCGTGAGAAAGCGGACAGGACGGCCCTGGGGGCCATGGAACCAGAGCTTCAGAATTACCACTTTGAATGCTGCTCTCTAATGACTGTTTTGTTTTGCCTTAATCTTAGCATAGGACCTTAAAAATAACAATTGCCACAAGTACCACTTATCGAGAAACTATGCTTCTGGGAAATCTTGCAGGCAGTGAGAATGGAGTACGTAGAAGTCTGGTGCCATGAAAGCATCAGACATAAGGTTTGGCAGAGCAAGAGTGGCTGGCTAGAGACAGAGACAGAGATAGGGTCTAAATGTGCCTTGCGGACAATGGTTTGGAGCCAGTACATAGTTTTACACAGATGCTTCCTTTTTGTCTGTCTGATCCCGTTTTCTCCCCCTTTCCCCTTTGCTCTCATTTATAAATGCCATGTGTCCCAGAGACATTAACTGATCCATTACTCTGTGCCCTTCCCTGACTGTCTATCCCTTCTCCGCACAGGACCTCCAGATCTTTGTTGGAAGTCTGACTCTTTGGCATCCACAATACCAGCCTCTTGGGCACCTCTATTTGGATGCCCTGTGGGCATCTGCATATCAGCCCATTCTTCTAGTCACCCAGACTTGAAAGCTTAGAATGATTGGAGTTTTTTTTTCTTATTCTTTCATTAAGAAACCACTAGAAGGGCTTGTAAATTAGCCCTCTGGCACTGCCCAAGTTCGCTCAGCTTTCAGCCAATATTTCCCTTCTAAAAAGGTCCAGTTTCTGCTGAGAAAAGCAGCCCAAAACAAACTATTCCTTAAAAATAGGTAGCCATGGGGCCAGCTGAGTGGCGCATTGGTTAAGAATTGGCTTGGAACGCCAGCTGTGAGCAGCAGGGCCCCAGTTCAGATCCCACATAGAGGGCCAGTGGCGCTGCACCCTCTACAGCTAAGTTGGTGAACAACAGCTCGACCTGGAGCTGGGCTGCTATGAGTCACCGGTGATGGTGCATAGGCTGCAGTGGGGCTGACCAGCAGCTGGCATGTGCTTTCGTGCGCTGTCAGTTTTTTCTTCCCACTTCTGCTTTCTTTCCTCCTCCCCTTTTTTTCCCCCCTGTTTCTTCCTTCCTCTCACTGTTCCTTCTTTTCTCTTGTAGCTAATATTTCTTGAACCAAGTATTGTGTTGCTGCTTTGTGTGCGTTTTTTTATTTGGCACTTAACCACAACAGCTCTATGACATTATTTATTGTTATTATCCCATCCTGCAGATGACGAGAGTAAGGGTCAAACAGGAGGGGTACCTTGTCCAAATTCACACAGTTAAGTGTCAGTATTAGGGGAAACCTGTGCGGTGTGTCTGACACCCCCACCCACCCACTCAAGTCATGCTTTTCACCTTTGTCACTGAAAACCCAATTGGCCTCTCTTTCTCCTGTTCTTCTCCACTCCAAGCCTTTTTAGACCCTGCTGTGATAGTGTAACTAACTCCCTTACTAAAAACTCCTCAGTTTAAAAACCACTTGTACTGACATCCAAGCCCCTTCCAGCATGGCTCTGTTTTCTGTCACTTTGAAGGCATCGGGGTACCGTGCAAAGAACATGGGATTGGTGCCAGAAGACCTGGGCTCAGTCCTGGGGCCACCATTTCCTACCTGTGTGACCTTGAACAGATAATTTCTCTAAGCCTCATTTGTTTGTTTACTCAGTGAGTATTTATTGTGCGCTGTCAATGTGCTGGTCACTGTGTGAAGGTTTTGAGTATTCATTAGTGAAGAAAACAGACATGCTTTCTGCCTTCAAAGAGCTTCCAGACTGACCTCAGCTTCTTTATCTGTACAAGAGGGATGATGATAATCCCCATCTCATTGGGCTGTTGTGGGGAATCAACAGGGATGATGGGTATGAACGTACCTAGCTATGTATAAGGCGCTGGTCACCTGAACTTGTTTTTTCTTAAGTTTCTGCTCCAGGAAAGTACCCGGCACATTTCTAGCTCTTTCTCTTTGCTTGTGCTCCTCCCAGCCTCCTCCACCTTAAACACCCTATGTGGTCTTGATGACTCAACTGAAAAGTTATCTTATCCAGACCCTCCCTGCTTACTATGAAGTTTTATTCATTCCCTGAGGGATTCAAGAATATTTATTAAACACTTTTTTAGAACAGTATTTTTCAAGGTGTGGTTCATAGAGCCTCAGGGTCTCAAGATCCTTTCAGGGAATCCACACGGTCAAATTTATTTTTATAATATTAAGATACTATTTGACTGTTTCATTGTATTGACATTTGGAATGATGCTTCAAAAGAAGTGGTGGCTAAAACTGGTGCCTAATCATTAATCGAGGCAGTGTTACACCAGTGCCCACAGTTTCTCGCCAACACATACTCTCGGTAGAAAAAGAAAACAAAATGCCATTTTCACTCACTGTCCTTAAAGCAGTAAAAATTATTAACTTCATTAAGTTTCAACCCTTGAACACATCTTTTTAATATCCCATGTGACTGAATAAAGAGATTAAAGCTCTTCTGCTGATAATATAATGTGGTGATTGTCTCACCACACAAACATAATTATTTGAGTTGCAAGCTGAACTAGCCGCTTTTTTCTCCTAACACCATTTTTACTTGAAAGAATGTCTCAAAGACAAACTGATTATTCAGACTTGATTATTTAGTGGACACTTTCTCTCAAAAAAAACAAAGCTAGCCTGTCACTTCAAGAAAAACAACTGCCAGTATTTGTTGCCAGTGATAAAATTCTAGCATTCAAGCAAACATTGGAATTTTGGAAAACTTGTGTCTGCCACTATAAGCTTGACAACTTCCCAATACTTAAAGACTTTCCTGATGAGAACAGTGATAATGTTAACGAGTGCGCTTTTTTGACGTTGTGCAATAAAATGTGTCAACATTTGGAAGGCCTGCATAACTTAGTGAACCAATATTTCTCAATGACCAGTGTGTGATATTACAAGCCCTGCATGGGTAAAAGGTCCATTCAAATGTGAGATAGACTAATCAGTTTTAATACTATATGGCAGAGTATAACAAGTTCACTGAAAGGGTTTTAGCTAACCTTTAAGAAACCATCCCCCTTAAGCTTGGGTGTCCTGGCAAAGAAGACTATCCATAGTTATCTGAAAAGGCTTTCCATTAATATCTGGGTGAGGTCAGACTTTCTTTATATACTACAACCAAACCAACATAACACAGATCAGACTTAGAAGCCGAAATGAGAATCCAGCTGTATTCTATTAAACAGATTTGTAGAGATTTGACATTGAAGAGATTTACAAAAATGTAAAACAGCTCTCTTCTCACTAAGTTTTTTTTTGTTTTGAAAAACATAGTTGTTTTTCATAAAATGTTTTTGGTAAGATCTAATGGATTTATCATTGTTATGTTTTTAATGTATTAGTAAATATTTTTTAAATTTCTATTTTAATTTCTAATAGTATATATGGCATTCAGCAGTGAAATCTTAAGCCCCTCCTTTAATGAGGCTTATCCATGAATATCCTTGTGATTCTGGGTTCTCTGGCATGACCTAGTTAGGTACAAAGTTAGGACAAATGGGCATGAAAAGATTATAGAATAATATACAATGCTTTGTCATCCCTGGGCAAGACTGGGGATGCATTTTATTATAAGTGCACTAGAGATAAGAAGGACAGTTCATTGGAGAGACTAATAAATATGTCTGCCATGCTTATAGCCCCTTCTAAAAAGGTCCAGTTTCTGCTGAGAAAAGCAGCCCAAAACAGTCTATTCCTTAAAAATAGGTGGCCATAGGGCCAGCTGAGTGGCGCATTGGTTAAGAATTGGCTTGGAATGCCAGCTCTGAGCAGCAGGGCCCCAGTTCGGATCCCACATAGAGGGCCAGTGGCGCTGCGCCCTCTACAGCTAAGTTGGTGAACAACAGCTCGACCTGGAGCTGGGCTGCTATGAGTCGCCGGTGATGGCGCATAGGCTGCCGTGGGGCTGACCGGCAGCTGGCATGTGCTTTCGGGAGCTGTCGTGAGCCGCAGTGAGCAGCCATCCAATGACTGGCGAAAGACTGCCTCACCCAGGAACAGGGCATTGATAATACCAACGTGGGCCAGTGAAGCGACATCCTCCACAACTAGACTGAAGAACAAAAGGACAGGACTTGTCGGTTCCCCTTCCCCAATTCCCCAGTAAAGTCTTATTAAAAAAAAAAAAATTGGATGGCCATATTCTTAAATGTGACCTCTCCCTTAGCCTCAGTTGATTGGGTCAAGAAGATCACTGACCCTAATACAGCCATAGTCTGACAAGCAACTTGGTCTACTGTGAGAACCTCAGCCTGGTATAAAGGTACCATGCATCCAAATCGGATTCTTAATAAGAATTTGTGAATGAAAGATACCCAGGGCTGGGAAAGCTGGCAAGTGACAGTCTAATCTGTGGCTGGGAAGACAATTACAGAGAGCCCATGAGGCAAGCTCTGAGTCAGCATATATTACGAGGAGCTGAAGCAGAGGGGAAGATGTATGGCAGGAGGATACAAGCAGGGAAAAACAGACTGGGTCCTCATCGTCAGGGTGGGGGATCCCAGACTCTTGCTACTGACATAAGACCAGAGAACCCAATACTTCTCTCAGTACTTGAACTACTTTTTATGGTCTCAGGGAAGCCTGTCCCCATGGAGCTGGGCTGCTTTAATATTTGAAATCACTGAGGAAGTCTGTTGCTTTCCACAGTCAAGCTTAACATACAGGAAGGTGATTGGAAGTCATTCTGAAGGTTGAGGTGGGGCTGGGGGAATCCTTTGGAGGAAATGGAGTTAGCAGGGCCTGCCAGGACTTGAGTGGACAGAGACATTCCAGGCTGGGGCTACAACCTGGCTGAAAGGCATCTGTGAGGAAAGGAAGAGGATGGGAGGGGAGGTCACCAAAGGAGAGTAAGGAAGAGATTGGGTAGCTCAAGTTGGTTAGCTCAAGTAGCCTCATGTTGTGCAGGGCATTAAAAGCAAACAGAGAAGGACAGACTGAAGCAGAAGTTAAAAGGGACCTCCTGTAGGTTTTGTTTTTTTGTTTTGTTTTTTTTCTATAGGTTCTTGAACAAAAGACTGAAAATGAAACTTTGGGAGGAATAGACTGGCTTGGTGAGTAGAGAGCGTTTGAGTCAGAGAAGCTGTTTTCGAGGCTCTTGCGATAATCCGGTAGTGCTGGTGGAGGCACCTCCTCAGCCCTGCTTACACTAGAACTTGCAGAGCTTGGCTTGCTCAGTCACCTGAGAAAAGCCTTGGCTCTGAGGGAGAGATTTTCTTGTTAAGTGCCAGTTCCCATGTTAGGAACACCCAGAAGCAGCTCCCATGTTGACCAGAACTGGACTGTGTGACCCTTCATTTTTTCATCTCCCACCCTGTTTTCTAAGTCAGAACTTCTTCAGACAAAGTATGAAAAGTTTCACTGAGACTTATTAACTGATAATAAAGTCAGTGGAAGATTTTCCAAAAGTCAGAAATATCAAAGCAAGGGGCCCTTTCCCCCTAAGCCACATCACCCTGGTTGGGCTCCTTGAGATTTCAGGTGTGGAGTTAAGTTTTATTTTTGTGTTATTCATACTTGAGGTTTTTTGTGTTGTTTTTTTTCACAGTAAATTTAATTTATGGTTTTGTACTGCTTGACTCAACTGTGCTCATGAATCTAAGTGCTCAACAAGCAGCAGGACTGCCTTTCTCTACAGGCTCTTGTCTTGCACTTGGCGATACATTTTAGGAGCGTATTTCTACCTTCCTATGAAATGTAGGGAGATCCTGCCTTTCAGGGGCCTGTATCTTAATGGCAGGATCAGTTAGGCATGAATAGGAGAATAATTTTAAATACAGTGTAGTGTTCTGGTGAGCATGCTGTTTTGTGTTTTATCAGTTAATTTTTAACTCATAGTAGTGTGATATTCCAGGTTAGAATGAGCCAGGTATTGAAGTGGGGGTGAGCTGAGGTAGGAAGCTAACTAACCCATTTCTGTTGACCTTAGCAACATGTTTGCTATTAAGCAATTGCCTTTCCTCTCTGCACCCCATCTAAAAGATGTTGATAATTATAATACCTCTTTATTAATGTGGACAAGAGAGTTAAATGAACCGAAGGGTAACTCGGCTCATACACATGTATTATTGAGTATCTGCTATATGTCATATACCTAGCAGAAAACGAGATTGAAATGGGGCCCACTGGAAAGTGCTTACAGCTGTGCTTAGTATATGGTAAAATAGTCAATAAATGGTACCCTGGTTATTATTTTTGTTTGAGAGAAGCGCACCCGAGTTTGGAAATTCTTGAACAAGCCAGACTTAGCCAAGGTTGTAGAAATGCAGGCCTCAAGCAAACAAACATCCTGAGCGTGCCAAACTCTGCAAGGAATGATTGTCCCTGCAAAGCGAAGACGGGGTTATCTGAATGTACAGTTTGGAAAGAGTCACGTGTTGTACTCTTCAAACACATGCCCACACACAGAGCTTTCATTATCGTGTGGCCTTCAGGCACTGAGAACAATGTATATGTTTAGCCTGGCAAATAAATCAATGTTTTGTTTTGTTTTTATCAGTAGGGTATTTATTTTCATTAGAGGCACCTAGCAGGCATGTTTTTTTTCAGAATTGGTCACATGTATATTGTGAACATGCATTTTGTAAGACTTCCATGATATTGATCATAAGAAGGACTGTGAAGATAAAATAGAAAGAAGAGCCAATTGTGAGTGATTTCATGAAATTCTGAATTTTTACTGGACACTTAAGATAAAAGCTATTCCTTTGAGTCTGGACTCACATTCAGATGCCAGGCAGTTTCTACATGCATATTTTTGTGTAGTTGGGGTCATTGCATGTATCCTTTTGGTTGGTCTGCTTTTGCATCTAACCTTGCTTCGTGTTGCCCTGAGTCCTCGCACTCCATATCTTTCTCCTTGTGATGGCAATAAAATGATCCCCTGCATTGCTAAGTAGCCATCAGTTTAACTTTTCATTCAAATACTGGACAGTTGGGTTGATTCCAGTGTTTCACAGTGAGGAACATATTTGCTATAAATACTGTGTACAGATTGCTTAGTCAGCACCTTATTATGCACCTTCTAGAATGGCATTCTCTGCCAAAGTCTTGGAAGTGATATCAGCTCATTACACTAAGAGTCTTAGGAACTGGCATTCAGGGTTTCCTGAGGCAGCATCTTACTTGTTGGCTTACTTTTCTTCTTTTAATTAGCAGATATATAGGGAGGATCTATCTTGGACTAGGAAGTAGCAGGCACTGGTGAGCAGTGTAGAAAAGGCCCCCTACTAGTGGTGCATACAGCAGCCAGTAGATGCAAGATGAGAAACAGAAGTCATCATGGTGACATTGCGCTCCTGTGAACAGTGTCAATCAGACTTCCAGTAGAATAGTGGACATTAGGTCTGAGTGCTGCAAATGCCTAGATACAGTAGAATGTAACTACGTTAGATGAACTAGATGGTGGGGTGGGAGGCAGTCAGAACTATAGAATTTTAAAAAGCAGTGCAGCTTTTGTTATTTCTCAGTTAAGCTAACGAAGTGACGGCCAAGTTTGAAGCTGCATGATATAGTGAAAAGCGCAAGGCCTATCAATTCAGATAGTCCTAGATTTGACGCTCAACTCTGCCAGTTGTTGGCTTGTGATTTAGGGAAAAACATTTAAACCTTCTGAGCCTCAGTTCTTATCTCTAAAATGAGAGTAGTATTTTCTGTCCTTTGGGTTGTTTATATATCCCCAGTGACTAGTGCAGTGCCTGGCACTGGGTAGGCTCAGCAGTTGGTTTTTGGCAGAAAAAAAGAATGGGTGGATGCATGGAATTATCACTCTGGATTGAGAAGACTGAGGGCCTCTGCTTAATATACATAATATAAGTAATATATTGCATAGATATCGTATATATCATGTACACATGTCTACATAATACAAATAATTTAAGCAAGTTATATTTACCCTATTAGCTTGTGATTTGCTAAGCAAATGCTCTCACTTCTAAGTTAGTGGGAACCAAATTAAAAAGCCATAAACCTCCCTTTTGCCATCTCATGTCTATCAAGGCTATACGTAGCAGAAAAGAAAACATGACTAATCATGGCCCTAACAAGTAGGTGGGGTTATTTTTCACATCTTCAGAAAGTCTGAAGGAAGCATCTGCTTCTGCAGTTTACCACTGATTAATGCCCTTTTCTTTCCTTGATCCACCCTCTTTGCTGTGTTGAGTTTTTAGAATGTAGACTTGTTGTCTCATTGTCACCAAATGGCTGTCACAGGTCTGTGACCAGTTTCAAAGTTGAGAATGAAGGTGGTGAGGTGCCTATCACGCGGCTCCTGTCTTTCATGAGGAGGCAAAATTCTTTCCCAGAATCCTCACCAAATGTCCCTGTAGGGCTCCCTGGGAACATGGCCACCCTTAGAGCTGGGCTCCCATCTTTCCTGAGCTCACAACTGCTCCACCTGAACAAACTGGGTTTCTGTTAGTAGTGAGATGTTGAGGGCTCTATGGAGGGTGGACCATCAGAGTGTTATAGTGTGAGCCACGTTTTCACCCAAGTAAATTGGTTTAAAAAAAAAAAAAAGGCAGCAGTTCAAGTTTAGTGGATATGATTTCCTTGTCAGACTTCGTTATTTGTGTTAGGGGATTCAGGGTTTGCAGGCCCCCCCCCCCCCCCGCGTTGGGGTGTTAAGATTCTGTTAGTTTTTAAGCTGGGTAGAAAAGTTTTTGTGACTCTATGTCTCTTTGTGATGTGTGTGAGGGTTTTATTTTTTCTTCTTGTTGAGTGCCAAAAGAAGAGGAGTAAAAAAGTTAAAATAGTCAAATGTTTCCTGGAATTAGTGCTAGGCCTCTGAAATGCTGCAACCCTTCTGAAGCCCTTTTCCTGAAACTGACGAAAAGGACTGTTAAAATTCTTCCCCAATCAAGCTAGGTGAAGAGAAGATCATGTAAAACAGTATTTGAAGGAGGCTGGGGGTGGGATGGGGATAGGGGACTAAAACGAGGGTTGGCAGCGAAGCTTTGCAAAAGAGTATAGGAATTTGACGGTCCGTCAAAATGTCACTAGCGTATGGTTTATGTTGGCTCAGCCCGTATTCAGAGAACAGAGGAAGACAGGAAGCCACTTATACAGCCTGAGAAGGATACAAAGACTACAGTGGAATTAAGTCCAGAGTTCAATTGCACATACACATATTCTAGAAATCCAGATTTGCGGTTAGAAGAAAAACATCAAAGTGTTTTTGTGGGAACTTTTGACTTTGATAACAAAATGCTTAATAATCAGTGTCTACCATTTTTGTCTTTTGGAGAAGTCAACCCAAAATTTACATTCCTAACTAATAATTCAGTAAATAGGATTCTATGCAACAAACATCAAAACTTTCAAGGTTTAAAGAAATACTTAATAGGTTAAGAGCTCGCTCAAGAGTGCGAGCACTGAACAACAGGGTCACCAGTTCAATTCCCTAGCTGAACTGCTGCCAAGCTGCCAACAGGTGGCAGGATGGCTCAGCTAAAAAATAAAAAATAAATAAAAAAATAAAAAATAAAGAAATACTTGCACATGTACATATAAGTTCACCAAGACTTCCATATGATTTGTTGCATTTTATTTATTGAGGAGGTAAAAGGTCAGGACTGATACTGATCAACGTTTTCTATTTATGTTATTTGTAATGTTAGCATTTAATCATATCCTTGAACTGGGCTCTTTCTCAAGTAACTGGAGATTGATAATATATTTTTATATAAGAATTCCAGTCTCCTGTATAAAAACTCCAGAAAGGCAATGCTTTAGGAGAAAGGACACTTTTCTTAGACAAATGCCAGCTGACTGAACTCTCTGAAGCTGAAGTTTGCTAAGAGGCCAAGTAAAGGAGGGAAAGGTGGAATTCACAGAAGGAGATACTGGTCCCTGTGGGGTAGCATTCACTGCCATGCTGGGAAAATGCCAGAGGACTCGGAGAATGGTTGGCCCCTCGGAGCTACCACTTGGTGCATCATGATAAATGGGGCTCATTCATGAGGAAACACCGCTCTTCTTAAAAGCACCCATATTAAAGAAGCAACCAGAAAACCCAAATGTATTGGAGATGCCTGGCAGGAGGGGTCTGTGCTTCCTTCTTCCTTCTGTCTCTTCCGAAGGGTTGTCTTAATATTCCACAGTATTTTCTGTGGCTGCTTGGCCCACACTGCCTGGAAGCATACAACAAAAATAGTGTAGCAAACCACTTGGCATTGAAATCAGAGCCTGCGTATTCAGAATTAACTGAAAGAAATACTGACACTGCCATAAATACGGCAGACGGTCTCTTTATTGAATCTCTGAGCTTTTTTTTTTTTAAAGGCAGTAAAGCTTTAAGGCTTTATTTAGTATGAGGCAAAAGATTGCAAAACACATCAGATGCTTAGTAAAAGCTCAGGGTATAGCCACGAATTTGTATACACTGAACTCAGCCATCATATGGAATTCACACATCCTTGATCCTCAGGAGGGTGGTACACCTTAGCCCCCTCCCCAATGGGGTGTTTCAGAGAGGGCAGGCATATCAGAATCTAAAGGGGCATGTGTCATCTAAAAATCATATATTATCTTATGATTCACACAGGAAGAGGGGAAATATTTATTTCATAATACAAACATCCAAAAATCAAGTTCAAAATATGTCTGGCTAGTTGAGAATATGCACTCATTCAGTAACAAAAAAAATTATTGTATTGAATGCCTAGTCTGTGTCAGGCGTCGCCTCAGGCACTTGGGGGTATAGCAGTGAACAAACAACATCCTTTTCTTGCGGAGTTTACATTCCAGTGCGGGAGAGGGCTAATAATTCAGTAGGACAGAAAATAGAACATTAAGTACTATGAAGGGAAAAAAAAGCAGGCTCAAGGAAGAGAGAGTAAGGCCTCTCTGAGGAGATAACTCTTGTCACAGAGACCCGAAAGATGTGAGAATGAGAAGTGTGTCTATGAGAAGTTCAAGTAGAAGGAAGAATCAATGCCAGGCCCTGCGGCAGAGGATTCCTTTGCATATTTGAGGATAAGGGGCGGTCAGTGAGGTTGGATAGAGTGAACTGGGGCCAGTTCATGTACAGTTTGGTAGGCCAAAGGGTGGACTTGAGTGTGTGTGCAATGCATGCTGGGAAGCCATTAGAGAGTTTTGAATAGGGCAATAAAGTGATCTGCTGACACACCCCCTGCTATGGGAAGAGGAGACATTGAGATGCTGCTAGTTTGGACTGTGGGGGTGGGGTAGTTGGGTGGGACAGTGGAGCAGATGCTGAGATGTGATTGGATTTGGATGTATTTTGAAGGTTTACTGATGGATTGACTTGATGTAGAGTGGGTGAGAATGGAGACAATGATGAATGAGGATCTGGGCTTCACAAGGGCATGAATGATGGTGTCTCACTTTCAGCATCGGGAGCCCAAGGCGAGGATCAATGAGGGGAGATTATTAATTTGGTGATGGCTGTGATTAAATAACAAAGCATTGTAGGGGGATGTTAAGAAGTCAGTGGGATAAATAACTGTAGTTCAGAGAAAAGGCTGGGAATGGAGATGTAGATTTGAAAGTTATTAGATTTAGGGGAGAGGAGAGAAGCCAACAAAGGCAGCTGAGAATGCTATCGTAGTTTCCCAAAGCAGCTAAGGAAGGGCACATCAAAATCTAGTTGGGAAAGGGAAGGTTATTATGTTTGTCAAAGATGAGTGTGGGTTTTAAAATATTAAGAAAAACTATCCTACATCATCAGTATCTGCAAACATTCATAAAATTCAGGGAGACATGTTCATAGGAATAAAAGCTAGTTTTGACAATAGGAGATAAGTAGGGAACTGTTGACTTAAGAAACGTTCGAACCTGTAGAGAATTTTTATACGTTTATAAAAATATACTCATAGGGCTGGCCGAGTGGCTTGTTGGTTAAGAGCTGGCTTGGGAGCGCGAGCTCTGAGCAGCAGGGCCAGGGTTCGGATTCCACATGGGCCAGTGACCCTGGGCCCTCTACAGCTAAGATGGTGAACAACAGCTCGACCTGGAGCTGGGCTGCTGTGAGTGGCCAGTGAAGGCGTAAGCTGCAGTGAGCTGCCATAAGCTACTGTGAGTGGCCAGCAGCCAGCGTGAACAGCCGTCCAATGGCCAGTGACTGACTGCCTCAGCCAGGAAGAGCACAATCATCACAATACCAACATGGGCCAGTGAAACGACATCCTCCACAATTAGACTGAAGAACAAAAGGACAGCAACTTGGGCTGGCTGAGTGGTGCGTTGGTTAAGAGCTGGCTTGTGATGCCAGCAGCCCCAGTTCGGATCCCACATATGAGGGCCAGTGACTCTGCCCTCTACAGCTAAGATGGTGAACAACAGCTCCACCTGGAGCTGGGCTGCTGTGAGTCCCCAGGACGGCATAGCTGCAGCCCCTGTTGCGGTGGGCTGCCATCGACTACAGTGAATGACGTGAGAGGCCGGCAGCCAGTGTGAGCTGCCAAGAGTCGCTGTGAGCGGCTGTCCAGAGGCCAGCGACCAATCTGCCTCACCTGAGAAGAGTGCAATGATGATACCAACATGGACCAATGAAGCAATGTCCTCCACAACTAGACTGAAGAACAAAAGGACAGCAACTTGTCTGTTCCCCTTCCCTGATTTCCCAATGCTGTTCCCCTCCCCCAATTCCCCAATAAAATCTTCACACAAAAAAATTCATAAACATATGCCATGGAGCAAGATCTCAAATACGCCGATAATAACCATTTTGCAACTTTCTTTTATACATTTTAAATTAAGGAAGGGAGATTACATGGAGGTGGGGGAAAGCAAAATGGGAATTGGATTACAGGAGTGTTAACGAGAATATATGCTCTCTTGAGGGTGATTATGGCGTATTTCAAAGGTGTGTTAACCTAGATGCACAGAAACAATGGACAGGGCTGGCTTAAAATCCTTCACTACAGAAGTTGTATGCCTGGGGCATGACTACCCACCATGACCTGCCCAGTTAGAATTTATGATCAGATCACCCTGTAAAGTTACTTTCACAGAACCCTCTTTTTCATCCACAGAACCACATTTCTGAATTAGCTGGTTCGTTACTCTTCCACTAGCTCACTGTGAGCATCTCAGGTGTAGATAACTAGATGTCAACATGTATATCCAGAGCTCTTCCCCCGTCCCCCATTTATTGGAAAACCTGGGTGTATTACGTAAGGAGCTCATTCTTGTGAGCAGGAAAACAAATACATAGAAGTATAAAGTATGGGATATGCAGCCAAAGGACCTTATAATCAAGTTATCCATGCAGGTACGTAAACAGATGAGATGGGAGGACCCAAGGAGAGGGGTTGAGCTCAGAAAAAGCTCCCTTCTCAGAACACTGTCAGATGCCCTGGGCTGCCTTTAAATCCCCTCCCAGTGGTATGATGAACGACAGATTTTTTTTTTTCTTGGCTCTGGGTCGTGGTTTTTGTTTTCTTTTCTGGTGCAGTGAGTATGTTACTTCCCCAAGGGAGGTTCAGCAGATTGTGTAGTTCAGAAAATATGTAAAATGGGAAGGTCTATAAAAATGTCGGGAAAACTAATGTTACAGTAGAGGCAGCAAAGGTGGCTTCGCCCAGGAAGCAGGTGGGAGGTGTAAGAAGAGGTAGGTTGTAACCAAATGTGTTGGTTTTTGTAGGAAAGAAAGGTCTTCTCCCCCTCAGTGAATTTCTGTGGCTTTGAGTGGATTATGTTGAACACAATTGGATTTGTTTGTTTTTATAAGCTGTTGATCTCTTGATGATACCAGAAAAGAGGAACAAGTCCTTAGAATCCCTGTAACTTATCTACTTACCCCCTTTGATTTTCAGTGACAAAAAGATTCTCAACTGCCCAACCGTGTTTTGGTAGTTACAATTTAAGACTGAACCATTCAGTGGAGTCAAAACCCCTAAAACAGGTTGAGATATTTCATGGTACACCCATTCCACAAGTCTGTGAACCCATGGGGATGGGAGGGAGCCGCTCACAGCCTTGCCTGAGGGGCTTCTCATTCCAGTCTCCTTTGGAGTTCAAGGCCAGGAGAAGAATGCTCATCCACGCCAAAGGCCTGGCAGCATGGAAACAAAACCTCCCTTGTCGTGTTTTTCTAACCCATGCTCAGGACAGCGCCCCTTGCTGCACCCTGCCCTTATTATGCGGCCTGACTGTGCGGCGGACATAACCTGAATATTTCTGTGATGACTCTCTCTCAGTGTCTCACAGAAAGTGTGTCATCAAAAGGAGCGATACAATTAGAGACCTAACCTGGTGGACAAAATGATTATTTTCAACAGACAGTAGAATCTCAGTTACCCACAATCCTCCCCTAAAACTGAAATTTTTAGAAGGAAACATAGTTCTAATATAGATTATCAGTGGAAAATGCTGCTAAATTTTACTTTTCCTGTTTTTTTTCAAGTTTCCTGAGGCTAGTAAAAATTCGACCCTATTAAATAGTTGGGTTTTTTTCCCCTTGAATAGTTCTATTCAGGCATGGTCGGATTTTGAAAATGTTTTTGCATTGAAAAGTAACCAGAAATGTGTTGGAGATCATTGTTTGTTGCCAGAGTCTAAAGCGCGTATGTTCGTCCATTGCTATGTCAGGAGTTCTCACAAGGAGTATTGAGTCTGGCTAACATTAGCTGAGCTTCCTGCTTCTGGGGGCGGGGGGGAGGGGGTAGGAGGGGTGGAGAAGGCAGATGCCTGCAAATCGGAATTTTGTGGTGGGCTGTGGCTCTTATCAGTTTGAAGTCCTGCATCATCCTCAGGTGCTGTTGTACTCCATTACCCCATTGCAAGGAAAGCAGTGCTCTTAAAGAGTTTATGCTCCCTTTTGTCAGACAAGAACTGTGTGCGGCAGCTGCCTGAGTCAACAGGACTGTAGCCAAAGCTCAACTATTGCCATCATCTCAGTCACAGTCCATGGTCATTTTCTTTGCTGTAGTTATACAGGCCCAATTTTTTTATTTTCATTCTGGAAAGATTTCTCAGCCACTCTCTGCCTGTCAAATATAGCCATAAAGCAATATCCTATTGTGACTGGTATTTATTGGAAATGGTGTTGTGTTGTTTTCCTTTGTCTTCTAACCATTCTTAACTGTCTGTTGACAGTAAGAATGTAAGCAATTGCAATGGGTGGGGCACTGTAAGATCCTTAGTTAAATATGAAAATATGTTTACTAGTCTGTGTGGGTAAGTAGACCCATTTTTTAGGAAGATTTTCAATATTAAAAGTTAAAGTTGAGGGGCGGCTGGATGGCTCAGTTGGTTAGAACACATGCTCTTAACAAGAAGGTTGCTGGTTCAATTCTCACATAGGATGGTGGGCTCTGCCCCACCCCCACAACTAGATTGAAAATGGCGACTGGACTTGGAGCTGAGCAGCATCCTCCACAACTAGATTGAAGGACAATGACTTGACTTGGAGCTGATGGGTCCTGGAAAAACACACTGTTACTCAGTAGAAATTAAAAACAAAACGAAACAAAAGTTAAAGTTGAAAGATATTTGATTAATTCTCAGTTGACAACGACAAAAATTAAATTCAGTCTTTTGGCTAATTACTGCTTTTTGTAAGCGTTAAGTACATGATTCTTCCCCTTTAGCACCATAGCTAGGGATCTCAAGGCCCTAAGCTGCTCGTTGTGCTTTGCAAATATTATTCCGTATGAATTATTGTAAATGATATAGGATCCCCAGACAACCCCACAGGATATCCTAGAGAGTCCCATTGTTCAAAGGGTCCAGGTTAGCTCCCAGGGGATTTGACCGTGTTTAACTTTGCACCAGTTCCAATATAAAAACCTTGGGCATAAACCCTGCTGTCCACTTCATGCACCTCACAAACTCTGAGTACATCTTGGTTTGTATGGCACTGAGAGGATTCCTGGGACATGGGACTTTCAGTGCTAAAAATGGAAAGTCCCAGCCATACCACCATGAGTAGGTTTCCCTAGTCAGATATGATGAATGAACAGAAGGGAATATCAATAAACATTTTTTTTCTAAAGCCAGCAGCGTAGCTGTAAAATAGACATAATTCTTAGACATTGTCTTCCTCATGGGCTTATAGTAAGGCCTGCTTACTATTCCTGCCTGTGGAGTTGGGTTGCTGGCTATTGATTTTTCTTTGGAGTTGGGGACCAGCAGCATCTCTGATGGACCAGTCTGTCTCCTTGTCCTCCACAAACCTGTCACCTAAAAGGGCCTTGGTTGTTCCCTCGGGATGAGTCAGTGCTAGTTCCTTCTGAAGTGAGGATGCTAAAATTCCTGGGTTGTTTCCACTGGCCCCGTGTTTTCATGGTAATTGTCCGCTTTGGGTTTGCCTGCTTAAGGCTTCTCTCTCATTTGAAACTCCTTGACTATATACAGTACACTAAGCTGTTTGCAGCCCCTCCTGACCATAGGTGGGTACTCTTGCTTCCTCTCCGGCATTTGCCTTGCGCATGGCTCCCTCCTTCCATCTTCAAGCTAACCCTGGTCATTCTTCCCCCTTTAGCTTCAATACTGCTTCCTCCTGGAAGCCTTCCATGATCATCCCAGGCTGGTATGGGCGCCTCTCCTCTGTGCTATCAGAGCTCCTTTCACTTCCTGCAGTTAAAGTATGTGCCATTGGAGCTATAATTGCCTGATCAGTTGTCCACATGACTTACTGTAGACTCCTTAAGAGGGACTATACTTGGTTCTCTGTTGTAACCCCAGCACCTTCCCATTGCCAGGGACATTGTTGGTACTGAGAAGCTTATAAGGGGCAGGATAGCGGAGGAGCCGCCAGGGAATAAACCACGTTCATCTGCAGTTTGCTTTAGCCTTGCTGTGGCCCTGTCAGCCAGTCCTTCCTGCTCTCCTTGGGAGACATAAACCACTCTAGACCTTTTTCAAAAGAGCCACATCCTCTCCATCCAGGGACCACCATCCAGTACAATTAGGTCTTAATTTGCCCCATAAGGCACTGAGCATGCTAGGAAAATACACACGCAGCAGCCAACCCAACTGCCATGGGTTACATAAATACCAGTAGGACCTGAGGATGTTGTATAGGGTGAGGGCATACAATTTTATGTTTATTTGTATATATATGGAATAAAAACATTTCCACTTTGACAGGTTTCAATGAAATGTGAAACCTTTCCCCTCAGCTCTGAAGATCTGATGATTTGCAGGCTATACGGTATTACGTTGTGCATTTTGGGTGCTTCATTGCCTAATTTGATCCAGATTATTTTTCTTTCTCCTGAGTGAACATGAATCGCTTCCTGTGAATTTTCCTGATATTAGGAAACAGATGTTCCATATTTTTATCTGAGATTTTCCCGAATGCTGAACCAGGACTTTTGTGCTTATGTGATGTGTGTGTGTGTGTGTGTGTGTGTGTGTGTGTGTGTGTGTGTGTGTGTGTGTGTGTATCGGTCTGTGTCTGTATACACAGTGAACTTTTAAGGAATGAGTTATGTCAGAATTTGCAAATGAAAGCATAACAAATATATCTACAGAATTATAGAGATTTGTCCAAGGCTGGAAACATTTTTGGACATTCTGTTTAATGTGGTTTAGTATTGTTTAACTAATGTGGACTTCTGGCCTAAAAATGCATTAGAACTGTCTCATGATAGTATGCTTGGGAAAATAAGCACTACTGTAGCAAAAGGCACACATTTAATGCAACCTATACTTTAATCCTCTGATCTTTAACCAAACTGTATTTTTTTTTTTTTTACTGTTGTCTCTTTATATAAAATTCTTAACCCTGTTGTTCCATGAAACACTGATTGAGTGCTACTACTGTGCAGAGCAGGAGCCTAAGGCTCTTTGGGAGATACAAACACAAATAAGATATGGATGCTTGGTTCCTTATCACCCTGTAGAAGAGGTGAAACATACTCTGAAGTACCTGTAATAAAAGGTAGAAAGTGGTAAAGGTTGTAAAAATTCTAGGAGAGGAGGGATTTCATTGAGCCAAAGAGTGAAGGAATACTGGGGGAGGAAGGGGCATTCACCCTAGGTTTAAAAAAAAAAAAAGGCAATACTTAATTTAGGTCTAAGTTATTTAAATTATTTTAACTGCATAAAAACTGCTTAAGGATGGTCCCTTCTGTAAACCATTGTTTTGGTGGTTTTCCTCAAATAATACTAACATTTCTTGAGTGCCTCCAGTACAGCAGGCACAGTTTTTTTTGATGATCTGTATAAAGGCTTTCTAATAGGAAATGATGAGGAGCTGGTGCTTTGGATAAGAATGCATTTTGCACAAAATATATCTCTTCATTTTACCTCACAAGCTTCCTTTCATGAGAGGTCCTTTGGTTCAGAAAAACGCCTGAGTCCAGACTTGGCCAATATCCAGGATCCAGTGACTCTGTCTAAGTCATCTGGCCTGTCTGGGTCTCAGTTTTCGCTGCCACACAGTGGGAATTCTCAGACTCCCCAGCTCACTCACAGGGTTGCTGTGAAAATCAAAGTGTGTTGTAAATAGATGTTAAAAAGCAACCCAAATCCAAACATTTGCCAAGAAGCAATATCCTAGCTTATGAGGTTCATACAAAATATAGCTGTTGCTTATTGTTTATTAAAGTGCTGTGTAAATGAAAAGATTATCTTAAAATTATAAAATATCTGAAATATTTTTATAGCAAATACATATACCTGGGGTGCCAAAAAAATATATACACATGACTTCTATTCATCCTTTGTTATCGGTATATATTGAGTATTAAAATTTTAATAATTTTTCCCTTTCATAAAATGTGTATACACTTTTTTCAGCACCCTCTGTATATTAACCCTTGATTATCATGCATTGTAAAGAACTCATTCAAATTCCAAAGAAAACCATCAAGATCCTACTACAAGAATAAGCAAAGAATGTAAACTTACTGCTTTTCAAGGTGACAGACCATTAATAAACATACAGAAAAAAAAGCTCCCCTCATGAATTATCTTAGAAACTCAAATTCAAACAGCATTAGGAATATCATTTTATGGACAAAAAGTCAAGGTTTCAGAAATTCTCCACTATTTTGTTAGTAGTATTATTGTATGTTAATAAAAGACTTACAAGCAAAAAAAAAACAAAACACCCCAAAACAAACAAAAAAACTAATCTACTGTAGGAATTTAGAGAATCTGGGGAAAAAAGTTAAAGGAATGAAAAAAGCTAAAGCATGAAGATATCCAATGCAATTTTATTTATAATAATAAAAGATGGCAATAACTTAAATATCCAGTGTTCAGGGAGTGATTTCATAAGTTATGACTTTTCAACATGAAAGACTATTATTAGGCCCCTTAGATAATCATCATGAATATGTGTAGCAACACATAAAAAATATTTAAAGTTTAAAGTAAAATGGAAGAGTGCCGGCCGAGTGGCACGGAGGTTAAGCGCTGGCCTGGAAGCCAGCGGCCCCGGTTCGGGTCCCACATATGAAGGCCAGTGCCACTGCCCTCAAAAAAAAAAAAAAAAAAAAGGAAAATGGAAGAAAAAAATAATAGCCATCGTTTATGGAGTCTTTCCTAGTGGCGCTGTGCCAACATTCTCCCTTTTTATCTTTACAGCAGCTATGTGCATATGTGCAAAAGGTATTTTACACTTCAGAAATTGAGGCCTAAAGGTAAATTGTCCAAAAACTTGCAGCTCATTAGTTGAGGAAGCAACACTCAAACCTAGATCTGTCCAACTCCAATGCCTTCATTTCTTTCACTGCCAATAGCACATAAATTATGGCCGTAGTCATACAAAAACACGTGCATCTATGGAGGGTAACAGGCAAAAGTAGAGAGGAGCTCTAAGACAGTGGGAATATGGGTCAATTCCAAAGAAACTTGCTATCCTTTTTAAATTGTCATTGAAAAACAAACAAACAAAACAAACAAAAACCGCCCTTGCCCTTTCAATAGAAAAATGGGGAAAAAAAATATATTGTGTGCAACATTTCAATTCATTGTTTACTGTTTTCATATAGTCTCTTAACAGCTTGGCAAAATAGAAATACATGCATGTTTATAATTTCTCACTAGCTTTGGCATAATCAGGATACTTTCTCCCCTCACTCCCAAATTATCTACAAATTAGTTAAGGATCTATACCACCTGCTTCTCAATTAAAAACAAAATGTAATTCTCTAGAAGATCTGTGTGGATTAAGGACAGTGACCAGGTGGGAGCGTTTTTCTCTCTGAACAGCCCAGACCAGCTCTTCCAGACAGGAGCCAGTCTCAAGGCAGAGATAATAGGGTGGCACTATTTGATTATAAAGTAGGCCAATTCACCCACTCAGGGTGTGCCCTGCCCTGGGACAGAAGGCCTTGCACAATGGGGGAAAATGTCACCATTTTGGTTCCTACTGTCTTTTATCTTAAGGGCTCAAGACTTGATTCATGATTCTTGGGCATGTACCGCATTAGTTTGTAAACTCAATATCCCTGCCAACATCTAATAACAGACAAAATTCTGTGATGGTCTCAAGGCACAGGGTTTATTTCTTTCAACTTAGTCTCACCTTTGCAGACCATATACCCTTTATGCCTACAATAGGATCTTTTCTGTTTCAAAGGCCCTTTGATATCCCTTTTGCCATTTGAGACACTATCATGTCAGAATTTGCAAGTAAAAACATAATAGACCTGACTAGAGAACAGTGGAGATATCTCAAGAGCTGGAAACATTCTCCAACACACTTCTCAATGTAGCTCATTGTGGGTTGCTCCCTGTTTGGTAGACAGGGAAATCGAAGCACATACAAGTTAAGTGATTT
Source organism: Aselliscus stoliczkanus (assembly GCA_033961575.1). Lineage (NCBI taxonomy): Eukaryota > Metazoa > Chordata > Mammalia > Chiroptera > Hipposideridae > Aselliscus > Aselliscus stoliczkanus. The sequence goes on from CM066730.1 coordinate 131,075,450, forward strand.
ACTGGAAGTCACTGGGAGTGAAGACCGCCAGAAGCCAGGCCTGTAAATCTAGTGTTCACTCCACTCTCCTAGAGTGTCCATGTTATGTTGTTTTTCTAGAGGATTAAAATGGGACTAGAAACAAATATATTCGAAAAGATCAGAATCCATTTAGCCATTTAAAGCTAAAAATCTCCCAGGGCTATATAGTTGTCCCGTATGCATGGTTTCACTTGCCACCATTTTAGTGACTGGTGGTCAACTGCACCCCAAAAAAACTAAATGGGAAATTCCAGAAATAAACAGTTCATAAGTTTTAAATTGTGCACTGTTCTGAGTAGTGAGGTGAAATCTTGTGCCATCCCATTCTATCCCTCTTGGGACATGAATCATCTCTTGGTCATGCATAGCCACACTTTATACACTCCCCCGCTGTTAGTTACTGAGTAGCCATCTCAGTTATCAGATCAACTATTGCAGTGTCACACTGCTTCAAGTAACTCTTATTTTACTTAATGTCTCTTTCACCTCACTTCATCTCGTCACGTGGACATTTTATCAACTCACATCATCACAAGAAGAAGTGTGAGGACAGTACAACCAGAAATTTTAAGAGAGGGAGACCACATTCACATAACTTGCATTACCGTGTAATTGTTCTATTTTATTATTAGTAATTATTAATCTCTTACTGTGCCTCATTTATACATTAAGCTTGATCATAGGTATGTATGATCATAGGAAAACAACATAGTATATATAGGGTTCAGTACTATACATGGTTTCAAGCATCCACTAGGGGTCTTGGAACTTCCCCCCTACATATAAGGGGAGCTACTGTAATTGTATATTGTATAATGGCAATAAACTTTATAGTAATAAAGGGAGTCTGGCAAGTTATGTATGTTCTAGACAAACCCTGCCCAATACTTTTTCTTTTTTTTTTTAAAGATTTTTATTGGGGAATTGGGGGAGGGGAACAGCGTTGGGGACTCTGGGAAGGAGAACAGACAAGTTGCTGTCTTTTTGTTCTTCAGTCTAGTTGCGGAGGATGTTGCTTCACTGGCCCATGTTGGTATCATCATTGCGCTCTTCCTGGGTGAGACAGATCCGTCGCCGGCCTCTTGATGTCGCTCACCACGGCTATTGGCAGCTCACGCTGGCTGCCGGCCACTCACTGTAGCCTATAGCAGCCCACTGCAGCAAGGGCTGCAGCCTACACCATCGCCGGGGCTTGCACAGCCCAGCTCCAGGTGGAGCTGTTGTTAGCTGTAGAGGGCAGTGTCACTGGCCCTCATACGTGGGATCCGAACCGGGGCCGCTGGCATCCCAAAACCAGCTCTTAACCAATGCGCCACTCGGCCGGCCCCAATACTTTTTTCAATGATGGAAATATTCTGTACCCATGCTATTCAATAAAGTAGTTGCTTCTGTGTCTGCTTGATCACTGGACATGTGGCTCAGGAAACTAGGAGAATTAGTTTCTAATTGTATTTAATTTGAATTTAAATCCTCACGTGTACTAGTGGCTACTTCACAGTTCTGTACTTCTCAGTGCTTTCTTGACATCTCTACTTGGATGTCTCAGAGTTAGCAAGGTCAAATCAGAATCCTTGATTTTCTTCCCTCTCTCAACCTGTTTCTCCTCCAACAAAGCCATCATCAACCCAATTGCTTAAGCTGAAACCTGGGTGTCATCTTGACCTCTTCCTCTCCCTCATGTCTTGTGTCTACTTTATTTTTTTTTTTTTTATTTTTTTTTTTTTTAAAGATTTTATTGGGGAATTGGTGGAGGGGAACAGCATTGGGGAATCGGGGAAGGGGAACAGACAAGCCGCTGTCTTCTTGTTCCTCAGTTTTAGCTGCGGAGGATGTTGCTCCACTGTTGGTATCGTCATTGCGCTCCCCCCGGACGAGGCAGATCGGTCGCCGGCCTCCGGATGTCGCTCATCGCGGCTATTGGCAGCTCACGCTTGGCTGCCAGCCGCTCACGCTGGCTGCGGGCCACTCACTGCAGCCCACGGCAGCCCACTGCAGCAGGGGCCGCAGCCCACACCGTCACCGGGGCTCGCACAGCCCAGCTCCAGGTGGAGCCGTTGTTAGCTGTAGAGGGCAGCGTCACTGGCCCTCATGTGGGATCCGAACCGGGGCAGCTGGCATCCCAAAACCAGCGCTCAACCAATGCGCCACTCGGCCGGCCCTTGTGTCTACTTTATTAGCAGGTCCTAATTGTTTTACCTTTAGAACCAGCACTGAATCCATCCACTTCTCTCCATCTCTCTATGCTGACCCAAGATATCATCGTATCTCATCTGAACAATTGAATGGCCTTATATTGCTCACCATTGACCCATTCATCCCGTTACCTCTTCTAGACGCCTCCATACAACTACCAAAGAGGCACTATTAAATGTGTCAGTTGGTTACATCACCCCCTGCTTGTATGGAAAATACTGTAGAACTAATCACCGTTTGAAGTTATCTTACTTATTACTTCTTTACATATTTATTTTCTGTCTCCCATTACAATGGGAGCGTCCCTGTGTCAGGAACGTTGTTTACCTCATTCACTGCTGTCTCTCTAGCACCTGCAACTGTGCCCTGTACACAAAGTGCACACAGTAAACCTCTCCATCATAATGTTTATTGTTCAAGGAGATGAGAGAGCAAAAGTCCAATACAAATTTATAATGTGGTTATTAATAACTGCTATGATGCTGACATCCATATGCATGGGAAACTGGTGGTTTCTTTTACATTCTGGACTCTAGGAAGGGCGGGTGTTATCACTGACTGCATTTATCTGTGAGTGGGTAGGTGGACCATGGTCCAGGTGCAATCTCTGATGTGAGCTAGAAAGAGTTCTTTTTTTCCTAGAGGCCTGTGTCTGTCCCAGACCTTGAAACTTTTCGAGAAAGAGGAGAGCATCCTTCCATAAGGTTACTCTTTATAAAAATTCATCCAAGGAGAGTTTAGATAGTGATGGAAAGAAACTTATTGTGGAACTCCAGGGTAGAAAATGACAAAGTCATGTCTGGGCAGCAAAAGGAGATTGATTTTCAACATGAGACTTTTTTTTTTAAGTATTTGGAATATGCTCATATTGAATTATTTGAGACAAAGAAAACCTTAAGAAACAGGGTTTTGTGTCCCTTCTTTCTTGACTATTGCATTTTTTTTTAAAGGAAAGTATCTTTTTGAGCATTCCTTTCTAATGGCCAGCCAAGGCTTTCCAGAAGGCATGTTGTTGCTAGATCCATGTGCAAAGTTAAATGAAGCTGATGAACTAGTTGGAAATATGATCAAGTTGGCCAAGCTCTGAGTTGTATCTCTTTCTTCTAGTACCAAACAGGTCCTGGGAAATGTTCATTCCCTGGCACTGGCTGGATTTAGAAGACGCACCTAAAACTTCCTTTGTTAAAGGACATACTCGGAAACTATTTTTTATCCCATGGTGTCTTTTTTTAGGCCCAAATTTATAGCCTCGTCCCCATTCTTCCAATGCTGTTCCAGTGTTTTTCTGTGAGTTTATTGAGCATCTACTATATACTGACACCTTGCTAGGTCCTGGAAAGACAAAGATGAGTTAGACACATTCTTAACTTTCAGAGATTCTGCAAACAGGTGGGCAGAGAGACCAGTAAATGAAAAACCGAAACACAGGAGCCACTTGCATTCACAGAGGAAAGAAGGGGACAATGAGAGTAGAAGGCAGTGGGACATAATGGGAGGCAGGTAAGGTACAGGCATTAAGAGAGCAGGCTCTGGAGCCACATTGTCTGGGTTCATAGTCTGGCTCTGCCAATTATAAGCCGTGTGACCTTAGGCTACTGACTTAACCTCTATGCCTCAGTTTGTGAACCTGCTAACTGGGCTAATAAAAGAACCTATGCCACATGGTTCCTGAGTAGATTCAAGTTGCACACAAAGCACTTGAAACAGTGCCTGGTACCTAATTCCATAAAAATCAGCCTTTGTTATTATCAGTAGTAGTAGTACATAATTATTGATTGAATTGAATGAATACCACTGTTACTGCAGAGCAGTTGTCCCTAAGCCAGCCAAAGGCGTTCACAAAGGCTTCCTGGAGGGGGTGAGTTGAACTGAGACGTGAAGATAGGCTGATACTGTAGGGAAAGGACATGTTTGACAGAAAGGACAGAATTTACAAAGGCACAGGGGAGTGAGAGTGGGAGGCGTGTAGGGACCTGTAAATAGGTATGTGTTGTGAAAGGGCAAGATGCCAAGGGGTGAGCACCCAGAGAGGAAGGCAGGCATGAGCTCGTTGGGACTTTGGAGACTGGGCTGAGGACCCTGGACTTGACCCTAAAACCTGGAGGAGGCCACTGAAGGGCTTTCAGAAGGTTCGAGGCTCAACTTGCGAGATTGGGCATCGGTGCCCCACAGTGGCTTTGGCCTGTGGCCTATTTATTCTGAAGTGTCACTGACCAACCTCCTTCCCTGTGATTTGGGCAGGGAGTGTGTGGATCTGATTTGTCTTACCAGGTGTGATTTCTTTGAGGACCACAGATTCGTAAAGTGAAAGGATGTGTTTTCTAATTCCTTTCTACCTGATTCTTCCTCTCTTACTCCTTACCCCTGCTAAGATGGATACAGAGATGTCTGTGTTACAGACCCCTTTGGGAATTGGATGTCTGTTACAGACCCCTTCTCTCAGAAAAATCACGAAGACAAGATATTCCAGAGATTCCACATTAACCTCCCCCTACACCCCCACTTTGGTCATCCAAATAGGCCCCCCAAATGCAATGCATGCAGCCTTTTGACCCCAGGCCTGCTTTTGGTTTTTATGCTCTCACCCCAAATTGTTTTTAACTTAATTTGCTAGCACATCCCATAACTCATCCATCTGCCATCACTGCTATTATCTGACTATATCATGAGAGCAGCCTTGGATCTCTTGGTGGTTATAATTAAAACTGAAAGCAATTCTTATTTTGAGCCGTTCAAATTTAATTGAGAGTATGGTGGCTTAGGACATGGGCTCAGGGGGCAGACTCTGTGAATTACAATCCCACTATCTTACCACCTTGAGTAGGCCATTTAACCTCTCTGTGCCTCAATTTCCTCATTATAAAATGGGAATGATAATATGCTTATCTCATGAAGTGATTGTGAGGATTAGTTGAGGAAACACAGGAACATGCCGAAAACAACTGGCACATAGCAAGTGCTATGTAAGTATTTGTTATTACTACATTGTTATTTCTGCTAAAATGACGTCATGAATGGGGTAATGATGGATTACCAGGAGCAGGAAAATAGATGAATAAAAATCCCTTATGCATTTGACTCAGTTTGGAGCCTTGCCAGTACCTGAAAGCCAAGAACAGATAGATTCGCTAGGCTTGTACTGTCTGGTGTGATAGTCATGAGCCACTGTGACTGTTGACTACTGGAAATGTGACTAGCCTGAGTTGAGATGTCCTGGGTCTTGAAGATTTAGTATGAAAATAAAATAAAATAAAATAAAATGTCTCCTTAATAATTGTTTCTGTTGGTTGTGATGAAATAATATTCCGAATAAATTAGGTTAAATTCATATATTGGGTTGTCGGAAAAGTCATGATGCATTTTTGCAATGAAAAACCTAGAAAAAAATACGTCATGGCTTTTCCGACAACCCAATATTATTAAAATCAATTCCATCTGTTTCTTTTTGCTTTTCTAATGTGGCTATTAGGAAATACAAAATTATATATGCGGCCTGTGTTATCCTTCTGTCGGACAGCACTGCCTTAGGTTCAGCATTATCAATAAAAGAAAAATATTGCGACTGGGATAAGGTGACCACTGTTGGAGAGCCTTGTATACTCCTCCCATTGCTATACACATTATGCTGGACCATTTGTGTTTTAATTGGTTCCATAAAGGGAGACATAGCTTGGTCCCAGTAGAAGGGGATTGAGGGGCCAAGGCAAGAGCAATAACGAGGGAGGGTTCCACTGACTTGGAGGGGTTTGGATGAAAACACTACCATTTATAGTTATACTGGGCTCAGCCTTTCAGCACTCCCTGAAGCAGATGAGAGAATGCTTTCTGTTCAGGAAGTTGAAATATGTAGGCGAAAAACTCTCCCTATCCCATCAGGAGCCAGAAAAAACTTTGCTAATCTTTAACTAAAGAAATAATACTCAACATTATGTCAGTTGCTTGGGATCGGAAGCATGCCCTTTCCAAATGGGATTTACTTACGGAATGTTTAATTCTATTTCAGATTCATTCTCCACTTGAAACCTGGAAACGGTGGACCACACAACATCTTACTGGTAAGTTCTCTTTCATTTTTTAAAACAAAGTGACTGTTTGACATTGTTTTTGATATGATATTTACACTTTTGAGTTAGCTGCATCCCTACTAGAGCTATGATTAGATGTCTGTTGATTCACATTTTTTTTTTCCTCTCTCTCTTTCTGAAATGATTTAAGATGTTTCCCTGCCTTAAAAACAACAGATCAATCCACGTTCTTTTGGTAAGGACATGGCCGGGGAAAAGATGTATGATTACATGCCAAATACTATTAAAATAAAAACATTTTTGGAGTGAAACTATTTCCAGTCCCCTGTTGAAGGTCCGCTAGTTTCAAGTGGTATCAACAACATTGTTACTTCAGCCAAGGAATGCAGACAGTGCTTTGCAGTGTGTTGTAATGAAAATTGGCTCACAGCTACAACATACTAGCTTTCTTATTGCTCTCTTTTTTTTTCTGTCATCTCTCTTTGAACCTGAATGTTGTGAGCTAACAGAAAACTTCCTTTAGAGCTAGGAGAGTAATATACTTTTTAAGTGAAAAAGCTTCTGGGGCTTTCATGTAGTGACACTCCCTGAGATTATGGCGATACTGTTATTTGTAATGTGTAGCAGATAGCTTTTGCTGCATAACAAACCACCCTCAAAATTTACAGCCAAAAATTTACTGACTCAACAATCGTTTCTTCATCCCATAATTCCGTGGGTTGGTGATTTAGGCTGGGCTCAGCAGTGTGACTCTTCTGGCTTCAGATGGGACCATTCATGCATGGATCTGCTGTTAGCTACAGGTCCTGGTCAGTTAGGCTTTGTTTCTGAAGGTCGCCTGGCCCTCAGCTGGAGTGATGATGACGACCAAGACTTGTGTTTCATCATCTCTCAGGCTACCCTGAGCTTGTTCACATGGGGGTTGGGCAGGGGACTGAGAGAACAGAAGCATTGTGAGGCCAAGGCTCAGAACTGGCACTGCATGGCTTCCACCACATTCTGTGGGCTAAAGCAAGTTATTTGGCGAGGCTAGATTCAAGAGGTTACAGATTCTTCCTCTTGGTGAGAGGAGCTGCAGAATTACATTGCAAGGAACATGGATAAAGGGAGCAGAAGAATTGTGGCCATTTGTACAATCTACTGTTTAATGTTTTTATGTGTGAATCACATAAAAACAGCTGTGATCAAATGATAGAGCATGGAGAATGGGAGGACTCAGGTCACACTCCTGCCTCATAGCCCATCCTTTCATCCCATTCTGATTGTCAGGCCCTGGAATCCTGGTCTTTTTGCCACCTGCCATCCCAGTCAGTTCAGCACGTTCCTGGGTAGTCTTGCCAACACCAGGTTTTCCACTGGTCAACCCTGCCTTCTTTCTACAGAGCACTGCCACACCAATCATCTATCAATTCATCTTTCAGGATGTTACTTCTTTGCTCGAAAACTGTCAGTGCCTCCCTCTCATCCCCCACATCAGCCTAGACCCTGGCTTCTGCACTTCCATTACCTGGCCCCATCCTCTCTTGCTCACTTCCCGCTATTCCTTTTCTTCTAAGCCAGACTAGTCTATTTACCATTTCTCTTGAGGATACCCTCGTGCTACTCACCGCATCTCTATTTAGAAATCCTTCCCATGCAGCAGGGCCCAATAGAATCTTTCCTCCTCCATAACGTGGCCTTCCCTGCCTGTTCCTGTTGTCTGGATTCCTGCTGCGATCATCCGTGCTCAGAACTGCTTTCTTGGCTAGTCTTACTCCCTCCATTGCCTTGTCATTGCCAGAAGGCTACCTATGCCTTCCTTGCAGCAGTCAGCACAGGGCTGAGAGTGCAGCAGGTACTTGGTAGACCAGAAAGCAGCGTGGACACTGCATTTGGTGACCCAGAGCAGCTCATTAGGTGACCCAGAGGCAGCTGTTGAAGTGTAAGGTCCTAGTCTCTTCCACTGGGCTGTACACGTTCAATAGGTCTGGAGAGGGGGAGGGGTAGAAATCTTAAAGTGCTCAGATGATTCTGACGCGATTGCTATGCAGTTGGAAGCCACTTGTTATGGAAAGAACAAGAAATTTATATGAGACCTGGGATTTGAGCGCTGGCTCTGCTACTTCCTGGCTTGGGACCTTATACACTCAACTTTTCTGGGCTTCAGTTTCCTTATCTGTAAAATGGGAATAATTAACTCACGGATTGCCAAGAAGCTCAAGAAGCATGATGTATGTGCAAGTGCGTTATAAACCAGGAAAATGTAATTAAAATGCATGAATTGATTGTGGACCGGCGGTTAGCTCGTGTTGAGAAAGGGGCAGTTAACCCCATGGTGGTGCGCATGGCAGTGATAGAGGAATATCAGCGGGTAAGCTGAGTATTAGTGGTCAGATCAAGAATAACAATAAAAATTGTCATAATTAGTATCTACTGTTTATTGAATGCCGACCATGTGCCCAGCACTGACTGTACTGATACTGTGCTAGCTGCTTTACATAGAATTATGTGAGATTTACAAAAAGATCACCCCTATTAAATTGCATTTGTACCATAATTACAGCCTATTCCACCATTAGTGGATTATTCCTTTGTTTGTTTGTTTGTTTGTTTTCCTCTTCAAAATACCTGGTTAATATGCACTCATCCCTGAGAGGGGAAATACTTGGTTAAGCTGCTATCAACATTCACAACTTATCAGTATCAAGTACAAGGTCTTATAGAAGTGTGAGCTGCTTTGATTTGCTGAGAGAAGCTAGGTGAGGGAGAGCAACCAATAGTACTAAAGAGAAAATGGGTGTAGGGTGCAGGAATGGCCCAGAGGGCACTCAGCTGCCCTGGGAAGCATGGAGTGGAGCGAGTTACTCAGGAGGCAGGAAGGGGAGGGGGAGGACTGAGACATTTGCTGACCTCACAGGTTGACCCAGGACTATTCCTGGTCCAAGGCCTTTTCAACGTGCTCACTTGGAGCTTCCCCATAATGGCTACCGCAACAGGCAGCATTTATAAAATTGTCCTCCATTCACCATCCAATTTGTTTTACATTATTTTGATTGCTGTTGATCGAGTATACCGTATGTGCCTGTCTTCTTTCAGAGATTTTTGAAGTGGCTTTTAAATACCTATATGATATAATGAGACTCAGAAAAATGAGGAAGGAAGGAAATCTTTGGGGAAGGAACAGCCAGATAAAGTCAAACATAAGGTTCGGCCCCCGGCACATGGGTGAGAGCCTGTATATTTGCTAGCAGGTCCCATGCTGTTGTCTGTGTTTTTTTGAGGAATTGGTCAGTACCAGAAGAAAAATACACTCAGTTCACTGTGGCTGGAAGATAACAACATGCTAGTTACTCAAAAGAAACAAAGTTAATTGTGATTCAAGACTTAGAGTAATTATTCTAGAGTGCTCATAAAGAGAACCCCACATAAGGCAGCAAAAAACATCCGTGTAATAACTAGAATAATCAGGACTACCCTCAGCAAATGATGTAACTAAGTCCAGTCCAAGAAAAGCCCTTCCAATCCAGGTATGCATTTCTCTGTTGGCCTTGCTTAATCCAAGGATAAACTGTAATGGTTCCATCTGGAATAACAGGTGAAAGTGTATATATTCATACCCTCCCCCATCCCCCACCCATGATGGACTTTACCGATTGTCATGACTCTTGATGCTGAGCCTAGAAATTTGGCTGTGGACCAGATTTGGCACACTAGTTGAAATCTCCTTACCATCCATCCCTGTTCTAAAAGAAAAATAAATAACTTCCTGAAAGTACTCTGTGAATATTATTTCTCCTCACTCCCAAATCATTCTGCAGTCTGACTCAGCCTGTGGAATGGCTTTTTGATACACAGAATTTACACTGACCGTGTCCACTGTGACCAGTGTGGCCCTTTTCCCTCGTTCCAAATGTCTCTCTCCTTCTGTTTTGAGCCCCATGGCTCTAGGTCATTTCTGACATTGGGGTTTTCAGTATCTTTCAGGAGAACCAGGGAAGTTTGAGAAGCTCATGGGATTAGGCATAATAGACTCCAAGTATTTATTTGATGGTAGCAAACTATAACCTGGAGTACTGTGGTACTCTCTGGGACTCTCTTCTTCCAATCGGTAACTTTAATATTTATTGCAAGAGGTAGTGCCTGGTTGGTGGCAGCCATTGGTAGGATAAACTGTCAGGGGCAGAGGATGGTATGAGAGTAATGTTTAGCTTTGACTTTTTACAGGAATGGCCTAGGATGAAAAAGTTTTAATTCACTAACGATAATTGTCAGAGAAAAGCCTTGAATTCCACAAGGATACCCATGAATGGGAATTTCCTTTGGGGCTTTATTTTCATTTAGAACAGGCTGATAATTATTTTGTTTGCAAATAACAGAAATCTGGCTTAAACTAGTTTCTTGACTCACATGACTAAAATGTGTATGCTGGCATGGGCTTCAGGCATAGCTGTATTCAGGGGTTCAAAAGATATCATCCTTCACTCTTTCCATCTTTTGGCTCTGCTTCACTCTGTCTGCTTCACTCAAGAGCAAGCACTCCCTCACCACGGTGCCAGAGGTAGTCATCAGCATTATGTATCTATCACCCTCGCAGCTATGGATCTCAGTGAAAACAGCATGCCTCTTTTGCTGTTGTTCTAACAATAATACCAAGTAGGGATCCTAATTGGCCCAGTTCAGATTTCTTGCCTGAATCAACTTAGCCAGAAGTCGGCGGTAGACAATAGAATGTCTGTTTGGCCATGCTTTGTTCATGTGTCTCTTGAGGGAGGGTGACTACCACCAGAATCACACGGAATGGGGTCTCTTATTAAAATGGAAGGAATTTTGTTACCAGAAGAAGGAAGGAAGGAAAGAGCATGCCAAGAAAATGGAATTTCTAGGTACCAGAGTCCACCGATTTAAAAATTCTTAATTTGGGATCCACTAAACTTCAAAGGTTTAAAATCAGATTCAGCATCAGTTACACTGACTCCCCATTCTAAGTTTGGTATCCTCATCGAAATGAGCAATGATGAGCATATGACAAGGACAAGGATGAGTGACTCCATTGTGGGTTGGTAGCTTTTGGCCTGAGGACCTCAAGTGTCATCCTCAGGATCTAGAGGGCTGGTCATTAGCCTGGAGACCATGAAAGGGCTTCAATGGATCTGTAATGCATTGAAGAAATCAATGAATGAGCTTCTGTAATTATTTGAAAAATTGTGTGTGTGTGCACTCCTTTTTACTTGGGGAAAGGGATTATGCTTCCATCATCTTCTCAATAGGACACCACGGTCCCCTATTGCTTAAGAACCATTGTCTCAGACTTACCCGAATTGTTTTAGATTTGGCTAGCTTCATCTTATGCATAGTTTGTTTCTTGTCTTGGCTCAACTAGTAAAGTTCAGCGTCCATGATAAACATAGCTCCTCATGGAACAGACACAGTGATGTCAGTGGCTGAGTATGTTGCATTAAATTACATGTTGAAGTTTTTAGGCACACATGTCAACTTTTCACAATCATAGTTGCCATGTACCTAGTGTTTACTTTGGTGCCAGGCTTGGTGCTAAGTGCTGTATGTGCATTATCTGAATATATATTTATATACATGATTATAATCCTGTGAACCTCAGGTCAGTTATAGGACCACCTGCTGGAACCAGCTCCTTTCAGCTGTCTCTCTGGGAATATGGCATACAAACTCTTGAGTTTCTCTTCTACCCCGTGTCTGCTGTGTGGGTCCACCTTTCTCCACCTTTCCACCTACAGAAGGTAGAACCATAGAACTGCCGAATTAAAAGAGACCACTAAGCTCATGCAGCTCTGGGTTTTTAAACTCCCCTCTTTGGTTTTTCTAGCTCAGGGACTCTTGGGAAGGAATGATGAGCAGGACCCAAGTCCCTGTCCTGCTATGGTCACAACTGTCTGCTGACAACCACTTACCTGGGGCAATAAAAGAGCTCAGAGTTAGATATCAGAACCCAGGGTGAGTCCAGGCTACTACTTGACTTATCTGCTGATCTACCTGTGTGACTCTGGGAAAGTTGCCTGACCTCTCTGAGCCACAGTTTTCTTATTTGTCAAAGGGGATAATAATACCTGCCTTGTGGAGTTGTTACAGGGACTGAATGATGTAGTGTCTGTAAAATCTTTGGCCTAGTGCCTAGCACATAGTCAGTTCTTAGCAGAGATTAGCTGTAATTAGTACGTTGCACAACGTAATTTGTGAGACATAATGGAGACCCTGCTGTATTCTTGTCTCCCACTGTTCCTTTCAAGTTTATTCAGTGGGTGTGTTTTTTCCCATTTCCCGATAAAAGCTTGATTAGGTTTATGACTTTTCTGGTTACTCTTAGGTAATGAAAAAAGTCCATGGCCACTTTGAGATGCGCGCTCACGCACGCACACACACGTTCACTTTGGAAATTGGAAATGCTGACTCCAGTCTATGAACCGTCAGTATTCATTCCAAGAGAAGATTTTCCTCCATCTTGCCAGTAAGGGTCTCCCTCCTTCAGCTACCTACTGCATCACGCCTCCCCAGGTGAGGCCGGAGGAGAGAGGAAAGTTCTTAACCTGACCGCTACTGTTACGCTTGGTACTGGTTCTCTTGGCTGTGCCTGTGGCTTTCTCGAGGACTGCCCACTGGAAGTTTCCATCTGCATCTCCCAGGACTCGGGTAGTGCCTCTCCTTCTGCTGTCTGCCTCCATCTGCCAGCAGCTTCTGATTTCCATTCAGATTTTCTCTTTGGGGTCCTTGCACCCTCAGGCTGAGGCAGCCTTGGGTAGAACCTGTTTTAAGGAGACCCAGGCTGGCATTCCTGGTGCCCAGAGTTCACATTCCTTTAACCTACCCCTCCCCCCTGGGGGAAGGAAGAAAGCAGTCACTTTCCCCAACACAGTCACGTTAGGCCAGTTTGGCCCCCCAACTCCCACATATGCTTTCTCAGGCAGGTGTCACATGCCAACCCCCAAACTCTGGGAGACACATACCAAGCCCTCCAGATGTTGCCTTTGAAACCCATTTATCAAGACTTGAGATGAAAGACGGACCCCTTTCCACCCCACCCACCTTGGGGAGGGTGAGAATTAGAGCATTTCTGAGGAATCTGCCTCACAAAACCCTCCATCACTTTCCCCCTGTCCTGAACCTGTTTTTATCTCCCTTATGGATCTTGGAGCCAGCTAGACCAGTTACGTAGAAATTTCCACATAATGGTCTGGCCCCTTGCTTTGGAATTTCTCATCTGTTGAATCTTGATGCCTCAGTAGAAACTTTCATTTTAGCATCTTGTTATGTTCACTGTGAACACCCGCACTCCTACCAGGTCCAGTACAAGGAACTTCCTCAACACCCCTAAAAGCAGTCCTTTATCCTGTGCTTGAAACCTGCCCAGACCTGGGGAGGTCCCTCCATCTCTCCTTCCCTCCCAAGCATGCAGATAACTTGGAATTGTTGGAAAGCTGCTGCTCCTTTTGACACCAGGTCTGGCTCCTGGTAACATTCCTATGAATGGGGTCAGAAGGTGTGTGTGTGTGTGTGTGTGTGTGTGTGTGTGTGTGTGTGTGTGAATCTTAGTTGAGAAAATCTGCCTGGGCAGCAGAGATTTCTAGTGGCAACCAGGTTTTCAGACACCCTGGTCCGTACAACCATAGGGACGCCCTTGACCCTTGTCTCTGGGAAGTGTTTCTCTACTGTCACACCACAGTTGCGCTTGATAGAAGTGAAACCTAGTACAGTATTTGGGAACGCTGTGCTCAGTCACCGTTTCACATGCTCAGTGACCCTAACACAGCTTCTCTTGATCTGAAAGCTGATTTGCTGTGCCTCATGCGGGCATTTAGATCAGGGCTCCATCCAGAGTTTGTGAAGTCTGCAAAATCAAGCCTTGCAGAATGTGCCCTACTGCCCTCCAAAGACACCCCTCCTCTGCTGCTGGGCAGTTTTGCTTTTTTGCTTCAGCACCCTTTGGAGTCAACAGAGTTTTCCGCCTTTTCTGGCCCCAGCGTTGTGACCTTGGACTCTCTGCCTAGATGTCCTCCTTTGTCATGGGCAAGTTGGGGCACTGCGATGCTGGATCCCATAATAAGTAGGCCTCCCTCCCACCCCATGGTAAAGGCAGCATCTCAGGTGAGCAAGTGGCACATGCTAGCCAGACACTTGGGTCACCTAAAGTTGGAGTCACTGGTGGGGGGGGGGGGGGCGTCAGTGGCCTAAACATGTGTTAAATGTTTAACATGTAGTTCCATCATGGACTGATTCCCCTGGCCAGGACTCAACATTTTGTATCCAGATGTGAACCTGTTTTGTCTTCATGTTATTTTTACTGGATGTTCACTAAGATGGTAGGATATAGCTCCCTCCTTCCCCCACATCACACGAGCCCCACACCCCAGAGGATGTTGGAGATTGAGGCTCAGAGAGCAGAACTGGATTTCCCTAGCACTGCTCACCTATCTTCTTTTCTTGACCTGAAAGAATATAGTGGTTTCTATTTGACCATTCAGAGATATAGATATCTGAAGTAGCTAACAGGCTGTTAACTAAAACATACTACTTTTGGTACATTTTGAAGTAGGGAGGTGGCATCATGTAGGCAGACCAGAGTTCAGTCTCTCCTCAGCTACTGAGACACTTTGGACAGAGTGGCTTCACCTCTCTGAGCCTTGATTTACTCATCTGTTAAATGGGGATAATGTCAGTTGCCTCAAAGACAGCTGTATTAAAGAAACCAGGGCATGCATTGGGCATGTATTGAATTCAGCACAGTGGCCATAGCTATTATATTTGTTTGTATTTATCGATGGTGATGATTTCTAAAAAATACTTTTAAAACCTAGAAAAAAGTAGCCCAGTTCTCCAGCAATAGCTTTTTAAAAATCAAATAAGAATTTGAGAAAATATCAAAATTTGTACAAGTACTGGCTTTAAATAAAAATTATTCTCTTGCAAAACTCATGAGCTCTTTAGTATACAAAGCGATTCTGGTTGCAGAGGCAGTGTTGGTTCAGAGTCTAAAACTGAAGCTTAACCTGCCCAGATTCACATCCGTCATGAAATACCAGTGTGACCTTGGGCAAGTCACTTATTCTTAAAGCCTCAGTTTCTGCATTGATAAAATGGGGTGAATATTGCACAGGATTATTGAGAGAATTAAGTAAAATCTATATGAAATGCTAACACAGTCCCGGCAAACCATCAGCATCCAGAATAATGGTGGCCATTATTTACCCATTACAATATTATCTCCATTTTATGGATAAGAATTGGCAGAACACTTTTTTTTCCCTTGTGATAAATGGCTTCATGAAGACACTGTTATATGTAAGAAATTGTTCTTACTGTTTTGTTTGAGAAAGAACAAGAACGTTCAGTAGCTGATTTGCTTATAAATACCAAACTGTAGCATATACAGAAGCAAGCTGCATTAATGAAACTGAACAACGTCCTATTTTTTTTTTAGGCTTCGCTTCATTTCCTGGTTAAGATTTGGATAAGTGATTTTGCCACTAGATTAGGAGAAATTTACATATTATTTTTACAGGGACTGTGAAAATATGCAAATGTATCTGTGTTTAGCTAGGTGCTTTAAATTCAGATCAGTTTATTTTTCTCTTTTAATAAGGCTGGCCTCATTGGCAACTTTTGGTGCCCAAGGTGGTCTTGGAAGGAGGCGTAGGTGAAGGTAGGGAGGGAATTCACTGATGACCCAAACTGGTGACTGAATCTTGGTGAGGCAGGTGTGCGGAGCTAGCCCATGGCAGAGCTGCGATTCCTAAGGAGGTTTGCTTCCTTTAACAGGATTATGTGGACATTCCCTTAAGCAATTCTTTCTTAGGATTCCCCTGGGGCAATGGGCAGTCCTGAGCTAATAGAGCACTCGTCCCCTGTGACTTACTGACCAGGTACCTATGCTGGGTTTGTATAGAATCAAGATGACATTATTGTTGGATTCATGTTTAATCCATGCCTGGACACCTTTGGTGAGTGAATTATCCAGGTGAGCAGGAAACCCGTCCTCACAGTTAGGTCTGACTTACTCCCCTCTGCGGACAGATAGTTCAGAAGCCACCTTTCTTTACATGAGGGCTTGCTACATGGCTGGTGAGCCAGAGAAAAGGAAAGTGGTATAGCTTTAAAGGGAGGGACCAATAAGTGGCAAAGCAGCCACAGTTGGTTAGTCACCGAGTGTTTCTCCAGCATCTGCCATGTGCTTGGGGCAGGATGAAGAGGAAGCAGAACCGACAGGAGCCTCTGGACCACTGACCACCTCGCACTCTTCCCCAGCTCCTTAGTCCACTCCCTGAGGCAGAGGCAGAGCCTCGGGACCTCAGAGAAACCATCTGTTGCCATTGTGTGGACAAGTCTGTGGAAGCCTCTTGCTACACACTCCTCATCAAGCAGGACCGACCACAGAGCAAATACTTTAGGGTCTTTCACTGCCAAGGACCCCTTCCGATGCCCTGTAGCTATTCCTAATGTTGTATTCTTTGTCTGAAGAGCTCCTGTCCCCACATTGTATAGGCTCAGGATCTGCAAACACCGGATGTGTCCCTGGGCCAGGGAGAATTGTCACTCACCCTGGGTCTGTTCTCTCTGTCATTTTGCCATCGCCAGGACACAACTTCAGTTTGCTTCTTCCTCAGGAACAGGCTTTGTCCCCATCTGTGTCCTCTTCTGTGGCTGGACCCGAGTTCCCACAGAGCGCTTCTAACCCTTTCAGTGAGGGGGAGAGAGGCCCAGCGGGAAATTGCCTGGGCTCCTTCCTGGCCACCAGGCACCCACCGCAGGGTGGAAAGGTCCCACTGTTCCTGCAGGAAGGCAGGGTGGGTGCCCTCAGATCTCCAGGGGATTCCTGGTTGCTCAGAGGGAGGCCCTGCAAAGAAATGAGTTAGACGAGAGCCAGCCCGGTGAGGGCTGTATTAGCCAGCCAATATAGGCCTAGTGGAAAAGCCTCCTAAAAAAGAAAAGGAATATCCTTGAAACTGTATCAGCTTTGGCAAAACCTGATCTCAAGTTTTAGGAGAATGGGCCAATCAACCCACAGGACTGTACTGATAAAGTGTTCCCGCTCATTCTCAGCCTTTCATCATGGCACTTGCCTCTTATTCCTCAAAAGGGCTGGAGTGCTTTGCTACTCCGTTAGAATTAAATGTATTGATAATAAGCGAGAGGAGGGAAAGGCCTTTTTTGTACACATCTTTCTAGCAATACGTGAAAATCCAAGTTTGAAAATAATTTCCTGTTTCAGCGATATACTGGTCAACTTTGCCCCCTGGAGGAGAAATTGAGAATTGTTTAAAATGAGCCACCCCCAGCATCCTCATTGTTCTGATTGATAATCTGGAAAGAAATTGTCAGCCTTGGATGAATCAGGACAGTGAAAAGGGCCCAGTCTATAGGTTTTGGGTGTTTTGGTGTTGTTTTACTTATTTGGGTTTTGTTTTTTGTTTTTTTTGTGCCTTGAAACAGTTATTCTAAACTTAGGGTTAAATGCTTTTTTATACCTGTGAAGAGCAAAATGGTTAAAAATGCCACCAGGTTTCAGGCTCACACCTATAAAACTAGAATTGACTTTTTGCCAAGCGCTTTGTCACCCGTGCTAGTTACAGCAAATCCTTACCAGTCTCAAGGCTTCTTTAACTCCTTGAAGTTGTGGCAGAGACAGAAAACCAGCCAGAAAAGGGGAATTTTCAACCACCCATGGGATATCTGTTAGTGATCCTGACTTATAAACTCCAGCTCACCATTGCCCACGTTGAAACCTTTTGATTTAGTCCTGCTGGTTTAACTTATTTGCCTCGGTTCATTTACACTTGCTGCTAACAACTGCCAGAAAGTAGCTTTCAGTCACCATTAAGCTAACTAGGTGATAATTGTTTTACTACCACTTCCTACACTTTTTGTATATCTTTAAAAGCAAAATGCAAAACAGATGTCGAAGGATAATGGTTGAAGTACAAAAACGTTCCCATGTATTTAATCCTCTGTTAAAATATGATTTTATCCTGACACCTTAATTAATCCTTCATTATTTACACAATGCTTTTCATGACCAGAACTGACCCAATTATTTAGCTTCTATTGTGTCTCCTAGAATAAGAGCCTTCATAATAAAAATCTCATCCATCTTTTGTTCACCAAATGATCGTTTGAGTCCCTGGGTGAGTGTTTATCATCTCCATTGTTCAGGATCTTCATCCCCCAGTGGAACATACAATCATAGCGTTTATGTTAGTAATGCTTTTTTTTCCCTTTCTCTGCACTTCAGTGTTTTGAGGGCATGGCACTGACTATTAAGAGGTTTTTACTCATACATCAGCTTAATTGCATACTTGGGGCTGTTTTTCCTCAAAAGAAGAATGTGAAAGGGAAAAAAGTATTCGCACACCTTGCAGGTTATTGTGACTTTGAATTTTGCAATATTTGACAGAGATGTCTGTTATTGGTCATATTTTTTATATATTTTGCCTACTTTGGTTTTTCATTTCATGCAATTTTTATGTGAGAAAAAAAATTTTTTTTTAATTTTTTTTTTTTTAAATTGGGTAACAGTGTGTTTTTCCCAGGACCCATCAGCTCCAAGTCAAGTCATTGTCCTTCAGTCTAGTTGTGGAGGGTGCAGCTCAGCTCCAAGTCCAGGCGCCGTTTTCAATTTAGTTGCGGGGGCTGCAGCGCACCATCCCATGTGGGAATCAAACCGGCAACCTTGTTAAGGGCACTCGCTCTAACCAACTGAGCCATCCGGCCACCTACCTGCAACTCAGTGGCAACTCAACTCAAGTCACTGTCTTCAGTCTAGTTGCAGAGGGCGCAGCTCACTGGCCCATGTGGGAATCAAACCGGCAACCTTGTTGTTCAGAGCACACACTCTAACTAGCTGAGCCACCCAGTCGCCCAGAAAAAAAAATTTTTTTGATAACGGATTTACTTTTGCCCCCGGTGTATGGTGGCCAATTGTCCTAAGCACTTAATAGTCATTATTGGGTGAGGGGTGTATTTCCCCCAGGAGTAGTTCCAGGAAGACTTTCTTGCCTCCTGACTCACTCCGACACAGCCCAGAGGAGGGAATGGGCCCAGGGAGCTGGAGTTCCTGCTGGCCCAGACTCAGTCCACAGCACAGGCTAATTCTTCTTCTGTGTAAACACCCACCCTCCTTATCTGTGGCTGCAGCTACCACCCCTGTTATTTGGAGGAGAATACACACACACACACACACACACACACACACACACACCTTTCTTCTTGGGCATCTGTCCCTTTTCCTGTTGAAACTGGCCATTAATCCAATGTTGAGACAGCCTGATTCATTAATGATTCCTTGATGTTTAGGTAATTGCAAGGCTGAGCAACATCAGAATGGTTTGCGAGTTCCCTCTAATTTCAGAGCATTTTTAAGCTTTCATTATTATTCACAAATTACAACACGCTGAAGTTCATACCCTGCTGACTGAGACAGACAGGAAGAAGGGCAGGCTTTAGAAAGGGGTGTTTGGGGTAGCACAGAATAAGGGTCCGTATTTTTTAGTAAAGGGCAATGTTTCACAGACGTTTTGATGGACTTTCGTGGTGAGTGAGATGGAGCTGGAGGGGTTCCAGAGAGGCCTGAACCCTTCTCCCTGTGCGCCCCAGCAGCTCTCCTCACCAGCTGTCATCTTTCTCAGTGTACCAGGCTCTTGCCTGTCTCCACCTGGGGCCCCCGCCAGTGACATGTTACTGGAGCATTTCATAGTCCTTAGCACCAGCTGTCTTGTTTATTTCTTTGCATGAGAGCTTGATGTTGGCATATAGAAGAATACTGGCACAGAAGAGACCCTCAGTGAAGATTTGCTGAATGAATGCAAGAATGAACAAATCAATGAATGTATTCAGTATCATGAGAGAAACAGTGCCCCTTGTAATCGTGCTTTAAAATGCAGTCTACTAACACGTCAATGCAAATCAAAGTATATCTTATAACTGTCAGTGTGCAAGGCCATGTAGCCTGAGGTGGAATAGACACTCATCAACTGTGGGAGTGCAAATTGACAAGAGCTTTTTAGAAAAAAAAAATGTATATCTATATCAGCAGCCTTAAAATAGACCTTCTTTTAATGTCACGAAGAAATCATTAATATAGAAATGGGGGCGACCAGTTAGTCAGTTGGTTAGAATGCGATGCTCTTGACAACAAGGTTGCTGGTTCGATCTCCACATGGGCCACTGAGCTGCGCCCTCCACAACTAGATTGAAACAACTATGTGACGTGGAGCTGATGGGTCCTGGAAAAAGCACACTTAAAAAAAAAGAAAGAAAGAAAGAAAAGAAAGAAGAAATTAATGAAGAAAAGCCAATAGAGAGATAGTTGATAGGAAGAGAAAGAGCTTCATTTTGTGATTATAGCAAAATTCTAAAACAGCCTAAGATGCTACAACAGAGGATGCTTATATAAAATGAAATCGTACTACAATCATTAAAAATCATGCCTGTTCACTTCTGTGGGCATGAATAACCTGAATCTGATTGGAAAGAAACAGCTGACAAACCTAAATTGAGGAGCAGTCCACAAAATAATTGGCCTTTACTCTTTAAAAAAATCCATGTTGTAAAATACAAAAAAGACTCAGAAACCATCCCTGATTAAAGGAGACTAAAGAGATATGACAATTGATCACAGCGTAGTATTTTAAATTTCCTTTTGCTGTAAAGGACATTATTGGAATAATTGCTTGCATAGGGCTGTAGATTAGATAATAGTATTAATTGTA
This sequence comes from Aselliscus stoliczkanus, assembly GCA_033961575.1. Classification (NCBI taxonomy): domain Eukaryota; kingdom Metazoa; phylum Chordata; class Mammalia; order Chiroptera; family Hipposideridae; genus Aselliscus; species Aselliscus stoliczkanus. The sequence continues at coordinate 131,096,400 of CM066730.1, forward strand.
GTGTGGTTATGTAAAAGAACTTATTTGTAAAAAAAAATGTACACACTGAAATACGGGTAAAATAACATCATGTTTCTCTGTTTATCTCTCTGCTGGAGGGGGAGTGAAGGGATTACAGGAATTACAGTAAAATGTTGACATTTGAGGAATCCAAATTTGGTTGAAGTGTATCAGAGAATTCTTTGTATTACCCCTATAACTTTTTTCTAAGTCTAAAAAATTATGTCAAAATAAGAGTTTTAAAACATGATGCCAAAAAGAAAAGCCAAAAAACATGATGCCTATGAAGAGTTTATAATCACATAGGAAATGCCTTTGCTGAAAAAGAATAAAATATAAAATGGTGTAATAGAATGTGATATCAGCTACTTTAAAAACTCATGGGGAAAAGATTAGAAGGAAATATAGCAATATGTTAACTTTTGTTACCTCTTATCCACATTAATATATTTTACACATTTTCCTCTAAATTGTATTACTTGAAAAATTTGCAAGAAAAAATCTTCTAAAACAACAAAATTACCCTCTAGGAAAATTACCCTGAGTGAATCTTACCCTTTGTGTCTTTACCACCATTCTATTGGGTTGTCAGAAAAATCATGACGCATTTTTGCAACGAAAAATGGAAAAAATATATCATGACTTTTCCGACAACCCAATAGTAGAAGAATGTCATACACACACACGCGCGTGCGCTCGCACACACTCATACACACACACACACACACACACATGCTCGCGTGCATGTACTTTTTTAAGCTTTTGTTTTTCTTTAATGATATTTTTAGGGAAATCCTATGTTAAGCAGCAGTTTAAATGAGTTGACCTGGCATTTCTGGCTTTACTTTCTATGTTTTTGGAAACAGTTCCTTTGCAACCCAGACACTGTGTTAGGTACTCAGAGCATTAGGATAGATGAGCCACCCAGTCCATGCTCCAAAGATGTTCGCAGCCCACAGATGAGCAAAACTGTGATTACGGTCCTGTGCTAAGTATTAGGAGAGTGTGCCACTTCCTACGAGGGACAGGCTTGGCTTAGGGCCAGAGTGGTGGTCAGTCAAGGCGGGCATTAATCTCTAGACCTAAAAAGTCAAGTGAGATCTTGCCATTCAGAGCATTCGAGGCTGAGCAACCCCGTGTATCTAGTGTATGGTCTCACTGTGGCCCCCTGTATTATCATTCTGGAGATCCTGTCTGGAGAGGCAAGTCTTCACAAGACCTGGGGAGCTCCAGGTCCTGCATGGTATGCTTTCCCAGGTGTAGGAGGAAGTGGTCCTGCAAGCAGCACGAGGTGCTTCCTGTGGCCTTGAAGCAAGGCTGCCCATGAACTCAGTGCCTCCCTTTACAGAATCACTGTGGGAGTTTGTCTGATGGCTCCCACCGTGGAAAACGGATGCTATGTAGATATCCCCAGGGAGGGCAGAATAATGAGCGATGGCAATACCATGTAGGAGACTTTGCTGATCTCTGATATGCTCAGCGGAACTGTTGAAACGTGCTTTATTCATTTGGAATAATAAATAAAACCAAGGAGGGCTGGCCGAGTGGCGCGGTGGCTGGCTTGGGAAGCCAGCGGCCCCGGTTCAGTCCCATATATGAGGGCCAGTGACACTGCCCTCAAAAAAAATAAAAATTAAAAAATTAAAAATGTTAAACCAAGGAGTTGGGTCTGCCTGGCACTTGGCCTTGCAGACTCTGTAGCTATGTCTGTGGAGTCCCAAAGTTAACCCCAAAGCAGTGTTGTTGTTAAGAAGTGTGCTCCACAGGCCAGCCGACTGGCGCGGTGGTTAAGCGCTGGCTTGGGAAGCCAGTGGCCCCAGTTCAGGTCCCACATATGAGGGCTAGGGACACTGCCCTCAAAAAAAAAAAAAGAAGTATGCTCCGTATTTCCCTGGACAGTAACTCCTCTTTGAACCATCATTTGCCTGAGTCCATTATCTATTCCAGTTACATGAGCTTGAGGACACCAGTATGTTAGTGTTTTTAAACCACCACGTAACTAAATCAAGCAGAGGCAAAACAGTCGTTAAGAATCCCACTGAGTTAAGGTTGGAAGCTTCTCTGTTTATCCTGAGACCTTTTCTGTCTTTACAATTACTTTAGAGCTTGATATTTTACTCAGGTACTCAGGTATTATTTCCATTTTCAAGATATCTCATAGGTGGTGAGAAGGATTGGATGATAAATTCAGGACATGGCATTCGCTAACTACCAGTTATTAGTAAATAAAGACGAGCACAGTATATGAAGGGAGAGCACTAGATTCTTGATCAGAGGCCTGGTTTCTCATCCCAGGTCTACCCCCAAAATCCTGGAAGTAAAGAGAAATTGAGCTGGAAAGAGGCCTTAGAAATCTTTTAGCATCTAGTCCAAGAACCTCATTTTCAGAGATTTAGGAAGATATTAGAGCCCTAAATTTATTATTCGTGCTTAAATGTTCTCCCACTCATTTTTCAAGCAAAAGTAATAATTGACCCCTATCATGTGAGTGTGCAAAAAGGATTATGAGTTAGGGTACCTCAAGCTTCTGCAGCAGAGTAAGTCCTCAATTCCTATTAACTAGTGTTGGTATTGTTGATTCCGTTCATTACCCCCCTCTCCCGTTCGACTGTGAAGATAAAACCTTGTCCTCCTTGCTTCTTGTCATGTCCCCACCATCTGGCATAGTGACCGGCTCCTAGTAGGTATGCAATCAGTGTTTGTTGAATGGTTTGAAGGAAGTATCTTGTTGAGATAGAATTTAGGCAAAGTCTGAAACCCATGTCCTAACTCTAAGGTCCAGGTTTTCTACACATTGGCTCCCTTCTCTCTTTGACGTTAGGCAGCTTGCATCATTTGGGCCTCAGTTTCTTCACTGGACGTGCGTGATCTATCAGGCCCTTCCTATCTTGAGCATTGTGCCACCCGCTCACCCACCTTTTCAGGCGATCCATGTTTGTGTTTGGCCACTAGGTGGCGCGGTTGGCCAAATAGCAGAGAAAGCAAAAAAGAATTGCATTGGACTGATGGCCCTACCAAGAGTACATACAGTGTGTGTGATCTTACCATTGGAAACTAGTTGCCCTTGGATGAGTTGAGGGGCTCGCCTGTTGTCCCAGGATCTGTGTGCATGAACTTTGGGGCCAAGTGTGGGTTAGAGCCCTCAACTTGGCCCACGCCAGGTAGGACCTGGACACCCTGGAATTTCCCAGGGGCTTTGTTTCAGTAATGTCATGCATATAACATGCTCAGCGCTTGGTCAGGATAGGGGAGGAGCTCTGTAAGTTTAGCAGCTATGAGAGCTACTTCTGGTATTTGATACCATAAAACGCTGCTTTCCTGCGCCCTGCCAAGCTAAGTGGACTGGCCTCAGAAGCCTTTGCTGGAGAAGCCTTGGTACCTTGCTTCCTGTTTTACAAAGCCAGCATTGTGAATAACCCCGAAAACGACAGAGTGGATGCTGGATCAGCATCAGTTTAAGGGAAAGCCTAGAATATTTGCAGGCCCATCAGAACTCTTGGAGGCATCACTGTGAAGCTTAATCAGCCCAAAGCAGAGTGGTTTGTACATAAATGGGACTCAGGGCGGAGGGGGGTGATGGGGACATAGTCCCAAAATGACCTTTGCGGAAGCTCTGCAAAGGAAGGATTTATTTGTTGCATGGGCCACCATTCAGATCTGAGTGTCTTACTTTTAAAGTAATTTGGGGAGAATCTTCTAGCAATAACAATGACTAGCATTTATTGCACACTTAATATGTGTAAGTTATTATGCTAAACACCATACCTACATTATTCCATTTAATCCTCACAACAACCCTATGAGGTAGGTTTGGTTATTATGCCCATTTTATAGATGAGGAAATTGAGGTGCAGAAAGATTATAATAACAACAGCCAACGAGTACTACATACTTATTAAAAGTCAGGCATTATTCTAAGATCTTTAAGTACCATTCTCGTGACAACCCTATAATATAGATACTATTATTACCTTCGTTTTACAGATGAGGAAACTGAGGCACAGAGAGGTTGTGTAACTTAGTCGAGGTCACACAGGGAGTGAGTGGAGCAGGCAGAACACAAATCCTGGCCCACCTGCTCCGAAGTCCTTTTTGTAACCACTGTAAGATGCTGCCTCCCCCAGTACTTCGTATGTATACAGTAGGTACTTGATAAGTGTTTACTGAGTTAAATAGTTCTCAGACTGTAATTAGCCAACACAGAGAAGAGTCTCTAAGGAAGACCTATACAGGTCTTCATACTCCTCCTACCCTAAACCACACCATCCCCGGCCCACGTTGGTATTATGGGATATATAAGCTGTTCCACATGCTGACTTTTTGCTGGTAATAAGATAGTCTTCCATTGGAATCGTCAGGAAAAGGCTGTCATCATGACAGATGTTTTCAAGAAATACTTCCACAGGGAGCATCTCAGCTCATTTGATTTGTTTCACATTTTTCTGACAGACATTTCTTGGCTTTGTTTGTTCTGATACAGAGGTGTCTGGCCCATCTGTCCAGCCGCTAAAAGCCAGGGCCGGAGAGTTGGCCAGGGTGCCGAGCCGGCCCTCGGGTGTCGCGCCGTCAGTGTGTGCTCCGACATGCACAGGGCCCCCCCAAGCCTAGGCTGGGCTCGTTCCCCAGTCCTGACACCAGGCCAAGGCCAGGGGGTGTGAAGAGTGAAGGGCACCTGGTGCCCCACACGTGAGCTGGCCGCTGCTACCAGACAATAATTTTTGGTCATCCTGGTGCCGATGAAGTCTGAGGAAGGGAACAAGGATCCAGGCTGCATTAATCATTCTCAGTCCCAGGGGTTGTTTGCCTGGTTTTTTTTTCATGTGTCACTGCAATAGGATATCCCAACTAAGTTAGTCTAAAACCTTTCCCTCAGATGTATGATTCTGAGCACGGAAACTTGATGTAACCCTCTGTCCATTGCTGCGTTTTCTCTTCAAGTGAACTAAGCCATCCCGAATCTTCTCGGAACATCTCAGCATCTCTGGGGGCCTGTGTGAACCAGAGCCCCCGGGTTCAGCCTTCTCAAGGAAAGCAGTGCTTTCCCATCTGAATATAAGCTTTTTTTTCCCCCGCTGTGACTCAAATTATGTATATCAAAAAAAAGGGAGGAAGAGTTTGGACCTATTGGAAAGGCAGGTGGTAGTCAACAGAGCAATGACCCCAAGTAGGCAGAAAGACATGAGGTGGAAAACACAGATAAAAAGGCTCCCACCTGCCATTGCTCCTTTAGTCCTGCTTGTCACGCTCTGGCCATGTGGATCCTATGCTTACCTTCCCAGGATGCAGTTGGAAGTGGGCTGGTGTTTGCTTTGCATTAAGAGGGTTAGTGAACACTTGAAAGATGTAGAAGAGGTGTACATGACAGGCCAAAGGAGATTCTGGGCTCACGTGGATGTTTTTCTTCCTCTCATCTAGAACAGTGCTTTACTTGTTTTCTCATAATGGCACACTTAGAAAACGTATACCTTATTATGGCAGACGATGCCCATGGCCTGAGGCTCTGGGCAGCCTCTTCCTGCCTGGCCACCTGGGGCTGGGGCACACCCGAATCTCAGGCAGGGGAACCAGTTGAAAAGCTCTGGCCCACATAACCATGGACCTCAAAGTGCAGTTGGCTTTCAGGGACCTTTAACTTCACCAAACCCTTTTGCTGCCCCCAGTTGGAAATTCAACGTAGGTTCTGATTTTAGAGATTTTAAGGTTCATGTTCTTCATGGGAATTGTAAAAAAGCTGATGGTCCAGGAGGCTTGAGCTGAGTCACAATCAGTGGCAGTGTTGGGACCAGAACTGTCCCTTGCTCATGGAACTCTGACATAGGGATGAATGAGGAATCAGGACTTCATATCACACATGTGCATGTATGTGCACGCACACGCACAAGCACACACACCCGAGGGTCAGCAGAGCTACTCTGCTTCTTTTAAAGGAACTTTTCATATTTCCCCCTAACAATGTATTTTACAACCGAATAGAACTTTTAAACCACTGCACTGTACCATGTTGCCTCCAACTCAAACCTACTCCCCATCCCAGACCTAGAAGGTAGGCGGCTGACATCCAGAACGATCACCCTTTGAGCAACAGACACAGCACCATAAGCTCTTAGAGACCCCTGCACGATAACATTTGTCATCAACTTGTCTCTTACCTGAGAGGCTCCTGATATTCTGCAGTGAATGACTGCAGTGGCTTTCCCGCTGGCCTCCCTGGCTCCAGCTTGCCTCTGCCACCCCAAACTGCAGCCAGAATGCGCTTGTTATAAACTACAAGCCCTAACCATGTTACTCCTTTTTCTTCTTTCTTCATCCCCCTCTGATGAGCTAACTTGGCCTCTGCATTCGGGTACAGCACAGATGGTCTTCTGCGAGGTGTTTCTCACTCACCGAGTGGGGCCTGGGCACCCCCTGCACCCTCTACCTTACTTCTTGTGACACCGACCACACTATTTTGAAGTTGTCTGTTTTCCCCCCACTCCCCAGACGCCAAGTCCCTTGAGGACAGTTGGTCTGTCTTACCTGGTTGTAGTCCCAGGGCCTGGTACAAACAAGATGGACATTCACCACCTGCCTATGCTGCTCCAACTGTAGTTTTTGCCTCATTCTAGCTCTGCTTGGTGTCCTTTTTCAAAGTCTTCACAACTTTGTGGTATCAAGGCTCTCATACAAACAAACAAAAACTTACCACTTGTGATGTCCCAGGATCAGCATATATTTAGCACAATTTGTTGATAATTACTGGTCATCGTTATGACCCTAGGCCACGGTAAAAGTCTTAAGTGCCCTTAACTCATCAGAAGCAAATTAAATTACTCATTTAGCAAACACTTTGAGTATCCACTTTGCACAAAGCATGTCATCAGTACTACAAGGTATATAAGGATGGATAAGTTTGGCCTCCCAGAGTTGACCATAGAGCTTTTTATATTCTGTTCATGTTTCTTCCTATGTTGAACATTTTAAAGGCACAAACAGGAACAAACAGGAAAAAAAAAATTCAGCCCCTTTTTAAGACGAGACCTGGGGCAGCCGGTTAGCTGAGTTCATTAGAGTACAGTGCTCATAACACCAAGGTTGCTGGTTCGATTCCCACATGGGCCACTGAGCTGCGCCCTCCACAACCAGACTGAAACAACTACTTGACTTGGAGCTGATGGGTTCTGGAAAAACACACCATTTCCTCAATAAAAAATGTTTGAAAAGAAGGCGAGACCCTTTTTAAGGACAGTGTTGGTTCTACATTCAAGCACAGGGATGGGATCAGCCGCCCCCTGCCTTTGGGAGATTCAAGGACATATCATATGCAGACCCTCCCCTCAGAAAGCCCATAATCTAACAGAAGAAAAAAGGTGTATTTGTATACCTAAGTACCTCTAAGATAAAATAGTGAAAAATGCCCCCAAGAAACTATATCTGTTTCGACTATAAGCTGTCACAGTGTTGCAGTAATCCAGTGGGGGGCAGCGCATAGTCCCAACTAGGATGGTGGCAGTCCGGGTAAAAATATACTAATTTAAAAATATATTGTGGAGGTAGAGGGAGCAGGACTAGGAGGTAGAAGAGGTGGTGCAGTGGCAGACAGAGGGGAGGCCAGGGTGACTCCGGAGTGTCTGACTTGGGCAGCTGCCCGGGTGGCGATGCCACTCCCTGAGCTGGAGACCACAGCAGTGGGCGGAGGTTTGTGGTGGGGACAGGAATGATGAGTTCAGGTATGATTGGAGCTCAGTGTGTGGGAGGCGGGTGGGGTCAGCGCCATGCCAGAGAAGGAGTCAGGAGGCAGGACATGCAGGGCCCTGCGTGTTCCTCCTAAGAATTTATGCGGGGACAATGGTAAGGAGAAATGGAGGCAAAAAAAAAAAAAAAAAAATGCCGTGAGCAGCTTTAGAAAGGTCACAAGTCTGCAGGCCTGGGTATGGTGTGCAGGGGACAGCAGATTCTCAGATGTGGCAGGAGAATGGGCTGCATAGAGTGGACGAGAGGAAAGCGTGGGGCCACCCAAAAGGGATGAGGATATGCTAGAGTGACAACACAGGCCCTGTTCACGGCAGCATCACAAAGGAGATGTGATAACCTGCTTTGAACTTGGCAGAGTGCTTAAATACACTGTCACACTTCATGGGCACCACCTGTCCTGCCAGGGCAGGCCTTTTCCCATTAACAAGCACAGTGAAACTACCCAAGGGAATCACGGCAGTTCTGGAAGCAGCTTCCTGCTCTTGCAACTCAGGCCAGTGCTCCTTTTACTTCAGGTTCCTTCCAAGAATCTTGATTCACCACTGCCTCCAGCATTTTGCTATGTGCTAGGAGTATAGAACTGAGCAGAACACAGCGCACTGTGCAGTGTGGGAGGCAGGGAATGCTGAGAGAGAGAGAGAGAGAGAGAGAGAGAGAAGGAGAAGGAGAAGAAATAGCAATGAGATGTGAAGGCAGAAACAGCATGAGTGACCATGGCGCTTTCAGTGCTCAGAGGATGAGGTAGGGACCAAGAGCGGACTCCTGCAAGCCACTGAAGGCTGCCTGGTCCCACCTGCCCTGTTCCAATTTCTCTGAGCCAGCATACCTTCCTTTATGATGTAAAGGACCTCCCATAGTAGCATTTGTTTTGTATCATCTGTTCATTGTAGAGCATGAATTGAAGCCCTGAGAGTATTTTGAAACAGTTTTTGGTGTTTTTCTTTTTTTGTTTTTTTGTTTTTTTTTATTTTATTTTATTTTTAATTAGTTTCAGGTGTACAACACAGTGCAATAGTTATACATTTTACCCCTCAAAGTGACAACCCCCCCACCCCCAGGTGTTTTTTTTTTTTAATGAAAAAATGCATTTGACGTATTTACTGATCACCCACTATGTTCTCAGTGGTATTCCAGATGCTGGTGTTCAAAGGTGAGTAAGACATGGGTCTTGCATTAATGGAGGTGAGTAGGGAAGACAGTTGCATGGACTTGCCACTGTAGGACAATGAGGTTAGTGCAGTGGTGGCACTGTAGGAGGCCAAGGGAGGCCACTAACTCAGCTGGGGAGTCACCAAGGAAAGGTGGTGGAAGCTGTAATACAGATCAGCTTCCAGCTACCCTTCCCTGTAGGATCTTTGTAAGGACACGAGGACATGTTTTGGCGCTCAGTGTCTAACAGTGTCTGGCACATAGTAAACATGCGATAGATGATAGCTCTTGTGATTTGTAGCTCAGATTAGCAGAGGGATTAGCTGAGAATCGAGAGAATGTTGCTAAAGTAAGTAATGATACCTTAGCCAACTGTCAGCTGCATAAATGTAAGAATTTAAAGTGTGCAAAATCAATTAGAGCAGGAATAAGCTAATCGTTTTCAATGTGTGTGCTACCTAGTGGATTGGAGCCAGGTGTTGAAAAGAGGTATTAATTAACTCATGTCTGGGTTCAACAAGAAAGAACATTGTGATCCATTAGTGATGTCTGCTGTGGGTGCAGGAGGGAGGGCGTGCAGCACACATGCCACACATCTGTCATCCTAAAATTAGAATAGTTCGAATAACTGGAATCTGACTACATAAAACCTATTAACCTCACCCCTGCACACTTGGCGTTTTTCAGAGACAAACAGCAATGCCTTGTTCATGTGTGACATTTTTGATATAAACAATCATGCTTTTAAAAATGTCCATTGGAATCCAGGTACATTCAGGTACCGGTCTCCTATACTTGCTACAGCTGGACAGCTGTCCTCTTTTCATTAATCAGAGCTGGAAGCCCAGCTTCCGGAAACACCAAGGAAACATGAACATAGGGTAATGAATTGCTATGTGGATTAAATGACATTTCTCCTGGTGGTAGGAGAGTGGAGGAATTCTATGTTAGATTTTCTCTCGGAGCTGATGTAAGAAAAGGGCAGCTAACGAGAATATCCAGTTATTCGGGGCTTCCCATTAAAGGGTCAGCCTAATCAATCAAGGACAAGCCATATTGAGTTCCTACCAGGCACAGTGGGGTGCAGAAGAGACTGCAGTTCCTTGTGTCTTAGTAATAATTCTTGCAAAAGACAGACGTGATACGAATGCCCTGGTACTTGTCACGCTTCACGGTCATTAACCTGACATCTCTGTCGTGCTGCGTTACATGCTGATTTGGGTTAGAAAGGCAGCTGGGAACTCCAAAAGATGGGGAGAGGCACATTTAGTACATGAGAGTAGCATGTTGGGTTTGGGAGGGCTTCCTGCATGCTTGTTGTTTTGGTTTGGCACTTCAAGAGTATCCACAGGGTAATGCTTTATACCACTAGCCTTAGAGCTGTCGTGCTTTTCATGCTGGAAAATCCTTGAGGTTTATCTTTTCGGAATGCAGTTGCATGGGAACAAGGGCCAAGGTATGGCTTTTTTGATTACCTAAGTATCCAGGTTGCTATTAGAAGGAACAGTACAACAGCAGGCATTTGGGTGCGTGTATTGTGTCCTAATGGTCCCAAACACAGTAACGCTGACCTTCTGGAAGGCCCCATTCTAGACAGTGGACGTCCTGGAGCTGCCACCCCGCAGGCTCTGAAGGAAAGCCGGGCATTGAAGCCTGGGCCGTCTCCACATGGGCCAGGCAGCTGATGGCGCTTGTTCTTCTCTCTGACATGGAAAGCTTGCTTAGGCCTGTACAATGTTACTCCCAGAACAGACCATTAAACATTCTCCCTACAGCCCAGTGAAAAAGGGTCTTACAGACCCTGCCTTACTTTTGAACAACTGTAGCTCTGACGTTAAAAGCTAATGTCATTTAAAAAAGAAAAAAGCTAATGTCATTTGTTTATTTAGTGGGTAAAAAATATTTTAATAACCCCAATAAATAAATATTTATGTAATATGTTAATATATATGTATTATATGTTATATGTTATATATATTAGATATATATATACACATATTTATACTTGATGATGGATTAGTGCTGAGAATTTTACAGATCACTGGTGATCGCTTTATATCATCAACCCCCAATATATATAATCTCACGCACATACGTAACAAAAATACAAAATTTCCAGGCCAACCCTGGAAGCAATGGTTTTTTTTTCCCTACAAATCTTTTTTGGAAATAGGTAGAATATAAATGAGTATATGGTAGTGAGTGAGTGTGTGTGTGTATTCGCATGTAAGTGGTTGGGAAAGTTCAAGGTGACTGAAATAATAAGTGTAGTTCAAAACTGTTGAAAAAAAATGTTTGAATACAAAAGAAAAAACAAAAGTACATGCATCTTTTTTAATGACGAGCAAAAATAATTCCTTCTTAATGTTATTTTTGAAATATCTAATGTGTCGATCATTACCTACATAAAGTGTCATAACAATCTGAAAATACATCCAATACAGGGGCGGGGGAGGGGGGAATGTCTGTGCAAGTCACTGATGCTGTAACTAAACTGAATCATTAAATTGAAAGAACTTATTCCACACACGAACTGCCATCTGATGTGTGTCTGAGACAAGCGATAGGGCTCAGTAAGAAGGTACGTAAATGTGGATCTTCTGAGAAATGAGCGGGCCTGGAAACCTAACCCCCAGTTATAACACTGTTTCTATGGGAAAATATGCTCCTTAAGCACCTTCTTTGAACCAACTTTTGAAACCCTGCCGATGTATAAGCTGGGAGGTTAATGATATAAAGCGATCACCTACTGGTCTGTAAAATTCTCAGCACTAATCCATCATCAAGCATTTATTGAGTAACTGCTGGGTGGATTACACTGTGATAAGCATAGCGGGACTAAACAAAAGAAAGAAAGGAGTGTTTCTGCCCTCAAGAAGCTTGTACCTCACAGGAGAGAGAAAGCGGGCATGCACAGCAACCTGAGAGCCTTCTCGGTGCCTGGGCCTACCCAGGAGGGTCCTGCAGGCAGCAGTGTGGAGGGACGCGAGGCCAGTGTGGTTAATCAGGAAAATGTGGGGTTCCACCGGCTCAGCATGTTCCCTGGTCATTTGTAATCCCCGGGACACACCAAAGACTCTTTTCTCCTTCTTCCTGGAGAGCCTTGCACAAGCGTGAAGGGATGGCTGCCTCAAATGTCACATGATCCTGGAGTGCTGAGCAATTTGAAACCACAAATGGCATGTGGCATTACCTTATTAGGAAAGGTTCAGCTTTTTTCTTTCTTCTTCTTCTTTTTTTTTTTTTTTTCCAGAGGAAAATTGGCTCTTGGTAGGCTGGGCAGTGGTGTACCTCCCTCCCCAAAGTTCCAGCTCTGCAGCACGCCCTGGTGAATCAGAGCCTTTCTGAGATTTGGAGCCCGACTCTGTGTGTTTTGTGTCATTTTCTGGGAGAGTCTACAAATGGGACAGTGACTCAGTCCCGGCAGGCACGGTCCTTGCTTTATTTGTGAGGAACTGTTGGCATTTTCATTTCTCTCAAGCCTTGAGGTCACCAAAAGGGAGAGCAGACAGCAGGAGTGGGGCAAATTGGCAGTAAATTCCTGAGTCTGGGGCTGAGTGGCACCCCCCTGGAAAGGCTGACAGCCTGCAGAGAGGGGGGTGTGGCTGAGGCTAGTTGGCCTGGTAAGGCACTAAGCTCACCTGCTGTGTCCTCATTGGAACCGCCTACAGAGAAGCCCTTGGCTCTGTTCTGTAAGTTGCTTCTGAGAAGTGCTTCCCAGGGACTGTGATCAGCACATAATGGCACCCAAGCCTTCCGCCTGGGACTACTTTCTTAGCTTTTAGAAGCCCTGATTTCTTGTTACTCTTTATGCAGTGGGGGACGTAGGGTGACATTCCTACCCAAAGGGTTTCCATGAAAATAATAATAGCATAATAACATCAACAACAACAATTATAAAGCAAACATTTGTCAAGTGTTACTATGTTTCAGGTACTGAAAGCACTTCAAATGCCATGTCTCATTTAATTCTCTTTACAGCCCTGGAAGGGTTTTTACATTATTAGCTCCATTTTGCCGATGAGAGAACTGAGGCTTTAGGGAGGTTCAGTAACCTATCCACTGCTAGTTAATGATGACAAAGCCAGGATGCAAACCCAGGGCCGTCCACTTCCACATTTAGTTGCCAGACTCTTCTTTCTCCCAGATACCTTTTTATTTACAGCTTCTTACAGATCTACCTTATTCTCCTGCATGATTTGGGAAGGAGGGGAGCTCTTTTTTTTACCCCCCAGGGGAGTGAGAAGAAAGAGAGTCCTTGGGAAAATAAGACAGAGATGAATTTATTTTTAAGAAGGAGGGTTTGGGAGAGGAAGTGTTGAGTTTGCCAGCAGAAAGGGAGAGGCTATTCTGGACTTTGCATGTGTTTCTGAAGAATGCATGGAAATGAGTGGGAGAAACAGAAAGTAAACCAGGACAGGACAGGATCCAATGGAAGGAAATGTGATCGTCAGCAAAGAAAGGGGCAGTCCTGCCTTTAAAAGCAGTGTGTTAATGATTAGCCCTCTGCAAACGTTTCAGATCTCTGTGTGCTCTCAGCAGTATGCAGAACTCCCTTGTTTGGGGGAGTTTTGCTTTCCAAAAAACAAAACCATGACATTTAATTCTGAGTTTCTACAAGGACTGGATGAAATCACTACTGGAAAATCAAGACTGGCAGCTCATATTAATTATTTCAGGAACTCTTGAGAGGACGCAAATGAAACACCTGCCATCCCAAGGAGAGACACTGCAGTCCTCCCACCCCCTTTTCTTCTTGTTGCCCTGAGACTCCTGATCTGCTTCCTGTCCCCTTCTTGCTGCCTCGATTGAAGATCCCACATCTCCTGTGTTTTTCTCAAGGAAAAAAAAATGCATAAAGGAGATTTTCATAAAGCTAACTGTATCTTCCCAGAAGTCTATGGTATCCTTGCTGTGCTTCTCTGCCTTCCTATGGGATTGGTCTTTGATTGGCAGCCTGCCTCCTAACACTTTAGTTTCTCTGCCACCAGCATCTGAAAAGCCAGGATTTCTTTGATGGTCTTTAGCCACACTCTTAAACACAGGACTTACACTCTTAAAAAAAAAAAATGTTGCAAGCAGAAGAATCCTTTAAAAAGTGAATTGTAGTCTACTTTCCAGGTTCTCTCCCTTTTTTTCTCCCTAAAAGGAAGGCTTTTTATTCCTGCCCTCCCCTCGTTGCCCCCCCCCCGCCCATGCAGACTAACAGTCTCTGGTTTTAATATAGCAAGTTCTGTAATTATTTGTCCTTTGCAGATTAGGATACTGAAACATTGCAGCCACTCTCTAAGGGTTCCCGCTTTGCCCCAGTGAGTAGAACTATGCTCCACCATTCTTCCCCTCGTGGCCAGCAGCAGCCTCAAGTCTCACAATATCTCAGCCTTGGCACAGGGAGCCAACATTGTTTGCATAGCGTACATTCCTGGACAATTGAACTATCCAATTTAACCTTCAGAGCATCCCCATCGGTTTGTGGGTGTTTGTTCCGGGACAGGGGGAGAGAGGTGGCTTTCATGGTTCACACATGGAGCTACCCACACACATATACACAGAATTCCAAATCTTTGTACTCAAGAGATTAGCTGAAAATCGTGTTGCTAAAATTCACAAGTGAAATCAAATATTTAAGGCACGTCAGTCTTTTCGTCCAGAAGCAGATAGCTTCTCATAACACATCCCACTCACCCCACTCCCATTATATGAAAGTCTTTTAAAAATAGCCCCATTTCATGTGAAACTGATCTTCCTTAATGCAGATGCTATAAGAGCCCATCTTCCTTGAAATACTTTCTGATTATGATTGGTGCCTAATGAAGAAGACTTTAAAATTCTTATCCCAAAGACCAAGTCTTGGACCACCCAACGCTTGGAAGATTTTTTTTTTTATGTGTTTAAAGCTTCCTGTTAGGAATTGTGTGCAGTTTTGTGTGCGCGAAGGTTGATTCCAGAAATGACATCAGGAAATGTACTCGTTTTTCTTCCATTTATTTTGAGTGAATTATAGCCCCTGCCCTGCCCTGCCCTGCCCGTCTCCTCCCCACCCCACCCCCCGGAAAAAAAAAAAACCTTTTTAAATATGTTATTTGCTTGAGGGACATCTAGCTGCCTTTTGCCTTCAAACTAGAATTTAAGCCTTCTACATTAATATCACCCACCTTCTTTTTATCTCCTTTCACTTTTTCTCATATTTTAAGAAAATAAATGTTTTAGAACCTTGAAATCAAAATAAAATTGCAACCTTCCTCAATTACTTACAGGTACTCACTAGGGTTTAAGTATGATTTTTTTTTTTTTGGTACACGATTTAAAAATCAAAACACCAACTGGTAGATGTAAGCCAAACGCCCTATTTTTAGAACAGT
This sequence comes from Aselliscus stoliczkanus, assembly GCA_033961575.1. Classification (NCBI taxonomy): domain Eukaryota; kingdom Metazoa; phylum Chordata; class Mammalia; order Chiroptera; family Hipposideridae; genus Aselliscus; species Aselliscus stoliczkanus. Next base: position 131,111,642 of record CM066730.1, read on the forward strand.
ATTTTTAAAAAAAAGTACAGACTTAATTTTAGGCCACACAGACGAAAGGTAACGGGGGAGGCTCCTGGCCATTTCTCCATCCCTCAGTGAAACGCTGGTGTGACTACCTCCTAGCCTGGGTCGCTGCCTCCCTCCGGATGCCTTCCCCGGCACAAGCCACTTCCGAGCCTCTGACGAAGTGGTTATTGGGAAAAAAGGATGTTGCAGGCTTAATTTTAAAAAGAAAAAAAAAAAGTGTAGTTCCTTTTAGTTCTAGTGAATTTGAGTGCTCTTTGAGTTTCGGGTCCAAAGTGGGACCTTTTAAAATTAAGAATGGAGAAAAGTTTCCTTCTGTATTCTTACGGGAGTCAACTTAATTATGCCTTTGTCAGCAGGTAGTTTATAGGGGAGTCAATTAAAAAAAAAAAGACTCTGGCCTTTAATTATCTCAGCTGGTATTCAGCTTTTAGAAAGTCAGTGTACCTGCTGAGTATGTTAATTTAACCACATTATAGTATCTTAACTCGGCCATTCCCCACCCACCTCCCCAAAGAAAAGAATTCACTGGAGTCAGGTGATACAGAAGAGCTTTATACCTGCGGATCTTCCCTCTGTTTCTCAGTACTTTGGGCTTTTATTAAAATCTTCAAGTCAGTATTTTTTTTTTTTTTGGTCTTTATGCAACTTCAAAGTCATTGTTCATTGATTCGTGTATTCCTACTTCCCACAAATTCAATCAGTAAATATTTCTTAAGTGCTTACTTTTTACCAAGTACAGGGATATAGACAGAGACGACCTTTAGAGACCCTTATATGAGTGGGTCTGTTTCTGGACTCTATTTTTTTTTTTTGAGGGCAGTGTCACTGGCCCTCATATGCGCTTAACCACCATGCCACTCGGCCGGCCCTCTGGACTCTATTTTTGACCCTAGGGGAACAGACAGATAAGTAAATAAGGGAGGTTATTCCAGACTGTGCTAAGTGATAGAATGATCATGTCCACATAAACAAGTAAGCATATCCGTGTTCCAATAAAACTTTATTGACAAAAGTTGACAGTAGACTGGCTTTGGCCCACAGGCTGTAATTTGCAGACCCCTTCTCTAGATGAGTGAGGAAGAAATATGGGAAATTTCATTATATTTGTTGATTTGTTGTATTCTTCATTGTTTTTATTGCTCACACAACAATAGCAAAAGAACATTTGTAGTCCTATTTAGCAAGTTAATGTTTTCTATGTTCTGGCCACTCTTTGTCCATTTGCATGTATATTTTTTATACAGCTTGAAGTAGCATGGGTAAAAGTTTTACTGTTAATATCTTAATTGTTTTTATATAGCAATATAGTCTTCAGAAACTATACCTTCAGTGGTATGGAATGCCTAATCTACCTGACATGCCATAATTTATCCATTTCTATGTTTTGTGAATTTTTATTTTCTTTTTTCACTTTTAATATTTTAATAAATAATACCACAGTGCATATCCTTATGGACATGCCTTTTACTTTGTATAATTTCCTTAGGATAAATACCTTGGGTTAAGATTATTGGCTCAAAAAATATGAACATTTTTATACATTTTGATAAGGATTTACAAGTGACTTTAAAAGAGTTGTCACTGCTTACTGGCCCACAGCAGTTCCACATGACACCTGCCTGCGCAGTGTCTCCACTTGGATATCTAAAACCTACCCCAAACTTAACATGTTAAGTGGATATGAGAAGCCAGAGCTCCAGGGGTAGGTTGAAGCTAGACATGAACACAGGAAGGATTCAGAATGGTGGGAAAGACTTGTGTAGACCAAAGCCCTGTGGGGACAGTGACCATGTCTCTTTTATTCACCTCTCTACACCCACCACAACCATTCAGTATGTATCTGATGAGTAAATTAATCTGTGGCTCTTAAACTGTTGCACGATGAATGTGGTTTAGTGCAAAACAAAGTCACAAACTGAAAAGCAGCTTTATTATTCCAAACAAAAAATAGAAACCTGGTGTTCAGTTTCTTAAGAAATAATTGGCATACGATAAAAATCAGAGTTTGCCACCGAAAGGAAGCCTTAAGGTCATTTAATATAAAAGTTCAGAATTTATGAACACTGGATGGTAAGGGAAGTAGACAGTTTATTGCCAAGGGCGAGAGAAGGTTTATAGGGGCCACACATTGACAGTAACCTGAATAAGTAACATCTTGAACATCAAATGCGCTACTCTTGTGCAAGTATATGAAGATGTTGTTGCAGTTAATAAAATAAAAGAGAACAATGCTTCTGTTAATGCTTTGCCATTATGTATTCTCGGAACAATAGGCCCCCAAAGAACAGCTGTCTTTGGAGGGGAGAGAGTTTAGTGAGTGTGCATTCAAAGGAGCCTTCAAACGGAAATGGGTGGGAAACCCAAATCTAATCCGAGCCCTTTGTTTTGCTGATGCAGAAAGGGAAGGGGAAGGGGATTGAGTGACTTGCATAATTATGAAGCTAATTAAGGACTGGGCCTAGACAAACCCCAGGTCTCCTTAACCTGGGCCCGAAGCTCTTTCCTTCACTGGTATGCCTGTTCTGCCTCTCAGCACCAACTTTCTTCAGACCAGTAAATGAAGCATTGCTTTAGAACAGAAGCCATTCATATTCAACCATGGAATTAGTTTAGTGATTTAGTTTGCTAATGATCGATTGTGAGAATTATAATTTGACTTTGCTTTAGCTAATTTCAAAATCCACATACAGTTCCCCAAGCACATTCCGTTTGGCAATGTGAAAGAATGAGTAGTCCAAAAAGGATCTGTGAAAGTAAAAGTTTTAATTTTCAGTAGATAATTTTCCAGGTAATTTTCATGTCAAAAATTAAGACTCGATTCTAGTTGCAAACATCATTTTAAAGAAGCTTAGAAGCCCCTGTAGAATTTTGGGGGTGGGGGGGTGCAGACACATCTGAACTGTACAAAACCTTGGCCGTGCTGTCATTCCTCCAAGCCTCAGTTTATGCATTTGCAAAATGGGGAGAGAGATGCTTTGTTGTTGTGGCCATTAGAAAGCACACACACATTTAATGGCTGCACACGGGAGGCTCTGTGGGGGAAGAGATGAGATCCTACACATGAGAAAACTGGGGCCAATTAGAAGTGACCCAAAGAGACCATACTGAGGTTAGCCTGGAGTCCAGTCCCCTAGGTTTTAATTACCCGCCAGCTCAGTCCCCATCTTCTGATGTTCCTGGCTCCTGTTTTTCCCCAGGCTGTGTGCTTGCCAAGGAAATTGGCTGTCCATCCTGCATGGGAGCTTTCCCTGGCAGAGAGGGTGGTCTGTGAAAAGCCCCTACCCCTGGGGCAGGCACCACGAGTCTGAGCCTGTGGGCTGCCTGAATGAGTTCCACTGAGAGGCTGCCCCAGTGTCTCCATTACTCACACAGCTCAGTTTGCCTGTGGCCCAGGCACTTCAAGGTTCATTTACATAGTTGCACAACAGGAAGCTGGTCCAGGGTTCAGAGCCACTCTGGCCCACTGAGAGCAAATTTCTTCAGGTGCTCTGAATCCTGGAGCCGTGGGCTGTGTGCACTTACTTCAGTTTTGCATCAGGGAGTAGCAGCGTTCTGCAGCGTGGTGGGGGGTTTTGGGTTTTGGTGGGCTTTTTGGGAGGGCGGGGGGGGGGGGGGGTGTCATTTTTTATTCACTGTCACATGTTTGGCAGGCCTGACCGGAAAGGGGAGGTGGTTTGCTGAGTCAGGCAGGGAGGGGGGATGCCTTTTGTGGAGTCAGAGTCCCTGCACAGCTCTCCCACAGTGGCTGCAAGTGAAATGGCAGATTCATGAGTCACTCAAGAAGATGGGAACAGGAAGACGTCCTGTTAATGCCAAGCCATTTCAGTTCACTTATGAGAATTTACCCCCATAAAACGTCACCAGGCGTCTCCCTCTTTTCCCTGAGCGCAGCGGGTCTAGCTCCTGGCTTTGTCCCTTGTGAAGGAAGCCTCGGCTTGGTTTAGTGCTCAGGAATTGGCTGGTGTCCTGAGTCTGCTTGCGTTACCCTATCAGAGAACCCTCTTTGCCAAAGAAACTTTCTGTGTGCACCGTTTTTTAAAAATATTTTCCCTTGTCTCTTCGTCCCTTGGAATGTCAATGTACTCTATGGCATTTTAGAATTTTCTTTTATGTAATCATTTTTCATGTCTTTTTTTTTTTTTTTTTGACAGGAACTGTCATTAGCAAAGATCATCCCAGAGTTCTGTATTTGCAGGGATTTTCAGCTTTTTTTCATGAATTCTCATAATTCTTTTGTCCTTCTTAAATTATCCAGTATTCTTGATAATCTTCATAATGTCTCCCATTTATGAATGCTTAGGGCCATTATAAGAAATATATATATATAGATATATAGATATAGATATATAGATATATAGATATATATATGCATTTAATCCTCATAGCAGCTTCATAACATGTAAGAACTCTTCTTATTCCCATTTTGCAGATGAAACTGAGGCTCAGGTTAAGCAATTTCCAAAGTCACAAAGTTGAATGGCAAGAGCCAGAACTAAAGACCTATTCCTAACAATTCCCTTTGCCCGCATTCACTGAAAGTGCCACCAGCAGAACACTGTTCTCATAAGCTGTTCCTAGGAAAATGCAATAAATCATATGCCTCTTGCAGATCATAAATACATCTTACTATAGAAAGATCTTGAGAAGTCTTGCATGAAAGAAGCATGCATATCTTTGTTTGAACTAAGGATTTTTAAAATAGATGCCATGAAAATGTTTTTAGGTATATACCTATTAAGTTGTAATACATTTTGAGCAACACCTCAATAGCCTAAGTAGGCATGTAGCCTAGTGGTTAAGTGTGTGGGCTTTGTTTTTTTTATTTTTTTTATTTTTTTGAGGGCAGTGTCACTGGCCCTCATATGTGGGACCTGAACCGGGGCCGCTGGCTTCCCAAGCCAGCGCTTAACCACCGTGCCACTCAGCCAGCCCAAGTGTGTGGGCTTTAGAGCCAAAGCATCCAGATTCAAATCTTCTACCTGCCACTACCTAGGTAAATTATTTTGCTTCCTCTGCCTGTCTTTCCCCACCTGTAAAATGGGGAAATACAGCACTGTCTCACAGTCTTCTGACTAAATTAGGGCTAAATTAGTCCCTGTATCCAAAGGACTTAGAAGAGTGTTATGCACATAGAGAAGTATTCAGAATCAAAACATTTGCCACCTAAGGGATCTGGCCACAACCAAAATGCCGTTTCACGGTGTTCAGAAAACACTTTGCAGATGAAACACACCCTCCCCCTGACTCAAAGGCAGAGACCTGCTCTTTCCTTTGCTGCTCTCTCTAGCTACTCTGGATTCTCTCTGCCTCTCGCCATCTGGCTGGTCCAGATAGCAGCTCAGACCTGGGCTTGGATCTCTGCCCTTGTGTCAGGATTAGCATGCACTCCTCCGAGGACAGAGGCTAGCTATCAGGGTTAGCCACACGCTTGTGGGTGGCCCAAGCAGAATCTGCAGAGAGAATGTGCTGGTGAAAAAGGAACTTAAGTTCCCTGCATTTAAACAATGCAGCTGCCCCTGCAAACCCTTGGCGCCTAGAGTTCCAGAAGGGGAAAGAATTGCAAAGCATTGCACTTTCACTGAACTTGCCACTCCCCCTGTCACTTGCCACTAACCAGAACAATTTCTCCCAGGGGAGTGAGTGCTGGGTGAGGGAGGCTTGCAATTCTGCAGGCTCAGCTTCTAAGCACTGGTCGCTCCACACCCAGCTGACCTGAGCCACCTCTTGGAAAGTCCTGCAATAGGCAGATATCACTTGTGGGGTCTTGCTCTCCCCTCCCTGCATGGTCTGGAGGTTGGTCATGCAGTGACTCCCAGGATGAGTGGGGAAGAGTGCAATTGCAGAAATTTACAAATTTTTAAAAATTAATCCTGTTTATGTTACCCTTTGTGTTTTTTTTCTATAAATTTTTAATGTCTCAAGATGAGAAATTATGTTTGACAAGCCTGGTTGCTCATGATATATTTATTATTGGGTGGGGAAAAAAAATGAAATTTGCAGAACTACGTGTAAATATCCCATTGGTTTAAAACCCCCACATACATGTGTATGTTTTTTGAAGGCCAGAAGAAGGTGTGGAAGGAAAGGGGCTGTAGTTACCCCTTTGGAGTGAAAGCAGAAGGAGAGTTTTAACTTTTTATTCTATTCACATTGCATATAGTTTGAACGTTTCAACATATTCCTATTATTATTCTTTTAAAAATCAGAAAATAAGAAAAGGCTAATACCACAAGCTAGCTCCAAAAATAGGGCTAGACTAAATAGTAGTGGCCCGTAATGGGTGTTGTCTGACTGGACTGGGAGGCTTTGCAGTGAGAAGGAAGGGAAGTCAGGCCAGACCAGAAATGGACCAATTCCTGTCACAGTGCAGTGCACACTCAACTTGGCATGCAGTGTGTGGCTTTGGAGCCCATGCAGTTGCAAAGGGTGCTGCTAAGTTTCGCTTTTCTTCCCTCGGGGAAGCCACCCAAGCTGCCCGGATTCTCTGGGGTTCAGTTCTGCCTGTATTGCCCTTGGCCATGATACAACACTTTAATTACCCAGGCCTTGATCAAATGGAGGGGCCCACCCCAAGCTCAAATACAAGTGAGTGCATCTGCCAGAAGGGCAATTGTTATCGCAGGGTCAACTCTGCAGAGCCCTGGCTCCCATGAAAGTTACTCCCCCAAACCTTAGAGAACCCCCTCCCCCAGGTTGGAAGAGATCAGAATATGAGATGGAGTGGGGAGAGCCTTGTCTGAAAATCAGAAACTGGGGTTCTTTCCCAGTTCTGAGGGACCTTGGGCAAGGCATCAAATTTCCTTTTGCCTCTGTTTTCTCATGTACTAGATGTACAAAGTAATTTAATTACAGGGTGGTTATGAGGAGTGATAATAGAAATAGAAGAGCTTCAAAAGGTAAAAGGTGGTGGTGTACAAAGAAAAACCGGCCCAGTCGACTGGACGTTATTATTAGTGATACTGAGCTAAGAGGGGCCCACACCACTCAGTGGTGCCTGAGTTGATTTCTCTCCCAATGTGGTGTTTTGCTCTTTCTGTTTGGATTTGGAGGCAGAGCCCCTTTCTTTGCAGCATTCCAAATACTTACTATTCTAAAAATCCTCTCCTTGTAGATAAGAAGCCCAGGGGCCCAAAAGATAAAACAATGTCTCTTTTCCCCATCTTCCCAGATCCCACCAGAAGTCAAGAAACAGGGCCCAGGGTGAGGTTGGATTCCCAGATTCCATGTTCTAGATGCTAAGGACCATTAAACCAGACTCTCATGATATAATAATCCCTTCATTCTGAGGGCATCCCTGGAGCTGACAGCCTAAGCAAGGTCACCACTCCTAAGGCTGCTCTGTAACAGCCTTAGGTACCTTTGAACCTAAGTCTCCTTGGCGAGTATAGTTTTTTTCCCTCTGGGTGGTAGTTCTTCAGTACATAGTCTTCAGGTTGAATGGAGCACCTGGACTTGTGAAGCTCATTTACTTTTTTGTTTTTTATTTTTATTTTTTCCCACCTTCCCAGTCTCTTTTCTCATTCCTTCAAAACCCATTTAAAGGAGACATTGCACATTCATTGGTTAAGTAAATATTTATGGAGCTCCACCGTGTGTGAGACAGTAGGCTAGTCCTAAAACCATCCTTGTCTTTGCTTAGGTGAAGTCCAGTGGGGATGGGGAGCACAGAAAAATAAGCACATAGGTAACCACATTACAAAGCAAGAGGCAGCAAAGTGCCATAGAGGCAGGACAGTGTGTTTCAGACCCTCAGAGTAGGAACCGATCGTGTCCATCCTCCTGACATTCCAAGGAAACACATGTCTGATCATATCATTTCCTGCTGAAAATTTTTTGGTGGCTCTCAAGTTTCCTACCACATAAAATTCAAACTTCTGAGCCTGACAACTAACATATTGATGCCAACCACATCCCTTCTAGCTCTTCTTAATGATGTCTCTGTTCTGGGCAGATCTAACTACCTGCCTTTCCCTGCACAGCACCAGGGCTTTCACAGCACTAGCCTTTGCCCCTCCACTTAAAATGCCCTCCTATCTCAGCTACAAATCTTGCAGTGCATTACCACCTCCTTCATGAAGCCGGCCCAGATTTCTCCCAGCCAGAAGGAATCACTTCCTCCTCTGAACTTCTCTTGGTCTGACTCTCTTCTGGTGCTTCTTTTCTGCCTAAAGCTATTTGTGGATGCGTCTATCTGTTTTCCCTCTACTAAACTGAAAGCTCCTTGTGGGTTTATTTATTGGTACACTGTCAGTCCCTACCAAAGGATGGGAGCCAACTCTGATCAATGATTGTGGGAGGGAAAGAGGTGTTGGTTTCTGGCTGGACGATGGCAGAGACTTGGTGGAAGAGGTAACCTGAGCAGTGGAATCTCACCAGGGGGAGTTGGGAGGAGCCAGAGCTTTCTGAGGGAAAATGACAGCGCAAGTCAGAGTTCAATTCCAAGAAGCATTTGAGTTACTGCAAGTAAGACAAGTTTTCTTTGTCCCTTGTGAGCTGTGGGGCCCCTTTTTATGATTAATGCTATAGACCCTCTCCTCAGAAAATGTACATACCCACAGCATTTCTCAGCATCTCACAGAGGAGGATACCTGGACTCGTTAGGGATAAAGAATCCCCCAAAATAACAACAACAAAAAAAGTTGAGAGAAGACTGGAAAGATAAGTTACAGCCATATTGTAAAGGGCTTCTGAGCCACCGTGAGAGTTGCCTTTAATTGGGAGCAGTTTTGTTTTTGTAACATATTGAAGTATAATATCATATAGCAACTTACCCAAATCATAAGTGTAATGATTTTTTTTTTCCCCACAAACTAAAAACATACATGTAGGCAGCACTGGCAAAAGCTCCCCTGTCCCCTTGATTACCTTCCCCTTCACAAGTAACCACTAACCTGACATCTGACAGTCTTGGTTAATTTAACCTATTTTTGTACTTAATGGTCTCCTGTGGTATCCTTTTTACTCCTTAGTGTCTGGCTTCTTTCATTCAACTATTGAGTGAGTTATTCTTCCCCTGTTTGGGTCATTTGGGAAGTTTCCATTTGGGGCTACTATGATTGCTGCTGCTCTGAACATTCTAATGCATGTCCTCTGGTGAACATGGGTACACATTTCTGTTGGGTACATCCCTAGGACTTGAATGGCAGTATGTTTGGCCTAAGTAAATACCACCATCATTCACATTCCCACCAACCAGCAGATGATTTTGTAGGGCAGCATCTGATTAGAGATGAATTTTAGGAAGATGCATCTGGCTGTGGCATCTATGACAGCTAAGAGCAGTCGTTTCAAACTGTGTTTCCAGGAGCCCTAGGAATCTGGATTGTCCTCTTCAGGGCTGCCACCAGAGAGAAAGAAGGGAAGGTTGGGTTCATGGTAGTGTGCCAGGTCCCTCATTTCCAACCACTCTCCACAGAACAGGTGTGCTCATATCTGTTTAATGAGCTTTTGTCGTTATCTAGGATTACTGGTCCTTGGCCAGCAGCCTGACAGGTTGACAGCCATTGGGGGCAATCAAAAAAAATGAAGACCAGTGCCATCATCTCCCAGCACGTGTCAAAGGAGGGCCTGACCAAAAAGGTTAATGGCAGGGGCACCAGGGAGGCAGGTTCCAATAGGAAAACAGAACTTGTAGGACTGGTCACAGCATCTTTGGATGTCAGGGAACAAGGGGGTGGTCTCAGAAACAGAAGTAAAGTTTTACATCTAAAACAACTACGAGAAAAGTTTGTTTTTGTAGCAGACAGATTGAGAAGCCGAGTGCAGAGAAGAGCTCCTGCCCCCCAACCCTGGGTGGAGGAGGGGGAGTCCGACCGTTGTTGAGTTTGAGAAGTGGGCAAGATGTCTGGATGATGGTCCCGCAGACATGTCCGGTGCCAGATAGAAATGCAATGAGTCCTCTACAAGCCCTTTGTGGTGGGTGAAAAGGAGAACAGACAGAGGGAAAACAGGCACTTGGGCAAAATCTTCAAGGATAGCTAACCTGAGCTTAGAGGACTCAGAGAGGGAAAGATGTCAGCCCAGGATACGGAGCAGGACAGAGAGAGACATGAAGATGCCCTGGGGGGTGGGGGTGCAGGGTCCAGAGAGCAAGGACAGTCAGGAGCTCAGCAGTGCCAGCACCAAAAAACGGACTTGTTCAAAGAGTTCTTTAGCTTTATCTGGAATCGTGAAATTTCACGGAAGTGCCTTCTTAACCATCAGTTATGTTCAGGGGTATGTGTGTATTGGGTTATTTATTATCTTTGAAAACTGGCATCGCAACCAGAAATTTCAGTTTGCTCTAATACCCTTTCCCAGAACTTTCTGGCTAAAAGAGAACATACGGTATTTGTGGGCATGGCTTTATTTTTATTAAACAACCATAACACTATTTTCTCTTCTGTATACTTGCTTGCTTAGAACCCATTTGGTAAGGAAATTTGGGGGCTGGTCCCCAGTTGTATAGTCTTGTGGAGCTTCAGAAGCAGCTCTGGGCTGACCCCCCCTCCTTCCCCCACCCCCACTGTATAATAGGGCACTAGGTGCAGCTGTGTGTGTCACCTACATGGTTTGTTTTAGTGACAGCCCCTGCCTTGATCATTATGACAATATATAAATATTAAGAGCTTAAACCAATGGGCTGAGTGAGTAGTTCTGAAGAGCAGGAAAGAGAGGACCATTCAAAGAGAAGTAGAGAAGAGGCACAGAACACCTGTACTATTCTCCTTTGTTAAGGATGAGTTACCTGAAGCCCAGAGAGGGGAAATGAGTTGCCCAAGGCCACCAGCTTGCTCCAGGCAGGGCAGCCAGGGAGACCCAGGTCCTGCAGGAACAGTCCTGGTGGATTCCGGTCCTGTGGCTCTTTCCGCAGAGCATGTGTCCAAATCACCTGGAGCTTTTTCCAGATGCTCGTTTCCCAGGACTGGTCCTTGCTGTTCTGATTCAGGAGGTCTGGGGCTGAGGTTTGGACCTGCCTTGAAAACGCTGCCCTGTTAGGAATCCAACTGCTAGCCACTTTGTAGTTTCAATCTTCCATTCAACATACCTGTTATGTGCAGGTATAATCTACTTCTAAGAAAATGTCATTAAGCAGGGTATAGTTAAGAGAGAAAAAAACCAGTGCTTCCATGTAAGAAGCCTGTAGAATTACACTAAATAATAAAAATGAAAAATACACTAAATATTAAGAAGGGAAGCACCATGGGCCACTAAGAGGAAGTCTCATGAGACAAAAGGATTCAGATTTTTTCCAGTTATCTGCAAAAATATCTTACGTATTGATCACATGAATTTGCATGCTAAATTTAAGAGGTTTACAAATCTGTAAGCAGAAATTAAAATAAAATTAATTAGCACTCTGCCTAATATAGATGGTATATGAGAAAGCACTTTATAAATTATAATCTTTTGATGGCATTATTATTTAAGCAAACTTACACATTAGAAATAGAATGCCAGATTTCTACATTGGGTAAAGGCAGAAGTGACATACACAAATTGTGGCAGCATATACATGTGACACTTAGGTATGTTTCCCCAGAATTTAGGTAGGGGTGGTTTTCATTTATAAATGAAGGCACAAGCATCCAGCAATATGTAATCACTGGGTCTATTCATTTATAAATGTTGACACTGATAGATAATGGCTGTTTATAAGAATTGTATGCATGTATTTATTCAGTCTACTAAAACCAGTTTCATACTTATTACATGTAATATAAATGTGTCATTTATTTTGACTTGTACTCTGCATAAAAGTGTTCCAAAGAATCTCGTGCATTTCTGAAAATATCTCAAGGACAAACTTTTGGTAGGATCTACTCAACCGTCTGAAACTCACATTTGGTCACAGACAACTAAATGCTGATCTCCCGTGATTTCTCCCAGGAGTTTAATCCCTGGCCTTATTAAGTGTTAGAAAAGTTGAATTAACTTTACAGTTAAATATGTGAATAAATAAAAGGCACTAATACTGTTGTATTAGCTATTAGGATTTGCTGGAAAGTACATGTTATGCCAAATGCCACTCATAAGATGATTATCCTTGAGAAACAGCCCTTCCTTTCACTTATGTACCTCCTGACCTGCACAGGTAGACTTAGGCAATGGAGGCATCTGGGGGTGCTTCTTTCTTTCTAGAGTTTGCAGCATCAGGATTAGGCTTTCCTCTATCTGTCCTTAATACGAGGAGAAAACTGCTACTGAAGACAGACTCCAGATAAAGGTAGCAGGTAGCCTAAAAGCAAAGTCTGCATCACCCTTCCTTTCACAAGTACAGGAATGAGAAAAGTACAGGCACTAGTATTGTACTTTGAAAACTCAAGTAAAACTGTGCTCAGGACGCAAGAAAGAATTGTGCAAAATGTTAACATTTAGAGGCATTTATTATGGTTCCTAATTGGAATTTAATCAAAATCAGAACTAAACAATGAGGTTCTCTGACTTAACATCTTTGTCAAATAGACAGTGCATCTAGGAAAGTATTGTTGAAGTAATCCTTTTGTAATGTGATATGATCCCCATTTGTTTCATAAATTCTGGTTTTCACATGTTGGGTTCAGGCCCTTATACCATCATTCACTGAAAATACTCAGATCCTGTGTCATCATTCCGTTTTATAAAATACGTATTGAGTTCCCACTCTGTGTCTAGCCTCAGGAATATAGTGTCCCTTCTCTTACCTAAATTGTGAAGAGGAAAAAAATGCGAAACTCCTGCCAAGGTCATCCATGTGATGCATACAAATCAAATCAGTATGTATTTTTTCTTTGTGTATTGTATATGGAAGAGGTAAAGAACTATGTAATATGGGGTGCTTAGCCTCGAGGAACCCACCATCAGAGCATTAGACTTAAAGAAAGACTGATGAGTGAAGGAGATGTCAGCATTTGTGAGAGAAGTATGATGACCATAGTTTTAAAGCCAACTCTTGTGACTCGTGGTCTGATAAGTCACTAGTGCACCATGAGAAGAAGAATATTTGAAATAATTCTGACCCAGAAAATCTGGGGCCAAGAGTAGCCATAGAAATTCCTTTTCGGGGCTTACAGGCAGAAATCTTTACCACTGCATTCCATTTGATGATTTTGTTTTGTGAAATTCTTCAGTTTAAGAGAACAAAACAAGCAGTTGTTGGTGGGAACATGCTGTGTATTTAAATGGGTGTAATCTTTCCAATTGTTTTAAGTCATGTTCTGTCAACGATTTATCTATTTTGTTTGACTTGACCCTCTTTCTCAAAAATTCTATATCTCATTTAAAGGAAAATTTTAATGCATTTGAATTAATTCATCTTTCTGGGGAATCCTATAGCACTCCTTAAGATGAACTGGAGACATTCTGAACATTTACAAAACTCAGCTGAAGTGCAAGTGTGGCTTTTGGGTGCCAAATTATTTAAACTGCACTGATGTTGCTGATGAGGTTTGGACCTTCGATGACACGGCTTGGTTTCCCATTCCATGTTTTCCCTCAAGTAAATTTTATTTTTAAAAAAGGCTTACTCAACAAGTGTGCTTTTAGATGGGGAATTCTAATAATTTACGTAGAGAATGAGTTAGAACTACAAAAAGCGAACTTGGGGATTCCTTGTATCTTCAGTACTTTTCTTGTGAAAATGTATAAACTTTTAGGTTCTGTGAGGTTCAAAACAACATGTAGTTTAACCATGGGGGCCTGTATATCATGGTCATGTTGCTGGTCATCCCAGGAATTCCACAGACTTCGCATTTCCTCAAAGCAATTACCAAGTCCGGACATGTTTGAGTAAATAGTGCATGGTCCTTGCAATAGTTTCATGGGAGAAGGTGAGATGAAGGAAGAAGGAAAAATTAAGTATGCTGTTTTATAATCTTATTGGCATATACAAACCATGGCTATCTGCCACAGTGTTGGGCCTTTTGTGGGGAAGGTTTGAATGCAAGGAGAGATGCTTCCTGAAAATTAAACTTGGGCGCCTGTGACTCAGGACCTGAACGCTGTATAAAATGGGCAGAGGGCTCAGATCATGGCTGTTTTAATCCCATGCATGCCTCCTCAAAATGCAGTTACTTCCTCTGCAGTGTGGACATTGGACATACTTGCAGGTTCGTGATCTGGAGGAGGAAATGGTAGATAATAATTAACACACCTTCCATTCTTTAATGACAGAGTTCATCTTATAGTGTTAATAATTATCACATTATAGCCTACGAAATTTGGGATCATAGAATTTTACTTCTAACTTTTTACTCTTAAAATCTTCAAACATACAAAAGTGGAAGGCATCCTATGTACCTGTCACCTGATTTCAACAATTGGCAACCAGCTTGTGGCCAATCTTGCATCAACTGTCTCCTCACCCACTCTCTCCACTCTTCTGTTTCTGTCACCATAGATTCGTTTTGTCTTGAACTATGTGAATGGAATTAGACAGCATGTGCTCCTGTGTGACTGGCTGCCTTTGCTCAGTGCGGTGTCTGAGAGATTTGCCCTTTGTGTTACGTGCATTGGTAGTCGGCTTCCGTTTCTCTCTCACCTATTTCACCTATTAGAAGACTTTCAGCCTGAGCTTCTGGGCGCCTTGCTCCCCTGCGTTTCCACCTCTGTATCTTTCAGCTGTCCTTTTCTCAGCCCCTCATTTTCAAGCTCAGTCCTGAGCCCAGGATCTCTGGCTCTCTCAGTGAACCTCTCTCCTTTTAGCACCTTCGCTCGCTCCCTATTGCTCAACACTCCTCCTCTGCTTTTGAAAATGCTCAGATGGCAACCATCTCTTAGAACGATCCTCCTCATAAACGTTTCCATCCAATTCCTTGTTTTCACCATGCTGCCACATTTCTCTAAATATTCAGCTACACTCACTGCCCAAGTTCCTGAAGTAATATTGGGTTGTCGGGAAAGTCATGACGCAGTTTTTCCATGATTTTCATTGCAAAAATGCATCATGACTTTTCTGACAACCCAATAGTTTTCTCTTTGACCCCCTATCATTTGACTGTCATTCCCTTCAGGTGTTGGAAACCACCAGCTCAGAGGTCCCCAGTAATGCCCTAATTACCAAGTCCCATGAACTATGCTTGCCCTCTCCTTCCTTTACCCCTGTAAAGTGACTAATAACTGCTCCTCCTCCTGGTTGTATGAATAACAATTACTGGGATTTTTTTTTTTTTCAAATCATAAAAGTATCACATGTGGTTAAGAGCACAGACTCTGGAGCCAGGCTGCCGGGATCAGAGTGCTGGCTCCTCCACTCAACCTTCACTCTGACCTTGGTTATGGTCTAAGCGTCTGCTTCCCTCAGTTCTTTCTATCCTAAATTTGGGAAAACAATAGTAAGAACCACACAGCATCATTTTGAGGATTAAGGGAAAATAAAAACGTACAAACTGTTGAAATGCATAAAAACAACATTATGAATCCCCTAAAATTCTCACCACCCAGCAATAGCTACATTTTGGAGTATATTCTTCCAATATGTTTTCTGGGTAAAATATATTTTTATCTAAACATCATCTCTACAGCACTGACTTTTGCCCTTCCTCCCAAACTCCCTCAGTCCCCCTAGCTTTTGTGACAGAGTTGCTCTGTCCCTTACAAATACCTAGCACCTCAGGGTGCAGTGGAAGTGTATGTTGCACATGTGCTTATGTTGTCTGGGAATCATTCTCTCACTCCACGTAGCATGGTGTGCCCCCACAAACAGTGAACCCTGTGAGGGCAGGGATGGAGTCTTCTCCTTTTCTGATCATCCCCACTTCCTATCTTCAGCCCCAGGAAGCTCCTAATACAGAACTGCTGGAGGATGCAGTGTGCAGAAATGGCTGGGAACCCCTGGGCTGGCTGCAGCCCCAGCCTTTACCCATGACTCACTAGGCATCTTTGAGAGCATTGGTTTCCTCATTTGGAAAATGGTTGCTAATACCACCTTCACCATGATCTCCAAGATAGAATGTTAATTCCAATAAAAACCAGGGTACAGAGCAATGCATTTAACATGGCCTCATTTATATTTTTTTAAGATAGATATATAAATAATCATGCTTGGAATGTCTTCAGAAAGAAATATGAGACACCAATAACAGCGATCCCCTCCGGTCATCTAGGGTAGAAGGACCACTAGTGTGTGTTTGTACCCTTTGGGACTGTTTAAACTTTTTACATATGCATATATTCTTTTAAAATTTGAAAACTCGTTAAAGAAATAATAGGAAATTCTTGTTCAGGAATGTTGTGAAGAGTAAATAAAATAACTTTACATAAAGCCCTTAACACAGTGCGTGGCACAGAAAAAGTGCGTGGCACAGAAAAAGTGCCTGGCACTCTCTGTACTTATTAGCTTTTATTTTCTTTTAAATTTTTGTTTGTTTGTTTGTTTTTCTAAATTGGGGAACAGTGTGTTTTTCCAGGACCTATCAGCTCCAAGTCAAGTAGTTGTTTCAATCTAGTTGTGGAGGGTGCAGTTCAGTGGCCCATGCGGGGATCGAACCGGCAACCTTGGTGTAATGAGCACTGCGCTCTAACCAACTGAGCTATCCAGTCGCGCCAGCTTATATTTTCAATATTAAAGAGTTGTTGAATTTATCCATTCATTTATTTTTTCACTCATGGATAAACAAAGAAGACATCTAGCCAGTCCTAAACCAGCTCCGCAGATATGAGCAAACCATTTCTCATCCAGTCTTGCAATGCTAGGTAAAGAGTAAAACTTGTTTGTAAAGGTCCTTCTTGGTGTTGATTATCAACACGTGCCTCTGCATGGCGGGGTCCTAGCCCTGCATACCGCAGAAGGAGCTGTCTCTGCACCTCTGCAGGCCACCAGCAGAGAGCTGCTCCTCCCCGGCCCACTGTCACGAGGCTGAAAACCTATTTGGGGCACAGTACGCGGGTGCAAAGCAGCATTGCTCTTGGAATCTAGATTCCACACACATAGCCAGCCCATACTGGGGGTGAAAGTTCACAGCAACTGGCCCTAATCAAATTCATGGGAGTCCCCAAGACTCCACCCTGGCTACTTAGAGCTGCATAGGAAACCAAGCAGGTGGGTAACCTTTGGCTTGGAACACTCAGTGTTTGCTGGATACCTGTGGGAAGGAGCCCCAGGGTGTATCCTGTTTCTAAGAAAACAAACACTAGGCACAAAAACACCCCAGGGTGAGAGGTTCAAGCTGGCTGATGTGTTGGTTGCTACATCAAGTGTCCTAATCTCACCCAAGTGTTTATGGAGGCCCCATTCTCTACATTAGTCAATATGAGAGAGAGAGGGTGGCGATGAATAACTCACTGGCCTGGTTTAGGGCATGGCTGTGAAGTAGGAGAGATCTGGGTTCAAATCCTGCTCCTACCACCTACTAGCTGTCTGATCTTGTGCAAAGTATTTAACCTTCCTGAGCTTCAGTCTTAATAGGTAGGATCAATCCAACCTCTATGCTTGCAGATAATAGTAAATGAACTAATACCAGTAAAGAGTACTTGGTATAGTACCTGGCATATAGTAAGGAATGAATAAATGCAGCTGCTGTGCTATTGTTATTGAGCTAAACCTCCCACAGTTTTACTGGGGAGATAATACAAAGTCAGGTACCTAACAATAAGCATTCAAGAACATACAATTAAGCACCAAAATAAATGGTGGTGCTGTGAACCCTTTTGAGAGCTTGCCGGTAGCTATAAATCCTCACTTGAGAAAGAATAAACATAGGCCCCCACGCTGAATTTTGCATACAACTTTAGGGGATGCATGCACAATTCTCCCTGTCTGCCCTTCCCATGCATGGGCCAGCAGCCCCTTAGGAGTCCTGGAATCTGAGCTTTAAGCGTATATCAAGAATTCATAAAGGGAATTTACCACTTTAAGCAAAAGTAGTTAGGGAGACCTTCCTGGAAGAGGTAAAAATGTGAGCTAGGGCGTGAAATAGGCCAAGAGAAGCAAGCAGAGAACTTGGGCGGAGAGATATAGGTAGGACTCGTAAACACAGCCCTTAAAGCCAGGGCCCAAAAGGCCAGGGAACAGGGTGACAGCAGTATGTATAGCAATAGAGGTTTGGGGCCAGGCCTTGGGGATCAGACTACTTGGGCTCAAATCCCAGGCAAGCAGCCTGCTAGCTTGCATATACTTAACTTCTCAGTGCCTCAGCTTCTTCATTTGTAAAATGGGGATGAAAATAGAACCTACCGGGCCGGCCGAGTGGCGCATTGGTTAAGAGCTGGTTTTGGGATGCCAGCGGCCCCGGTTCAGATCCCACGTATGAGGGCCAGTGACACTGCCCTCTACAGCTAACAACAGCTCCACCTGGAGCTGGGCTGTGCGAGCCCCGGTGATGGTGTGGGCTGCAGCCCCTGCTGCAGTGGGCTGCCATAGGCTACAGTGAGTGGCCGGCAGCCAGCGTGAGCTGCCAATAGCCGCGGTGAGCGACATCCAGAGGCCGGCAACCGATCTGCCTCATCCGGGAAGAGCGCAATGATGATACCAACATGGGCCAGTGAAGCAACGTCCTCCGCAACTAGACTGAAGAACAAAAAGACAGCAACTTGTCTGTTCCCCTTCCCTGATTCCCCAAACACTGTTCCCCTCCCCCAATTACCCAATAAAATCTTTAAAAAACAAAAAACAAAAAAGAAAATAGAACCTACCTCACAGGGTCATGAGGATAACACCTTGACAGTGATTGACATATAATCTGGTGTCTGGCACATAGTAAGCTCTATGTAGCAACAAGCTGCTTTTATGAGGATTCTTATTATGGTGGCAGACATATTAAAGAAGATCTTGACTGCGGAGCCGAGCCCTTTGGACTTTTCCTTGGGGTACTGGGGAGTCCTTTTCTGAGACAGAGGGAAATAGACTGAAAGGGGTACTATCTCTGAGCATGGTGGTCATGATAGATTAGATGGGAGAAAGATAAGGGGCATGAGTCCAATTGCAAGGCTGATGCAGTAACCCTAATATGAGGTGCTGGGGTAAAATAGAAGCCAGAAGAATGGCGGGGGGAATGAAAATGGGGTTGTCAAAGGAGAAGTCAGGAGAATTTGGAAAGTGCCAAAGTCTAAGTTTGCACCGTCCAGTAAGGGAGCTGCTATAGGTGACGACTGAGCACTTGAAATGTGGGTAATCCAACTCCAAATCAATTTCACTTTTTCCTTTTTTCTTTTTAATGTGGCCACTAGAAAATTTAAAATCTCATTGTAATTCACATTTCTTTTAGACAGCACTTGTTCTTAGGAATTAGAAGGAGGGCCAAGGCCAAAGGACGCCTCAGTGACCAGGACGGACAGGAGTGGTGTCACTCACTGAGAAAGGGACATCAGAAAGGTGCGGGGCAGGCAGCCCTGTTTCATTGGGTTTACGCGTGTTGCGTTTGAAGCAACTGTGCACCATTTGAGTGTCAGTTTCAATAGGCTTTCATTTAGACATTGAGATTAAGGTAAAGGGTCAACCCCAGCTGCGAAGTGCATTGGCCGAAGCTAAGGTCATAAGGGTAGCCCATGATCTGCCCTTATGAGGACCTAACTAAGGACCAGTGTGGGTAGGCAGGTGCTGAATAATTTACGTACGTTCTCTCATTTCCTCCTGGTAACAACCCTCTGAGGTGTAGAGACTATTATTATCTCTCCCCATTTTATAGATGAGGGAACTGAAGCAATTTGGGGTAGTAAGTGATGAGCCAGGATTTGAACTTAATCTGACTGTAAAAGCTACACGAACCCTCCAGCACTGAGCCCCTGAGAAAACCAAGTCAGAAAAAGGAATAAGAGCTGTAGGACAGTATCTCGTTGCACAGACAAGGGCTGCAGAAGGTAGCATCACGGAAGCCAGGGAGGAGATGCTTTCCAGAAGGGTGACTGTTACGAAAACAAATTTAGACTTTTGTAGCAAAGAATTGTGTTAAGTGATAAACTGAAGGAATCTTAATCTTGTAGGTTAAGGCCATTAGAAAAAATTAGAATTTTCAAGCTTGTTCAGAGTTTTGAAAAGGTAAGCATAGATAGGAAGGGACATTCTTTTAAATTGCTATATTCTGATACCCAGGCAGAAATAAATATGGGTAGAACCCAGAAGCAGAGACTCTGATAATCACCATTCATGTTTCTCATGAGGACCTATTGTCAAAATCACTTAGGAAGCTTTTAAATACAGATTCTTGGGCCTTGCCACAGACCTACTGAATCAGATTTTTTTTGGTTGGGTTTTTTTTTTTTTTAACAACTGCCCCAAGTGTTCTAGATACAACATGAAGTTAGGAACCTGCTGCTCAGGCTCTGCAACTCTTTCCTCTGGATTTATTACCGAGGATTGGCTCATTCTTATGGTTCTCTGCCAGGTTCGCTAGGGCCTGGGAGGATGATGGGATCATCCTATTCTTTAGCAACAGTTTCACTTGGAATCTAGGGCAGCTCTCCTTTCAAATACAAGCTGCCAATTCTGTTTTGCTTAGGTCTTTCTTCTCCCAAGGCCTCTTCCCTCCACGTTTCATGCTGTCGTCGTGAGGGAGACCACTGATATGAAGGAGCAGCAGGCCCTAAACAGAGCCATGTCTGCTTGTGTCCAATGCTCCTGGCTCACCCTTGTCCCTGCTCTCTCCCCGTTCCTTCCTTGTACCCTTGATGTTCAGAGACAAGCAGCATAGCATGGTGATGAAGAGGATGGCGTTGGGAGACAGGTAGGCCTGAGTCCCAGATCTGCTACGAAAATCAGCGTGATGTTCGGCAAGACTTTTTTGTCCACTCTGTGCTTCATCTGTCAAAACAGAAATGATAAAAGAATTCACCTCTAAGAGGATTACATGAAATGATTCATGGAATTTACTTACCTGGAACATACTAAGTACTCAATACAAAGTGATAGTTATCCAATTTTATCCTAACAACATCATTGTTATCATCATCATCATTATTATCGGGGGACATGTGCCCTGGATGGCAGGTAAAATCAACTAATCAGAGATACCTGAGAAGGACTTCAAAAAGGTTTGCAAGTATAAATGCAAGCTACTTTTATTATTTTTTTTTTTTTTAGAGGGCAGTGTCACTGGCCCTCATATGTGGGATCCGAACCAGGGCCACTGGCGTCCCAAGCCAGCTCCCAACCACTGCACCACTCAGCCGGCCCAAATGCAAGCTACTTTTAGAGGATGAGCTCTGTTGAGGGAGAGAGAAAGAGAGAGAGTGCTGTCCTCATTTTTCAGTCTGCTGATTCTGAGCCTGTATAAACAACTCTTAGAAGAGCTCCAGTCACTATCCCTTTCCCATCTCAAACCATGTTTTCCACGGCTCCAGGCAGCCTTTCCTCATTCTCGCTCTCGTTTTCCTCCCCCATAGGCCAGCACCTTGTTCTTTTAGCTCTTGCCTCTCAGGAACAGGGCGGGAGAGGCAGCTGGTCACAGGCTCAGTCAGCCACCCTGGGCATCAGGGCCTGTGAGCTTTGGTTGGGGAGAAGAAGAAAAAGAATTTTATGACTTACTTCTCCCTCCTTTCAAGTCTTAGAGTTTGGTGTGCTCAGCAATGATGGCATGATAATAATAGAAATCATAGCTGATTTGTGTAAGTTATTTACAGATTACAAAACAGCACCTTAGCAATTGTGGGTCACTCTGGATTCAGTTACCGCAAACAGAACGGCTCTTGGCAACATTAGCAGAATGGGCTTTACTACAGGGGATGGGGTGCGTGTGTAATCAATGGAAAGGCTGGAGGTGCAGGCTCTTGATGGAGCCCTCAGGACCAACTTCCACACAGTACTGCAGAATTGGCCCCCAGGGCCAGGCTGGAAGTGAAGGGTGGAGAGGTTGCTGCAGCCACATAACTCCTTAGCACTATATTGTTAGTGACTGGACCCAGGTGCCACCACCTCAACTTGCCTGCTACCCTATTTGCCAGCAGAAATAAGCCAAGCAGCACACTGGCCTTCTCGCTTCCATCATCCAGGAGTCCCAGATGCCAGATAATCTGGGACTCTGAGTTGGCTCAGGCTGCCATAGCAGAGTACCACAGACTGGGTGGCTTAAATAATAGAAATTAATTTTCTCAGTGTTCTGGAGGCTGGAAGTCTGTGATCAAGGTGGCGGCACAGTTGGTTTCTTCTGAGGCCTCTTTGGTTCATAGATGGCTGTCTTCCCCCTGTGCCTTCACACTATCATTTCTCTGCCCTACCTGTGTCTACAGTCCCTCTTCTTATGAGGACACTGTTCATATTGGATCCACCCTAATGAGCTTTCAGCTTAACTGCCTCCTTAGAGACCCTATCTGCATATACAGTCCATCTGAGTTCTTGGGGGTTAGGACTTAAGCATGTGAATGGGTGGCATAGTTCAGCTGATAGCACTAAATGTTTTTTTATGTTTTTTTTTTTTACTTCCCTGCCCTGCATTTCAGCCAGGCACACCAGGAAGAGAGCCCCGCAGCTGCCCAGGCAGCGCCAGCCTGCAGGGCCTGCCGAGTGCTTGGAGCACTTGCATGAGATGTGATCAGAGGACGCAGGGAGCTGGTGCTCCGCAGAAGCACTCTTTATGAAACTCACATGCTCCTCTTTATCTGATGCTCTTAACAGTTCTTTGAGATAGAAAAGTATTAGTATCTCCATTTTTTCCCATGAGAAAATTGAGGCTTAGATAAGTGACAAGTCCTGCCCAGGGGCCGAAAGCTAGGAGAAGTGGCAGGGGCAGGAGAGAGCTCAGGTCTCCTGGCCTAATCCTTGCGTACATCCCTGCAACTAAATATCCAAGGCCTCGTATAAAGTCCATGTCACACATTCAAATAGAGGGCCCAATAGGTATGCCAACAAGTTTGAAAGGGGCAGCCAACCACTCACTACTCAAATCCAGCCGAGTTCTGTAAAATTTTGAATTTTCCGGAAATTGTTCTTCCTTTTAAAGTGAAATATCTCCATGTTTCAAATGTCGACAATCAATTTAAAGTTAAAGCACACAGAGATACTATTGAGTTGACCCTGTGTGGGACCCAAACAAACATACCTGCAGTCAGGATTCAGCCCGCAGGCTCTGGTAGAAAATAGTAAGTGTTCATGAGACTAGAAAACTGGTTCTGAAAGGCCCGGCTTTGCACGCCCCACACTTCCTGCCATATTAGAAATGTTGCTACCTGGTCCCATTGCCCTGAAATTCTTTTGCTGCCTGAATTTTTCTCGTACCGCACCAAATACATGCATGGTTTCTATCTTGTAACGAGCCTGGGGGCCCGGCTTTCATTAAGCATTTGTATGTTCAGGGTGCATTACCAATAGGCGCACCTATCTGTCTTCCCAACCACTCGTAGATAAGCACTACTGGCTCCCTGTAACAGATAAGGAAACAGACAAAGAGCTGGAGTAATATATTCTGATAGTTGAAGGCAAAATCAGAGGGTAGGTGGAAACCTGCTGTGGTTTGTTTGTTTGTTTGTTTGTTTGTTTGTTTGTTTGTTTGTTTGTTTGTTTTGCCTGCTCTTTTATTACAGCCACAAGGGATGTGTTTGCTCATGAACATGAATGTTGGTTTCCCTCAAATGATTCAGTTCCTTACCAGGCCGTGATGACTTGTGATGTAGATGCCCCAGGCTTCCTGGTACCCTCCTCCCAGACTGTACTTTGTGACTTGCTTTCCATCTCCACCCTCTCCCAGCTTCAGGCCCTTCTAGACCAAGATTAAAATGCCCGTATTTCCCTAATGGGTCCTCTTGTTCCTAGGAATTTCTGGGAACCTGATAATTCAGATGAACAACAGCATTAAAAGGAACGCAAATCACTTGAATAGCTAAATGCGATCTATGTTTATTCAAATCTGCTAGCCATATGTAAAAATAAAAACGAGGCTCCAGAAGTAACAGCCAGAGTTTTATCAAACTGGGGGTCTGCCCAGGCACGCACAGGCCTTGGCCCTTTTGGGCGGGAGAGAGCACTGGTGGCTCAGGATCTCCAGAAGCTAACCCCAGACCTTGCCTAGTAGCTGCAGCAGCCAGAAGGTTCTTGCCTGGCTTGCAGATGGGAGAGAGGAGGCCTGTGCCCCAGGGCATTAGACAAACAGATGCCTTCTGCACCAGTGGGGATATTGCACCAACTTGAGACAATAGGCAAGCCCCACAGCTCCAGATCATAGAGTATCAAGGTCATCCTTGCTTAAGAACAACATTGTGGACCATGGTTCAGTGATGCCCTAGGTGTTTGTGAGTCAAAGCAATTGGAATTGCCTCCTTTCCTTGGTACAGTGGGAAGCATGGAGCAAAGTTTTCTAACCTAGTTGCTTCATCTATAAAACAAGGATGCAATAGTAGGATTATACCTTTTGGGATTATAGCAAAGCTTCACGGACTAATTCATATGAATGTACCGTGTGCAATCAGGTTCCATCCAAATCGCAGGTATTGTTTGCTTTGGAAGCTTTTCTTGGAGTAAGAATAAAGCAAGCTTTTTATCCGCCTAGTAGCACAAACAGACAGACATTTTTGCCATTGAGGGAAGACCAAAGCAAACCCTCTGGAGGTGCAGAGATGTTAGGAGATATATGTCTCCCAAGCCTCTGTCTGGTTCTGCCCTAACCCAGCTGTTGAGATGCAAAGCAGCTGCAAATGCGGAGGAAATCCTCAGCTGGACCTCCAGCCCCTGTACACCTCACCACTCAAAACAGCAGTGAGTGACCCTCCTTGCATAAATCTGAGGCAACTCAGCAGACTGAGTTCCTCCAAGAGGCTTTTTAAGTTACAATATAATTTTGATCTGATTTCTCCATTGAAAGAATGTTATAATAAGAGATTCTATTCTCTGAGAAGAGAAATTGTATTTGAGTTGGGAGCCTAAGAGAGATTGGCAGGGCCGAAGGGGCTAGTGGTACTCTATTTGAAGCAGGGGAGAAAGGGGTTGCCAGTGGAAAAGGGAAGCAGGAGACTGTCTGGGCTCTGCGAAGGCGCGGCTCAGAACAGATACCAGACTAGGGAAGAGCTGCCAGAAGCCCTTAGCTAGCAAGTGTGCATTGTGACTTGCTAGTTGTTCTTAATCGTGACTATCATGCAGTTAGAGGTCAGCAAGTCCTCCATGTACTAGGTGCAAAGTTTCCCGCCAAGGTCAGAGGGACCCACCCAAGCATTTTATAAATAGAGCCAGACTGTGGACTCTCTGCTTATGGCCCTGTGGGTGGGAGCAGTGACTGCACCAGTCCTGATATGTCTGAGCTGCAGTTACAGGAAAACTTGCTCAGGCCTTGGGAACTGTAGGTACTGGAGGTTGAGAAGAGGAGAAGAATGCTCAGTGATATTCTCATGCATGAGGAACCTTTAGAAAGGCCTTAGGGCGCAGCCTGGAAACCACAGGCTGCTCAGAAAGGGTGTCAGGTTCGCATGCTGGAGGCTGGGGGCGCCTATCAGCGCCAGCGCCAGCTGGCCGGCAGCCCAGGTTAAGGTGCTACAGGGAACAAAACATGGAACCAATGTTCTGTGAATCAGGGCTTCATACTTTTCACAGTGAGATCGCCTACGGCCTGGGTCCCATTTCAAAGGCTCTGTTAATATGCTCCTGCCTGGATGCACAGAAAGGGGCTGGGCCAGGCCTCTGGGTGTGAGCAGAAGTACCAGGAGAGATCCTAGGCCTCTGCTTTGGGTGGAGCAGGATGCCTGAGGAATCCAGGAAGAGGCAGCTAGCTGGTCCGGGAGGGTATTGAAACGAGGTCACGCTTGGCCGCCCTGCCCTGCCCCATGATTCCTTCTCCCAGCTTCCTGCACTGCCACAATGTCCCTATTTTGTGGGAATCCTCTGTTGGCCATCACCAGCCATTCCATTCTGCCCTGATACTAGAATGTAGCAGAATTGCCTCGGGATGTTTTAAAAAAAAAAAAAAAAGGGCTGATGCCCATAGACCACCAAGACCCAGTCAGTCAAAACCCTTGAGGCTCATTAACAAGGTGAGGCAGACAGGTACACAGGGAATTCCAGTTTGCTGTGCTGGGTGTGACCCCTCCCACCCCCGGGAGGAATATAATAGCAGTTGCTGTTTTTGGAGTGCTTTGGTCCTATGCTAAACACTACGTGTGCATCAGCAAATTGAATTCTTCAAAAACCATGGTATCCTTATATTACAATTGAGAAACCTTGGGCTCATGGAGGGTATCTAACCTTCCGAGTTTCATCTAGCTAGTAAGTGGCAGAGGTAGGCAGGGTCCAAACCCAGGAATGTGAAGCTTGCTAACTAGGCAGGATTTCAAAATTCTGCATGCAGTTAAAAGCAGTTTTATTTGTGCATTTCACCTAAAGATGCTTCTGACCTCAGAGTGTACAAGCCCCATGCAAGTCTGTGAACTCAGCCATTGGGACCATTCATTCTAAGTGTAGGGACTTGGACAGAGCACCGTGTTGCCCACATGGTAGGCATGGTGGAACCTGTGGGTCGCCAGTGTCTTGTGCAACCTTGTCTGGCCTGAGCATTTATGACAGGTATGCTCTGTGCAGCTGAGGCCCCTTCAGAAAGTTGAGTCAGCCTGGGCTTGCTGCCGGCGCCGTGGTGCCCTGAGACTTTGCTAAGCCCTTGCATAGCGCCAAGGAGGCACACCTAAAGTCCACCTGCTCCTATGAGTCATACAACTGCCACACTGCTGCCAGGCCTGCCAGCTCTGCGTTTTTCCTCCAGTCGCCACCATGCCAAGAGAGAACCTAGCCATATATGGCAGGGACTCCAGACAGCACTCTTGCCCTGCCACCTTCCCCTTAGAACATGCCATTGGATAACCTGATGGGTCAAAGCTCAAGCTCCAGGAGACTTCCTTTGCTTTTCACCTGGTAGTTGGGAAGAGAGAGGGCAGCCCAGAATCCAAGGGCTCAGGCCAGAGAGGACAGTCAATGCCTAACATGTGGTGGGTCCAGGATTATGGCTGCCAGGATGAGGCCTGAAAGGTCAAAAAAAGGAGTGATAGTTTCATGAAATATGGCAAGCTTCAGGCTGATCAGTGTATCCCATTTGACATTTTCTGTGGATCCGTCTATCAATGAGAGTAGGACAGCAGAAAAGTTCCCACATTTTCTTGAACAAAGACTTCCTTATCTGCCTGACTTTCTCCTAACGATTGCAAATCCCGGTAGCATCTAAAGATGCACCCTTGACGCAGAATTCTCCAGACACACTGTCTTGTGCCATTTTCTGTTGCCAGGACTTGCATGTGTGTAAGAGCTGGTAAAAGCGCTGAGACGAAATACAACCAAACCTTCTGCCAAAGCACACAGCAGTGGTGTTAAGCTGCACGCGAAACATGGCCTCTGGCTGCACGTGCTCACATGTGCTGGAGGCCTCTGAACTACTGCGAATGTTTATGTGGATTTGTTTCCCTTTAGAAAATCCTAGAAAAGGCTACTTTATTCTGTATGTGAACGCATGGATTAACTACTAGTACTGGGTTTCTGCAGACTAAAGGTTTATGAAGGTGCTCGAATGGATAACAAGCTTGGACAGACCACCACTCGTCTTGCCACTGGTCTTTTCAGTAACTGCCTCATAGAGGCTGTGATGACTGGAAAAAAGCACCCTTTTTTCCTACTGTACTGCAAAACATTATGAACATTTGAACCACTTAAACATGACCATTATTTACCTTTTAAAAAATTCTTTTTCAGATTTCAGGTAAAAACCATAACTGAAGATGTCAAGCAAAACAGCAAGCACCAACAACATCACCCAGGCAAGGAGAACTGTGCAGCAGTTAAGACTAGAAGCCTCCATTGAAAGAATAAAGGTAAGGTGTGCTTTGATTGGATTAGACGTGTTTTCTGATCAGTTCCCTCTGATGTTTGAAGGCTGGGTCACATTTCAGAAGAGGTGATGCTATGTAATGCAGCTTGGTGCCAGCATTTTCCTAGAGCAAGCTGAGTCTCAGAATCTTAATTTTCATTTCTACCTAGCACAGGCCTCATCCCCAAAGCACTGGGGAGCCAAAGTGGTGGAGTTAGCCTCTCTATTAGTTATTTAGTTAACCTAAAACCTGTGACAGGATTTCCTGAGGACCTGCCTTCCCTGAACGAATATGGTCAAGTCCTGTGATCACGGTGTTTTACATTGGGACAGAGGTTCCGGATGGACTTTATAAACACCTCGTCATCCCTTTGGAATTTATTAAGTGTTCTAATGTTATCAGTGCAGCTGAGGTAGCCTTGCATAACAAGTCAACAATAGGGGTCTCCTTTTTAGGAGAATGCAGCTTTTTAAATGTGTGTGAACTTGAGTGACCATGTTCTGCAACCAGGGTGAGTACTGCCAGCCTTAGTTGAGATCTGGAAGAAACCGGAAGGCATTTGTTAAGATCACCTGACTTTGAAGTCGTTTCCCCCCAAATCCCAAGAGAGGACTGGGCCATGAGTGAATGTCCTGGAATGTTGTAATGCTGTTTCCTAGACGCTGAAGCAATCACCTGATAAATTCCTCTGGGCCTGGAGATAGTCACCTGTCTTCAAAACATGAGGCTGCCTGTGCTGGATTTGACAGGGTTCAGCTGAGGACACTGATCTGATTATTCAGAGGGATCGCCCACCCAGACTTCTGAACAGGGCACAACATTTTCTACTTTTAACTCCTGCCAGAGGAAGGCACTGCAGCTTCCCATGCTCTTTTGATTTCTCCAAACCCCATATCTGATCTTGAAACTCTGTTAGCATTTGGCTCTATTCTTTCAGAGTTTGGGCTCCAAGCCCATAATTCGGTTCATTAACTCTGTTCTGCATCCTAATTGATTTTTTTTTTTTTCCACTGGATGAAAACTAAGATACAACCTTCCCTTGGTTCACATATACTTTTCTTCACCTCCCCCCAACTTTTTTATTTTAAGAAATTTCAAATCTATGGAAGAGTCGTAAGAACTCTGTAAACACCCATATACTCTTTACTTAGATTCACCAATTGTTAGCCTTTTGCTTTATCTCTCTCTCATTTTTGTTTACCTCTCTTTTTCTATCTATACACACACATATTCATAAAATACATATATAATTTTTTTCTTTACAGCACTTGAAACTTATTATACTTGCAGACATCGTGACTTTTCACCTCTGAATAGTTCACCATCTATCTCTCCCAAGTACAAGAACATTCTACAATATAACCATAGTACAATGATCACATTCAGGATCAGCTAAGAATATTATCTAACACACAGTTCATTTCTGAAGAATCCAGGCCACTTTCTTTGCAGACTGGCCCCTCACTTTAGATGGAATTGTTTGCTAATGATTAGATTCCAGTTAAATGTTTAGGCAGGACACTAGCCAGCTGGTGGTGTGTCCTTGGCGTTCATTCACACCAGGAGATATATGATGTCAGTTCGCCTGTTCCCTTGGTTAAGGAAGGTCTTATCTGCCAGATTTTGCCATGTAAAAGTACCTTTTCCCTTTTTAACAAGTCATCTAGGAGTGATACTTTGAGATGCTGGTTATCCTGTTCTCCAACAGTCTTCCACCCAATGGGTTAGCATCCAAACACTTTTTTTTAAAGTTTGTAAATAAAGTATTCTCTTTCTTTTTTGTTTGCTTTGGTTTGTCTACATGTCAGGTTTCAAAGGCGTCAGCAGACCTCATGTCCTACTGTGAGGAGCATGCCAGGAATGACCCTCTGCTGATAGGGATACCAACTTCAGAAAATCCTTTCAAAGATAAAAAAACTTGCATCATCTTATAGAGGAAGAGTGAAACGGTGCCTCACCTCTTCTCAACAAAGCAAATTATAAGCAGCTCCCTGAAGAGAAGAATTACCTTCAGCTTATTTGGTAACCACTGCTAATAACTAAAATGCTCTTAACATGGAATAATAGCTGCTGAAGTCTTTATTTTCCAAGTTGTCCTTTCTCTGAAATACCCTTTACTGATTTAATACGGAATAGTAATCTTGTTTTCCATTTGGTAACTATGGTGTCATATTGGGTTACTGCTTAAGGAAAGTCAGTCTGGGCCTTTTAAAACACACAATTCTACACTTTTAAATATATGAATGATCCAGTTATTTCAACACCTAAATTACCTAAGCCCCTGTCTAGATTAAAATGCCAAGAATAACTTAAGTCCTTAAACCTTTATGTCATAATGTGTTAATAGGGCTGTGCCAACCTGTACAGCAAACACAGGTGAGGAGTGTAATGTGTATGTGTGTGAGTGTGTGTGTGTGTGTGTGTGTGTATGTATATATACATATCTTTGTATATACACATCAAAGCTTGTTTCCTTCTTAAAATTTCTCTCTTGTAACCATCAGTTCCTCAACTCCAGAAGTTATACCTTTATCTTCAGCTGTGTGTAGGTAGAATAAGAGATTCTTTTCATATAGTTATTGCATAAAAAGTAAAGAACATCCTAAAGATTGTATTCCTTGCAATTGAGTCATGAAGTCATCTCTTGCTGACCCTCTTAGGCTACAATAAACTGTGCCAATTAAAATTTTAGAAGTCAACCAAAAGCCCTTTTATAATATGAGGTATTCATTCACAAGGGGCCTGTCGGGCTTCAGGGACCCCAAGTGTAGAAAAGGGAGGAGGCCCGTGGGGAGGACACTGGGCAGCTGTGCCCCCAGGGCTCACTTTCCCTGGATCAGGGTATGCACCTCTGCAATCTCCACCCTAATGATGGGAATCAGAGAGACAGCGTGCACAGGAACCCAGTAGAGAGAGGAGCAGGAATGGGTGAAAACCAGCTGCTGCTCTTGGCCAAAGTTTGTGATTTAGCTCTCTCTGCCTTCCCTTTATCTTGCTTCTACTGCTAGACCATCTATTAGTAGCAGAGGCAGTGTTCATCTCCCCAGCCCCAAGTGGGGGAAACGTGGTGGGAAAGAAACATACAAAAAGCATAAAGGTATCAGGAGACACAAGCCTTTTACAAATATCTGCAGTGGCATGTCACCCCTACCTTGTCCACAAACTATCCGAGAGAGGCTTGAATTCAGTGGTGCACGCACTGTGGGCCCAAAGGTTCCAGCAGCTGAGAACTGGATTCCTTGATTTTCCTCTGGGCAGGATTGTAGCCCTCACATCCTTGGAATGTCCAGTGGGGATCCCAAAAGAAGGAATCTTCTGTGACCAGAGATTATTTTAATTTTGTCAAAGAGGAAGAGAGGTCCGTTTTATAAAATGCTCACTGAAGGGCCCAAACCTGACCCTTGACCTGTCATATTTTAATTCATCTTCAGTTTGTTAAAAATAACTAATGAAGGATTAAAAACATATCCTCAAAAAGGATTCAATCCCAAGAAGGAATGAGTTACAACGGTTTTTCCAAGTTCTGTACAATCTTGCCCCGCAAACTGCTAAAATATATTCAATATTTCTCCAAGTCACTGATCTAGTCAGCATTGTGTTCGGCGCTCCTTTTTTCAAGACCCTGTGAAAATCATGCCACTGCTCTTAACCTCTTGTCATCTACCACTTGGTTCTGCAATATGCCCAATTCCCAAGTAAATTATAGGCCCCTAGATAGGAGAAAGAAAGGTTTTACCTTTCCAAAGGTGAAGTTTGAAATGTACACTAAAAAGACAACTTTACATTTAATGTTTCACTTGAGATATTCTTTTTTTAAATAAGTATATTTTTCTGATAGTTTTAGAACACTAATCTTATTTTCACTCTGATGGTTAACCTAGTTCTTTAAATATTTATAATGCATCTTATTACTAAGTATTTTCATGAAATTATGTTTATTATACTGTTATGTGCTCATTTTTGGTAGCAAGCAGTGTACTCAGCCCTGTTCTTTGACCTAACAGAGAACAAATATGGTTTGCTGTATATTTGTTAATACGCTTGTAGTGGTAAGGAATGGACTTGAGGTCCCAGGAGATTTCATTTTATTTTTGCCGGTCAGATATCAGAAGGCCATGAGTATAAATGTCATCTAACTTCCTAACCAGGTATAGGGCATATTCAAGAAAAGTGAAATCAAATCCTTTGACACTGGGCCCAAGGGGGAAAAATTGTAGTTAAATGTTGGTTTACTTATAACTAGACGTCTATGTGAGAAAATATAATATATGTATACATATACTGTATATGATATGCAGATGTCACTTTTATTTATCAGGCTTTGTTCTACATACAAAGCCACAGTTTAACTGTTCTGCAGCAGCTGGTTTATGATAATGATGGACAAATGCCCAATGTGTATTATTTTTTCCAACTACCACTATCATGAGACAGTTAATCACATGCAACTTGTTGGCTTCATACCGATGAAGCCATTGAAATATGTTCACTATTCTTTGTCTTTAGTGCTGCTTCTGTTAACAGTGATCTCTTTTCTTCTTTTCATTCTTATATCTTCATTAGTTCATCATATACCTGTCCAGGTGAGGCCTCAGGACCATGACAAGATATGCTAGATAAAATTTCATGACTCCAAAGAATTTTATAGAAACACATTTTTTTTTTTCTTATGGAGAAAACACTTTATATACCAGGTGGTTCACAAGTTAGAGGTTGTAACTACTTTTTTTCTAAAAAGAATCAGGTTTTTACATTTCCTTACCTTGCTAAAATAAAAAGTGCCATACTTATCTTTTAAGGGAGTAACCTGATTTTGCTTTCTCTCTGTTTGGACTATTTTTGTACTTTACTAATCTTTAAACTATCAAAAAAAAAATATCTCCCAATGACTTAGTAATTTTGAGGTATAGGTTAGTGTAGGTGGTGGAGGATGTGCCAAACTTTCCCTTCAGATGCCTTCTTCTCAAATCAATTTACAGCTAACATAGTGTCATCTGAGTGATCACTACGAATTTTGATTTAAGATCTATATAGCCCCAAGAAGTGAATTACATTACATGTTAGTCCTTTCTCAATAAAATAAATATAATACAGAGTGTGTTATGAATTGTATTGATTTCTTTTATGGTATATATCTGTTAATAGAAAAAAAGTACGTTGAATCAAATAGAATTATATGTATACTAAAATAGAGCACTTGCCTAAAGTTGGGTGGCCTGGATCGTCTTCTAGCCAATTCTGTGTCCCTGTGTCGTGTAACTTTGGATAAGTCCTTTCATCTCTCTGGGCCTCCATTTCACCATCTGTAAAACAGGGGCTTGAAGTAGGTGGTGGCTGAGATCCCACCCTGTTCTCAGATGTCTCGGTCCAATGGTCTACCGCTCTAGTGGTCCTGCCAATGTGTTGGTGCTATAAGCTGCTTCAAATATAAAATTGGTTTGTCTACCGTGTATGCTCATTTATTAGCTTATGAAAGTCCTGTTGTCATACAGCTTTTTTTTCTAGTTTTATGGACTTGATTACTGTAATAATGTCTCGTCTTTAGCCATGTAACTATAAACATATACTCTCTTGATGTCTCAGTAAATTTGCATTTGATAAATATAATTGATGGGATTTTGTTATTTTATAACATTCTTTGGCTACTCCTCTGTCCAGCATCTTATTAACCTCAACACTGTGACCATTATTTGGAAATCCATCCGGTGGAAAGAATTAAAGCATTTACTTCACAGCTAACATGTTCACAGATTTGAAAGAAGTTTCATTAAAGCACCATTGCTCTCTTTACTGGGTCAGTGCCTCATTGTGTCACTCTACCTGTGTTTTGCTCAGCAAATTAAAAGAAGATCAGTTTTCTTCCCCTTTTCATTCATTCATTCAGTTAACATTTTCTGAGTACCTGCTGAGAGTGTCATCAGCCTCTGATGACCCTCAAATAAGACATAAGAAGCTTACAGTCTAGAGAGAGGAGGATGAAAATGACAGATACATAAACTAATGATGTATATATAACTCAAGTGAACACACAGTGCTGTGAGAGCCCAGAGGAAAGAGGGCTCCACATTAACAAAAGCTGAGAAGGCTTCCCAAGGAGGTGATGTTTGAGCTGGGTCGTAAAAGAAGAAACCCTTTAAGCACTGGAATGAAGTCTTGGGATGAAATGACAGGAGGAGAAGAAAAATGGGCTCAAAGCTAGTGTACAGAGTATCTCCCATACTACTTGTTTATCCTGCAAGCAACAGGAAGTCGGTGGAGGTTGTTAAGGAGTGACGTAAGGATTCCCGATGTGAGGAGGGTGGTTTCCCATCCTGAGACCCAGCCGTGACCATGGAAACAGATAACAAATGGAAAGGTCATTAGACTTGAAATGACTCATATTCACCAAGTGTTTGCCAAAGGTACCCTGCCTCCTAGTTCCTTCAACCCAGGGCTGGGATTCCCAGAGATGAAGAAAAGAGAACTTCATCCAAAAAGGGAAAACCAGCCAATGGGTAGCTGGTTACAGACCAGGCAGTTGCAGAGATGGCCTCTGCTTCTGAGAACCAGTATTCACACACTACAAAGAGGAGCAAAAGATAGTCATTCAACCCTTTTTAGGGAAAGACTGAAGAATTTAGACACTTTGGTCATGAAAAATAGGCAGCAACTGACAAACACTTTCACTGGTACAGCCCAAATTACCAGAAGTTCTTGTGACTTTCAATGGAAGACAGTTGTATTGAGGATGGTAGTTGGGATTGGGTAGCACTGAGTTTAAAACAAGGTAAAGGGAGGGAAGGTAATGGGGCTGAAAAGGGTAAACTATGTAAGTCAACATGGCAAATAAAATGCTATACTTCCTTAATGTTACTCAAACCTGCAGGTAATGGCGGGAGCTTAGTGTGGGGATGCTTAGTATGGAGCAGCTCTCCTGGATATGGGCAGTAATTAGCTTCTCATTGGCAAGAGGGGCAATTGTACATATACATATGGATATTCACTATAAGCCACCTTATTTGGGGCTAGGTAGACCATCTTGAGTGTTTCCCCCCTTTCCTTCCCTGTGCCTAGGTTTCCAAACTTTTGGCTTACAGCTCTGACATTTGTAGAACCTGGTACCCCCATCAGCTCTAGCCATCTTTGTACAACCTGTCGTGACTATCGCCTTTGACTGGCTTGCAGAGCACGGCCCTACTTGCTATTCTGTCCCCTTTACCACTGTGTGTAGCAAGTAACCTTTGCCTTTGGATGAGCCCTTCTCTTGCTCCAATGACTGTCTTCTTATCTGAGTCATTTATTGTCTATTAAAGGTTGTTTAACTGTAGGACAGCCCTAGGCAAACACACAGTTGGTCTTAGGAATCCTCACCTCACCTATCAACTTTTTAGGAAACCAATACTTTCTCTGCCCTAAAATACTAATGACTTAATATATTAGTTTTGAGAAGAGAATTGGCCCTACAATCCAGAACTGTGGAGAAAGCAAATCTCAGCACAAGAGTAGAAGTTAATAGTAGTGTTTTAGGTATCTGTGACCATTAGTTTTACATATGAAACATTGCTATATATACTATAAATCCTCCTATATAATCTATTCAGTTATGCAAGCAAGTAATTGAAATGGTTAAGTTACATAATGATAAGATCTTGAGTTTGGGAGTTGTAAGAAATTTGCAGCTGAGATATCTATGTGCAGATTCTTACTTCTGCCCTCTAGATCCAATCACCTTCCATCCTTACCTATCTACCTACACACACGCACGTATGCACGCACGCACACATGCACGCACCCTGCTTAGTGATAGAAGTGAGAGCTCTATCCACTAGAACAGGTTGGCAAACTTTTGAAAC
This sequence comes from Aselliscus stoliczkanus, assembly GCA_033961575.1. Lineage (NCBI taxonomy): Eukaryota > Metazoa > Chordata > Mammalia > Chiroptera > Hipposideridae > Aselliscus > Aselliscus stoliczkanus. The sequence continues at coordinate 131,147,146 of CM066730.1, forward strand.
AGAAGAGCCAATCCTGTCCCTCACAATTTAAAAATTATTCCAGAGCCATAATACAAATGAAATCACCATTATGTGAATAATACCCTTTAAAATTTTTATAAATGAGACTACGATAGTTTTATTTTCATTTTCAATTTTACTTCAGAGCCACATGTATGTACCCAAAGAGCTGCATGTGGCTCACGAGCCACAGTTTGCCGACCCCTGCACTAGAAGACATAGGACATTAACCATGTGACATCACAAGGACACTGTGGATCTACAAGCTGGTATGCTGGGGAAAGGCCTAAGGCAGTAACTTACTGAACGGACGTGACCAGCGGTACCTGCTCTCTGCCAGGCACTAACAGATCCGGTCCTTATGTCTCCTGGGATCAGGGTAAGGATAACCTTAAAAGTTGGCATGTGGGGCCGGCCAAGTGGCGTGGTGGTTGGGTGCTGGCTTGGGATGCCAGCGGCCCCGGTTGGGGTCCCACATATGAGGGCCAGTGACACTGCCCTCAAAAAAAAAGATGGCATGTGAGATTTAGATAATAAGTTAAAAAATTAATTTGTGTACTATTTCACTAGTTGCATATCTTTATATGTACAGTTGACCTGAACGGCATGGGTTACTTTTTTTTTGAGGGCAGTGTCACTGGCCTACTTCACAGGCCTACTTACATGAGGATTTTTTTCTTCTATAAATACCTGAACTGTTTCAGATCTGTAGTTGGGATTCTGTAGATGTGGGAGGCTGACTGTATGCACTGATCTACGCCATTTTATATAGGGAACAGGAGCATCTGTGACTGGTATCCACGGGCGGGGCGGTGGGGAGGTGGGAAGGGTGGGGGTGCAGCCTGGAAACAATTTCCCGGATTCTGAGGACAACTAAGTTTGAGGCAGTCAAAAGTTATACACAGATTTTTGACTGCTGGTGGGCGGGGGAGCAGATCAGCACCCCTAACTGCCATGTCTTTCAATGGTCAACTGTATTAGGAAAACTAGAACTAGCACAAGTTGTAATATAATATAATAAAGTTTCCTTCTAAAATAGATTTAATAGAAAGTAAGCCCATTTATATTTTCAAAAATGTAACTATATACTAGCAAGGCTTGTACCTGGGTATGGCAAAGGTCATAAAGGAGCCTTACAGTGTGTCAGAACACAAGCTTGTCTTTGGAGAACTGCACTCCAGGCATCATCTGTGTGCAGCAGATCATTGCTAATTCTAACCTGCAAAATGCCATGTCTCTGTTTCATTGGCCAATGCATTCGATGGCTTGATTCTAAATGGACCCTTTTATTGGGTTGTCCAAAAAGTCATTTTTTCCTGTGTTTTCCTTTGCAAAACTGCGTCATGACTTTGCCAAAAACCCAATAGATCTGATGTCGATGAAGTACATTTCAATATGGGCCCTATAACATCTGTCGACATTTTCAGATGTGGGAAAAGGAGGGACCCAACATCGATACTAGGCTAGGCGCTTAGCCTGTGTTCTCCCATTTCAGCCTCACAACTCTTAAAAAAGAAGTACAGGTTATTTGACTCTATCCTACAGATGAGAAATGGAGGCTCAGAGAAGTTCAGAAAGTTATACAAGATCCTAATCCTATGACTAAACAATGCAGATGCTGGTTTCATATAGCTAAATCAGCCCAGGGACTGTCTTCATGTTTGTAGCATGGTGTGAATAGGGAGGGGGAAAAAAACAACAACAAAAATCTTTGGCAAATTTAAAATTAGTCAAGACAAGATGAGCAAATAAGTTCTTCAATAATCAAGAGTAGAGTGGCCTGGGCCGGCCAAGTGGCGCGGTGGTCGGCCCCGGTTTGGATCCCACATATGAGGGCCAGTGACACTGCCCTCAAAAAAAAAAAAAAAAAGTAGAGTGGCCTATGCCTTAATAAGAACAAACAATCATACATCCCAGCCATTCACTATGGCCAGGTACTGTTTTCAGCATTTTGTATCTATTAATTCATTTAATTCTCACAATAAACCCAAGAGATTATTGCTATTATTATCCCTACTTTACAGATAAGGAAATGGAGGCTTGGAAAGATCCAAAGCATATTTGATACACTTTAAAAAAAAAAAAAAAACTTCATTTTTCATGAGTGGTTAGTATGAAGTAAGAGAAAGAATACAAATCTTGGACTCAGGAACTGTGTCCTAGTCTGACTGCCATTAATTCATTTTTCAACCTTAGAACCTTTATGACTTCTGTTCCTGTTGCCTCCCCCCGAAACACCAAAGATCTGGCCTAGATAATTGTTAATATTCCTTCTAGCTTTAATTTTTTTTACAAATTTGAGAAAGGAGAGCAATTCACTTTTGTTTGCTTTTTGCCATCTCCACCCCAAGTCATTCTACATTTTCCTTCTTAAATTGAATCAGGAGGAGAGGGACCAAAGTCTAGAGTATGGGGTCAGAGAAGGGTATGTGGGTTTGCTCTGTATAATTATAGGTATTTAAAAGATATTTAAAGATCACTTCCTGATACTTCAGCTCCTGACTCATCAGCAGAACTGGAAAGAATTTTTAAGGAAAAACTGTAGAAAGGTATTTTGTACATAGGCAATTAATAGAATTAAGTGAGCAAAGTTCTTCCGCAAAGAAATCAACAAAGCTTTATTAGAAGAGTTCATCAAACCTAACTACAAAAAGAAAAATAGCCTACTCAAACATTAAATTTGAATAGCAGAGCATTTGCTTTTTAGGAGGACAAAGAGGAATTCATTCATTTGTTGAGCTTCTGTTAGGAGTGTAGTAGCTTTTGCTGGCACTATGCTAAGTACATCCTAGGATAAACCCAAAAAAGACAAGGATCGCCCAGGATAGTGGGGTGTCAGGGTTGTGGGGGGAGGGAGATTAGGCAATAGGAAGTAAACAGACAAATTACTGTGCCATGCGGTTAATACTATTACAAGAAGCTGCTCTGCCTTAATGAGTCAGAAAAGTCTTCATAGAGAAGGCAATAAATCAATTAGGGCTTGAAAGATGAGTAGGAGTGTGTTAGTATTGTCAGTAAAGAATAGGGGAAGATGTTCTCAAGCAGCAAAAACAGTGAATCCAAATGCTAGGTTCTAAAGAAGTCTGGGGTATCACAGATCTTTGTGGTGGGAGCATAGGATGTTGATGAGGCTAGAAAGGAAGTTTGGGTCCAGTCGAAGTCTAAGCATTTATATTGATTATATAGACAAGGGGAAGGAGCTGGTAGAAATTTTAAAGCAAGTTCTTGACATGATGACCTTTGCTTTCACAAAGATAATTAGAATAAACAGGAGAATAAATTAGTGGAGACAAACTGGCAGTAGTATTTCTAATCTTTGTTGAATCCCCAACTGTATTCCACAATCCCTTTTTTTAGTCCTTCTCCATTCCAAATCTTTATCACCCCCCTCAATCCCTCTCCCCCATGTATCTCCTCCCCACTGTGCAAATAATCCTGTCTTCTCTATCAAAAAAAATGTTTTGGGCCATTGGCCTAAATTCTTAAAACTTCCTACCTTGACACATCCAAATCTCCATCACACCCAACAAAATATCTTTCATCAGATGCATAGATTGAGACGCATCCTCCAGTTCCAGGCCAAGCCCTCCAGCTATTCCCAAAGTCCCTAATCCTCTTCTCGCCTTTATCTGAATGTTCCAAAGAGTGGTCCACCTTTCTTGTCTTCTCCACCTCCCATCTTCTCACTTGGCTACAATCTGGCTTTCCCTTCCACTTGTGTAATGAAACTGATTTCACCCAATAAAATTTCACCCAAAAAGTTTACCCAGTGAACTCCTAATTCCCAAATTCAATGGAACATTTCAGCCTCTGCCTCAAGGACCCCTCTAACACTGTGAATCATTCTCTTCTGTAAACTCACCATTCTGTACAACCCACTTCTGTGATATCAGGATCTCCTCCCCTGCCCATGTCCTCTTCCTAAAATTCCACCCTCAGTCTCAAGTTTCTATCCAGGACCCACTGCTGCTCTTCTCACTTTACCCATTCTTCTTGGAGATCTCATCCATTCTCATTGCTGTTATATGCTCAGAACAAATCAAAATCAAATCAAAACATCCAGCCTATATTTTGTCTAGGCATCAGACTTACCTATTCTAGTGGACATTTTAACAGTCTCACAAGGACCTGAAATATAATGTATCCAACATTAAACCCATCTCCCCTTTCCTAAAATTTATTTGGTAGCACTATCATTACTAAATTGCCCTAGGTAGAAACTTGAGGGGCATTCAAGAATTCTCCCTCATTCCTCACATCTAATCACCCAGTCTGACCTATTCCACTTCCCAAATACTTCTCAAATCCATTCCTGATTTTTCTCATCAACTTCAAGCTCAGGCTTCAATCATCACTTGACTGAACTACTGCAAAAGCCTCCAGTCTAGATGCCAACCTCTATGGTTGCTCCAGTATTAGGGTAACCAGTTGTCTCAGTTTACGTGGGACTGTCCCAGTTGTAGTTCTGAAAATCCTGCATCCCAGAAATCCCTCAGTCCCAATTGCTCACCCTGCTTTTAGTTGCACATGAAACTAGCTCAAGCACACTACTAAAAACCCATGGGCCTCACTTCAGGTACAGTTGGATGCAGGAGTCTTGCTTTCAGGTTTCATCTCTTTTTGTGGCAGGCAAGCCAACTGCTGGCAATCACAGACACATCCATCAGCCTGGCAACCAGACACACATTATCTAACCCAGGGGTAGGTCAACTTTTGAAACAGAAGAGCCACCAGGGGTCGGTAAACTGTGGTTCGCGAGCCACATGCGGCTCTTTGGGTACGTACATGTGTCTCTGAAGTAAAACTGAAAATGAAAATAAAACTATCATAGTTTCATTTATAATATTACTTTAAATTTTCCTTATTTGTAAAAATATGTTTATGCCTCTTGAATAGTTTTTAAATTGTTGTGAGGGACAGGATTGGCTCTTCCAGGGGTCGGCAAACTTTTGAGATGGAACGTGTCCAAAGAGCCGCATGTGGCTCACAAGCCGCAGTTGCTGACCCCTGATCTAGCAAAAAAGTCTCAGGAAGACCTGATTGACCCAGCTAAAGTCACACTTCCATCCCCAACCAATCATCATGGCCAAAAGGACTGGCCAGACCTGTACTACAAATTTACTTTTGAGGTTGGGGTGCAGGGTGCTATCAAGAAAGAAGGTTCACAGAAGGAAGAGGGAGGTCGCAGGACAGACAAGAATGATGAACAACTAGCTGTCTCTTTACATTGCACTCCCCTCAAGTCCCATTTATCACACAATGGCTGAGCAATTGAATCCATCTGCAAAGAGTGAACCATAGAACACTCCAATTTGACCATTTGACTTTTCTTCGTAAAATCCTCAGAGCCTGGCATTGCTCGCAGGACAAATTCCTGCTCCTTAGACAGGCAAACAAGGCTCTCTGTGGTCTGCTCGCTCTTTCTCTCTACCTTTCAGCCTACCTCTTGCCACTCCCTTCCTTAACACTTAATCCTCTAGCAAACACCACAGACTAAAAAAGTCCCTCATGCACCACACCCTTCACCCCTGACCAGCTCCTAACTCGTCCTTCAAGACTCAGGTCAAGCATCTCCCTTCCCTGGAAGGCTTCCTCACCACCATCACCACTGCCTCACACACACACACACACACACACACACACACACACACACACACACACAGCGCGCATGCCCAAACTTGCCATGATACCACACCAACTTGCAAATTAGCTGTCTGTCAGCTTCCTATACTACACTGCAGGTAAAAACTGTACCATAAACATCTGTATATAACAAGTTCTAGCACAGTACCTGACACACAGTACATGCTCAACATTTGATTTTGAACAGAAACTGTTCTAATAATCCAAATGAGTGATAAAGAGACTAATTAAATTGATAGAAATGAGAGGAGAAACTGGATTAGTGGAAATTAACATAATTTAATTGGATGGTATCTTTCGATATTCAGTTCTGTTGGGCCATGTGGTTTACTGGGGGGGGGGTTCTTTTCCTTTTTCTTAAATCACCCTCTAATTTATAACATAGTATAATTACATAGAATACATACATAACATATATAGAAAACTACCCACTTGTGGGAGATGTAATTATTATTAGATTAAGTTACTATACTGAGTCCTTCCAGGAATTGAGCTATGCTTCCTGTGCATTTTTTTTCTTTAATTCTCACAGCAAACCAATGATATAATCCTTGTTTACTTTCCCATTTTATAGGAGAAATAACTGAGGCTTAGAGAAGTTACACTAACTTTCCCAAGTTCTAGCTAGGACCCAGGATCCAAGCTCAAGTTTTTTTGGCTCTAAAAACTCATTGTCTTAACTGCTATACTCTTTATCTTTTGCCAGCTCTGCCCTTACTAGTAACACAAAGAAGCAAAATGAAATCAGAAAGATCTTCTCCAGGGGAACCATTTCTTGTCAAGTGATTATTTTGATGATTGCAATATGATTACAATATGGGAAGATAATCAGGTGTTAAGTAGTGATACTAAGAAAGTTTGCAGCTTCTCTGTATAATAAGTCCTTTCTCAGACACTTAATTGTAGACAGTACTTTACCATTAAAAAATCACGTTTCCTGGGAAGCTTCTAAGATGAAAGAAAACAATTCCTAGAATTCTCTCCTCCTGCTTTTTGTCTCCTTGAGTTTTCCTGAGGCTCTGTCCCACTTACTGGATAAGTAAAAGATTAGATCCAATTAGTTTCATCCTCCCCCAGGCTAAACTCTGTTGTCGGGTTGGCCTCTTAGAGAGACAGCTCTAGTACATAAAGGACTGAGTTCACAGGACAATTCTGATTCTTTCCCTTCCTTGCCATGTGACTTTGGAGGTGTCTCTGGATATCTCTGAGCCTCAGTTGCTTTAGCAAGGAATTAAATAAATTAATAAATGTGAAAACAGGGCTGGCCGAGTGGCGCGGTGCTTAAGCGCTGGCTTGGGAAGCCAGCAGCCCCGGTTCGGGTCCCACATATGAGGGCCAGTGACACTGCCCTCAAAAAAATAAAAATAAAAATAAAAATAAATAAATGTGAAAACACATTATAAGCCAGAAAGTGCTGGTGGATATAAGAAAAATGGGAACTCCACTCACTTCCTACTTTGTACCTAATACTGAGCCCTATGCTGTCCAAAAGCAGGTTGTTTTTATCATGCCCATCAACTGCTTCTTTGTCTTGTCCAAAGTGCCCAGCACTGTGTCTGGCACATGACAGGTGTGTTGTTTGGTCACTTCAAAGCAGTGCTAAAATCCATTCCATTTGTGGATTCGCCCACCTTTGTGTGGTATGGTTCCTGTATAATACCTTGTGTAATATTCACCTTAGTAAACTAGTAAATTCTCTGTCCCGAGTAGCAAATTGTTTTACTTACACCGCATTACACCGCGTCACTGGAAATCTCTTCAACCTTTGCAGGTAAATGTGTATTCCTCAACTTCTGGTGGGCTGACATCAGGGAGACTGGAAACGGATCAAGTGAAAGCTTCTCCCTCCCTCCCCCTCCACTTCCCTGAGATTTGTAGAAAGTGGTTCTGCTGAATTTCAGCTGGGACATCTCCAAGAGAGTTTGCAGCATTCCTCAAACTTCCCTGATAGTAAGAATTACCTGAAGTGCTTTAAAAAAATTCCCAGCCTTCTCCCAGCCCCGTTTAATCTGAAGCTCCTGGGAAAGGGGTCTTGAAGCTGTATTTTAAATAAACATCCCCGGGTCTTTATCATCAGAACAACTTGAGAAATTCTGATAGTGCAAACACCTGGTTTTACACAGGGCAATTCTGAGCCCCAGACTGAGAGATAGAGGTTGGGAGTGAAGGGTAGACCTCACATGCCTCAAAGGATTAGGAAGGGAAGCCTAATCTTATAGGGAAGGGTGAGGTCTGTGGCAAACTGGAAAGCCTTATCGAAAAGGGAAGAGCCTCCTCTCAGCTCCAGCAAATTGCTGCCATGCACAGTGGACTCACTGTTGTACGTGGCGTACAACAGATTTTCAAGAGACACTGGATTTTTCTAAGAAATTTCTCCATGTTAAAATGTTGACAACTGATTAAAAAATTTTTTTTTTTGTTTTTTTGAGGGCAGTGTCACTGGCGTTCATATGTGGGACCGAGCCGGAGCCGCTGGCTTCCGAAGCCAGCGCCCAACCACCGCGCCACTCAGCCGGCCCCTCAATTTTTTTTTTAAATGTTGTGTAAGCTAAATTTCTCTGGCTACCAGTTTCCAACCTCATATTAAGACTTTGTGAGCCATGGTTTTGTCTTTTCCTGGCCTCTCTCTCTTCATGGTGATAGCCCCCTCCCTACTTCTTCTCTCAGGCACAGTGATTTTTAAATGGCTTTTTAGCACCTAATGAAAAAAACCTGGCTTGCAGGCCCCTTGGTGGTTTGGTTCCTACCACCTTTCCTACACCATTTGTCATTAGAGGACATGGTGCCAGACAGTTGGCACCCTCGGTTTGCCCCTTACTAACAATCTGACTCTGGGCAAATTAATCTCTCTGCCTATCAATCAATCAGTCTCTTCACCCTCAAAATGGTGATAGCAAAATCCTTCCATAGGGTCACTGTGAATGCTGATAAGTTACTAGAAGTCAAGCGATTGGGACAGTCTCGGCATGTAGCACTATGTAAGTGTTACGCTGGCCCCCAGACGCTAGCCCCGAACATGTGCTGATTTTATACCTTCCAGAGCTTCAATTCCTTCTCTTGGAACAAATGCTCTTCACGGCCCCCCAGCAAGCCTGTTTGTCCTCGGGGTCTCACAGGATCTGACCAAGCTTCCCTGTCCCCAGGAACACGGAGGCCTTAAACATGCCCCATCATCACTTATCACCCAGTATCGCAGGGGTCAATCATTGCCACGAAGTTGTGCACATCCTTCAAGGCCTTGAGTTTTCACTTTTGTGGTCTCGGGACCTCACACAGTCCCAGGTACGTGATGGGCTTTCAATAAACAGTGTTACAGGAATGAGTGTGCTGATCTTGATTTTCTTACTCCGCTATAAACTTCTCAAGGACGTGAGCTCCTATAGCTGCATCTCTGTCCTTCCCGACTTACGATGGTCGACTTTTGATTTTTCAACTTTACAATGGTGCCAAAGCAATACTCATTCAGTGGAAACTGTACTTCGAATTTTGAATTTTGATCTTTTCCTGAGCTAGCGATATGCGATACTCTCTCATGATCTTGGGAGACGGCAGCGGGCACTGCTCTGGGTCAGCCACTGGATGGTGAGGGTAAACAGCTGAAACTCCACATTGTAGGGTTAAATGCATTTCCGACTTTCGATGGGGTTTACCCCGCTGCGCCCATAACCCCATTATAAGACGAGGAGCATCTGTAATTTGTACTGTTCACAAAATACAACGCTAACTTCTGATCAAAGAGCTTACAAACCTTTTTCCCCATTTCACCCCCATCGGTCTTCTAGAGATTTCTACTCTTTAAACTTCCATGGCAATTCTCTGCCCTTTCTTATATTACTGAGCACTTTTTTTTGCTTTGAGTTACGTCGATATACATGCATGTCTCACTGCTTCACTAAACTGTAAACTCCTTGAGGCAAGATTACGTGTCTGACTTTTCCTAGGCTTCAAAATAACCAACATAGTCCCTTACTCATAGTAAGCACTCACTCAGTATTTCTTGGTGGTCTTCATGAATACAACCTTCTCGTGGAGTTTCTTATGTTTATCTAAGGATGGTTAGAAAGAAAATAAAAAGATTCAACTCAATTTGAGGACACTGGCCTGGCCTGATGTTAAAATTATGCCATTCAGGGTTTTGTCCATCTAAAGGGAACACATCACTGCTTGAAGCCTTTTACCACATATCAAAGAATAAAATTTAACCAATATATTTAAATATTGAGGAAACAATGACTTTACACAGGTTACAGTAAGGTATCTCAAAACATGCTTTGGAAATGCTTTCAATTGACAGTACAAAAACAGCTCTTTCTTGAAAATGATCTTTTTTTCCCTACCTGGGAAATAATGTATGTATTATAGGAGATTAGTTACCTTCATGAATCTTTCATTATAGAAGTTGAACTTACTGAGAGCCTTGGTTAATTGTAGAAAGGAGGGGAGGTAATGCTATTTATGACACTGAATGAAGTTGCCAGTGGAAAAAAATAGGTATTTTCCACATACAACACACCTTAGATAGATGAGGGGATTTCTGTTCCCTGTTGTAACATCTCTGCCAGCTTTCAATAAATATGTTTAATGGTGTTTAAAGTGACAACTGCAGAATATTAGCATCAATTAGAGGTAGAAGCTGTCCAGGTAATTGCACTCATGTTTATAATTAGCTCAGGTTTCATGATAAGATTTTTCAATGCCATGTTAATTTTATCTTATGTTCAATCTGGAAAGAATAACAGTTAAAAACTAAAATAGTATTACATTAATTGTTGAGATTTTACTAAAACAAAACAACCTGAAGAATGTATACTAGCACTTCATGTCTCTAAGCACTACAAATTTAGAAGAGAGATTTGAAACTCCTTTCTTAAAATATGTTATATAAGCAGCAGACATTTCTCTGAGGCTGTAAAAATTTCCCTGTGACTATTGCCAGGACACACTACATTGAGCACCTATCATACGCCAGGTAGTTTGCATTGATTAGTATTTCTAAATCATTCAGTCAACAAATAATTCAACATCTACTGCTTGCTGAGAAGTGTGCCAATTTCTGGGCTATAATTATGAACCTGACATTAGTTCTTACCTTCAGGGAAGTTGGTCTTGTAGAAGAAGCAATAACTCTGCAAAATGGGTCATTTTATCTGTTTTACAAATAAGGACAACGGATGGGAGGGACCGATACTGGCTAAGCCCCGTGTGCTCTTTCCACCATGCATCGCTGGTTCTCTCCCCTCTGCTTTGCCAGTTTACTTCACTCACCTTTGCAAGAGGGTTTTTAACCAAGTAATTGTGGAAAAGAATTAAAAACCCTTACTAGTAGGAAGGTAAAAAGAAAAATTCTACTTTTTAAAACTCACTGTTCTCAATCTTTTGGTAATATAAGAAACAAATACTTAAATACCAGGTATGTTTTAGATTTGGCTTACATAAGATACAAGCCAAAACAAGGCCTGAAAATCCACATTTCTCACAGATGTGGAAAAAAACAGAAACTTAATAGCAAGGTGAAGGGCTCATGGGCCTATGTTATTCATAAAATATGCAGAAACTTGGAAGTTTTTATTATTAGTTTTGTTTTTTTTCCCTCTCCTCTGTTTCTACATTTTCCTGATTGCATGTAGTCATGACAAGGATGGGAGACAGATGGTAGGGGAGTCATGGGGATATGGTTTGAGGAGGAGGCAGAAATCCTGTGGACTAAAGCTATGTTAGGTTTTGCCTCTGTAAGCATTTTGGCTTTCTTTGGCTATATCTACATGAGATTGTTGCAGTTAATTATCTAGTGGCTGTTCCAACTAAAAGCTGATTGTTCTGCTGAAGCCTTTGATTTCTTTTGCTCTTTGCTTCCATCTCTCCCATCTGATCTAATTTAACCAGACACCTCAAAACCATAGCAGAAATGTTCAGCTGGAAGGCACACAGCTCTAGAAAGACAATAAAAGCACCAGAAATCTTTGCCTGGCCTCTTCCCTGTTTGTTCCCTGAATATGGCAGATGCACAACCCTGAACTGCTACCATTACTTCCTGTTGGTACCTACAGCCTCTTATCCCATATCCCAATAACCCGTCTTTCAGTCCCCAGTGTTATCTTCTTGGAACACTGATTACGTCACTCCCTGCGTGAAGGCCTCTGCTGACTGCCCAATGTTTACAGAAGGAAGCCCAAGTGCCTCAAGGTGACACAGAATGCCCTTCACAGTCTGGGCCTAATCCCCACCTACCTTTTCAACCTTCTCCCTATCTTTCTATACCAGAGGCACACACAGAATTACCATTTGTTCCCTGAACAGGTTTTGGTCTTTCAGGTCTCCACACTTTTGCACAAATTAGTGCCATTGCTAGCAATATCTTTTTCCTTTCTCTAGGTGGAGAAATGAAACTCATGTTTTAAGACCCACCTAAAATTATCTCTCCTCAGTAAAAACTTCATTTGTCTTGCAGGTAACTTTGGTAATTCCTCTTTGCTTCCGTAGCATTTTGCATAATAATCTTACTGTAGCACTAAAATCTTTGAAATTTATTCAGACTTGTAAGTTCAATCTCTAACACGTATTTTCCCCAACTCCTCTTAAATCATCTTTGTTTTTCTGACTTTGGACATTGTGTAAAGCAGGGCATCAGTAAAATGTCTGTTAAATAAAGATCAAATACAAAATAAAATCAAGCCCCCATGTCCAGCCCAAATGTTTAAAAGTAGAAAAAAATATATGCATGCATACATACAGATATATATCTACATATAGATCCACACATGCAATAAATATGATTTTAGAAGTTTTAATTTTTCCATATTAAAAAAATTGTTTAATAAAGTCCAAGTTAAAAAAACAACACAAAAGCACACTTTACAAAATGATGCAATTATTCCATACCAGTTTATTGTAGGTATTGTTTCAAAAAATTTATAGCATAAATAACCTTTCATGTCATAAAATAACTTAGTACAATTTATAATAAAACTTTGAGAATTCAACATCTCATCAAAATACAATAAAATATGGTTTTAAAATATGATTAAGCTTTTCTGCTTTTCTTTTACTTGACGGCATATAAACCAAAAATACCCAAACTACTGCCGCACATTTAAACTTTAACAAAGCATATTTGGTTTAATTAAATGTAACTCAACCATCCTAAATTAATACATAGTTTGTTTTCCTTCCTGCGTGGTTCTTTGTAATTTTTGTTCCTTTCGACTTGTATTTCTGTTTCAACAGTTTCCTTCTTCATTTTCACCTCTTTCCATCTGCAAAGTCATCTATCTCTGGGCCCCCAGAGCATGTAGTTGAACTCACTCAGCCCCTTGACATCAATTTCAGTAATCCTTGCATCACTGTGGGGAGTAACTGCTTGAGTAACTACAAAGGTATTTCAAAACTTCAGTGCAATTTGGTTCAGTTATTTTCATTCAGATGCCATCACCGTTCAGGAAGATTAATCACTGGAACCCACTGATCCATGTAGCGACTTTCCCGGCAAAAACAAATAAGTTGACTTAAGGCAGGATCCTTCCATTGTGATGAATGTGGATTCTAGGAACAAATGCAGAGAAGTAAATTTAGTATTAAAACAAACTATTTGCATTTGCTAATAATTAGTACACTACTTTTCAGTGAAAGATACTTGAACATTCTATACTTTGGTTGTGTGACATGAAGACCAGTTACAATCATTAAAAAAATTTCTTCTATGTAGTTGGGTTTCCTGCAAAACCATTGAGGGCAATTCTGTACTAAACTATACCCTGCAAAGTGTGAATTCATGCAACCCGCTGAGCCATATACATATGTTTGCATGATGCTATTTATTCAGTTTTGCATGAGAGTGTCATTCATAGGGTTGTCCTACTAAACTTGTGGCACAGACCTGAGTGAACAACTTTGAGAAATATTTCTGTGCGGTACATACAATGAGATGAGGGCTGCACAGCAGTTAAGCAGAATTGCCACCTGTTATCCTCCAAAAAGACGAAGTAGTATTTTTCAGGAGTAACAAAATAATTAGGCTGCCACTTAACTAGACCAGACAAAAGCAGTAAAATGTAAAAGACCAAGCTATCACATTTGCCTCTGCAACCACAAGTTATTTACCTACCAAAGGTTTTCATCAGAAAAAATATATTAAAAAAAACTTCGCTAAAAAAAAAAAAATTTTTTAAAAATTCAAGATTGCAAAGAAAAAATTTCCACTTTATTCTCTTTATGTATTTCTAGGGAATTAATGCGGCCTGTCTCCTACACCATTTCTATTTTTAGCTTTGACTGGCAGAGAATGAAGCTGACTCCTTAATGAGGGTGAGCCAGGAATTTATTTGGCTTTATCTAATCTACCCTGCTAAAGGAATTAGTCACGGGAGGTAGTACAGATGTAGGTAGGGAGTAGTTGGGCTGACAGTGCTGACTCACAAGGATCTCTTCCGCTGCTGGCAGCCTCCAACGTGCTTAGGCATGTTCTGTACCAGAGAAAATCCTCATGATGAAACTAGCACATCTCGGCTGAAAGTCCAGCCACACTCTTTCATGGGGCCAAAGCAGCCACTCAGACGTAGCCTGCACCTATTCTGCAGCCCTGGTTCGCTTCCTTGCAGTACTCTAAAACCCCGACCAGCCGGCCGGCAGTGCCCCTGCTCCCTTACCGTCACCAGCACGCAGTGCAGGTCTGGGGGTTGCTCTGCGCCCTCGCTCGCCGCGGGGCTCGTGTCCGTCTCCAGGAGCAGGAGCTCCGCCAGCCGGCCCGGGTTGCTGACGCGCAGGATGTTGATGTCGTTCTCGCAGCAGAATGCCTGGATCAGGGTGAAGTGGATCTGCAGAGCCACGTCTCTGTCGTCGTCCTCGTCCGCGGCCAGAAGGCACAGAACTACATTATCCGGGTCGCTGCGGGCAGCGGAGGGGGCGAGTGAACACCGAGGCACCGCCGGCCCGCGTGGGCGACTGCCACGCTCCCGCCGGGGTCCCGGGGGTCGCGCCCGGACCCGCTGGCTCCCTCGGAGGCAGATGGAAAGCAGCAGGAAGCGGCGCTGCAGGACGATGGGGCACCCCACTTGGGCGACCTCCCCGGGTGGGGGTGGAAAGAGGTGCTACCGGGAACACGCGAGGGGGCCCCACTTACACGTTGAGCAGCTTGGCCGCCTCGTACACCCCGACCGTGATGGTGCGCTGACTCAGAGCTTTGCTCAGCACTTCCTCGAGGGCATCCCCCACCTTATCCATCCTACACACCGGCAAGAGCAAGGGGTCGGGTCAGCCCGGGGCCCCTCAGAACCTTCGGCGCCCGCTCGCCCTGCACCCCGACCCTCCATCCCGAGTGCATGAGTCCCCGCGAACTTCATCTTTCTGCAAACCCGTGGCTACCCTGGCCCCATCACCCCCCATGACCCTTTGCACGGCCCGAGGCCGGGTGTCTTGTGAGAATCCCCGAGAATGCCACATGCCACCCTCCCCCAAGCGCACTGCCAGTCCCTGGCGCAGGGCGCAGCCACAGGCTGCCAGCCGCAGCAGCCGCACAACTGGGAGGGTCGCTTCTGCCCTTTGCAAAGGCCCAGAGGGGCTCGGCCGGGTTGAGGGGGTACGCTCTTTCTCTCCGCAGGCGCCCCTTTGGAGGGTTCCCGAGGGAAGAAAGGCCAGGGGTGCTCCCTGCAAACTTTTACCCGCTCTCTCCCCAGCAACCTTCCACAGCCTGGCTGCACGGAGGTGCGCGCAGCAAGCGAGAGTTCAAGGAGAGGCGCCGACAGACTTACCTTTCGGTCTTTTGCTCTCCAGCCGAAAATTCCTCCAAAGTCATATTGCAACTGCAGGTCCCCCACAGAGAGAGAGGGGCGTGCGGGCTGCTCCTGCCACCGTGGACACGCAGGAGCCTACTCTCTGCACTCCCTCACTGGCTTCTGCGCCAGCCGCAGCCGCGCGGCCCGCCCCTCTCGCCCCAGTCGCTTTCGGCCCCTCGCCTCGCCTCGCCTCGCCTCGCCTCGCCCTGAGCCGCGACACCAACACCGCAGCTGCCTCACAGCCACTGAAGGACAAAGGCCCCGCTCGCCAGAGTTATCCTGCCAACCCCCAGCCAACCACCTCCCGCCTCATTTGCATACGCGCAGCCATTGGGCTATGCAAATCAGCCTGCTCCGACAATTTGACCCCAGCTTCTGGAACAAGAGCTGAGAGGAGCGGAAGAGGGAGGAGCTACGTGGAAGGCGAGCTTAGGGTGAGGGGGCGGGATAGGGCTAGGGGAGGGCGGGGTCCCAAGTAGGCGCTCTTATCCTGTTGAGGGGGTTGGCAGGACAAGGAGGTCTTTGCAGTGGCGAGGAGTGGGGAGGAGGGGTGTCTTCAGCTTGGGCTGCAGAAGGCTGCCAAGTGTTTTTCTAGTTGGTGCACATTTTTTTTTTTATTGTCGTTTCATGTCTTTTGTTTTTAGGGGTTGCTATTAAAATCTATTTTGGGGGTTAATGCGCCCAAGTCTAGTAATTATTAGTAATAAGTTTACATAAAAAGAGTGTGTCCAGACCTTTGGGGCAAAGTTTACCTCAGAAGTGTTGTTTATGTAAGTCTAGGCAAAGCTGCTTATTAGTAGTAGCATTATTTCGGTGCCCTGATGGCTGGTTTGATTTATTTTTGGAAGGTTGCAAGGGTTGGAAGCTCAAAAAAGAAAAATCAACACATTTGTATTTGGTCATGGCAGGGAACCAAGTTGGAATCTTTTCCACAGAAGGCAGAAAGGGCTCCCACCTGCCCAGGGTAACTCTGGAAAACCATGTTCAGGAGGTTCTGGTTACCACATGTGTGTATCCTAGCCTTACAACCCCAAGTCACCTTTCTCAGCCTTTCCCAAAGGAGCACCCTCACTAGCTAAGAGATAAATGTCTGACACCCACACACGCCTCAAGTCTGAATTCAGAATGCTCTCAATATGCCTTAAGCTTCCTTTCATAAGACAAGTATGTCACTACCTTCCACAGAGAACCTGTGATCTCACTGTGAATTATTGATGTTAGATGCTGAATCATGAAGCTGCAGCTATAGGACCTTTTAGTCATATGCTAAAATTTCACCTTTGAGATGATCACAACCTGTGGGTAGAAAGCAAGCAGTAGTGACACATTTTTGAAAAGCAAACTTTAATGTATAAACTTTCACTAAAGAGGTTGAAAGTTCTTTTCATTTTATGAGTTTATGCAATAAATACGTTTAAAAAAAAGAAACAAACCAACATGCTTAAACCACTGAAGTCACCTAACTGGTGAAAATGTCCTCCATATGCTTGCATTCAAAACAGGGCTTGCATTATTAAGGTCATTGTATTGTCGAAGGTCAGGGAAGCAATTTTTTGCAAAGGTATATGAGAATTTTTGCACCCGTATGTTTATATCATTCTAGACAAAATATTCTCCAACTGTCTTGATCTTAATTTAGTGGAAAAGAAAACTGATAGGTTGTTTTTCTGGCTCATTTATTTGAGCTACCATTTTGCACTTAATCCTTAACTGCATTGTCAGCAAGGGACAAAGTTTGAGTAAAGGAATGGTGATGGCTAATGCATAATTTACCCAAGGGTGCTTATGTATTTCATAGCTATACCTTAAATTCTAACATGTAATGCCTTTGTTAAAAAAAAATTCCTTAAACTTGAAATTATGTAAATGCTGAAGCGCTTTCAGTTTTGCAAACAAAACCTGAATTACGCAATCTGGCCTGAGTCATCATTTGGAGATTGTGGCACTGTGTTGTATGGAATTCCAAGGTTCTATCCACAAGGAATTTCTTAGAGCATCTTTGGAAGAAAGTGTGATCACAGCAAGCTGACAAAGAATTAGGGAATCATGTGAGTTTCTTGACAGTTGGGACTGTGACTTCATCAACTGGGTGTTCTCAGCACCTAGCATAATTTCTGCATTTAGTAGAAGCACAGTTGATGATTACTGAGTTGAATAGATTCTGAGTAAACAAAAAGCTCTCAGAATCCTGCATTCCTGTGCATGCATGAATTCTAGTAGTCCACATTTAACTTTAGTGAAAAAAAAAAAAACTTCTTTGATATCTACTATATACAAAGAACTGTATAATTCCTGGTTCTTTGCCTTTAAAGAACTTACCGTCTAATTGGTATGTCCATCCTTGAACTAGGTTTGGGGACAAAATAGTATGCATTGTCATGAGCTAGCTATGCTGAGAGTCCCATGACTTTAGTCATCAAAGCAGAAACTGTAGGACAGTAGAACCCCATGTATTGTTTATGTCAATTCAAATGAACCACAGTCCTACTAATGCCTCCCCCAAGTCAACAATATGCAGTAAAAATGTGATATAAAATTGTTATCTCTTAATATAGGCCTAGTACCTTACTCAAAGATAATATTGCATGCTATATTTGACCTCATGTTAAAGTGATTTGTTGAAGTGCTATGGTGTTCTCTGTGAGATGAGCCTAGTCTTCCAGTACTCAAAAATATTCATTTGTCATACTTTCTGACTCAGATAGGTTACATCATTTTGCCTCATTGCTGAGTCTACCTGGAATGTTTCATCAGTGATTATCTGCAAAGTTGGTCCTCATGGCACTTAGTTATAATTATATTACAGTTATACATTAGGGTGATCAGAGATAATATATTTCATAAATACTTATTAGTCCTGGGGAAGGTATCCAATGATAAATCAGAGGAATTTCCCTAGATCAGTATATATAACTCCAATATGTGAAATTGTTTTTAAAAGTACCCCATTTTTAAAATTAAAAGCTCCAAGTAATTCAACTAACACAGGACTGGAATGGCCTTGTAGTAATATTTGTAAGAATGCCAAATGGTTATATTTGGAAGTCAGATGAAAATATGTACTCAAGAATTGTTGCATTATTTTAGCACTGCTACCTATTTTGCATATTTTCTTCACTTGAATCATACGTATATTCCTACTACTGGTTTTATAGTATTGAATGTTAACTTTTCCTTCTTTCAAAAATGAGTCAATGCTTTAACATCTGAAAGAAATATGATGCTCATTATTTCAGTATTAGATCATTGTTCACATTAGAGGAGATTAATTAGACTATGACAGATGCATCTACTACCTACCTAAAACTGTATTATATTGTATTTTGTTGTTAAAAATTTTATGGTTCCTGATGTATTTTCTTGAGTAAGTCTGGTGAAATTAGTTTCTAAAGGCAGACTTTGAACTTTCCTCATTTTTCTTCCTGGTGAAGATCATTCAGACAAGATGTGCTGCCACCTAAAAATTTGTCCTTTTTTTAGGATCAATATATTTGAATTTAACGTAAATGTTTATTTTCTTGGAACATTACTGTGGTAGGCAAATTCTAAGATGGCCTCAATGATCTCTAGCCCCTGGTGTTAAGCTCTGTATAATCATCTTCCCTTGAGTGTGGGCAGAACCCATGCCTGCTTCTAACCAATAGAATGTGGCAATGATGTTGGGCTGTCACACCCACAGTTATAGTACATTCTATGGCAAGGGTAAAAGGATTTTCCAGATGTAATTAAGGTTCCTAATCACTTGATTTTGAGTTAATAAAAAAGGAGATTATGGGGGCTAGCCGAGTGGCCCAGTTGGTTAAGAGTTGGCTTAGAGCACTGCTCTGAGCAACATAGGCCAGTGAACGCTGCGCCCTAGCTGAGTTGTCGCTGAGCTGCCTGTTGGCAGGATGGCTCAGCTGGCGTAACAAGATTGCCTGTTCAATGATGGGCTATGCCCACCTGCAACTGAGATTGAACACAGCACCTTGAGCTTAGAGGCCACTAGCTGCCGACTGGAAGCCAGATGGCGACTGGCGCCCTCCAACGAAGATTGAAGAAGAACAACTTGGCCGATCCCCTTCCCCAATTCCTCAACACTGTTCCCCTCCCCCAATTCTCCAATTTAAAAAAAAAAAAAAAAGGAGATTATGCTGGTTGGGCCTGACCTAATCAGGTGAACCCTTTAAAAGAGAGCCTGGGCCTTCTCTGAAGAGAGACTGGAAGCATCAGAGACTCTTTCTGTCTATTGCTGGCTTTAAAGAAGCAAACATCTATGAATTCTATAGTTGCAAGGAAATGAATTTTGCCAACAACATGAATGAACTTAGAAAGAGATCTTTTCCATCATAGACACAGACAATAGTTTAGTGGTTACTGGAGGGGAAGAGAGAAGGGGGAGAGGTAGAAGAGGGTGAAGGGGCTCAAAAACCTGGAAGGAAGGAGATTCGACTCTGGGTGGTGAGCACACAATGCAATATATAGATGATGTATTATAGAATTGTACTCTTGAAATCTATAAAATCCTATTAACTAATATCACCCCAATAAATTTAATTTTAAAAAATTTTAATAGAGAAAAAAATTAATAATTAGGTCCTTTCCTAGTCAAGCCTTCAGAAGAGCCAGGGTAACACTGATTTTAGCCATGTGAGACCCTCAGAAGAGAACCCATCTAAGCCATAACTGGACTTCCAAGAGGCAGAAACTGTGAGATAACAAATGAGTGTTACTTTAAATCACTAAGTTTATGGTAATTTTTTTATGGAACATCAAGCCTAATGCAATCCCCTTAATGCCTTCTTGTTGTGTATGCAATAAATCTTTACCCTATGGAAATTTTCTTCAGCTATTAATATTCATGGCAGTGGAGTCATGGTGTTGCTTTGAGCCTTAGGCTAACTAATCACCTTGTGTTGCCATCAGAGGCTCATGTTTCACCAGCCATGTAGGGGCCAGCCAGTGGAGGTATCAGATGAAGAGACTCACAAGAACATTTTTCAAGGGCCCTCTCACCCACCTTTCCACTAAGTTAAGTGTGTGTCAGAAGGTTTCTATCATAGCAGGAATATTCTGTGAATGTCTCAGTGGGCTCATCACTGGTGAAGAAAGTAGGTGGTCTGAGTTGGTAATTGGACATTGATAGTTTGTTCTGGTACATTGACTAGGTTTTTTAATTTTCTATCTCTGAAATGGAGGAAATGATTCTTTTCACCCATCTACTTCATTGCAAAATTTTCTTCCTAACTCTTAACAGCTCAGTCCTTGGACCTCATCTCCTTTCTATCTGCACTCACTGTCTTGATGACCTCATCCAGTCTCATGGCCTCAAATATTTATATGCTGATGACTCCCAAATATACTTCTGATCTGGCCAGTCATCTCTTATGAAGCTCAGGCTTACTCATCATCTTTGTCTCAATAGACAATAAACATCTCAAACTTAAAATGACAGAAGTTGAACTTATAATTGTCCTCGTGTAGGTCAATGGCAACTTCATTCTTCCCATTGCTCAGCCCCCAACCATGGTCTCATCCTTGACTTCTTTCCTTCATAACCCACATCCAGTCCATCAGCAAATCCTATCAGCTTACTTTAAAATGTAAATCAACCATTTCTGAAGGCTGCCACCACCACCACCACCACCAGCACCACCACCACCACCACCACCACCACCACCACCATCTCCCACCTGGGTAACTGCAACATCTGGTTTCTCTCTCTCTGCTTTTGCCCTTCTTCCACTCACCTCCAACAACCAAAGTGAGTCTATAATAGCAAGTTAAATCACAGTCAATTTTCTGACCCAAACTCACCAAAAAGTGTGAGCAACAAGAGTAGGATTCAGTCAAGATATCTTCCTTTCAAATATATAAGAAGACACCATACTGTTCAAACTTACAGTAAAAGTCAAAGTCCTTGCTGTATCTTGAAAGGCCCTACAAAATCTGTTCACCATGATGAAAACATTCTAACATTGATGGTGGTGATAATTACACAATTCTATTACTATATTAAAAGTGATTGAATAGTACACATAGTGTGAATTGTATGGAACGTGAATTCTATCTCAATGAAGCTGTTATTTAAAAATGTTGGATCCGACTTCCGGTAAAATGGCGCAATAGACAGACGCTGTGCTAACTGCCTCCCAGGATCACACCAAAATTACAAGCAAATTTACAGCATTCAACCCTGGAGGTCCCCGGAACACTGGAGGAACAGAACCACTAAACGAAGAACTTAAAGAGGAGGACACTTCGGGTCTGGTAGGACGGGCGGAGACGAGAGAGGGCGAGCCCCGTGAGGGAAGCCCCAGCCGTGGGAAGCTTGTCTGATTGGGGGAGAGACCCTCCGGCCGCACCCCAAGCTCACCAGCCCAGAGCTCCTTTGCCGGGAAGAGGAGTTCTAAGATAGCCGGCAATAAATTAGTAAGGACTCTCTTTCCTCAGCTCGGTGAGGCTAAGAGCGGCTGGAGAATCAGTGGGGCCGGCGCCCAGGCTTGCTCGCCGGTGAGCACTTACCTGGTTCCTGATGGAGGGAGTGGCTGTGTGAGCCGGGAGCCTGCGGGGACGGACTGAGCTGAGCACCTTTGGTGCAAAGGCTGGAGGTTTTTGGATTGTTGTTCCCGTGGTGCGGAGCTTGCACGCGAGTGGTGTAAGGAGGGCGCCATTTTGTCGGGCTTGGGCCCTCCCATGAAGGATCAGGTCCGAGACCTAATTGGTCTGGTGGAATTGGCGAAGTGCGTGTGTGCGTGCGTGCGTGCGTGCGCGCACGCGCGCCTGCGGCCTTGGATCCCCACCCTCCGCCCGGCTTATACTGCGTTGCCAGGGAAACATAGGGCGGTGCCCTCCGGCTCCTACGGCGGCTCACTGAGACCCGGGAGTGCGCGAGCCGCCTTGGATCCCCACCCTCCGCTCGGTTTGTGCTGTGTTGCCAGGGAAACGCCTAGTGGGAGTGATCCGACTCCAACAGGCTGCTCACTGAGACCCGGGAGCACGCAAGCCGCCTTGGGTCTCTGCTTTCCACACTGCGCTTGCAGAGTTGCCAGGCTGGTGATTGGTTGTCGGGCTGCTCGGCCTGATCTGCGAGCGGCTGATTGGGACAGGCTGAGACTGGGAGTTCTCCTGGGAGTGTTGGGCCGTGAGCTGTGTGCCTGCGTGATCCAGCCAGGGCTCGCCTGGTGATCTATCTAATACATCAAAGCAATCCCAGAGCAACAGCCAGAATGGGGAAACAAAGAAACATGTCACAAGTAAAAGATCAGAAGAAACCTCCAGAAATGGAACCAAATGAAACAGAGGGATCCAACCTTTCAGAGACACAGTTTAGATCACTGATGATAAGAATGTTTAAGGAACTTAGCGAGGACATAAAGAAAGATAGGGAAACCATAAAAAACAACCTGTTAGAACTAAAGAATACAATAACTGAAATGAAGAACACACTCGAAGGAATCACCAGTAGAGTAGATGAAGCAGAGGAGCGGATCAGCGATTTGGAAGATAAAATAGCAGAACTCACCCAGTTGGCACAGCAAAAAGACCAAAGAATAAAAACAATGAAAATAGTTTAAGAGCCCTATGGGACAAGATGAAGCGCAACCACCTTAGAATCATAGGGATACCAGAAGGAGAAGAGAAGAAGCAAGGGGTTGAAAAGGTATTTGAAAAAATAATGACTGAAAACTTCCCTACACTGGTAAAGGAAATCAACATACATGCCCAGGAAGTGCAGAGGGTTCCAAACAAGCTGAACCCAAACAGGTCCACACCAAGACACATCATAGTTAAAATGGCAAAGGTTAAAGACAGAGACAGAATCCTAGAGGCTGCAAGAGAAAGACAGCAGATTACATACAAAGGAACTCCTGTTAGACTAACAGCTGACTTGTCTACAGAAACTCTGCAGGCCAGAAGGGAGTGGCAGGAGATACTCAAAGTGACACAAAATAAAGGCCTACAACCAAGATTGCTCTATCCAGCACGGCTATCACTTAAAATTGAAGGAGAAATAAAGAGCTTCTCAGAAAAGAATAAGCTTAAGGAATTCATTACCACCAAGTCAGCATTGCAAGAAATGTTAAAAGGACTTTTTAATCAAAAGAAAGGGGTAAACAAGCTAACCCAGAGAGACAATTTAAGAAGATTGATGTCATATCAAGCAGATATAAAGGAAAAACTGATGGTTGCTGATTGGGAGGGAGTGGGGAAGAGGGAAGAGGGAAGGTTTTGGACAGTGTATGTGGGACTACAATGTTGCCGCAGGGTTATGGGGGCAGTTCTGGGAATGTAATTGGCAATGTTGTGAAGAGACTATTATGTTGTGAGAAATAAGTCAGTCGGAGAAGGACAGGTACCATGTGATCTCACTTGTGTGTGGAGTCTGAAGAACTGAGTGAATGATCAAAGTAAACAGACTCATAGATGTAGAGGAAAAACTGAGGGTTGCTAGTTGGGAGGGGGGTGGGGATGGGGGGAAGGGGAAGGGATTAGACAGCATAAATAGACAACTACAATATTGCCACAGGGATATGAAACACAGTTCGGGGAATATAATAATGTTGTAAAAATTTTGTGGCGTGTCAGATAGTCACATGTCTTGTTTTGGAGACCACTTCATGGATGGAGTAGAGGCTTGATCACTGCACTGTACACCTGAAGCTGATGTTGTATAGTATTGTATGCCAACTGCAACTGAATATGTGGGTGGTCACGGGATGTGGAGTATGCTGTGGAGGCGAGTCAGGGGAGTTGTGATGGATATGTATGATATGGGGGGGGGAGTGGGGTGGCGAACTGGGGGAGGGGGTTTTCACTTTGGGGGGTAAAGAGTATAACTATTGCATTGTGTTGTACACCGAAAACTAATAAAATAAAATTAAAAAATTAAAAAAAAAAAAAATGTTGGATCCTACTCCAATCTCATCTTTTACTGCTCTCCCCCATGCTATTCCTTTTTAGCTGTAATACATTGGCCTTCCTTTTGCCTCAGGGTCTTTGTACTGACTGCATGCCCAGCATATTCTTTCTCCTGATCACCACATTGCTCACTCCCTTCAAGTCCCCTTCTCAATGAGGCTTACCCTGTCCACTCCACTTACGTTGTAATACCTCTGCTCCCAGTATTACTGATCCCCTAAACCCTGTTCTCTCTCTTAAAAAAAAAATTATACCACTGAGCATTTTCTAATGTACATATTTTAATTATATATATATATATATATTGTCTGTTATGTGGCTCCCCTCTTGGGCTTACTCTATTTAATGGAGTAGGATTTGTTTTGTTCACTGGTTGACCCCAAGTGGTTAGACTAGTGCCTTGCACAGAGAGGACCTTTAATATTTATTGAATCAAATATTGTTGAATGGATAAGTTATACAGATTTAGGGATGTAATTAATTAACATAAAGCTATAAATCTTCCTGTCTCATGTATTAGACAGGAAGATGTCTTGATTGAATCCTACTTTTGTTGGTTGTATTTTTCTTTTTTAAATTACCGAGGATTGTGTACCCTTATCTGCATTTTATATTCTTCCTCATACTCCCTCCACCCCTACCCCAATGATTTTTCAAATATTTTTTTCTGTAGCTATAAACTGGCCCATTTTGTAAACTAAGGATTTGTGGCCTCTGCCGGTTTGTATTGTATACACATATAAAATCTAGTAGATTAGAAGATACTTAATTGCCAAGCTTCAAGCCTTGTTCTTTCAATGTAGCATAAAGAGATTATGATGAGGAGGAAAACAACCTTGAAAGGTTTTATGAAGGTGAGTTTTGAAGTGGGGACAAAAATGGGTTGTTTTATTGTAGAAGCAATATACAAGAAGCACAAATGGAGATGAAATTAAAGAAATTGAGTAATATTTTGGAGACTAGAAACAAAAAATAAGGGGTAAAGGAAAATAAGAGCATTCTTTACTACTATTTGAACTTATACTTCTTTCTCTGGCTTTAGTGCTTATAAGCATTTAATCTCTAGTTACTGCAAATTTCTGCCAGTAGACCTTATTTTTTGAAATTGCATGTAAGATCTGTTCTGCAAATAGTATGCATTCTTATATTTCTCTTTGGTCCTCCTTTACTTTGGCCACGAAATGTCAGTCTCAAGGTCTGGAAGACATTAAGTATTAAAACAGGATAATTTACGATCAAACCCAGTAAAACTATGATCTTTTGAAGAGGGTATAGGATGCAGTCTTTTGAAGCCCCCATTTCTGGATGGCTGGTCTTGGAGATTGTCTGACAGTACTCTTGCTACTGTTTGACTTTATATTGTAGAGGTCCAAAGTAGCCTAGTTTTTAGTAACCAAAGAATGCAGTGAGCAGCAGACTGTTATCTGACTGTCCATTATGAACACTTTACCCCTGTGCTTCATGGACCATATCAGTTTGTGGCAAAGTGATGGATTGTGTTTAACATTCTATTGTTGACCTATGAGGACTTTTACCATATGTTCTAGCTCATCCCTTTAAGATATAGGAAGGGGAAAGGACATTAGTATCACTGGCCACTAAGCAGAAATGTGTTGGGTATTTTGCTTTCTCAGCTGGAACATCACCTTTGTCAAGCCATCCCTTGCTTTTTCAGGAAAGCATCACCATCAGATACAAAAAGGCCTGTTGATACATTCATTTGGTTGTTTATATTTTATGTCTGTCTTTTAGGGAAGTTTTGAAGTGATGCTGTAAAATAAAGATCTTTGTGGCTATTTTGCATGTATAGCCAACATGATAAATCTACTTTGATGTCCTTCCAAGAATGTGGCTTGAAGGATGCATAATCTAAGCAGGTTGTCTACCTTTTCTGTACCTCAGTTTCCCCAACTGTCAAATATTTTTGAATTTTTTATTTTTTAAGAAAAATTCTTTTCCGCAAAAGAAATAGTAGGTATAATCCCCATATATAGGTAGATAAAAGCAAAAGTGTTCTGGAGGAAGTAACCAAATGGGAGTGGTGCTGAGGGACAGAGATCTGTAAGTTTAAACCTCCACTCAGTCCCCTCTGCCAGCTCAACTTATAGTCTTTGAAGCATGCATTGGTCACAGCTGGAAACTGAAGTTTGTTCTATAAGACTCTTTTAGCTGTAATATTTTTTGCTTTAAATTTTGTTATTCTAATATTTATTCCATAATTTTCAGCAGCCACCAAAAAAATTCTAATATCTCACTGTATCACACACACACAAAAATGAGTTTTCTGGGTATTAGAATTTTAATCACCAGATAATCTGCCTCAAGAATTGAAAACATATTCATATTTCTCTGCTTTGATATTATTTTCAAAAATTTCACTCCATTTCAATAGGTTAGTTGAGATTATGTTACACCTTGCCTTATTAACCCTAATATATTGTCTGGTTACCAAATGCTATGGACTATGATTTGGCACAGTGTGTTAATACAGGTCACACCTGGGAGCCAATGGGAACTCTCCCGTCTGAGAAGGCACAGCTACAACAGATGGTAAAACGACTGAAAACCAGGTGGGATCATTGTTTAATGACTATCTGATTAAGCTTGGTTAATTTGGCTTGTCTCTCATTATCCCTGGCAACTGGACCTTCTACTCCATTTTATAAATTTATACCTTTTACATAAACTATCAAAACAAGTCCATCTGTGATCCTGAGACTATACTTGCCTCAAATCCAACCACAATGTAAATCCTAATCTCTTTGGTTCTCACTGTGAGGAGCTGTTAAAAGGGGGGCTTTGGCAGAACTGCAATTTGCTTTTTCTCAGGTTACTTCTGGTCATCCATGACATAGATCTTTCCCTTCAACCTTTTCTAAGTTTTTATTAATAAAAAGAACTTCCTTTTAAACTAAAACACTTATTAGCATAATTTCCAAGAATCTAATATGTCAAAATTTCAACCCATGTGTACCCCTTTTGAAGAATTTCTTCTCAAATCTGTGTGCAACAGTGAGTTGGCTTCCAGAAATGTTTCAGAAAATTTCTAACTAAACCTGTGGTTTATTCATAAAAACAGCTACTATGTTACATGCTCATCATATTCTTGGCACTATGATCAATTCTTGTTTATAAGGCATCACTTAACTCATGGCCATCTTTGAGGTCGATATTGTTATCTTCATTTTCCTGGTAAAGAAGCCGTGGCCTACTGGAAAGGTTAAGCTAGTTGCAGAGCCAGAATGCAAACAACACATCTGTGAGACTCTGGATCGCACCATTCTTAGCCATGGTTTTTCTTCCTCTAGAACAGCTTTAGTTCACACAGTATCAGAACAGGGTATTCAGAATGCAGACTCTGGAGTCAGACTTGGGAAGTCACCTAACCTTTTGTCTCTTTCCCGAGTAATAATAGTAGCTGTCTCTTAAGTTTATTATAATGATTAAATGATAATACATGCACAGCACTTACAGTGCAATGCACACAAAACACCATAAGTGTTGATTATATGACACACATTTTCCAATTCCAACTCTGATTTTCTTCGTTCTTAATTCCTTCATCTAAGTACAATATTGTATTTCCATTTTCTCTAACATTTGGGGCATCTTTGTTCATGGTAAAAAGCACTGGACTTCCCCATCCTCACCTAATGATGTGAAAAATTCCACTGAATTTTAATGCAGCCACAGAAAAATTCAATATACGTGTTTCCTCTCTAGCTAAGGATGAACCAAGCTTTCCCTGTTTGTGCACTTTAGATCTTTATGTTGTTTTGATAACCTGAATGATGTACTTCTGTGTGCTGAGGAAAGGGCTTGATGTTATTCATACCTTTCTTGTGTGTGTGTTTTATACAGAACAATGAGTTTCTCAAACTGTGGAATACTCTTACATTTCTTTTATCCTCTGAGAGCTTCCTGTATTTGTGAACTCCTTTCAAATCAGCAACTGCAGACCCAACATCTGGGCCCTCCCTGCTGTAGGGAACATAAATTAACTGGTAGCGTCCTATAAATGTTATGGGCGGGAGCTTGAGGAGTACACAGAGGCAGGGCAGGGCGCTTTCAGTATCTAGCAGCTGGTCCCGATGTAGTGCCTCAGAACTGGTTTTAGCTGACGTCAGATAGCGCTGATGTGCCCCAGATTGGCTTGTAGTACCAGTAAAGCTGACCCCTCCCACTTCCCCTACTGCCCCTATGCTGGAGACCATTATGAACTCACAGTTGTCATTTGATCTCCATCTGGCTGCTGTCACTAAATCTGCCTTTTATCACTTGCCAAAAGTGTAAAGCTAAAGACATTTCTCTTTCTCACAGATCTTTGCTTCTCGTCCTTACTTTTCTAATTTTCTGGGTAGTTTCAAATAATTCTCCTTCTGTCTGAGTCTGTGTACCACCATCAGGAACTAACAAAGGGCCCACTAGAATATTTACCCGTATGTCTTTTTGGCGAGCTAGATTTAGACATAGATTTTTTAGGAAGTGTTAGAGGTGGGCTGTGGCTGTGTTGACTTCAAATATTATGTCTTAAGTTTGATGTGGTTTGAATTTCTGATAAAAATGTGAGATTTGAGTGTCTGATCTCATGCTGTGGTAAATTTTACGGAGCTATAGATCACAATAGTCTAGCCATGCAATTATATGGGTCCCTGTATTGAATTAAAATTTATACAAACAATAAATATAGGGGTAACATGCCATAAATTGGATTTTATTTATAACAGCTTAATAATCTCAGAAGGACAGAGGAATGAATTCTGAGGTGATATTTAATGTACTTAGTCACTAGAATGTTCTTAGTTAAAGCTGATCATAAATCCGGTACCAGCTTAAAGATTTACTGTTAGTGACTGTTCAGTGGTTAAGATTTAACAATTTTAGCATCACAGCCTGAAGATTATTCTTGGTCAAGAAACCTCTTTAGAATGGCAGTTCATATTCCATGAGTGATGATAATGATGAAATAACCATAGGCTCTAAAAATCTTGAAACAAATTTAGGATCCTGATTTTTACTTAGTTTAGCAAATTAATCACTTTAGGAACTAATTATAAAGAACCTTTTATGTATCTCTTTGCATACTGTTTATCAAAAAAAAAAGCAAAGTAGAAGGCACTACATTCTATATGAATCCATAATTGTGATTGTGTGTTTATGTATAACAAATGAAGTGATTTGGAAGGACATACATTACAATGTAAACAATGTTTCTCTTTGATGGAATTACAGGTTGTTTAGATTTTCTTATTTTTGCTTACTTTTATTTAATACTGTTTCATATAATAAGCATGTGTTTCTTTTTTTTTTTTTTTTTTTTTTTTTTTTTTTTAAAGATTTTATTGGGGAATTGGTGGAGGGGAACAGCGTTGGGGAATCGGGGAAGGGGAACAGACAAGTTGCCGTCTTCTTGTTCTTCAGTTTTAGTTGCGGAGGATGTTGCTTCACTGTTGGTATCGTCATTGCGCTCTTCCCGGATGAGGCAGATCGGTCGCTGGCCTCTGGATGTCGCTCATCGCGGCTGTTGGCAGCTCACGCTTGGCTGCCAGCCGCTCACGCTGGCTGTGGGCCACTCACTGTAGCCTATGGCAGCCCACTGCAGCAGGGGCTGCAGCCCACACCATCACCGGGGCTCGCACAGCCCAGCTCCAGGTGGAGCTGTTGTTAGCTGTGGAGGGCAGTGTCACTGGCCCTCGTGTGGGATCCGAACCGGGGCCGCTGGCATCCCAAAACCAGCGCTTAACCAATGCGCCACTCGGCCGGCCCATGTGTTTCTTTTTTAAAGTAGTATTTTTAGAGGTAAAATTTACCTTCAGGGAAGGATACACATCATAAGTGTATAATCTGATGAGTTTTGACAAATATATACACTCATGTAACCCAATAGAAATATAAAGTCTAATCAAGATACATGTAACTCCAATAATGATATAACCCCACTCAAGATATGTAACATTTTCATTGCTCCAAAGAGCTCCCTTCTACCCACTTCCAGTCAGTTCTCACATCCCATAAGCAACCACTGTTCTGATTTCTATCATCATATAAGCATGTCACTTTTTAATTAAAAAACATAGCACTGTGTCATTGTTGTTGGTTTTTTTTTAAAAAAAAACTTCTGTGTAGACTGAGACAGGAGGCAAAAGAAAAAAAGTTGAAACTGTTTTCTGCCTTCAAGTATCTTACCTCGTTAGTGAGGAGATGAGAAAAATAATAGAGCTTTGGAGAAAGAGTTTAAATCATGTAGCTCAAGAAAATTTAGAGAAGAGCAAGATAATCACATAAACTTTTATAAGATCTTGGATACATTATTTTCATTCCAGTAGCAAAAGGGGAAAATTCTACTAGACTATAAGCTCTAAGAAGTCAGGAACTGTGTTTGTTCACTGAATCCTGAGTGCCTTACACATTACCTGGCAGAGGCACTGACTCAAGGAATATTTGTGGGCTGAATAAGTAGATAGTATTATTCAGTTACTCAGTTAACAAAGATTTATTTACTCTTGCAACAAATATTTATTTTCCTATTACTGTATGCCATGGATTATGCTAAGTCCTGGAGAGAGAATGGTAAACTCATGGAGTTTACAATGTGTCTTATCAGGAAGACTGACATTAACAGTGTTTTAGAGGCAGATTGAATGGCACTAGTGAGGGATTAAAGAGGAAGGAGGTGGTGAATCTGAGGAAGTGAGAGGAGGCTGGTGCAACGGGCAGGAAGCAGGAGATGGGGCTGCAGAGTTAGTCAAGGACCAGATGATGGAGACAGGAGGTTGTTAGATGGATTTGTGATTTTTATTCCCCAAAACAATAGAGAGCCATTGAAATATTTTAAGCAGGGGAAGGACACAGTCAATTTGTGTTTTTAAAGTATCTGTCTGTCCCTGGGACAGAGAGGAAAACGGCTTGGATGAAGGCAATGGTAGACATACGAAGACTAGTCAAGAGGCTGTTGTAATCAGGGGGAATAAAGGTCTTGGAGAGGACCACAGCAGGGAAATTGAAACGGCATATTCAGAGGTAGAACTGAGCCTTGGCAAATGATTGGCTGTGATGAATACATGAGTAGTGGTGTCAAGAGTGACTACATGTCCTGGCATGAGCAACTTGGTTGACGGTGGAACCACTTCATTTTTTTTTTTCTCAGATCATTATGCAAAAGAAGCCAAGCTCATAGATTGACCATGATGAGGGTTAGATCTCTGGTGGGCAGAGTTCCAACTACAGATCTATAACATGTCCAATGCATATTTGAGGGGCAGCACTGGTGATTTGGAATGGCTGGTATAGGGCAAAATGGTGATGGTGGAAAAGTTTGTAACCCCACCACCCATCCTCTTGGGTACCTTTTCTTGCTGTTGCCCATGCTCCCTTTCTTCCACCAACCCTCATACCCTTTTCAGGTATCTGAGAACTCTAGATATCTGAGAATCCATACTAAGGGTAATTACTGATAATTACAGCTTTTAGATGGGGCTGCCTTTTTCTCACCTCCCAAACCCCACATACCTTGAGTCTTTGCCTTTTAAGAGGAATGGGGTGGATATTAGGGAGATAAGGTGGGTCACAGAGCTAATTGTTGCAGTTGTAATTTCTTAGAGAAATGAGGCTGCCCTCAGCCTGTGTGGGCTAGGCCCATCTTATTGTTCTCTATTTAACCTATTATTTTCTTCTTTGCCCCTTTTCCAGTATTTTCTTTGTGCTCTCTGCCTGTCAGTTGTTTTTATTTTGGATCCTAGCTCTGTGACCTTGGAAAGTTTACTTAAGATCTCTGAACTTCAGTTTCTTCAACTATAGTTGGGGGATAATATCGATGTCAGTGGATTTAATGTGTTCTACATATAGTTTCTCACTATGAATTGTGTTCTTCACCACTTACTCATTGGTTCCATTGCCTAGAGTCCTCAGTAAGTAGATTCAGGAAGTCACGTTCAGGTATACTCAGGGTCTATAGGCAAGCTTACCGGTACTACCACAGTGTATTTGGGAGGTGTTTCTCTCATCTATATTCTCCCCCTTACTTGCCTACTGCATTAAGACATTCCATCTTCGAGAGATAGTCATTTGTCTCACCAAGTTGTAAGTGTATGCCATTGGATACAATAATTATTAAGGGAGAGAGTTAGGCTAGATCTGCACAAATCCATCCTCATCACAAGAAAAGCAATTCAATAAGTGTACTATACTGATTACCCATCACAAACATTCTTGTGTATAAAGACTAGTCCATTGTTTGAAGACTACACATATGAATCAAGCAAACTAACCCAAATCATTTGTATCTGTGAATAATATGTATGTTTCCATAGATCAGTGGAACAGAATTGAGAACTGAGAAATATGGTCAATTAATCTATGACAAAGGAAGCAAGAATATACAATGAGTAAAGGACAGTCTCTTCAACAAGTGGTATTGGGAAAACTTAACAGGTACATGCAAAAGAATGAAACTGGACCACTCTATTACACCATATACAAAAATAAAATCAAAATGGATTAAAGGCTTAAATGTAAGAGCTGAAATTATGAAAGTCCTAGGACAAAACATTGGCAGTAAACTCTCTGATATTGGTCTTAGCAATATACATATATATTTGGATATGTCTCCCTGTGCAATGGCAAAAAAGCAAAAATGAACAAATGGGACTACGTCAAAATAAAAAGGCTTTACATAGTAAAGAAAACCATCAACAAAACAAAACAAAAAGATATATCCTATAAGGGGTTAATATCCAAAATGTATAAAGAACTCTTACAACTCAACACCAGAAAACAACCCAATTAAAATATGGGCAGAAGAACTGAATAGACATTTTTCCAAAGAAGACATACATATAACCAATAGACATATGAAAAGATACTTTACATCACTAATCATCAGGGAAATACAAATAAGAACCACAATGAGATATCACCACACACCTATCAGAATGGCTATTACCAAAAAGTCAGCAAACGAGTGTTGGCGAGGGTGTGGAGAAAAAGGAACCCTCATGCACTGTTGGTGGGACTGTAAATTTGGTGCCATCACTAAGGAAAGCAGTATGGAGTTCCCTCTAAAAATTAAAAATATAAATAGAACTACCATATAACCTAGCAATTCCAATTCTTGGTATTGATCCAAGAAAAACAAAAACACTAATTTGAAAATATGTATGCACCATATATTTATTGCAGCATTATTTATAATAGCCAAAATATAGAAGCAACCTAGATGTCCACTTGGATAAATGGATAAAGATGTAATATATACATATGTGATCACATTGGTATTTAAATGTCAAATCACTATGTTGTATACCTGAAACTAATATAATATTGTATGTCAACTATAATAACAAAACAATATATGTGTTTATCCAAGTCAATTAACCAGGGGCAGCATCCACTCATTCATTTAGCCGTATATGGTTGTTCTTTACACAAAATGGAATATTAGCAATAATAAAGACTGAATCTTGCCATTTGTGACAACATGGATGGACTTAGAGGGCATTATGCCTAGTGAGATAAGTCAGGCAGAGAAAGACAAATACCATGTGATTTCACTTATATGTAGGATCTGAAAAAATCAAAACAAACAAAACAGGAACAGACTTCTAGATACAGAGAACAAACTAATAATTGCCAGAGGGGAGGAGGTTGGGGGAGATGGATAAAACGGTGAAGAGGAATAAGAGATACAAACTTCCAGTTATAAAATAAATATTATAAGTCATGGGGATGTAATGTACAGTACAGGGAATAGTCATTAATATCATAATAACTTTGTATAATGACAGATGGGTATTAGATTTATCATGGTGATCTCATTAAGATATGTAAATGTCCAATCACTATGTTGTATACCTGAAACTAATGTAATATTGTATGTCAACTATACTTTAATAAAAAATAAAAAAAAAACACAATAAATGTGTTTATCCAAATTAGTGAACAAGGGCCCAGTATCTACTCATTTATTTAGTCACACATGGTTGTTAAGCACCTACTACATGCAAGAGCATGCACCAGGAGCTGGGTCCACAGTGATAAGCAAGATAGAGTTTCAGTGGAGTTCACATTCTGTTGAAGAAAATGCACTTGAAACAACTAATTACAGAATTAATTGCTCAATTACAATTGTGGTGAGTTGTACAAAGAAACAATTACAGGTTGCTAAGAGAGCTTACAGCAGGAAGAAATGATCAAGTGAGGAGGTAAGAGAGGTTGGGGAGACTTCTGAGGACATTACTAGGTAGCACTGAAGGCTAAAAAGCACTTTTTGGGGAGTCCAGAGAAGAGCCCCCCAGTTGTTTGGAGGTCGAAGATTCTGAGTTTCCCAATGCTGGTGCTGCTGTTTCAGGGTGTGACCTTCCCTGACGTGGTGTTCTGAAGCTGAAATCTGTAAGGATCTTCCCCTCGATTATACCCAAAGGAGAGAAACCCACTCAGGCACCCTCTGAAAGAACCAATTAAAATCTGGTAGAGAGTATAAAGATATTAAATATCACTTAATTCCCCTTACCAAAAACATACACTGGCTACTCCGAAACCTCACTTTATTGAAGGTCCGCTTTGAGACGACTGTTTCACACCTCTTTCAGTCCTCCATTAACCTTGCAATGCAGATATATATTCTTATACCCAGGGTAACTGAAAGTGAGGGGGATTAAATAACCTGCCCAAGATCACACCTGCACCAACCCTTGTGTCCCATGATGTAGCTTTCAGCTACATCAAGCTGTTAGCATATTGTTAGATGATTGCTGTCCTCTTTAGAAGCACTTAGACCATTAAAGAACAATTTAAAAAGTGACAGGGAACCCAGGAACGAGAGAGTAAACCCGAGTACAATCTGCAGTGTTCCCATTTTAAAAAATTGTTATTCAACAAAGATGATGATGACTTGTGAGCAGGTCCATGCGTTGACTATTTAAGCTTGTGTATGTTAATATTCTGGTTTCCTACATTCTACTGGCAAAGAGGTAAAAGGGAAGTCAGCATGATTAGGAGAGATTCTACAAATGGGGTGAACCTTGATAAACTGAATGAAAGAACACACCATCAGAGGGATAGGGAGAAGTAATCTAGTTGTGTGAACTATTGTCAGCCTCCCAAAATCCCAGGATGACACTGAAATTTCTGTATTTGCTTACATTGAACTTCCAAAGCACTAATGTGTTATTTAATTTCATTCCTATTATATTGGATATCACATTCAAATCACTGTAGAAATCCCAAGAAAACTCAGGACAATTCTTGGGAAAGGTTTGGCAATTGAGTAATCACATCAGAAGGGTTTAACGATCATTTCTTTTTCTATTTCATGGGAAAAACTCAAGTGACCCAAAACGCCATGGTTCTTGGGAAGGAGATCAAGAAACAAATAAATATAGTCTTTGCAGTTTGTGCATTGGCTTTCTCCAGGATTAGAGGTGTCCTTGATATAAACGATGCTAAATAAGTATATTGATTAATTTGAAAGCACTGCTTTGAATTGGTCTAGCCAGACCTAAACAAAATGATGACATATTCTGTTGGGCCCCACACCTATGTTTGAGCCTTTGGTCCATGCCTTTCCTCTTTCCTCACAGGATCCTTATGCACCTTGAGCGTTAGCTCCTGCAAGCTGTGACTCGTACTCATTTTTCAGATCTACCTTTCTCAGATATCCACACAGAAAAGGCCAAGTTCAAGATTTGAGCCTCTCTGGCCTGTGTAATTGCTAATGCTGCTGTGCTTTTCCTCGCATATCCTCCGTCTACTCCTAATAAGAGCCCTGGAAGTATCTTTTTTACAAATGATCCAATTACGCTGCATCACTGCTGAGAACACTTCTATGAGGCAAAGTCCAGACTGCTAAGCATATGCTCTGACCTCTGCTGACCTCACCAGTGTCATTTCCTGCCTCATAAAGTACTTCTGCCCCAGGTACTTCTTGTTCCAGCAGTGCTGAAGCATTTATGGCGCCCAACAGGTCTGCAACCTGTGCCTTTGCATGGGACCCTTGGCTTACAGGGGCTGTTTCATTTAATGTTCTGTGCTGTAACTATGTTGAAATTCTTCATAATTTATGAACAAGGGACCCTGTGTTTCCATTTTGCTC
Source organism: Aselliscus stoliczkanus (assembly GCA_033961575.1). Taxonomy (NCBI): domain Eukaryota; kingdom Metazoa; phylum Chordata; class Mammalia; order Chiroptera; family Hipposideridae; genus Aselliscus; species Aselliscus stoliczkanus. The sequence continues at coordinate 131,183,545 of CM066730.1, forward strand.
TGGGCTCCGCAAATTACGAGTAGTTACTGGTGCCCAAACATGATGTTGCTTATTTCCTCTGTATGTTGCATGCACTCTTCTCTCTTTCCCTTCACCTCCATATCTCATGTGCTCTTCTTAGTCTTTTAAATCTGACTGGAGTACTCCTTTAGTACCTTCCCTGAATGTTTGTCCTCCATCCCCTACTATGTTAATTACTCCCTCCTCGGTGCTATTCCTTTATATTGCTCAAATGTCTATTATAGTCCTTCCATGTTATGTGGTGATTAATCACCTATCTGCCTGTCTCCCTCTACCAACCTTTGATCTCACTGAGGACAGGGTCCATGCAGGGCCCAGGTACTGGAACATAATAGTTAGGAACTCTGGAACCAGACTATCAGGCGGGGTGGGACCCTGGAGAAGTCGCCTGCCTTCTCTGTGTCTTAGTTTCCTCATTTATCAAAAGGAGGATAAGCATAAAATCTACTTTGAAGAATTGTCCTGAGTTTTGAATGGTGATCTATGTAAAGCACTTGGACCAGGGCCTGGCACACACTAAGTGCTCAATACATGTTTCCTGGTTTTATACAGCATTCTCTTTTGTGTTTCTGGAACCCAGTGCAGTGGCTGGTGCATTTGTTTTGAACATTCATTGACCACTTGCTGCACACCAGGTTCTGTGCTGGCTGCCTTAGATGCAAAGTGAAATACACATGGCCTCTGCCCTCAGAGTTTAATTTTAGTCCGGAAGTGAGATAAGCAATTAACAATCATGGTCCAGCACATGGTTGGACTACTAAGTGCAGGCTACTTTGAGAGCACAGAACAAAGGCATGTGAATGCAACTGGGGAGGTGATGCCTGGTGTGAAATTGTGCAGAATCAGTAGCAGTGAGCTAAACTTGGAAAAGGACGAAGGTTATTCTAGAGAGGAAGAACAGCACACGAAAAGGCACCTGAGTGTGAACGTTTCACATGTTTAGGCTACTATATGACATTCTATGTGGCTGAAGCAAATGGTTGTTTGGTGACATTTGGGGAGACTAGAGAGGCTGGCAGGACTAGCAAAGATTTGTGAACTCTGGTCTCTTGGTGCTAGCTGCTTGGAACATTGTATTGAGAAGGACTCTGAAGCCATGTCTAGCCTTTCTAGGAAGAATTGGTGGGATACATTAGTTCCATCTGTTATGGGAGCAGAAGAGGGGAGTGGGAGCCTGCATGTCATATATCTGCCATTATTGAAAGATTATGTAGAGCCTCATATGCTGTATCAGGAGGTTGGATTTTATCCTGAAAACTATAGGGAATAATTGAACGACTTTACTATAGAAGTGCTACGATTGGATTACATAAGAGGTGTCCCATAAATGCTTGTTGAATGGAACTAACTATGATTCCCCACTTCACCTATTAATCATTTAGTGTGTCAAATGCACCCAAATGATCTGAACCCAGCAAATAAAACATGCATATCATGCTCCGAACACTGTGCTAAGTGCTGAAAGCATCAGAGCAGCCTCTAAAGGTGCTTAACATGCTCCCATGGTGTGGTTTACACAGTAAAAAAGTCTCGTTCACACTGCAGTTTCAAATGGAGGATTAAAGTGGTATTAATAATTTATGCAGCTATAATATTTCATGCTATGAGCTGGACGTATCTCAAAAGAAAGACGTGCAGTATTCTTTTTTTTTTTTTAACCTTTAACCATCCTGCTGATTACAAATCAAGTAGTAAGGAAATGATTAAAACAAACAGGTGGTAATGTTTTAAAATATAAATATATTGATATATGTTTTGATGATTGTTTCTAATAGGAATTTCATTTGTAACTAGGTAGAAAGGGCTCTGAAATTTGGGGTACTTAAAAAATAGACATTAATCTAATTAAGAAAATAACTTGAAACCTCATAAAATTGGCATGTGTTATTGCAATTATTATCTTTTAACTGTGACTGGATCAAAAAAACTATCTTGTGAGAAGCTATGTTTCTGAAAGAATACACAAAGAGAGGTTATCCTCAATTAATTTAGTATAATGGCCAAAGGCATATATTTCTATTGATTTTTTTCCTTGGCTCCAAAGGAATTTAACATATCACAGAACAATGCAAACAATACAACATGGAAAAATTAATTTGAAACAATTGTGAGTGATGGGACAGAGGAAATTAAAATGTAAGGAAACCCACTGCTGTCCGCAAGTGGGTCTAGGGTACAACATATGAAAAATCTCGTATGTATCTCGAGCCAAGAAACACTTGCGTTGTTATCATGTACCAAAAAGAAGACTGAAGTACAAGACATTTATGACTTAATTATTATAAATGAAAAGACTACATCCAGATTTTTCAGATATTGCCTAGAAATGATTAAAGAAATCAATGAAGATATTGAGATAAAAATTTGTACCACATTGACTATCCATTTCACTATTTCTTGTGTGTGTATTTGTTTTGTCTTTGTAGTTTTCTGGCATTTCCTCCCTTGGACTTCCTATCATTATAAAGTCTGACAATGGTCATAGATCAGGATGGAAGAGTTTTGTCTTCATGAAAATATTCTTGTTTGCAGTTACGTTTCAGGCGTTACGGGTAGGAGGAAAGGATTTAGACTGCAAACAACTTGAACAGACAGTGTTATGTCTGTATTACTAGTTTTCAGCACAGTTCCTAACATACAATTGATCCTTGATAACTGTGAGTTGAAAGAAGAAACGAAGCTTCACAGAATTTGTGAATCCTTACAAAAATGCATACCCACTAAAGGTTTATGTCTATGTAGTACCTGTATCATAGCTTTTAAATTTTAATTCATAATTTATATGGTCATGTTACCTGGATATTTTGTTCTAAAAGCATCTATGCTACAATGCTGTCCTAAGAAGGTACATTAGGAAGACAAGGAATGGAAGTCAAAGAAAAATCAAAGAGAGGGCACATAACAATTCCCCTTCCTTTGCTGCTCCATTATTTATTGTTTCCTTAATTCAGGCTGTTGAAAAAACAGGAAGACCTCCAGTGCCTCAGACAAGACTCTCCCACTCCCACCCAACTGCCCCATATTCTCAGAAAGGATTTTTTTTTAAAAGATTTTATTGGGGAATTGGGGGAGGGGAACAGTGTTGGCGAATTGGGGAGGAGGAACAGCTAAGTTGTTGTCCCTCGATCCTAGCTGTGGAGGGCTCAGCCAGCTTAGCTCCCAAGTCCAGTTGCTATCCGGCCACCCATTGTCAGTCTGTGGCTGCCCAGCTCACCATGCCATGCGGAATTCGACTGGGAAACCTTGTTGCTAAGAGTGCACGCTCTAATCCTGCCATCCATTGGCAGCTCAACAGCAGCTCAGCTCAGGCGCAGCTCACTGGTCTGTGTGGGAATCTAACCGGCGACCCTGTTACTCAGAGCTCGAACTCTTAACCAACAGAGCCACTCGGCCGGCCCCAAAGGATTTTTTTAGCTTCCTCCCACCAAGACTGTAGACCACCCAGGAGATTTCAGAAGGAAAGAGATCACATTTTTTTTTTTTTTGTACTTGTGCCAGGTGTTCCACTAAGCAATTTCTTACAATTTATTTCTTACCAAAATTTTGATAAGTAGGCATGTTCTCACTTTATAAATGAAATGCTCACAAAGGTATTTAGCTTTAAAAATCATAAATAATGGGATGGAACTAGTGTTCAACCACACATCTACTCAGACTCTTTCCCTTTTAGTGTGTAAGAGGGGTTCTTCTCCCACTCTCAAACCTTTCTCAGGGTCTTTCTTGTTTTGATTGCAAAACCCTCTACGTGTCATGATCATCAGATGCAGTATTCTCCCCCTGGAATGGACATTAACATTGTTTTTTATATTTCTAATACATTCGGCATTAACTGTTATCATAACAGATCAAGACATTTGGATAAGTACTTTAAAATGATCTATTGTTTGAGCAGAAAAAGGAGGCCATGGCAAGTGCATAGAAAAAATACTGCCTGCACTATCATGAACAAGATAGAGCTCCAGTTCTGTGAGTTGACTGTGTAAGGGTGTTATTCAAATTACCAATAGGATACAATGAGGATGATGAGAATGATGATGATGGTAGTAACATTCTTATTTAGTGAACATTTAACATGTGTCACGGATTATTTTAAACACTCCTGTTTTGTCATTTAACCTTAACAATAACCTGGCAAAATAGGTGTTATTGTCTTCACTTTTCAGATGAGGAAATTGAAGCCCAGAGTTGTGACTTGCTGAGTTCTTACTGTACTAAATTGCGGAGCTGGGTTTAAGCCCAGATTTGATGCTCATGCCCCTATTTTTAGGGGCACATAGCCCTTGAGGACACCTAGCACTCTATAGTAACAACTGGCATTATGTTGCTATCCCGCAGATTTTACTTTTGCTTTCATGACTGTACCAAAATTTGTTAGATTTTTTTTCTGGTGTGTGTGTGTGTGTGTGTGTGTGTGTGTGTGTGTGTGTGTGTGTATAGATGTATAGTAGGTGGTTGTAGTTGACTCTGCCATAAGGGAGCATTTTAACAACAATCCCACAGCTCCAAGAGTCTTCTTGGCTGGAATATAATAGTTTGTCATGTTACCATTTTACTATAACTTATAATGCTTATTTTCTGTAACAGTCTTTAGAACATGTTATTATATTATTTTGCTTCCCATGTGTATATATATGTATATTTACATATAATTTGAAACACGTGTGCATATAATTTCATATTTTATCTTTCAGGTGAAATGGTGTCTCCTCTAACTAGCATCTGCCACTTTTCATTCATCTCATATGTTTTGAGTACCCACTGTAAGTCAGATATTAGACATCCAGGACACAAAGAAGTAAGGACATAGTTTCCATATTCAAGGAATACATAAAAACATATTCTAGTTTATGTTTGAAACATGGATAAGGTTAATTTTAAATGATGGAATAGTCCAAGCTTGGTGAAATGTATCCCAATAATCCTGTTCTCCATCCTCCACAGAAAGGTGGCAATAATTTATAAAGTACATATGTTTAGCATGCAGAATAAGAGATACCCAATAGCCTATGGATGGATTCTAGTTAGTTCCTGCCCAAAGAGTTCCCCGGAGCCCTGGAACACAAGATATCGAAGGAGTCCCAGAAACTAAGAGAAAGCCCCTTCATGACTATTGGAAGATTCTATTATTTTAACTGTGTTACCCAACGTCTTGAAAAAACATGCCCGATAGTCAAACACTGCCTTCTTCAGCCACTACCTGTATCGTGTTGCTATATTAGATCACTTTCCCTGAGGCTCGATATCCTTCTTTATAAAACAGAGAATATAATGTCTTTTATGGTTTGCTTAGATATTCAATCATTTATAAAACATCTTCTTCTTCTTATTTTTTAATACCCACTATATTCCAAGCCTTGAGCTCGGCACTAGATAAACAGTGTGAGCAAGATAGACTTTGTTCTGCCCTCATAACCCTTCCAGCCTGGTGAGGGAGAGAGGCAATAAATGAACTGGGTGCTGTGATAGAGAATAAAGGGCAAACTGCTTCCAAGTGGGTGGTCAGAGGGCCTCTCTGCAGAGGTGACACTTAGACTGACATCTAAAGAATGCAGAGAGTGCACTTTGCGAATAGCAAGTGGGAAAATTTTGTCAGTATTTCAGTAAGGGAAGTAGTTTGTGAAAAGTTTCCTGGGTTATTAAAGAGGAGGTAAGAAGCTCAGAGTAGCCTAGTAGATTGAAAAATGAAAATGACAACATTATCCTAAAAAGTGGACATTGTCTACTCCAAACCCTAATAATTCTACTCCTGGGTTTATATTCTAAAGAAATTCTTGCCTGTGTCTATTAGGAAACACACATAAGAATACTCCCAGTAGCACTGACCTTTGTTCATAATAGCACAAAACTAAAACAATACAAATATTGACAGAAGAAAGGAGAAATAAGTCTTGGTATATTCACACAGTGGAATGTTATACAGTGGTGAAAATGAATGAATTATAGCTACTTGGACCAACAAAGATGAATCATATAAACACTATTTTGAGTAGAAAAAAACAAATAATTAAAAAATAACTTACAATGGTGAACAACAGCTCCACCTGGAGCTGGGCTGCTGTGAGTGGCCGGCAGTCAGCGTGAGCGCCGGCAGCCAGCATGAGCTGCCATAGCTGCGGTGAGCGACCGTCCAGAGGCCGGCGACTGAGCGCAATGATGATACCAACATGGGCCAGTGAAGCAACGTCCTCCGCAACTAGACTGAAGAACAAAAGGACAGCAACTTGTCTGTTCCCTTTCCCCAATTCCCCAACGCTGTTCCCCTCCCCCAACTCCCCAATAAAATCTTTAAAAAACAAAACAAAACAAAAAAACAAACAACAAACGGGTGGCTGTTAGCTCAGGTGGTTAGAGCGCAGGCTCATAACACCAAGGTTGCCAATTTGATTCCCACATGGGCCAAGGAGCTGAGTCCTCCACAACTAGATTGAAGACAACCACTTGACTTGGAGCTGATGGGTCCTGGAAAAACACACTGTTTCCCAATAAAATTTCTTTAAAAAAATAGAAACGAAAATAAAACAACTTACAGTATTATTTACTATGCATTTACAATCACTTCAGAATACCCCAAAATTTACAGTATTTTTATGAATACATATTATATTGTAAACATACTTTTAAAAAGCAAAGGAATTGAAGCTTCTGTTTCTAGCCAAGATGTGGGAAAGGAGAATAAATTTACCTTCCTGCCTTAAACAATCTGGAAACTAGAAAATTATGTGAAACCATGGTTTTCAAAAAATGGACGACAGCAGAGCAGGACTGTCATGTCTTAGAGAAGGAAAACAAATAAAGTGAGCTCTGTAATTGCACCAGTTTATGCTCTGGAAGGAGTTTCCAGGTGGTATGGCAGAAAGGGGAAACCTAGAGTCCAGTGGTGTTGCTGAGTGAAGGAAACAGAGACCAGCATTGGGGGAGAACCAGGCAGCCACACGTTGCCAGGGCCGTGTACTGCAGGGAAGGGAGCTGTACGGAAAGAGAACTCCAGAGATCTGCGGAGGGATCACCTTCATGTCTTTGGCTGAGTACTTATCTAGCTTGAGTGAGACTGATTTACTGAAGGTCAGGCAAAACTGTATAAGAAAAAGGCAGGCAGAGCAATTCCTGGACCTCAGGCCAGACTGGGAGAAGTTCTTGTTTCCACAAGTCAGGATAGAAAGATCTCATAATATATGCGGCATCAGATAATAATCTTAGAAGTCAAACACCTTGGTAGTGGACCTAAAGCCATACTAAAGGCTGCTGTGGACCCAACATAGAAAGCTTAAAAAGCAAGCCTGACATGATCCAAGCAAATGTGATCCAAAAGACTTAATGGTATGCCAGAAAACAAACAAACAAACACACAAAACCACCCATGATTTAAAGGAATACAAGAAAATCTAGCAACTAGCAACATAAATTCATTAAAAATAAATTTGATTAAAAATAGCTGGTTAAAGAAAACTACAAGGCATGCAAAGAAGCAAGGAAATAATGACCCGGAACCTAGACAAACACCAATCAATAGAAACAGGCAGAGGAATGATATTGATGATTGAACTAGTAGGTAAGGACATTAAAATAGCTATTATAAATATACTCCATATGTTCAAAAGGTAGAAGAAAATATAGGCATAATGAAGAGAGAATTTGAAGATGTGAAAAAGACCCAGTCTGGGGCCGGGAGAGTGGCGCGGTGGTTAAGCGCTGGCTTGGGAAGCCAGCGGCACCGGTTCGGGTCCCACATATGAGAGCCAGTGACACTGCCCTCAAAAAAAAAAAAAAAAAAAAAGACCCAATCTATAAAGATGAAAAATATAGCATCCAAAGTAAAAAATACACTGGATAGCATTTGTACTGCTGAATTTAAAGTGCATCTCTGGTAGAAAACATATATTGAATCTTGCTTTCTTTTTTTTTTTTTAAAATTGGGGATTGGGGGAGGGGAACAGCTTTGGGGAATCAGGGAAGGGGAACAGACAAGTTGCTGTCCTTTTGTTTTTCAGTCTAGTCTAGTTGTGGAGGACGTTGCTTTACTGGCCTGTGTTGGTATTATCATTGCACTTTTCTTGGGTGAAGCAGTCACTCGCTGGCCATTGGATGGCTGCTCAGGGTGGCTCACAGCAGCTCACAAAAATGCATGCCAGCTACCAGCCAGCTCCACTGCAGCCTACGCAGTCACTGGTGACTCATGGCAGCCCAGCTCCAGGTTGAGCTGTTGTTCACCATCTTAGCTGCAGGGGGCGAAGCATCACTGGCCCTCATGTGGGATCCAAACTGGAGCCCTGCTCCTCAGAGCTTGCATCCCGAGCCATCTCCTAACCAATACGCCACTTGGCTGGCCCTGAATCTTGCTTTTTAAAATCCAGTCTAACAATCCCTGAACTTTGGAGTGTTTGGCCCATTCATATGAAATATAATTATTAAAATGGTTGTGTGAAGGGCCTGCCGAGTGGCTCAGTTGGTTAAGAAAAGGCTTACAGCATGAGCTCTGAACAACAGGGCTGCCAGTTCCCACATGGGTCAGTGACATTGTGCCCAAGTTGAGCTGTTGCTGAGCTGCCAACAGATGACAGGATGGCTCAGCTGGTGTAGCAACAAGATTGCCTGTTCCATGATGGGCTATGCCCACCCGCAACTAAGACTGAACTCAGCACCTTGAGCTGAGCTGCCACCTGAATGGCTCAGTGGATAGGGCATGCATTCTTAACAACAAGGCTGCCGGCTGGACTCCTGCATGGGATGGTGGCCACGCCCACCCGCAACTAAGATTGAACACAGCACCTTGAGCTTAGAGGCCACGAGCTGCCGACGGGAAGCCAGATGGCGACTGGCGCCCCTCCACAACGAAGATTGAAGAACAACAACTTCGCTGGTCCTCTTCCCCAATTCCTCAATAGAATCTTTAAAAAATAAAAACTAAAAAAAAATAAAATGGTTGCATGAGGTAGGTAGGTCATTTTGCTATTTTTTTTCATCTCATCGTTTTTGTTGTTGTTGCTCCTCTGTTCCTTCTTTATTACTTTTTTTGTGCTTAGAAAATTATATTGTGTACCCCTTCTTAATTCCTCTGTTAATTTGATAGCTGTATTTCTTTGCCTTAATTTTAGTAGTTCCTCTAAAAAAAAAATATACTATGCATCTTTAACTTATCCCAATCTACCTCAAGTAAACACTAATATACTTCTGACAAAATATCACCAGTCTTATCACCAGTCTAGTATCATTTTCCTCCCTTGTGTGCTATTGTTGTCACATATAGTACATTTATATATGTTATAAACCCCACAATAAGTGTATAACGTTGGCTTTAAAGATTTGTATACCTGCTAAAGAAATTAAGAGAATAAAAGAGAAAACACATAAGTTGGTATAACCTTTCATATTTATGCACATATTTACCAATTCCAGTGTTTTTCCTTCCTTCCTGTGAATGTGAGTTCCCATCTGGTGTCATTTTCCTTTAGCATTTCCTATAGTGCAGATGTGCGAGTAACAAATTCCATTAGTTTGTTTATTTGGAATTGTCTTTATTTTGTCTTCATTTCTAAAGAATAATTTAGATATCAAATTCTTGGTTTGACATATTTTTCTTTCAACATCTGCATCATCATTCCAATGTTTTCTGGCTTCTATTGTTTCTGATAATTGTATTGTTTCACCCTTTATTCATCCAAATACATTTTCTGTCCAAATACATTTTCTGCCCCTTTTTCTTTCCTCCCCTTTTGAGATTTCAACTACATTTAGAAAAGACTGTTTCATGTGGTCCCACACAGGTCTCTGAGATTCTGTTCATTTTTCTTTAATCTTTTTTTCTTCCAACTCTTCAGATTTATCATTTCTGCTGACCTATCTTTAAGCTCACTGACTTCCTTCTTTCCAGGCATATCTTCGGTTGAGCATATCTAAAAACTTTTCATTTCCATTTGGATCTTTTTTATAGGGTCTGTTTTTCTGGTGAGTTTCCTTATTTATTCACTCAATATTAGCACATTTCCCTTAATTATTTGAATATATACCTTTTTTTATTCCTTAAACAAATTTATAATAACTACTTTGAAATTTTTTTTTCTTCTAAATCCTACACCTGGGCCATTAGGAATCAGTTTTTATTGACTAGTTTTTATTTCCTAGTTATGGACCATACTTTTCTGTTTCATTGTTTATCTAATAATTTTTTGGTTAAACAGCAAACATTGTAAATAATGTGTTTAGTGATTTTGAATTCTGTTTTATTCTTTTTGTAATTGTTGTTTTTAGTTTCAACAACCTATCTGCCCTAAAAATTGCAAACTCTGCCTCTTCCAGAGAGTGCAATGATTGATATCTCTGCTCAGTTTTGTTATTTTTTTCGTGGAAGAGGAGTGCTTGGCTCTCTAAGGTCTCCCCTGTATCTACATAGTTTATTGGTAAGTCAACGATTAGGAAGAGGTTAGGTTCAGATACATCATGTCGGTGAGGTTTTCAATCTCTGCTGTCTGAGTTGTGTGCAAGCTGAGGAGCACATTTAAATCCACGAGTCTCCCTAAAGTTTCCATTTTCACTGGGTTCTTTGGGGTGCACACATTAGTTTAGCACTTATTCAGAGCTATGTGGAGGTTCATTGTCAGCCTTTCTATGGCTCTCTTAGTTCTAAAATTTCCCCATATTAATTATTCTTCTATCCTCCTCAAACCAAGACAAGCACTTTCTCTATCTGATAAAGCTGTAGGTTTTTGATTATAACATGGGGCTTGGTGCATGGAAATTCCTGCTCCCTGCCCAGCACAAAGGCCACACACTCATTCTTCTTTCAAGTATGGTAGAGTTTTAAAAGAGTAAAACTTCTCTCATTGTTGCCTGACTTTAGTCATTTTCCAGTGCTATGAAATGGTTGTTAATAATTTTGTCCAGTTTATACTAGTTTGCTACGGAGGAGAATTTCTCTACTTCTCCTTTTATGCCACCGTTACAAAAAGTAGAGTTTCCAAGAGATTATTTTTTTTTGTTGAAATTGACAAATTGATAATAAAATTCATATGGAAAAGCAAAGGACCTGCAATAGTCAAATAATTTTGAAAGAGTAAAATATTTACTACATGACTTACTGTATAACTAGTGTGATATTAACCTAAAGAGAGACACATAGGTCAATGAAAAAAACAGACCCTCTCATATATGGTCAATTGATTTTTGACAAAGGTGTCAAGGCATTTCAATGGGGAAAGGATAGTCTTTTCAACAAATGATGATACAACAAATTAGTCCTTACCTTAGACTACACACAAAAATTAACTTGAAATGTATCATAGATCTAAATGTAAGAGCTAAGACTATGAAATTATAGGGGAAGAAACTTAGGAGAAGATCTTCGTGACTTTGGAGTAAAGAGAGATTTTTTTTGTTTTGTTCTTTTTTTTTTTTGAGGACAGTGTCACTGGCCCTCTTATGTGGGACCCGAACCGGGGCCCCTGGCTTCCCAAGCCAGCGCTTAACCACTGCTCCACCCGGCCGGCCCAAGCAAAGATTTTTTTGATGGGACACAATTTCTTTAAAAGAAAGAAATTGATAGTGAATTTCATCAAAATTAAAATCATTTTTTTTGAAAGACTTTGTTAAGAAAACGGAAAGGCAAACTAACAACTGGGATAAAATTTTGCGAAACATATATCTAGTAAAAGACTTGTATCCAGAATATATAAAGAACTCTTATAACTTAATAATAAGACAAAAACCTAATTAAAAAGATGGGCAAACAATAGGAAAAGATATTTCACCAATGAAAATATATGGATGACAAACATAAAAAGATGCTCAACATCGTCAGGAGAGAAATGCAAATTAAAACCACAATGAGATGACACTACATTTTCACTAGAATGGCTAAAGTTAAAAAGATCAACCATACCAAGTGTTAACGAGGATACAGAACAGCTGGACCTCTCATACATTACTGTTGGGGATGAAAAAGTGGTGCAACTACTTTGGAAAAAACTTGGCCATTTCTTATAAAGTTAAACAAGAACCCAGCAATCCCATCCCTGGGTATTTACCCAAGAGAACTGAAAACATATGTTTACACAAGGACTTGTAATTGAATATTCAAAGCTGCCTAATATTTGTAAAAGCTGAAACCTGGAAACAACCCAAATGTCTCTCATCTGGTGAATGGATAAACACATTGTGGTATATCTATACCATGGAATACTAGTCAACATAAGAAACCACACACACACACACACACACACACACACACACACACACAAAACAACATGGATGAATCTCAAAAGTATTATGCTAACTGCAAGAAGTCAACCACAAAAGACTACATATTGCATGATTCCATTTATATAAAATTCTATAAAAGGCAAGACTATAGTTGTAGAAATCAGTGGTTGTTAGGGGCTGAAGGTAGGGGTGGAAATTGACTACAAAAGAGTAAGAGAGAACTTTGAGGGGTAAGAGAAATATGCTAGATTATGATTATGGTGGTGGTTACATACTGGTAATGAATTCAGCAAAATTCATTGAGCTGTACTTTTAAATAATGTGGATTTTATTGCATGTAAATGATTTGGTAATACATCTGATTAAGAAAAAAGCAAGGGAATGATAAAAACAAAATTCAGATAGTGGTTACCTCTAGAGGAGAAGCAGGTAGATGGAATATGCGAGATGCACATAAGAACCTTGAATATGGTTTTATGATGATGGTTTTAATAGTTTCTTTGTTCTGTATATTAAGTTAAAATTAAAAATAATAGAGGGGAAATGAGTCAATAGGAAAGAAGAAATGTGGACAAGTGCAGATAACCTTAGAGAATGAAGGACGTGGCTACAGAAGCATGTGATGCCAAAGCTTTTCTTCATTTTTAAATTTAGGAGATGCTAGAGTATGTTACACCAATGAAAATGACTCATTAGAGTGAGAGAGAATGATGATGGAAGAAGGAAACAAAGAAGGAACAAAGTCCTTGGGAGGGATAAGGGGATGGCTTCAGGAGCCCAGTGGAAGGATTGGCCTTTGGTCATGGGAAGATCCCTTCCTTAATAGTAACAAGTGAACACCTGAAGCTGAAGCTGAATAATAATGAATGTCAACTATAATATATATATATATATATATATATATATATATATATATATATATATATAGTCATGGGATGTGGAATGCAGCATAGGGAATAGAGTCAGTGGAACTGTAATAGCTATATACGATGTCAGAGGGGTAGTAGATTGGGAGAGGGGTATTAGCACTTTGTGAGGGGTATACATTTCTAACTATTACATTGTTTTGTACAATACACCTGAAACTAATTATAAAAAATAGATAAATAAAAATAAAAGATTTCAACAAAGAAAAAAAAAAAGAATGGGTAAGGATATGGGTACAGATTCAGATAGTCTTAGGAAGTTAGTGATGAGAAGACGAAGCAATTTCCTCCTTGAAAATTTCTATTTTCTCAATGAAGTATGAGTTAAAGCCATTGGCAAAAGTGGAGGGAAGTAGGAGATTTGAGGAGAGTGTTTGAAATGGCTATCTGGAGAGTGAAGTAAGGATCCCATCAGGGAATGAATGCTTAATACCTGATACACAACACCCCTTCCTTCTACATCATGTACCCATTTCAGCTAAACTCAGTGCCTCTGTCGGCTGAGGGTTATTTACTCCCTGGCTGTGGTCTGAAGGGGAGAAGTGCTCAGGGTGAGTAAGAGTCAGCAGAGGAGACAGCTGTCTTCCTGGCAGTCTCTTTGTCCCGGATCTGCAGTCAAAAACATTGCTAGAGATCTGTTTACAGCATTTTGTAATCTATGGAGGGCAAAGGAGGTCTCTTCTGAATGGCTTGCTTGCCAGTCTGATGTTTCCAGCTAGGCCACTGCCAAACAGAATGTTTTCTCAGGTAGTTTTTGTTTTGGGCATTTGAACATGGTGTTTTTGATGTGTACTGAATACATCAGTTGATTGCTCCTTTTGTTGTACTCCCACTCTCTGTGCTATACTACATAGATTATACTATATATACGATGTGTATATATACTATATATATATACATTATAACATATAAGATAGTATTATTTCTTACTTACAATGTAATTTGTGCTTTATCTTTCTATCTGTATAGATATGTGGAATGAACTAATCAATCAATCAAAATTTATTTATTGAATACTTATTGCACTGCTTGGGAGATAGGCTTTTGCAGAAGTAGACAGACACTTGTAAGTGCCCTTAGGTCACTTACAATCTGGTTGGTAAAACATGTACACATTAAGGAGATGGTATGGTATAATTTCAACATACAGAATTTGGAGTTGAATTTAAAGTCTATAGAAAACAACTAAATGTATGACCTTAGGCAAATTGCTTTACTTTCTGGGCCTCAGTTTTCTTGTTTATAAAAAAAAAGAAAAAATGGGGGCTTGGATTGTTGTGAGAGATAAATAATGTTGGTAAACTGACTAGCATAGTACCTGAGCATAATCAGAGCTCAAAAAATGGACCTTGCCACATGAAAATGTCTGGTTAGTTAAGTACCACACTCAAAGTGCACACAATTTTTTTCTCATCTTCAAACGAGGACCACAGCAGCACCCCCTTCTTGGAATCATTATGGGAATTGTGCTATAATACTACTAAATTGATGACCTGCATTATTTCATGTTGTCTTCATAATAACCCTGTGATATGGGAGGATTCTTATGCCCATTTCACAGATGAGGAAACTATAATATAGAGAAATCAACTATGTTTCTCAAAATCACATAACTAGTACATGGTAGAATCAAGAGGTGCAGCCCTTTAACTAGATGTTAGTAATGGCAGTAGTATTAACAGTGTTAGTAGTACTTCTAGTAAGAGTAGTAGAAATAAGAGTAAAGAGAGATCACTTTGGTGGGAGTGGGCACAAGAGACTACCTGGCATGAAATAGGCCATTTTTTTTTTTTTATGAGGGCAGTGTCACTCATCTGTGGGATCCGAACTGGGGCCGCTGGCTTCCCAAGCCAGCTCTTAACCACTGCGCCACTCGGCCGGCCCGAAATAGGCCTTTTTGACCCCTGCAAATGGTCTGCCTTATAGGGAAGCACTGTAAGACGAAGCCAGAAAAAATGGATAGGTTCTTATATAGAAAGAACTAAATACTGGAAAAAAATATTTGTTTACAAGTTTATTGTGAACAAGGGGGGTCTTTGATCTGGTGTGCCAGCCTGAAGCTCAGAACATCAGTAGGGTAGAAATAATGATTTGGGATTTGTGTGCATGAAGGTGGTAAAAATATCATGTCTTACATTCTTACAGAGCTTTAATGTTTACCTAAAGCTTTCACGTCGAAGATTTTTGCTGATGCCCACAATTATCTTGTCATTGCGGGAGGTAGGTAACTGCCACTGATTACTGCATATGAAATGCCTACTTTTTTTTTTTTTTTGAAGGCGGTGTCACTAGCCCTCATATGTGGGACCCAAACTGGAGCCACTAGCTTCCCAAGCCAGCGCTTAACCACTGCGCCGCTCGGCCGGCCCTGAAATGCCTACTTTTAATTCAAGTTACTTCCTTGTTTATAGACCAGACAATGAGGGTCAAAGATGTTAGGTAACTTGCCCAACCAAGTTCACAGAGCCAGTAAGTGTTGGAACTGGGACTTGAACACAACACCTTTGCCCCCAGCTTATTTAGTTTTCCACACTCTGCATTGCCAGCCCAATAATTAGTTCTACTATATAATTCATCCAACAAACAACTGAGCACCTGTTGTATGTCTTATACAGTATCAAACTATAGGGATGCAAAGATAAATATGTGTAACTTCCACAAACCATTGGGGAAAATAAACATAAACATTTTTTTTTTTAAGAACAGAATTTGGCAAGTGTTGAAATAGTCATGAGGGCACAAGTATTACTGAGTGGGGGTACATGGTGAGGGGAGTGGATTCACAGAGACGGCCAAGTTTAAACAGGCAAGTATCCAAAGTACATGCTCCCAGATGGTCTGAGCCTTGCACTTAACCCTCCCAGGATGTCAAGTGTTAGTGGACACCATGGAACCAGGGAGCCTCTAAAAGGAGAAATAGTGTAAGCAAGAGACAGAGTGAGTAGATGGATGTGACAGCCAAGGTGTTTCTCCTGGGATCTCCCTCTGAGAGAGCCGGATGTGAGGGGCACAGGAGCTGACAGCCTCCGGCTGCTGCCCCTCCAGTGCCCACCACAGCGTTCACGCTGAAGTGATGCTTCCAGGGCTGCTCCCAGCCTTGTAAGAGCATGGCGAAGGTACTAGAGTCATTCCTGTCCAACACAGAAGTCCTTGAACAGGTCCTCTTTGCTCTGGAGCTCAGCCTGACCAACACTTTCTCAGAGCAGTGCATTCAGGCTGCCTGGGGCAATTCCTACCCAACCCTTCTTCCATCCCTTTTCTTTTACAGGCGTCAGATCTGCATCATGGCACAAAGCTCTCCCCACCGTCTGCTGTTCCCTCTTCTTGATCTGACACACAGAGTTGGGGAGAGATACTAAGGGCAAAATGCTTGGAAATACCTTTGTTTTGTAAGAGAGGAGAGGAACATGAAGAATGCCATAGCGTTAGAAAGAAACTCAGCAGAAAGCCCTGTCACCACAAGAGAGAACAAATCTCAGGAGGATGGTCCTCAGTTATTAGATTCTGCAGAGAAAATAAGGGTAGTGAGAATACTCACAGCTACATGCCAGGCACAACAGTCAGTGCTAGAAAAGTGTTGACTGCACGAATAAACAGAAGTGGAGAATGATGATGATATTTAAAGCCAGCAGCTGCAACAGAAAAACCCCAGATTCTCAGTTGGTTTAACCCTGTAAAGGTTTGTTTTTTCACTCACAGCAAGACCAGTGCTGGTCAGGAGACTTTTCGCTGTGACTTGTCCATAGAGGGCAGGGGTTGCTGTAGATGCCAAGAAAAGAGAGGAGGGAGCTGAGCATAAGGGTTGGAGGATTTTTAAAGGTCTGACTTAGGAATAGTCTGCATCACTGCTTCGCACACCCCATTTTCCGGAACTCAGACACAAGGCCTCAATCTAACAGGGAGGAAGCAAGGAAGGGAGGAGAAAATGTCTGTTCCTGGGTGCCCAGGAAGAAGGAAATGAAACAAGACTGGGTAAACCCATAGCCTTATCTCTGTCACATGGACCATGCCACGGTGTTTGGCAACTAGGAACTCACTGTAAACTTTCAAAAAGATGAGTGTATACATAAGGGGTTAGGGAAGCAATGGGGACACATAATTCATCAAATACTTTAGTAGAGCCAGCAGACTGTCCAACTGCAAGAAGTGAGTGAAAGAGGAGTGGGTTGCCTCCAGGAATCCCTCCATGCTGCCCACCTCCTCCCTCTGACTCCAGGGTCTCCCACCACACCCTTTGCATTTGCTCATCCTGCAACTGTATGGAAAGCCCTAGTTCCCCTCACCAGGCCATGAGCTCTGTAAGGAGGAAGTGATATATGCTCATTGTCTGTATCCCCAACCCCTCCCTAACACACTGCCTGGCACAGAGTCACTATCTGTTCGATGAATGACAAGCATTCTCTACTCTGGAGATTCTGAGTTAGGACATCTGGGGTGGAGAAAGGACATCCTTCCTTTTTATATTATTTATTTATTTTTTAATTGTGGTAAAATATGCATAACATAAAATTTATCATTTTAACCACTTTTAAGTGAGCAGCTCTGTGGCATTAAGTACATTTACATTATTGTGCAACAATCATCATCATTCATCTCTAGGACTTTTTTCATCTTCCCAAACTGTAACTCGGTACCCATTAAACACTAACTCCTTTTTTGCTCCTCTCCCCAATCCCTCACCCCAGTCTCTATGTATTCTAAGAACTCCCTGTAAGCAGAATCGTATAGCATTTGTTCTTTGTGGCTGGCTTATTTCGCTTAGCATAACGTCCTCAAGGTCCATCTAGGTTGTAGCATGTGTCAGAATTTCCTCCCTTTTTAAGGCTGAATAATATTCCATTGCATGCATATACCATATTTTGTTTATCCATTTGTCTGTAGATAGACACTTGAGTTGTTTCTATCTTTGACTATTGTGAGTAATGCTGCTATGAACATGGGCGTACAGATATCTCTTTAATATCCTGTTTTCAATTCTTTGCGGTATATCTGTGCTTTTTAAAGGCACTTCAGGTGATTTGAAGCACAACTAGGGTTTATAACTTCTTTTTCATACAAAAGGGAAAAAGAGAGTTGAAGGGAAGGACAAGGAACGTAGGAGTTTGGAGTGACAGACAGAGCAAGGGTCAGGAGGAGACAGGCACTGGTGAGATTCTGGGTACAGTAGAGGAGTTTGTTGTGTCCAGAAACCAAGGGAAGACAAGGAGGAAAGTCATGGACCCTGGAAAGGGGAGGATGTCAGATGAACTAATTCCTTAACTAGAATGATGTCATCTGCTGAACAGAGAAAGAACAGAAGTGAAAGTGAGGTTGGAGCTAGAGGAAAAAGAGGGTTTAGAGCAGTGTTGAGAGGAATGCAATTGGAAAATGATGGGAAGATAAATGATCAAAGGACAGAAACAAGGAAAGGACGCAATGGCATATGTGTGTTGGAGGACAGGGTGTAGAAGGACAAGTAATTCCTTTTTATTAAAATCAAGCTCATTTGATGGCAGGGAGTAGAAAAAGTCTGTGGCAAGTACATTCAAAAATGGATGAGAACTCATTTGAAGACTAGTACGATGTTCACGACGGCCCAGACAGTGGACATGTGGCAAGGCTTGGGGGCTCCAAGACAACGTGGAGAAAATGGATGGTGGAAATGATCCAGGTTTGGAAATGGGCCAGGGGATGTGGCAGAAGGTCAAGGGAGGGGAGGGAGGCTAAATGCCAAAGAAGTGCTGAGCATTGCATACCTAAACAAACCCATGGCTTCACAGAGATTTCCTAGTGCATAGAAGGAGAGTCACTATCACATACTTACATGCTATTATCTTATTCTATCAAATCAATCAGTGTCCTTCTGAGCCTGTCCTTGCCAAGAGCCCACTCTGTCCCTAGACTGACTGTCTTTCTAGCCAGGGAAAACTTACCTTATAGATCAAGGTCTTCTTGGCTACATCCAGGAGCCAGAATTCCCCCTTGGTGCTGCCTCACTACCCTGTCACTGCAGCCTGTAGCCCCATCCAGGGCCATCAGTACCAGGCATCTAAGCCCTCAGGGAGTCCCCTCAATGAGTCAAGGCAGTGACTTGCACTTCTTGAAGTCCTTGCCCTTTCTACTTTACTATGGCAGCTGTGGGCTGCAGGGACAATGCCTCCAGTGATGTCATTTCGAGCTCATCATTTGTAAAAAGGAAAAAAATCAAAAGTTTATTCTAAGCACTTGTGCTGAAAAATCCATCTCCTCCTCCATTCCTCCTCGAAGGACCATTCTCTCTTTTTGATCCAGGACTTTCTTTATCTGGTATCTTATAGCAAATTTGAAGCTTTGTTCCTCTTTCCCTCTGATGCCTCCATTTACCTCTAAAGTCTCTGTTGGCATTGTTCTATCTCTCTTCACTGCTCTGTGGGTCTCAGCTCCATCCCTGGGTAATTGCTGAGAAGACCTCCTGCCTGCTCAGAGGAATCTGTCAGCTGCTGCCTGCTGCTTGCTGTCTGTTATCTTTTATTTGCTCCACTGGGTTTTTGGCTGCCCTGTGGACATTGCTGCTGTTCTAGGATTAGATATGGATCTGTTTGTTTTTCTAAGTAGCCTCTCACCCTAGCATGTTGCTGTCCACATTTTATTGCCATCTCTCTCTCCCTCCCCTCCTTGCCTCCTTCCAATTGAGATGCTCCAGAAGGCAAGCCGCCTAAGGAAACCACTATCCTACCAGAGTCCTTGGAAGTGTCTAAAGTGACAGTGTCCTTCAACTGCAATTGTGCAGACTGCCTCTGGGACAACCCAATCCTCAGATGATATGGAGGAAATTAACTTTGTTTAATAAATAGAATAACCAAATAAAGTCAACTATAAAATCTGTAGGGCTGGAAAAAAAAAAGATGTAAAATGCGGTGTCCTCTTGATCTTTTGTGTATGCTGGGGCAACACTTTCACGTGTCATGTGGTTTCTGACCAATAACGGGAAGTGAGGCCACTCCAGGGGCTCTTATTAGAAATGCCCAGGACCTCCCTTGCTCTGTGTCCAGCTTGCGTCCATCTCATTCCAGCTTCTGTGGAGTGGCTGACCTTTGATCCTTCTGTTTGCTTCTAGAAACTGGTGTTGGCCCTTGGATTCCAGTGTTTGTCAGCACTCCCTGAAGATTTAGGCTGTTTTAATTCATGGCTGCCCCAGGCAGAACACCCCACACTAGTTTTGGTTCCATTTTGAACTAACTCTAAGCACTATAGTCAGGCTTTCCCTCTCAGTCCAGCCCTTCAGAGGTTGTTAAGTTTGGGAGGTGGGGGTGGAATACAGTTCACAAGGAGTATTTGAGATGCTTGTCCCTGGGTGGCAGAAATGTGAGAAGAGAGAATTTTCAAGCAAGAAAAGGAAAGAGGTTTAGAATAAGTTGTTGTTTGTAATATGAATAAAAGAAACACAAGAGAAAAAAAATCAGTGTCAGTCAAGTGGTTAAGAATATCATGAATCCAAAATTAGTAAAAGTCTGAAGAAATGGAGGCAAACATTGAATCAACTATTGGAATTGAACATAAGAATATGTGTAAGAATCAGATCTCTGTCAAATGTAATAATCATAATCTACACCATCAATTCACAACTGGCTTAAACTATTTAAAGTAAATACTGGTCCGTGATCAAAAGAGTGAGGCTATTTGGCCTCTTTTATTCCTTCAAGGACCTATTTTATACAAGGACCTGACTGTGCTAGATGCCATGAGAGATAACCTCAAGATAGATAGACACATGAAAAAAGCTAAGTTAGTATGAAGAAACAAAAGGTGCTGCAAGAGAATATGATTAAGTATTAATTACATAAGTACTATGTGTCCTCCTGAGGAAGCACCCTGGGGGCTGGCGGGTATCACAAGTGTTCATGGAGAAGGTGAGCCTCCAATGGACCGTGATGCATATGTAAGACTGGGAAGGAAAAGAGGCACCTTCAGGCTTGGTGAAGACTTACTGAGTGGTCATTACATACAACACACTTTAGAAGAGTTGTCTCAAGCTAAAATGAAGGACACCTTTGCTATCCTCCAAAACCTTGACAAACATCTGGTTTCTGGTCATTGTAGTAGTTGGTCAAATGTCATGTATTTCAGATGCATTATCATGGTACACATCTGGAAGGTGTGTTCTGTGACCTGGAGAACAAGGATATAAGTTTAGGATGCTTTCAGCCTCCAGTAATAGAATGCTCAATGAACAATGTCTTCATCAGTAAAGATGTTTATTTATTACACAAAACGAGAAGTCCATGGTTGCTATAGCTGTCCATATATATCCTGAGAGGCCCAAGCTATTTCTTTCACTATGCCACCTTCAGCGGAATTGTGTGTGTGTGTGCCTTTAGGCTAATTTCCCCATGGTCATTGCAACTCCCATAGAATTGCCTTCCAAGCATGAAGAAAGGGGCAAGGGCCAAGGACGTCCTCTTCCTGAAGCTTTGTCTTTCCATCCAAGAAGAAAGCCTTTGATGGGCTCTCCAGACGATTTTCCCTGAAACCTCATTAGCCAGAATTGAATTACATGCCTACCTCTAGCCAATTACTGGCAAAGATTTAAGCCACTCATGATTCATCCTCTTGGTCTGGGGTAGACACCCAGCTTCCATTAGATCAAAGGATCTCTACTCACCTTCGGAATAAAACCCGAGTTCTCTTTGACAGAGAAGGCAGTGGGAATGACGTATGAGTTGACAGTGAACAGTGTCTGCCACATTCACCAGTGTTAAGTGTCCGTGCCCGTGTGGCTCATTTAACGGCTGCAGCCTGCTTCTTCCTTTGCTATAACCTGCCCCTGACGTTGGCCTTCATGTACAACTCTGAATTTTTTTCCGCTTTTTAAAAATTATCGTTCCTGCATAATGGATCCGACTTACGCAAGAAAGTTAATGCAAAACTTCAATTAGGAAACCCTTATTCAGAGAAAAACCCTTGGCCATACCCCATACAATTGGTGGCTAAATGTACTTTCATATGTTTTAAGTTTTAAAAAATGTTGAATTTAGGGACCATTTTAAGACTCCCTTCCTTAACTGGCTAAAAATGAACCAACCAATCTCTAGATAACTGCTTTTAGATAACAGGACTTCTTATATTGTAATTGTTAGCTATTTTTTTTTTTGGTCTGAATTCCCCATTGGATTGAAATCTAGAGTTCATGCCTTAAACGAGTCTGCTTCCTGAACTCAAGAACTATGCAGTCCAATACAGTAGCCACTGGCCACATGTAACGTTATTGAGCATTTGAAATGTGGCTAATGAGATTGAGGAACTGAATATTTAAATGCATTACATTTTAAATTTAAAAATCTGTTTCACTTATGGGAAGACTTTTAAGTATGCTTGAAACAAATCAGGTAGATACATCTACTTTTCCAGCTGTAAATTTTACCTGGATACAGACTGATTATTTCCACTGCAACTTAGCACCTGAACTGAGATGTGCCATAAGTATAAAATATACACACTTTGAAGATTTAACATGGAAAAAAGAACGTAAAAATAATTTATTTATATTGGTTCCATGATGCACTGGTCCTATTGTGAATATATATGGTTTAATGAAATAAAATTAATGTTATCGGTTTCTTTTTGCTTTTTTAAAGTCACTGATAGAAAATTTTAAATTACATGTGAGGCTTGTATTACATTTCTCTTGGAGAGAGCTGCTCTAGTACATAGTGAGCACTCAGATATTCATTGACTAAATGCATAAGTTCAGAGACTTGCCCAAGGTCACTCAGAAAGACTCAAAGTGAGTCTTAGGTTCACTGGACCCTCCACTCCCTCTGTCTGTCCACCATTCCTTGTAGTCTCCTCTAGGCCATGTTGTGCTTCCTGGTCACTTTCTCTTGTCCACCTGTAGGATAGAAACTTTCCTCGTGGAGGTGAACTTTGCAAACTGAGGAGAGAAAGGAGCATCTATCTGAGTTGAGGTTCTATACAGGCAGTGGCTGCTAAAAAATGGAGCCCTCTTAGATGGAAAGCAGGACATGATTTAGGATGCCAAATCTCAGAGGATGCTTTTGTTTCATATTTTGTCATTTCTGGGTATCTTTTCTGAGCTCTCCAGTCATCTCATATTGTATGTTCTCGTTCTGAGAGTTCTTTCAGTAAAAGAGTGGGTTTTACACTTCTGGGCAGATTTCTTGTCATCCCCAGGGCTCTGGTGACACAAAACAAACAGGAGTAACGTAGGCTGCATGCGCACAACTGGAAGAAGGGCGAGAAAACTGAGGCCACCCACATTGTTTACCAGAGAAGTTTGGCACTTCCATGAATCAGAAAACAATTGCTTTGTTAGATGCTGCACCAGAAGATTTGCTGGCACTCCACGGAGACCATTCTCCCAGACTGCAATCATTACAGAACTGCGCTCCTCTCGTAAACCATGCACAAAGCCATCTGGGTCTGTGAATCACACACTGAAGTGAAAGCACAGACATTTCATAGTTTCAATTTTAGGTCCTAATGTTCACGCTGAAAGTGTCTTCATTTATAAAGGATTTCATTCAATAGACATTCATTCAACAAATATGTGTTTATTGAATATGTGCTATGTGCCAAGAAATGTGAAGTGATAAGATAAAACAAGACATACTGATTTATTGGCCTGAACTACATACATAAATTACTTATTTAGCTGAACTATAAATAAATTATGTATGAATTTATCTGAAATATAAGAGGTGAAGAGAGGCACAGATAATTTAAAAAAAATTTTTTTTATTGGGGAACAGCCATGGTCATTGGTTGCACATTGCTTTCATGCTACAATAGCATAATTGACTCTTTTAAGTAGGGTGCAGCTCACAATGACCCAAGGGGGAATCAAACCTGCAACCTTGGTGTTATCAGCACCACACTCTAACCAACTGACCTAATCAGTCACCCAGAGGCACAGATAATTTTTAAGAGCATAACCCAGAGATGCATTTTTACATAAAATAGTATCCTTGCCATCCTGTTTCAAAGCTAGGGTCTTCCTGGACCAAGATTTTTCCCTCGACAGTGGTATTAAAACATGTGTTGTGATTCTTGGAATCTATTCTAAGAAAATAGTCAGATAGATGGTCAAAGATTTACATATATGGGTTGTCACTGCAGTGTCAGCAAAAAATGGAAATCCTCTAAATGTTAAATAAGAGAGCTTTGATGAAATTTGGGCCTGTCTATATGATGGCAAATCATTACAAATCAAATTTTAAAGAATATTTTATTATATGAGAAAATTTGTCCATTATATATTAAGATTTAAAACTCAGATATAAAAAATATACCTGACAGGTGTTTTCAATTTGGGGGAATATCTATATATGCAAAGAAAGAAAGACTAGAAGGATATATAATACAATGAAATTAGCAATGTATCCTGGGGCGGAGGAGGGGTGAAATTATGCATACTTTTATTTTCTTCTTTACATTCTACATATTTATAAATGTCCTGCATAATTGTTTACTATTTCTATTATAAGATAATAAATTTTTTAAAATTTTGGAGTAGTGACATTATTTTCCTCTATGAGAATAATTTTTAAATATTTTTTTAAAACAAATCTGTCCCTAACATCTCTACATTGCCTTAAATACTCATTCTGGATCTGTCATTCCTAACTTTATTTAAAACTTTTGAACCAATTTGTAACATTGTGACAAATTATGTTTAGAACACACTGTGTGGGCAATTAAATCCATAAACTTACTTCCTGATGTCACATGAGGGAATACTACTTACCTCCCCAGGCTACTGGGAAAACTGGATTATACAAGGAACGTGAGGAGCCTCCTTCAATGCCTGACCCATAATGAGCCCTCACTACTGGTTCCCACTCCCTCTGCCTAAACTTTTTCCCCTCACTACTGTCTGCATTGTTTAATGTTAATTTTTTTATAACAAATAATTCATTCCTTTTTTTTAATGTGGTAAAATATACGTAACATAAAAATTACCATTTTAATCATTTTTAAGTGCCCAGTACTTGCATTCCTATTGTTCTGTAACAATCACCATCATTCATCTGTAGGATTTTTTTTCATCTTCCCAAACTACAACTCCATACCCATTAAACACTAACTCCTTATTCCCTCCTCTCCGCAGCCCCTGGCAACCACCATTTTACTTTCTGCCTCTATGAATTTGACTATTCTAGGTGCCTCATATAAGCAGAATCATACAGTATTTGTCCTTTTGTAACTGGTTTATTTCACTTAGCATAATGCCCTCAAGGTCCCTGCATATTGTAGAGTGTGTCAGAATTTCCTTCCTTTTCAAGGCTAATGTTCCATTGTGTGTGTGTGTGTGTGTGTGTGTACATATATATGTACATACATATATGTGTACATATGGTATATGCACATATACGTATATATATATATATATATACACACACAGAGGGTGCCAAAAAATGTATACACATTTTAAGAAAGGAAAACTATTAAAATTGTAATATATACTGATAACGAAAGATGAATACAAGTCACGCTTGACTTCTGCAATTTTAAGAGGTGCTCAAAGTGGTTACCATCAGCATCCAGACACTTCTGATTATGGTGAACTACTGCTTGAGCAACATTGGCCAAAGTGTCCACTTGTACACATTTTTTTGACATCCTTGGTGAATGTGTGTGTGTGTGTGTGTGCATAGTTGTTTTTTTTTTGTTTGTTTTTTTACCCATTGATTTCTTAATGGATTACTTCTTGGATTGAGTATTGCACATAATGTTATTGTGAGCATGGGTGTACAATGATCTCTTTGAGTAATTATTTTCCTTGAAGTAGAGATTGTTGGATTACATAATTCTATTTTTAATTTTTCAAAGATCCTCCAAACTGCTTTTGTTAATGGCTACACCACTTTACATTTTATAGTGTTATTTTTATTCACTTTTCTTCTCCTTAATTAGGTTGACATCTTCCTGAGATCAACTGCATTCACTTTTTTTTTTTTAAGATTTTATTGGGGAATTGGGGAAGGGGAACAACGTTGGGGAATCGGGGAAGGGGAACAGACAAGTTGCTGTCCTTTTGTTCTTCAATCCAGTTGCGGAGGATGTTGCTTCACTGGCCCATGTTGGCATCATCACCGCGCTCTTCCCGGATGAGGCAGTTCGGTTGCCCGCCTCTGGATGGTCGCTCACTGCGGCTATTGGCAGCTCACGCTGGCTGCCAGCTGCTAACGCTGGCTGCCGGCCACTCACTGCAGCCTATGGCAGCCCACTGCAGCAGGGGCTGCAGCCTACACCATCACCAGAGGCTCACACAGCCCAGCTCCAGGTGGAGCTGTTGTTAGCTGTAGAGGGCAGTGTCACTGGTCCACACATGTGGGATCCATACTGGGGCCACAGGCATCCCAAAACCAGCTCCTAACCAATGCGCCACTTGGCCGGCCCTGTATTCACTTTTGAATCCCTCAGAGCAGCTAGAAAATTGCCTCAAGCATTGTAGATGTGCAATAAGTATTTGATGAATAAAAGTTTCCTTTTTCTAGCTTTTAGAAGCTCATTTCTACTCTTAGTGTTCCTTTTTCTCTTCCTCATTCTTCTCTCAGCTCTCATATACTGTGATTTAGCAGACCTCTGCTAATAATTTCCATATCTTTAATGACTTTTAATCTATGGTCAGGTAGCTCCTTCTTTGGGTATCATGCCTAACTCTGCCACTTACATGTTATATAACCTTGGCCAAGATTCTGATCTCTTCTTTCAGATATTATTGATGCATACCAAAACACTCTGAAACTAAGTAGCTTAAAACAATGACCATTTTATTATTCACAACGATTCTATGGGTCTACTGGGTCAATTCTTGTACTCCACGTGGTATCTGCTGGGGTCCCTCACAGGGCTGCCTTCATCGTCAGGCTTGCCTAGGGTTCACATGACTAGAAAGGCTCCTCACATCGGGTAACTAGAACCCCTGGGGGCTGGCTGGGCCTTTCCCTCTTTCTTCTTAGTCTTTCATAAAAACTGGGCCCCTTTGCCTATGAGGCCCTTCTCTATTAGTTAGTCAGACTTCTTTACATAGCAATTGGCTTCCAAAATGGAAATTGCCAATCATCTTACACCTCAGCCCACAATGAGCCCAGCATCACTTCCAATGTATTCTATTATTGAAAGCAGCTCCAGGTCAGCTGATACAAGAGGAGGTATAGATTCAACATTTGGTGGGAGGAGGGCCGTGTGCATCCTGGGATGGGAAGAATTGGCTATACTTACAGACAACTCATCTCTAAGCCTCTGTTTCCCGATGTATAAAATGGGAGACAATAATAGGAGCCACCTTTATAAGCTTATCTGAGTAGAGTGAAGATTCCTTGTGATCATCACACAAAACGTACACTAATCGTGATCCCAATCATCATCATCATTATTATTATTGCTATTTTATTCCAATCAGGGTGTAAGTTGTTCAGGCTCATTCTGAGATTCACTTCTCTTTATTCAGTAAGATCAATGCCGTGCTAATCATCACCCCAAAGAGTACTGGAATCCACACAAAAATCCCTACTCTCTCTGCACAAGTCAGGGCTAGTCTGGCTGGGAATATTCAGGGCTTTCCAGCCTCTACACCTGCTCTCCACTTCCCTTTTGAGGTGTGGCTCTCATGAAAGGTCATCACTGTCTTTGGAGTTCACTTTCAAAATACAAGAGCTTTCTGCAAAATGCAAGACCTTGTTTTTATGAAATGGGCATTTGGCTTCTTGGAAATTCTTTTTGTTTCTTCTTTTTTTTTATTATTAGTTTCAGGTGTACAAAACAATGTACTAGGAAATTCTTAATGCCTTCTGTCTTTGAACTTTGAGATTGGATTACATACTTTCATGAAAGAAAAATAAAAAGCAGAAGGTAGCACAAAATGCACTCACTTCATAACTCAGATATTCAAAGAAAATGTCATTTCTGTGCTGATGTGGTTGTTCTCACCATATGGTATCCACCAGTGAGTGGGAGGAATAATTCTCTCAAGAGTCAATCTGATCATTTAAATAGCTCCTTTTAGATAGATCCATGTCTCTTGGATAAAATGCTCTGTCTCGTAGACAGTCTTTCCTTCCTCCTTGCTTCCCCTCTAAGATGTAAAGGGGACGATGTGGCTATTGATTCTTCCTGTACAAAGGGAAGACGGAGTCCTTGGAGCTATATCCTGTCCTTCCTCTGGTCTCCTGGGTAATATCCTTGTCCACCTGCTGGCTGCTGGCCCTGCAGACATTGGCAGCTGAAGTCTAAGGCTGATAACTTGTCATTTCTTGGGTGGCTTGGGTGACACTCCTAATGGTGCTGCTGCTGGTCTGATTCGATTTCAGCTGGGTTCTGAAGGCCTGGCCACAGCTCCCAAGCTACCCTAACTCAGGCAGTCAGCTCTGTAGCCCTCTCTCAGAAAAACTTCATCCCAACACAACAACCTCTCTGGCTTTCTCCATGGCCCAATTCTCAGCCCGTCTTGACTTCACTGCCAGTGCCATCACCTCAGTTTTTAGGAGTTTTTGCTCTCACAGGTAATGCCTTGATGACCATATTATGCGTGTCTGTTTTCCAGGAACAGATACAGAGGAGTGCAATTGTGGGATTATAGGTTATATACATCTTTATATTTTAAAAGAGTCCCATATTTATCTCCAAACTCACAATTACCAACTTATAGTTTATTTCCCCACACCCATGCTAATTCTAAAGATTACCCAACTTTATGAAGTTGGCTAATCCGATGTTTGTTAAAAAGAAATTTCATTACTGCTAAGTATTTTTTCTAATGTTTGTTGACCATATGTACTCTGTGAATTTTGTGTTCATATCTTTCTTTTTTTTATCAAGTTTTTGTCTTTTTTTCTTATGAATTTATACGCCTGAGTGTCTACTCAGCTTGGGCTGTTACAACAATATATCTTAGATAGGGTGGCTTACACAGCAGAAATTTATTCTCTCACAGCTCTAGAGTCTGGAAAGTCCAAGATCAAGGTGCCTGCCAAGTGGGTGTCTGGTGAGAGCTCACCCCTTGGGTTGCAGACATAGCTTCTTGCTGTGTCCTCACATGGCCTTTCCTCAGTGCATTCTTGTAGAGACTCAAAGAACTCTCTCCTATTCTTCTTATAAGGCCACCAATCGTATTGGACTATGATTAGTTAACCTTAATTACCTCCTAAAAGCTTTACCTCCAAATAACATCATATTGGGGATTAGGACTTCAACATATGAATTTTGGTGGAGACAATTCAATCTATAGCACCAAAGCACTATTCTTTTGCATGTTGTATAAATTTGCTTGTATATTTGCATTAGATATGTGTGTGTATAATATATAGGTATATATGTACACAAACACATATATACATATAATGTATATATGTACATATATGTATATATGCAAATAATTTCTCCGGGACCATAACTTGCCTTTTAATTTTGTTAATCATGTCTTTTATAATAAAGAAGTTCTTAGTTTTGATGTGTCAAATTTGGGCCGGCCGAGTGGCGCGGTGGTTAAACGCTGGCTTGGGACGCCAGCGGCCCCGGTTCGGGTCCCATATATGAGGGCCAGTGACACTGCCCTCAAAAAAAACAAAACAAAACAAAAATTAAAAATGAATAAGTACTGATGTGTCAAATTTGTTCATCTTTTCTTTTATGGCTTCTTATTTTTAGGATTTGTTTAAGAAGTCCTTCTACCCCAAAGGTCATAAACATGTTATTTGTTCTTCCATATTTAAGTAGAAAAACTTGCTCATAAGCCTTTGGAGACTGATGCCCTTCGCAGGAGCAGGAAGGGGGTACATTTTTAACTAATAGTTCAATTTCTTTAATGGTTATTAATGTTTTCTACTTCTTCTTGGACAAATTTTGATTTTTTATGTTTTCCTAGAAAATCATCCATTTCATCTGGGTCTCTAATTCATTGATATAGAGCTGTTCATAATATTCCCTTTAAAAATTGTTCTTTATATGTGTACATCTATCTGTCCCTTTTTATATCTGCTATTGCCTATTAAGTATTTTCCCTTTTTTAAATTTGTTCTAGCCAAATAATTTTTTACCTTAAAAAAGCAAACCTGTGGTTTTATTAATTTTGCTGTTTTTTCCATTTCATTAATTTCTGTTTTTATGCTATTTAATTTATTTCTTACTAATTAGTTTTGCTTTATTTTGTTTTTATTTTCAATCATTTTTATGTTCTAATAAATATATGTAAGGTTAGAGTTTTTTTTCTGAAAATTTCTTTGGCCATGTCCCTTTGGTTTTGATGTGTGCTGTTTTCATTGTGGTCCAGTTTCAAGTAGTTTATTTCCTCTTTAAACCAAGAGATCTTTAGAAGTGTGTGTTTGTATTTAAGAAGTATAGACTTTTTCTGGCTCCCTGTTCATTAATTTCTAAATTTATTGCATTATGGTCAATGAAAGTGGCCTGTATAATGCCAGTTTGTTTGTTTTTTTAAAAAAAAAGGAAGAAAAAAGTGTGTAGCTATTTCCTGTGGGCATACAGCAGAACCAAATTTGGTGAGTTCTGCATGTGTGCTTTTAGCCTAAAAAAAAAAAAGGCTTAACATTAAATTATTTTTACCATTTGGTGTTTTTATAGCTTCTGATAGGCAATAATTTATTACTGACTCATTCAGTCAACAGATATTTATTGAGTGCCTGCATGTTCTAAGCACCAAAGTTCTTTGGGAAACACAAAGTTGAGCAAACACAGACATTATCCGCCCTTATGAGTTTATAGCCTAGTGGGAGAAGCAGGCACAAAGAACAGGATCCCATTCGTGAAACAAGGGTTCGAAGAGAAAGACACTTGACTCTGTGGATGCATGTCACCAAAGAGCCTGTCCCAGGGAAAACTTTCCTGATATTTGAACAGAGAGCAGAAGGGGAGTGAAACCTAACTAGGAAGAAGGCTGGGAAGGGAGGAGAGCATTTGTACTCAAATGCAGAACAGCGAGGCCCTTTGTGCAAGTGAACAAGGTGTCCTGGGGTCCTAGGAGCAGGCCAGTGTGGCTGCAGGGCCCAAAAGCAACGTGTGCATGGTGCTGGAGCTGGGCAAGGTGTGTGGGGGGCATGGAGGGACAGGGGTGCAGACCATATAAGGCTTCATACAGAATTTTTATCTTTATTTAAGAAAAATGGGAAGCCATCTGAAGAATTTAGGTAGGCTTATGGGATCATATTTGTGGGTTTCAAAGATAACTTGAAGAGAAACTTGTATGTTTGTTGCAGGGAGTTTTTTTTTTTATTCCTTGATGTACATGCAGAGGTCCTACTTTCCTTCTTGCTCCCTCCCCTTAGTGAAGTTGAACTAAATATATATTTTTAAAAAATCATCCCACGTATTTTCTACTAGAAGGCTACAAATCACCCTGTACATTTGCAACCAAGCCTGCTGGTCATAGATTATAATAATAATCACATAATAAGAATGACAGCTGTCATTTTTGAGCATTTAATATGTGTTCTACCTCTGTGCGAGGTCCTCTACAAGTTTTATCTTATTTATTCTTCACAACAAACATATATATAAATATATATATTTTTTTCTTACCACACACATTGATCACCATGTCTGCCACCCTTTGTAAGGGCAACTCCTCTGCCTACCACCTCAGCTGAATGGGGGCCACCCCCAGTGGCTTTGATTTGTCCAATGTAATCATCCTCAGACCCACATGCATGAGCGCAGGCACACATACACGTGTGCACACATACATGTGTGCGCACACACACACACACACACACACACACACCCTCTGACTGGATCAGGGGTGGTACCTGCACCCACTGTACCCAACAGCAACCAACCCATTAGCCAACCAACAGTTTTTAGGGTATCATAACACATAAAGTTTTGTTCAAATAGATTCCAACTTTTAGAAATTTTAAGTTGGGCTATATAAAGGAAATCACTTAACGGCAGAAATGAAAGTTGAAAGATGAGAGGCTAGAGAAGCCATGATGGGCCTAAGAGAGTTGAGGGCAGGCGTAAGCCAAAGGTGTAAGCAAGCAGAAGCTATGAGGCAGAGGAAAGATACCCAGGGTGAGGAGGGGGAAGCTGGTTCACAGAGGGAAAAGAAGCGGACTCAAGAAGCCAACTTTTGATTGGTGCAGCCACTGTGGAAATCAGTATGGAGATATCTTAAGAAAACTGGAAATGGAACTGCCTTAACCCCCAGCAATTCCACTCTTAGGTACCTATCCAAGAGAAATCCAATATGCTAATTTGAAAAAATATATGCACCCCTATGTTTATTGCAGTGCCATTTACAATAGCCAAGACTTGGAAACAACTGAAATGCCTATCGGTAGACGATTGGATTAAGAAACTGTAGTACATTTTGCTCCACCTGGAGCTGGGCTGTGCGAGCCCCGGCGATGGTGTGGGCTGTAGCCCCTGCTGCAGTGGGCTGCCACAGGCTACAGTGAGTGGCCAGCAGCCAGCGTGAGCGGCCAATAGCCGCGGTGAGCGACATCCAGAGGTCGGCGACCGATCTGCCTCATCCGGGAAGAGCACAATGACTACCAACATGGGCCAGTGAAGCAACGTCCTCCGCAGCGAGACTGAGGAACAAGGGGACGGCAACTTGTTTGTTCCCCTTCCCCGATTCCTCAACGTTGTTCCCCTCCCCAAATTCCCCAATAAAATCTTAAAAAAAAAAAAAAAGAAACTGTGGTACATTTATACAGTGGAGTATTACAGCTATAAAGAAGAAAGAAATTGTACCATTTGCAACAATATGGATGGACCTAGAGAACATTATGCTAAGTGAAATAAGTCAGTTGGAGAAAGACAAATACCATATGATCTCACTTATATGTGGAATCTAAAGTAAACAGAAATAGTCTCAGAGACACAGAGGAAAAACTGATGGTTGCTAGATGGGAGCAGGGTGGGGATGAGGGAAAAGGAGAAGGGATTAGACAGCATAAATTGGTAACTACAATATTGCCACAGGGTTATGAAGGACAGTTTGGGGAATATAATTTGAAGAAGAAGAAGGAGAAGGAGAAGGAGAAGGAGAAGGAGAAGACTC
Source organism: Aselliscus stoliczkanus (assembly GCA_033961575.1). Taxonomy (NCBI): domain Eukaryota; kingdom Metazoa; phylum Chordata; class Mammalia; order Chiroptera; family Hipposideridae; genus Aselliscus; species Aselliscus stoliczkanus. Next base: position 131,216,680 of record CM066730.1, read on the forward strand.
TTGGAGAGTAGTTGATGAACACTAGAGAAAAAGTCCACACGTTCATACCTTGGGACCCAATTCCAGCCTCTGAAAGCCCAGCCACGGAGTGTTTCCTACTCTCTGTTTTGCATGAAATGCCTGCCTCCTTCATCAGGCCTTACCAGAAGCTTATTGCAGAGTGTTTCTGAAGGAATTGCTGCTTCGTGCCTTGCAAGCATTCCCACGTGCAAATGAAGACACAGAGGCTCAGAGAGGTTAAGTAACTTGCCCAAATTGCCACAGCAAATTGACAGAGCAGAAATTCAAACTCAAATCAGTAGACTGTAAAACCCTCATGCTTAGGCATAACATTGTGAATATTATAACAGAAGGAATTATCTGTTCAAAAATATTTACTCAGACATTTAGCTTTTCTTACCTTGAAAATACACACAACGGGCACACTACTTTCAAATTAGTAATCCAAGTGACTTGGCATTATTGGACTGTTGTTAAGTACTACGGCTTAACCATGGTTTCACATAAGAGGACACTTGCTTCTAAGTGGACTGCATAAAAACAGTGTTTTGACCTAGTCAGCTATTTGGAGAGTGGGGGTGGGGGGAGTGGGGGCAGGGACACATGATAGGTTCATAATTTCTCTTCCAATAACTGGCTAAAGTCTTGTATTTCTGAGACCGGATGATCCATTCACCCAGGGAATGGCCCTGGGTGAACTGGGTCATGCAAAAGAAACTTTCAGTCATCACTAGATTGCTGCTCATGTAGTTTTTTTTTGTTTGTTTTGTTTTTGTTTTGTTTTGTTTTTTGGTAGTGGAGAAATAGAGCTAGGTGCCCTATCAACCCTAATTGTGGTCCTCTATGTAGAATGTTGTCTTCCTTGTAAAAGAGTTTCCAGGTGAAGTGGCAAGGAGAGTGAATCCAAACAAATTTTTTGAGTGCCTAGTAAGTAGGAGACCTCGTGCCAGGGAAAGCTCAGTAAAAGTCAGTAATCAATCCACAAGGCCTGAAGCAGGTCACCTTCGCTGTGGCACAGTAGGACATCTCTGAGGCATCCTTCTGGCAAACCAACAACCCTTTCTCTCCAGAGACTCTTCTCGCAACGTGTGCATTGACCAATTGCCTCTCCAGATTGTCTGAATCTTGTGCTGAGGGCAGTGGGGATCCTCCTCTTTGGTGTCCCTTTCCAGAAAGCCTTTATGTGTCCTGAGTTAATTGCAGCTGGAGACATTTCCTTTCCTGACCTTTGCCAAACCACCTTTTACCTAATTCCTGGCCTTTTACTCTGTCTACAGGGGGTGTGGCTATGACCCAGAGACCAAACAAACCCACAAAGACTAGACAGGTTAGGAAAGTCCCAGTGGGATGCAGCAAGCAGTAGTTGCATGTCCCATGAGGGTTGGCCAATGAATAGTGACAGAGTCAAGTGACAAAGATCAAAACCAAGCCTTGAGAGCAGCCAGAGAGTTACCTGGGTCCATCTTCACTCTTCTTCCTTATCCATAACCCTCTGCACTATTACTTTGCTTCTTATTTAAATTCTTTTTTTTAAAAAAGATTTTATTGGAGAATTGGGGCAGGGGGACAGCATTAGAGAGTCAGGAAAGGGGAACAGACAAGTTGCTGTCCTTTTGTTCTTCAGTCTAGTTGGTATGACGTGATTTCACTGGCCCATATTGGTATTATTGTTGCGCTCTTCCCAGGTGAGGCAGATCGGTCACTGGCCACTGGACAGTCACTCACAGCGGTTCTTGGCAGCTCATGCCGGTTGCCGGATGCCGGCTGCTCAGGCCGGCTGCCAGCCTCTCAGGGTAGCTTTAAGGCAGCCCACTGCAGCGTATGACTCATGGCAGCCCAGTTCCAGGTCAAGCTGTTGTTCACCATCTTAAATGTAGAGGGCGCAGCATCACTGGCCCTAATGTGGGATCCGAACCGGGGTCTTGCTGCTCAGAGGGGGCATCCCAAGCCAGCTCGTTTTTTTTTTAAAGGTTTTTATTGGGGAATTGAGGGAGGGGAACAGTATTGGGGAATTGGGGAAAGGGACCAGCCAAGTTGTTGTTCTTCAATCTTCGTTGTGGAGGGTGCCAGTCACCATCTGGCTTCCTGTCAGCACCTCTTAGCCTCTAAGCTCAAGGTGCTGTGTCCAATCTTAGTTGCGGGTGGGCATAGCCACCATTCCATTAGGGAATCGAACCAGCAGCCTTGTTAAGAGTGCACGCTCTATCCACTGAGCCATCTGGGAGGCAGCTCAGCTCACGGTGCTGAGTTCAGCTTTAGCTGCGGGTGGGCATAGCCCACCATCGAACATGCAATCTTGTTGTTACACCAGCTGGTCCATCCTGCCACCTGTTAGCAGCTCAGCGCCAACTCAGCTCTGAAGCAGCATCACTGGCCCATGTGGGAATCAAACTGGCAGTCCTGTTGGTCAGAGCTCGTGCTCTAAGCCAGCTCTTAACCAATGCGCCACTCTGCCGGCCCTTAAATTCACTTTTTAACTTAATTAAATAAAACATCTTATCAGTATAGTAAATAAAAGATGAAGATCACTTGTCAAAAATAAAGAAGGAAGCCTTAAAAATAGCGGTAACTATTAAGGTGAACATCATCTGTCCATGTTTCACCTAAAATCGTAGCTCATGGCCATCGGTGAGTGCCTGCCTTGCTTTGGTCTGCTTTGGGCTGGGGTATCTGGGCCTGACCTAGTGTCAGCCCTTCATGTGGGACCTGTTCTTACCAGCTATGGATGAGAGACCACAGAGAAGTTACTTAAGCTAGCTGAGCCTGTCTCCTTCCCTGTCAATGAGGGAAAATAGTATCTGCTCTGTAGGGGTACTGCAAAAATCAGATGAAATATTGCAATGAAAGCACTTAGCACAAGACCTGGCACTTATTATATATTCCATAAATGCTGTCTAAGTTTTCCAGGGTTCTCTCAAAGTACACTTGTGATTTTCAGACCATCCATCACGTTTGTTCGGGAAATAAGGCTTTTATGGATAAGACCAAAGTTCAACTTGGCAATAGAAAGCATCTAAGCTAAAAACAGTGAGGAAGATATAATTATAGTACTATTATTACTAAGCACAACAAACAGTAAACTAGAACAATGGTTCATGAGGTTCAATTAGCCAAGATTAAGGGGGCCCAGGGCTACCTCCAACAGAAAGTGTCGGCCAGGTCCTCTTTAGCACAACCACCTCACCCAAACATCCCTCTAGAGGAGCCTAATGTTAGATTCTTGGCAGCACAGGCTAGAAGCAAGCCAGGTCTGTTTGAGTCCAGAGTCCTCAACCTAACTTGGCACAGCATCACAGTCAGCCCAGTTGGGGCCAGGGACATGGCTCTCTCCAGTCAGGATGCCTCTCAGCCCAGGTTAAAGGGTCACATTGGTGGCCAGTCCACAGCCTCCAGCATAGCAGCTTCCAGACATTCTGCCACAGAATTTTCCCAAACAAAACACCCTCCTTCCTGTATAGCTTAGCTCTGGCCACCTGGACCTCCTCTCGCTTTCAACCACTTCCTTTCTTTCTCAACACCAGCTTCTCTTTACAGGCCCTGAGTTTCTTCACAAAGTCAAGTCACTTCACCCATTTTCCAGGATATTAATCTCCTTTCCTTTCTCTCCTCCCTTCCCCTCCCCTCCTTCCCCTGTTCTTCCCTCCCCTTCCTTCTCCTCTCCTTCCTCTCTCTCTCATTCACTTTCTGTTTCATCCTTCCTTCTCCTTCCCTTTGTCCATCTCTCCCTCCCTCCCTCTCGTCTTGCCTTCTTTCACAAATGTTTCTGGAGCATTTGCTAATGGGATAGTTATTGTGCCAGGAGTAACAGTGGTGATGGGATCCTTGTCCTTATGGGATGTTTACTCTAAAAGGAAAGGCTAACACTAACAATTCCTTCAATGGTTATTTAATTACACCAGCAATAATGCTTTAAATAACAGATCCAAGTGAGCCAGATTCTACAGGACTTATTTGACATTTTCCACATCCAGTTGGTGTATGTAATATACTAGATTGTGACAGTGCTACAGAGAAAGGATTACGAGGTCTGACAATTAAGTTTGGGAACTCATCCCAGAAAAAGTGCTACATACCTCATTGCTGAATATCACTAAGGTCAGCTTCAAAGTACTCCCCTTGGGGAGCTATGCACTGACACCAGCACCTAGTCTACACTTCAAAGCAATTTTGGAGCTCTTCTGGAATGGCCATCAAAGCTGTCCTCATATTACCCTTGATGTCCTGAATGTCATCAAAATGTCTTCCTTTCCATAATTCCTTTATCTTCAGGTAAAGAAAGAAGTCATTGGGGGCCAGATCAGGTGAGTAGGGAGGGTGTTCCAATACAAGTATTGGTTTACTGGCTAAAAACTCCCTCACAGTCAGTGCCCTGTGAGCTGGAGAATTGTCGCGATGCAAGAGCTTCTTTGGGACCATTTGTGTGTGTGTGTGTGTGTGTGTGTGTGTGTGTGTGTGTGTGTGTGTGTATAATATTCTTTTTATTTATTTTTTATTTTATTTTATTTTTTATTGGAAAACAGTGTGTTTTTCCAGGACGCATCAGCTTTAAGTCAAGTAATTATTTCAATCTAGTTGTGGAGGGCGCATCTCAGTGGCCCACGTGGGGAATCGAACCAGCAACCTGGGTGTTCTGAGCACTGTGTTCTAACCACCTGAGCTAATGGCCATCCCCTTACGGACCATTTTTGCACACACCTTTCTCAGGCCAAGATTTTCAGTTAAGATTTTCCTAACTGTTTCTCTATGGATGTTTTCTTGGTCAGCTATGCTTCTCACAGTCAGCCGATGATTTGAATGCACAATTCGATGAATTTTTGCAATGTTTTCATCAGTTCTGCTCATCACTGGCCCCTCCTGACCTCTCTTCATCAGAGACACATTCTCTACTCTCAGAAAAACATTTAATCCATTTGTACACCGCCATTTTCTTCATGGCATTATCCCCATAAACTTGGACTGACATGGCCCTGATTTCACTTCCACTTACCAAGTTGAAGAAGAAATTTAATGTTTGTTCGTTGCTCTAATTCTAGCTCAGACATTCTCGCAACAGCACACAAAAACATGCAAAAACAATAATGAACCCCATTCAGCAAGACGCCGTCACATGTTGACGTGAACACAGCTGTGAGATGCTAATATACAAAGGTTATGAAACCTTATGGAGCTGTTTGTAGTGTTGCCAATATAAGTGCACAGTGGCAAGTTCATGAACTTAATTGTCAGACCTCGTATGTCTGCTTTACATTATCTCTCCAGCATCTAGTACAAAGCCTGGTATATACACAGCATACATTCAGTAATTAGTTGTAGAAGACATGAATAAAATGCTTTTAAATATAAGCTGTTAGTGCTCATTTATACATGGGAGTCATGAGGGAAAGTCAGAGGTGGCAGGTGTTCCCTTTTTCCACCGCATCCTCCCCTCCCCACCACCTGCCCACACCACCAACAGCCAGATTATTAATAGCCAACTAGGAACAAAAGTTATGAGGTGTCAAGGGATGGATGAAGTCAAATACCCTCCTAGATTCCCTGTCCTCAGCTCCCTCATTGAGGAAAACCTACCCAGGAACCCCCAGCTTTGGGGACAAAAAATACACAATAATTTTGCCTGGCTTTATGGTTTCCTTGGTGTGGAGGCATTTCGACTACTCTCTCCATTGCCAAATAAGTGTCTCAATTTATGTCCACATTGGGACTGTTTATTCTGACCACTTCAATTACATAGAAAGCAGTGAGTTACTGACAACTGCATTCATATGATCAGCTATGAAAAGAAATTCATCCAAAATGTGTGTGTGTGTGTGTGTGTGTGTGTGTGTGTGTGTGTACTCAATTTTCAGGAATAACTGAAAGGAGGAAATATCCAGGATATATTTATGCCATCACATTTTCACTTCAAACTGGAAAATGGAAATAAGGTATTGAAGGATGGGAGGAAGCAAACTGAGAAAGAAAACAAAACCTTTCATTATAGCAAAGGCACCATTGAGAGGCAGGGTCGTGAGGGAGGTACCAGTATCACCTTCAGGAACATGTGTGGAGGTCACCCTGGGTGATGAGCAAGCAGATCAGGCATCCTGCTGGGGGCAAAGAGCCATGGTCTTGACCTGGATTTGACCTGGCTCTGATAAGAAGCTGTCCAACTTGGCAGTGATGTGACAGTAAATTGTGTGGATTCGAACAGCACCATTCATGCCAGAAAAACTTGATTGCTTTTTTGGACAGAATTATCCTCATTGTTACTGTGAGCTGGACAAAGAAAAAAGTGCAAGATTTGCAGCATCTTTAACCTTCTGGCTTGGGACACAATCAGCCCTTTTCTCCCTAATACCCGGGGGAAGGAGGCTGATGTAAAGGCTAGTGAGGTCACTTCAGTGCGCTGTGTGGCCTGGCAGGCATGTCAGAGTGAAAGAGATGGACGCTCAGCCCACTTGGGGACCAACAACAGTTCCATGTGCTCACTTCATAAACTCAGAATTTTATAGCTGTAAAGGATATTAGTGACCACCCCGTTCAAAAGCCCTGAACTAGTTCAACCCATTGTTTCCAGGGTGAGACTGAGGTCAAACACGGGAAATGACTTATTCAAAGAACATTCCCAAGCTAGCAGCAGAGCCAAGACCTGCTCACAAAGTATCCCCTTCTGCTTTCATTGCTTCACACAGTAAGTGCTAGCCATCATCATCATCATCATCATCATCATCATCATCATCTTCACTATTGTGTGCACTCACACACCCTGTAGCAATTATTATTATTATTATTATTTTTTAAGATTTTATTGGGGAATGGGGGAGGAGAACAGCATTGGGGAATCGGGGAAGGGGAACAGACAAGTTGCTGTCTTTTTGTTCTTCAGTCTAGTTGTGGAGGACGTTGCTTCACTGGCCCATGTTGGTATCGCGCTCTTCCTGGATGAGGCAAATCGGTCGCCAGCCTCTGGCTGGTCGCTCACTGTGGCTATTGGCAGCTCACGCTGGCTGCCGGCCACTCACTGTAGCCTATGGCAGCCCACTGCAGCAGGGGCTGCAGCCTACACCGTTGCCGGGGCTCGCACAGCCCAGCTCCAGGTGGAGCTGTTGTTAGTTGTAGAGAGCAGTGTCACTGGCCCTCATATGTGGGATCCGAACCAGGGCCGCTGGCGTCCCAAAACCAGCTCTTAACCAATGCGCCACTCGGCCAGCCCCCTGTAGCAATTAGATAGTGTCTTCCCACTTGGTGAATGCAGACACCAGGTAAATTACCAAGGGCCACACAGCTAACCTGTGGAACAGAGTCTGCCCCAGGTGCTCTTTCCAGCCCTCATGCTGTCTGTCCTGTGATCTATATGTGATAAAGCTACAAGCCTGAGAGACCCTGTGATCACTAACTCCAGAGAATAACCCTGCTAACTTTGTCCTCACAGTAGCTGGGCTGTTAGAATGCTCCCCCTGGGAATAGAATAAACAAAATCTTGAGGATGAGTACGTATTTTTTTCTCTCTGGTGAGTGTACAAATGAGAACCATGCTGGAAAGCCTAAACAGGTCAGACATGAGGCTGGAGAGGCAGGCAAGGAGCAGATCCTAGATCCTCTCCATATTAGGGTGCTTGGAGTTTGGTTTATCTGGAGACTTTGGTGGGGTTTAAGCAAAGAAAGGCCATGTTAAGACTTGTGCTTGGGGTATTTCATGCTGGCAGTTGGCTAAGGGATGGATTTGAGAGGGTTGGAGGAGAGTGGGGAAGAAGTGAGAGGAGGCAGCTGCTTAGGTGAGATGGTGGGGATTGACCATCTCAGTAGTTTAGGGAAGCAATGGAGGGGCAGATAGAGAACAAGATGAGGAAGGGGAAGAGTCAGGATGAGTCTCTTAGCTTTGAGGACTGAGCGGGATAGAGTAGAGGAGAATGAGTTGGCCTGGAGGAAAAGACTAAAAATTCTGGATTAGACAGTTTGAGATAAAGATGCCTAAAGGTTATTTTAGCCTGGATTGCTCCAAAGCACGGCCTGGGGCAAAGATTTATAAGGTGTGATCACAAAATACGGTGAATATTTTTTTAAAAAAATTATTACAGTAAAAGACACATTGCCAATCATCCCCCTCAAAATGCTCTACCTTGCTTCCAACACACTTATCGCATCATTCTTGCCACTTTCTGATGCAGTTCTGGAAGTCCTCCTTTAGGAGCATCCTTACTTCATCCTCCGTCATGACAACATTCCATGTCACACATCTCTTCTGGGATGGCAATTCCTGTCAAATAAAAACATTACGGTGTGTCCTGATCCACCCCACCTTATTCACTGGATCTGACACTGCATGACTTCTGGTTCTTCCACAAAGTCAAAAAAGACCACGGGGCCGGCCGAGTGGGTCGGTGGTTAAGCGCTGGCTTAGAAAGCCAGCGGCCCCGGTTCGGGTTCCACATATGAAGGCTAGTGACACTGCCCTCAAAAAAAAAAAGACCACAAAACGTAAACTATTTGAATCAATTCAGGACATCAACGCAGCCACGATAGCGCAACTAAAGGCACTCACAAAAGAGGACTTCCAGTACTGCTTCAGAAAGTGGCAAGAATGATGGGATAAGTGTGTTTGAAGTGAGGGGTATTAATGGCAATGTATTTTTTACTGTAATAAATTTTTTTAATTTAAGCATTCACTGTATTTTTTTTTATCATACTTTGCATGTGCTGGTTGTTTGTTTGGGAAGTGAGCCCAGGGAATAGGAGTGAGGACCAGGAAGGATAATATAAGGCCACATGGAAAGTCAATCAAGGGTGTGTATCATGTTGGCCACCTCAAGGGACACTGACCCTGGATCCCCTTGGGGACTTTTGGGGAGCATTTTCATTGCATCTCAGGATTGTCCACCGAAAGGCAAAAGGGAAAAGTAGTTATCCACTGGTTTTTCATACCTCAGTGGTCCAGGGCTCCCCCGTGGAATGTTATGTCCACCTTCCAATGCCCAAATCTGGGTTGTACATGCATAAATGCCAAGTGCTTCCCCAAGCATCCAGGATAAATGAATAGGTGTCCTGGGGCATCAGAGAAGCCCCAAGTCAAAGCAAGGTGTAAGCCACTTGCAACAGTTAAGTCTAAGTTATCTGCAAAGTATCAGTGTCTTTACCAGACAATGCTTCATTTATTTGTTTCTCTTCCACACAAAGTCCATTGTGATCCTCTAGAGCAGTGACTTTGAGGTTCCTTGGTTGCTGTGGTAAAGGTAGAAAAGGAAAGCTGGGAACCTGCCATGAGTTTGTCAGTACTACAGCTTGGAAATGACCCACCACACTTTGTCTGGACTAGTCATATGGCCTCTCCTAATGACAAAGAGGCTAGGCAATCTGAGGGGACACATGGAATATTTGGTGAGCATATTTTCTCTATCACATGGAGGGCGGGGGGAATAATCTACACCTATAATAAATAAATAAGGTATATACTATATAAGAAGGTGGTAAGTACCATGGAGGAAAGTAGAGCAGGGTAAGGAGGATGGGCAATGTTGTGTGTGGGGGAGAGAGGGTAGCATTTCTAAACAGGGTAGTCATAGTAAGCCTCCCTGAGAAGGTGGCATTTGAGTAAAGCCCTAAAAGGGATGAGGTTGCCATTTGAATATCTGAGAGAAGAGTGGTCTCAGCAAAGAGAACAGTCTGTACAAAGCCCTGAGGCAGAAAGACATTGTAAGGAGAAAAGAGTAGTAGGGAGTGAGGTTGGAGAGGTAAGTGGAGCACAGGGAGAAGAGAAAGAGTGTTCAGAGAGAGTAGGGCCTTAGGAGCCATTTGTCAAAACTTTGACTCAGAGGGGAAAGGGTTGGAGCAGAAGGGTGTGAAGCTTTAACGTGACTGATGTGGCTGGTCTTTGGAGAATAGATTGTATGGACAGAGGTCTCCAGGGAGAAGGCCATTATAGCCATCCGACTGGGAGATGATGGTGGCCTGGACCAGGATGGCAGCACTGGGAAGAAGCAGCTGAATTCTGGAAATTTTGGAAGTCCATATCACGAGGGGTGATTTATGGAGCTTCTGTGCTTCACTGGCCCTAGCTGAGTAGGTCATGGCAGCCCAGAGTCCCCAGGATGAAAGTACGGGTATCTCTGAGTCCATGACAGGGTGCGGGAGCAGGGAGAGGGCAGTGGGACACCCAGTGCCAGGCGGAGAAATCGGTGGACTCTAAGCCAGGTCCTGCACATACTCGTAGAGCCTGGCAATGGATGTGCCTCCAGAGCACACGGGACCTGCCATAGGAGTGATCGCCCCCATTTACCACTAGATCACAGCTCTGTAGCTCTCCACCTGTCTCCTATCACACAAATACACACTGAGGAGCAAGGTGAGGAGATTGAGGCCTGCAGGGTCAAGATGACCTAAATAGCCAGGATCAGAGTCAGAAAAGGAACCTCAGTGTCCTGCCTTCTAGCTTAGAGCTGCTCTTCCCTCTTTTGACCCATTCTTAAGAGAATTGGGGCAGGGGATTGGAATGGGCAGAGTGAGACTCTCTTACTTATTCTCCTATCCCCCCCCACCCCACTCCTCTGCACTTGGCATAGGCTTTTGGGAGTCTCCACAGCCAGTAGAACTTTTTAGGTCTAGTGCTATGAAGTAGATGGAAGTATAGCAAGACAGTCACAGTCTGTATAGTAGTTAGAGGTGAAAAACACAGGCTCTGGTATTAGAACTATTCCCAATCCCAGTTTGTTCATAAGTTAGTTATGGTGCCCTGTAAGGTTACTTTAACCTCAGTAAGCTTCAGTTTCCTTATATGAAAAACGGAGATAATAAACCTATCTTATAGGGTTGTTATAACAAGTGTAATATATGTAAAATGCCTGGCTCAGCATAAGAGGATGTGACAGATTCTGCAAGTTGGTTCACTCAAAATCTATTCTCCAGCTTCTTCTTCTTTGCCTTCCTCTACTGAAGACGGTAGAAAACAAACATACTCAAACTTTCAGCTCTCCTGTATCTAGAGATGGCCACAAATCCCAGCTATGGCCAATGAGATGTTAGTAGAAGTCCCTGGCTTTTCCAAATAAAAAAGCAGAGCTTCTGAGCAGCAAGTCTTTACTCCTCCCCCACACCTCCATGCCTGGAACTCAATGATGAGGGTAAAGGTAGAGCAGTCATCTTGCAGTTATATGGTAGCAAGCACAGAGATCACAAGGGAAGGACAATGGGGTGGCAAGATAGAAAGTGCTGGGTATTTAATGACATCATTGAGTTGCTATTTTAGTCAATGGCTACCTGCCCAGAAATGTGTTGTTGAGACAAATACCTCCTTACTAGTTACTTGCCAGTGTTTGCTGGAGTTTCTGCTATGTGAAGCAAACACAATTAATAACAATGGCTGTCGTCGTCATCATCATCATCATCATCATCATCACCATCATCATCATCATCATCATATCTGTTCTCCTGCATCTGCAAAACCTTCAGTTCACAGCTTTAGATTTTATTATCTGGATGGGGAAGCCAATTAAGATTTCTTAAATGAACCTCTAAGGCATCATTTCCCAGAGAGTATTCCAAGAAACATTGGTTCTTCCAGATATTACTACATATTCTGAGAAAAGAAAATGCTCTATTGTCAAGTGGAGAAATGGTTGTACCTGGCAGAGATCTTTATAACAGTGGTTTCAATTTGGCATTCTATTGTATTTGAGGTCTTTCCAAAGGATATGTGTAAAAGGATAAAAAAAAGAGTCAATTTCAGATCCTCAACTACCATAAGCCCTCTTCCCAGTCTGAGGACTCCCCTGTACCTCTGTTCTCCATCCTATCCTTTCATGTCCATCCACCCACCTTACCAAAGAAAGCTGCATCTTCTGACAACCAGAAGCTGCCCTGGTGCATTGTACCAAAGCATAGAAAACTCTGTGCTACAAAAGGACAACTCCAAATAATGGTGTTTTACTGGATTCTAACGACTGAAATCAATCCCTTTGCAAGCCATGTGGTCCCAAATTCTTGACTTGCAACAGAATTGAAGGATGTCTAATTGAATCATCAGCTTATGACCATTAAAGGTATTTTTTATGGTTAATGACTGTGATGCTTGTCTTATACCTCTAAAATAGTTTAGACTTGAATGGCAATGCTATGAAACCCATTCTCACCTACGTATTTATGTAATCACAGTTTCTCAATGGCCATATCTATAAAAATAATAAATAAGAATAGGATGGATGTGGCACCCTGTTTCATTCTAGCAATAGATAAAAATGGATAAAAAAAGCAACTGGGAAAAAGAGCTACTCAGCTTATTAATGAATACAATTACAATACAAATTTACTTTTTACATTTATAATTATGCATCAAAATTTGCAATATTTTGTTTTGTTTTGACTAACTCTGTACTAAAGATAACTAAATCCAGAAGAAAAAAATTTAAAACACTTTGCAGTCCTTGACTTACATTTGTGTGTGTGTGTGTGTGTTCAGGTAGTAGGTAGGTAGGTAGAGAAGTATGAAAGAGTGACCAATAACAGACTTTCAAGCATTAAAACATTGTTTTAGAATAAAATGTTGTTGCCAAAGTGGAATGGTGAAAATGTTTATTAAAAAATAGCTTCTTGGGCCGGCCGAGTGGTGCGGTGGTTAAGCGCTGGCTTGGGAAGCCAGTGGCCGAGGTTCAGGTCCCACATATGAGGGCAAGTGACACTGCCCTCAAAAAAAAAAAAAAATAAATAAAATTAAATTAAAAAATAGCTTCTTAACAAGATGGCGATGGCTATCAAGTCACAGTGGTTGGTGTCAAATTGCTATGGTATTTAGAATTCCTTGGGAAACTTTTAAGAGAGTAATGTAAGAGCTCTATTTTTAAGTGGCAATATTTATAATATGTCAGAAATCACCTCCTTCATGACTATTTAAACTTATCATGAAACTTTTTAAATGTTTACTTTTAAAATGGATGAGGGGTATATAGTTTTCAAAATTTTTGGAGGAGTACGCAGGCCAAAACTTGAAGATCATTAACTTAAAGGATCTGCTTTCCTGAATACATAAAAATGCCAAGTAATTAAGAATGATATTGTGGAAACAGTGCTTCTACAACCATTTGTTTTTTAAAAGGCTAATTATACTCACTGCCCTGCATATTGTACATGTTCCCGGCAAACCTTTACACGTAGATAATACAAAGGTAAACTTTACCTCCTGTATCTCTCCCACTTCATCACAAAAAACAGGTGTTTGGAACCCAAAGTAATTAATCTATTAATAAGGTTTCATCTAAACTATGAACAAGAAGATGATACAGTCCACAATCAAGGAGCTTAAAAGTGAAAGACATTTAGAGAACAAAATACAGACAAAGAAAAAGGACAGGATGCATAATAAAAAGCAAATTAAATATGTTATCAGTGAGAACTGAGTAGGAAAATTAGACAGTACAGAAGGATGATAGTTAAATGTTCTCCCCAACTGTCTTTTGAAGAATGTATTATCTACTTTTATGGGATACATATGATAGGGCCCAGTATTTCTAGAAAGAGATGAAAAATGCAAAGACCAGCCATTAAGAATAATGAAGAGCTGATTTTGTTGAATGGTCTGGATACATTTTGAAGTAGTGCATTTATTAAAAGATTGGTGTTTCTTGCTAAATGTAACAGGAAGTCAAATAGTAACCCAAGGGATGTTTTAGAGAGAGTTACACTTCTAGGAAGGATGGAGTTACTTGGGGTGTATTAAGCCTGCATTAAAAAAAATTTTTTTTTGAAGGAAATATTTATTTTGTAGAGAATCTTCGGCAATCAAAATTTCTGCTTAGATTCCTTCCACTATGTAAAAGGGAAAATGGGATAAAAGAAAATAAAACTTCAGGTAAATATGGCCATCACCACTATTATGAGATGATCAAATTGTAGCTTGAATTAATTCTAATCACTAAAGCCAACTTTTGGATAATGGTAATACACATTATTAATAATAACCCCATTTATTAGTTAATAATTAATGCTAATAACTGAATAAATTATTCAGTTTTACACCTACTTTTCAAGCTTTATTTAAGCCAGAAATCCTAACATCTCCTCTAGTAAAAGTGTCAGAATGATCTAAAGACAGAAGAGATGTGGGAAAGACCTGATTAATTCACAGTTGAGACTCATGATGCCTGAAAATAATAAGGAACTGAGTGAATATGGCAGGAAAGTAGATTTCCCAGTCCATCCAGGAGAGAACAGAAGATCGGCCTTGAAGAAAACAAAACAGGACCGGCCGAGTGGCACATTGGTTAAGCGCTGGTTTTGGGATGCCAGCGGCCCTGGCTCGGATCCCACATATGAGGGCCAGTGACACTGCCCTCTACAGCTAAGATGGTGAACAACAGCTCCACGTGGAGCTGGGCTGCTGTGAGTCCCCGGGGATGGCATAGCTGCAGCCCCTGCTGCAGTGGGCTGCCAGAGGCTACAGTGAGTGGCCCGCAGCCAGCGTGAGCGGCTGGCAGCCAAGCGTGAGCTGCCAAGAGCCGCGGTGAGCAACATCCAGAGGCCAGCAACTGATCTGCCTCATCCGGGAAGAGCGCAATGACGATACCAACATGGGCCAGTGAAGCAACATCCTCCGCAACTAGACTGAAGAACAAAAAGACAGCAACTTGTCTGTTCCCCAATTCCCCAACGCTGTTCCCCTCCCCCAATTCTCCAATAAAATCTTTAAAAAAAAAAGAAAGAAAACAAAACAACAGAAGCAGCCAATTAGCTCAGGTGGTTAGAGCACAATGCTCATAACACCAAGGTTGCCAGTTTGATCCCCACATGGGCCACTGAGATGTGCCCTCCACAACTAGATTGAAACAACTAATTGACTTGGAGCAGTTGGATCCTGGAAAAACACACTGTTCCCCAATAAAAAGAAAGAAGCAAGGAAGGAAGGAAGGAAGGAAGGAAGGAAGGAAGGAAGGAAGGAAGGAAGGAAGGAAGGAAGGAAGGAAGGAAGGAAGGGAGGGAGGGAGGGAGGGAGGGAAGGAAACAAAACAACAAAACAATTCTCTCAGTTTCAGTCCATGCCAACACCACACATCGTGTTGGTTACTGTTGAATGAAGAATAAGACTCTTCCCCACTGAATTTGCTCATCCTTCTGCATTGCTTTGCTCATCATATGAGTCCATAACCTGTACACCTGCACATGGCAACCCTGATCCACTATCTACCCGTTTGCCTAAACTAGAAACCTGGGAATCATCTTTGATTTCATCTAGTATTTTCCTAACCCACTTCTCTCCCTCCCAACAGCTGCTTCCTAGTCCCCAAACTGCTCCTGGGAGTAAGTGTTCGTCTCCTAGCAAACAGCTCAATAAATACATGTGAAATAAATGACATGATCTGATCTGATCTATGATTGACCTCTTTACCCAAGGAGTGCTCTGCCAAGAATGAGGAGATGGATACAAAAACCCTTTGTTCTTTGGGCTCTTCGGGTGACATCTCCTCCAGGAAGACTTCCAGATTCTCTCCTACCAATCTAACTGAGGTATGTGACCCTCCTCTGATTTCCCAAAGCACCATGTGCTTACCTTTACATAAAACCTTATAATTCCATCTTGCAACAGTTGATTTATTTGTCAGAGTCTCCCACTAGTTAGGGACTTATATACCTGGATCTCCAATGTCTAGCAGGTATCCAGAGTAAAGCACAAAGACAATGAATGTTGTTGAATGAATGAATGAATGAATGATACAAGGGATAAATGTAATAAATGACACACAAAAAAATAGCCCTATGAGGAGACAGATGAAGAAGCAGTTAATTGTTACTGGGCTGAGTGACAGTGCAAAATGCCTTTTTAACTGGTCTTGAAAGATGAGTTAGTTTTCCTAGAGATCAGAGCAAGGAAGGGTATTGCAAGCAGGAGGAATAGCATGAACAGAAGCATGTGGTAAGAAAGCACATGAAGCATTTAAGACAATGGGAGCCTGCCAAAGCTCAGGAACAGCTTTGAGCTGGAGGAAATGGGACAGATGTGGCTAGAACGGTTGTTTTAAACAAGTTGTGAAAGACCTGGAAGGGCTACCAAAGGGTTTGAAGATGATAAAGTAGCAAGTCACCGAAGTTTTAAGCAGAGTAATAACGTGATCAGATCTTTAAAAGAAAAAAATATTTTGTTTCCTTTTTGGTAACTAAATGCCACAGATCAAACTTCCTCCATTTTTGTATTTTTTGATGTTTCATGGAAACATACAGACAAACAAACAAAAAAAAACAACAAAGCCCAGCTGAAGCAATTCTTCTTTACTTGTCTTGCCTGGTCTGAACTGGGCGTATTTTTTTTCTTTTCCTTGTTTTCTGGCCAGTCGTTTGGTGAAGTGAGTGCATCATACAGCTGGGAAAACACGAGCTTCTCGAGTTTGTTTGGCTTCAGAGCTATGTGGGTGAGGCGAGTCTGGGCAGTGTGTCAGCTCCTTCCTGAAAGTCTGGGTCAAGGAAGTCCACAGCACAGCCTTGTTTACATGATTTTGCTTTCAGTGTCGAGAACACTGATTCTGATGACTGCAAAGGTGTATGTGGTTGCCATTGGCTCACAACCCTGTAATTCTTTTGAAAAGATGATCTGATTGGGACAACTGTGACCTTATTTTAATACCTCAGTTCCTTTTGAAACACTCAGATGAAAAGTGATGCATTATTTTGCTAGTGGCTCTAGTTCCTGGCTAACCATAATAGTTTGTTGGATCACTGGGAGTAATTCTGTGGGACTGAGTTTGCTGAGCTGGCAGATTTGGAGGGGTGGACAATGAGTGACAAATCTCAAGCAACTCTTCTGACCTAGACACTTGAAGTTATAGTTAATTGACAGATGTTGACTGAGTGCCTGCTATGTGCCAAGCTCTGTATCAGGTATTGAGATACCAAGATGTATGAGACAGTTTCTAACTGAGTCTAATAACTAGTCTTGAAAATCATCAACTCCTATTTCTTTTCACATCTCCCAAAGTGTCTAATGCAGTGTCTAATCAAGGTAGAACCTCAATACTGAATATCTGAATAAACAGGTATATTTCAATTTTGCCCAACAAATATTTATGAAGCCCCTGCTATGAAACAACATTGTGTTAAATAGTAGAAAGACAAAAATGAGAAAAATAGGGCCCTTGCTCTCTAACTGCTCATGGTCTGGTGGGGGAAGACATTAAAACAACTTTTCAGCCTCTATGAATCTGAGCCTCAAGGAACCCCGAGTACCTAAAGATCCTCTTGCCACCCAGTTCCTCCTCTGGAACCCCCAGACCTCCCTATAAAAGGAGTGTTGGCTAGCATAGAAGAGAGACTGTCCCAGCACCATGTCCCTTCTGCCTGGCTGATGCTTTTGCCTTTTCAGTTGATAGTATTTTGCTATCATTCCTGCAAGTAGTAATGGAGGCACAAGCCACTCATATATGAGGATCAGAGGAGGGAATAACCTCAAGGTATGAGAGTGCCTGATTAGATCTGGAAGGGGATTATGCAACCTCCAACAAAGCCCAGCACAGCAAGTGATATTTTGTTTTGAGCAGTCTAGTCAAAACATTTGCCCCCGTAAGCTTGTGCAGGGACTCCAGATTCAAGAAATTGTGCAATTCAGATGTAAGGAGGCACTTGACCATTACTTCATGCTAATAATTATGTATTTTAGATACAGAAAGTGATTTAGAAATGGTATTATTAAACATTTTCATTTTAAAAGTTAATTTAAATATTTTTAGTTCTTATTCTGGACCAAACGTTATTCACAAGCCTTGTTTTTGGACATTTGGTTCAAATAATCTTGTCACCTGCTGAATCACTGGACTCACTGATCTGTAGTAGTGATCCAGAGAACCATCCAAGAATCTTTAGAGCTACTCCTCCAGGCACGGTAAAGGGGAGTTTTGTTTCCTTTTCATCCCTTACAAAGCTGATGCTTAGAGCCTAGAAATGTTATGGAATCTTCAACATTCCAAAGAGGTAAAAGAAGGTGATGGGGAAGGAGTAAGAGGGAGGGAGGGAGGGAGGGAGGGAGGGAGGGAGGGAGGGAGGGAGGGAGGGAGGGAGAAAAGAAGTGAGAAGAGAGGAAAAAGGAGGAAAACCATCAACCAAACAAAAAACATACAATGATACCAAACCTCTCTTCAGATTTTCAAAATATAGATTCATAAAACCCTAAAGCTGGAAGGATCAATTTTCCACTTGTAAAAGCATCAAACATCACCTGAGCCATTTCTTCAACAAGAACATAATTATTCTGTGGTATCATGTCAACAGTTCTCGGCTCAATTTTATGAGCAAATTAGACTTGTCTGTGTTCTCTATATAATTGAATTTAGCTTTTTAAAATTCAGGTGTTGGACTATCAAGAAGAACATGCGAGTTCCTTTATTAACTCTTTTGTTTTTACCTCCTTTCACTCAAAGCAGGGTTTCATAATATTGATTATTTTAAAATGAATTACTGGTGCAAGACTATGCAAGTCTCTAGTCGCTCCTCCAGCCTCATCTGTCTTCACCTCTTGCTTTGTACACAAACTATAGTGCTCCATTCCCATGCAGACACCACACAACTCCATGTCCAGGCATTACTCATGTCTCCTTTCCATACAATGACCCTCCCCCAATAGTCCCTGGAAGTACTGTCTCCTCTAGGATGACTTTCCTCATCTGCCTTCCTCCTCTGGATAAGGAGCCTTTCCTTTGTGCTCCTATCTCACGCTCAGCACACCTCCATTATTACACTTACCACCTTGTGTTGTAAGAACCATGTTTGTGTAGACACTTATCTCCTCCTCTCCCTAAACAGAGTGATGAGGCATCACTCATTTTTCACTTTCTTATGGCCTAGTATACTACCTGAAAATAGTAGATATTTGCATCAGTTACCTATTGCTGCATAATAAATCACCTCCAAATTTAGCAGCTAAAAAAACAATATTTATTGTCTCACAGTTTCTGTGGGCCAGGAATTCGGTTGCAGGTGCAGCTTTGTTGGATGATTGTGGCTCAGGGTGTCTCACAAGGCAGCAATCAAAGTGTCAGGCAGGCTGCAGTCATCTCAAGGGTCAACTACAGGAAGATCTGCTTCCGAGCTCACTCCTGGGGCTGTTGGCAGGCCTGAGAAAATCCACTTCCAGGCTTAATCACATGGCTGTCGGCAGGCTTCAGGTCCTTGTGGGCTGTTGACTGAAGATATTATTTCCTTGCCACAGAAGGCTCTCCATAGAGTTATTCAAAACATGGCATCTGGATTACCTCAGTGTAAGTAAGGCATGAGAGAGAGAGAGAGACAGAGAGAGAGAGACAGAGAGACAGAGAGACAGAGAGACAGAGAGAGACAGAGAAAGGGAGCATGCAAGCAAGATGGGAGTTACAGTCTTTTTGTAATCTAATCTCAGAAGTGAAATCCCATCACTTTTGCTGTATTCTATGTTAGAAGCAAGTCACTAGGTCCAGCCCACACTCAAGGAAAGGAGACTACCCAAGGACATGAATTCCAGGAATTGGAGACGACTGGGACCATCTTAGAGGCTGCCTACCACAGTGTTCAATAAGTATATTGAACAAATGGATGAATTCCTGTAGTCAGAATGAGTCTTTCCTTCCCTGAAGAGCTATAGCATTTGAACTCCTAATTAGGGAACACAACGTGGTGTGACTTTTTCACTGAGCATATGTTCCTACACATCAGTAAATGATAAGCAACTGCGTAAAAGCAATACCAAACATATGACTGGCACTCAGTAAATAATTGTTGATTGGGCAAATAAATGAAAGGTTGGAAGAGACTAGTGCGAGTCCATCATTTTTTGTTTTCAATAAAGGAATTTTTTTTTTTTTTTTTGAGGGCAGTGTCACGGCCCTCATATGTGGGACGCGAACCAGGGCCGCTGGCTTCCCAAGCCAGCACTTAACCACCGTGCCACTCAGCCGGTCCAATAGAGGAATTTTTTTTATTTTTAGCCAAGCACATTGGTACTCCCCTGGAGACTACATTTCCCAATATCTCATACAACACAAGGTGGTCATGTTACCGATTTGTGGCTAGAGGGGTGTGAGTGACTACTGGGTAAGCATGTTCCTTTCTCTCTTCCCCTGACTAGAATAGGGAGGTTTGTGTGGGACCCTAAGAAGGAAGCTTATGCAATGATTGTGGCAGGAACACCCTGTCAGATGATCTACCTCTGAGCTAGTCCATGAAGCAGAACTAAACATCTATCTTATACAAGCCACTATGCTTTAGGGTCTTGCCATGTCAGCAAAGAGTACTACCTGTCTGATATAGGATTTTAAAAGCAAGCAAAAAAGAAGTCTCCCATCACCCCTTCCCTACCCCAGAGCTAGCCCCATGCTTTAAACATGCTGTAAGAGCTCCTTAAATATTTGTTAGATTAAACTGTGCCTGTTGGGCTATGTTGGTAGATAAAAAAGGTGTATTTAACTTACCACCTTTCCCCTTGGTCAGGCAAGTGCAGGTTTCTTGGGTCAACTCTTATAAAACTCAGAGCTCTGAGGTTTCTCAGAGAAGCAGCCCACAGAAGCAGGGAGTGGCCCTAACTTTTACATGTCCAAGGTAGAAAGCCACCACAGAGAGGAGGCATAAGTCAGAATGAACTCTTCTCGAGGGAAACCTGTCCAGATTGAGGTTTCCTCACAGGAGGTTGATTTGTTTTCCCAAAAAGGAGAAGAGTTCCCAGCAGCGCAGTCTCTGCAAAGGGCCAGGCCAGTAGCTCCTCCAAACCCCTGCAGCAGCCAAGGGCAGGTGTCCCACTGGGCAGCAGCCGCAACTGTCAGCCTCGCTCCTCACTCCTGTACTCTGGGAGAGCTGGCCAGAAGGTTACTTCTGCAAGGAGCAAGGCCTCTGCCTTAATCTGGAACAGGATAGGACCCGTGGCCTAAAACTGAATGTTTTTGTTCCGTTTATATTCTTTTAGAACATACGGATAGAAGGCTTCAACCAACACCATCCCCAAATGCCAAAAAAAAAAAAAAAAATTCACCCAGCCAAATCACCTCTGCTGAGGCCAGGTCAAGGAGATGACAAAACCTTGTTAAAACACAGGAAGGGGATAGGAAGGAAGAGGGATAAGCTTTTCTTGCCTGGATTGAAAAATCTGTTAATAGGATAGATCTATGCCAAGTATAGAGTAATTTGAAGATATTTCTTTTTCATGGGAAGGCAAATTTGAGAAATCAGAAAAGAAAGAAGGGGTGAGGAACTCCGCAGTGAAGGCTACAGATTCAGTGGTCCTGGAATGTGGGGAAGTTTTAAAACACCTACTATTCCTGGGCCTTCAAGAGGTAGTCGAGGTACTAAAGTAGACAGCCATATCCATTACCAACAATAAATTCCATGTGGAAATATGTTCATGCTGTTGATATTAGAGAAGGGCGGCAGTAAATCAGACTGAAGGATGGTTTTTATGAAAAGGGACTGGAGGAAACCATCCTTGGAAGAGGATCAAGATTTCTCAGATGTCGCATAGGCATAACAATGGAGGGCACATCAGGCAGGAAGCAGCAAGAACCATATTCTGGAGGTCTGAGACTACAAGGCATGTTTCTGGAATTCCCAGTGACTTAAGGAGGTAAAATCATAGGGCACTCGAGCCAAGTTTTTGATAAGAACGAGTGGAGATGGCCTCAGGTAAAAATGCAGATAAAGGAGTGCAAAGAAGAGAGAGGGGATGAGGGTGAATAGAACAGAGGGAAAAGAGACATTCTGTTTCGTCACACCCAGCTGTAACAGCAGCACAGGGTTCAGCAAAAATGGTTTTATGATTTGGTTTTAGTTTCAGGCTCTTGAGTCAGCCACTGCATTAGTGTCCTAGGGCTGTCGTAACAAAGCACCACAAACTGGGTGGCTTAAACATCAGAAATTTATTGTCTCACAGTTCCAGAGGCTGGAAGTCTGAGATCAAAGTGTTGGCAGGGTTGATTCCTTCTCAGGCCTGTGAGGGAGAATCTGTTCCAGGCCTCTCTCCTAGCTTCTGGTGGTTTGCTGGCCATCTTTGGTGTTCCTCGGCTTGTAGAAGCATCACCCCATTCTCTGCCTTCATCTTCACATGGTAGTCCCTTTGTATCCATGCCGGTGCCTATGTCTAAATTTCCCTCTTTTTATAAGGACACCGTAAAGTAGGATAAGCCCCATGCTAATTATCTCATTTTAACTTGATTAGCTCTATAAAGGCCCTTTCTGCAAATAAGGTCACAGTCATAGGTACTGGGAGCTAGGATTTCAACATTTCTTTTCGAGAGGACACAATTCAACCCATGGCGGCCATCTATGTTTGAATCCCAACTTGCCCACTTCACTGGCTGTGTGGTCTTGGGAAAATTACTGGCTGTGTGGTCTTGCACAAACTTCCTAATATCTCTTAGCCCCAGGGACCCGTCTAAAATGGGATGGAGGACACCCTTGGTGCAAGGATTAACACAAACTAAGCGCCTAATAGACATTGGTGGTTTCTATTGCACACAATAGAGGACCCTGTATGGAGGTCAGCCCTGGCATGACTTCTCATTCAGGAATGAAGACAAAGGGGCCTCTGACAGGTCCCTATTTTACTCATTTCTTTCCCTCCAACCTCCACCCTTCCCTGGTGCCTAGCCTAGTGCCAAGGATCTTAGGGGCTCAGCAAATATTTTCTGCAGTTTATAATTCTATAACTTGACTTCATTTCAATTTTGAGCTATTATGCCTCCAGGGTGAAAGACACTGAAACTCTGTCAATTTGGGGTTTCCCTCTCCCTTTTCCTGGGATCGTGGCTAAATTTCAATGAATCACGTCATGCCAGGACTTGGAGCAGAGGCATGGAAGCTGGTTCCTATTTCACGGTCCATTGGTCTTCTGACGAGCACCCCGCCCCCCCGCCCCCAGTATCCTGGTAGGCCCTAAGGCAGCAGTCCCCAGAGATGTGTTCCCATCCAAACGCCCCCCCAAGCTCTGGTGGGGCTCTCTACCACTTACATGCCTCTCCAGGGCTCAGGATCCCCCTGCTCCCTCTGTACCAGGCCTGAACACAGAAGTCTCCCCGGGTCTGTCTGAGGCTTCATCTCTGAAGCCACGCCCTCTTAAGGGCTCCGTTTCCCCCAGGGCTGGGCCTGGGTGGAAAGGAGAGCACCCCTGCCCCTGGGCTTCCCAAAACTTTCTGAGGACCTGCAGCCCCCCTGGACCCCTTGTTCTGAGACCATCCCATCCCTGCTTTCCTGTAGTTCCCCTCTACCTCCCCACACCCAGCTGGATTGAAGGAATCTTTTATTTACTGTATTTTCCCCTAGACATTCTGGAGATATCCCAATTTTCTCCATTCCCTTAAGGGTTCAGGTTTGGGAAAACAAAGCCAGGAAGAGACCAGTGGGTTTTTAGTGCCTTCTTCCCTGTTCTTTCCCCATCCCCCAAGCATGGACCCAGACCAGTCTATTGCCTTAAGGGAGAAATACCAGGGAAAGAAAAAAAAAGTTAATATTTAAAAAAATATTATCTCCGCTTCTTTCAGTGAATAAATAAATGAGTATATGGTACGTGGGGGAGCTTAAGGAGAGGCCCTGAGCTAGCTTCATGAAAAACCTGTCCCCTGAGTTTCCATTAACACCTGTGTTCCCCACAGAAACCCCCAGAGCCCCCACACCTTTCCCACTCAGAAGTCCAAGCTCAGGGCTGCAACTTCTGTGGTGTAAGTGCTACCTGTTCTCCTACCCCTCATGGAGTCACAGGTTTCTTCCCCTGTTCTCCCAAGTGTGGCTGGTAGTTCTAATGAGCACTCAGCCCTGCTGCCTGGTATTATTAGAGTTAATAATTTACATGGCTGACCTCCTTCCCACCTGGAACCAGTTCCTACTCAAACTGTGCAGCAAAGTGGAAACTTTGCCACTTACTATCCAAGTGACCTTGGGTGGCTTTACCCAGCCTCTCCCAAACTCATTTTCCTCATAGGTAAAATGGGGATAAGAATACCCACCTGCCGGATTGCTGCGAGGTTTAAGTAACCTAAATTAAGCCCCAGCCTGCGGCCTGACAGGCGGTGGCCGCTGCTGTGAATAACTGTGGTTGTGGCTTACCGCGGCTCTCCTGTGCCTCACCTGTGCAGAGAGGGTGAGGTGGTCATGCTAACAGTGTTACCACACCCCAAGGGACTCTGCCTGTGACCTTCACCCAACAGAAGGACAATCACTACAACTCAGTCATGCCTTGACCACTTCAGGTCAAGGACAGGGTTGGTCTGTTCAATAACTAAGCACTTAGGAATCAACAACGATGCGCCTGCATTTTCACACACCTGAGAAAGGGCTCCACAGGGAGAAAGATTTGGTCAGAATGATACTGAAACGGGCTAGAAACAACTGGGTTTAAAGTGCTATAGGATCATGGGGAGAAATCATTTGTTTGCTTGTGGTCATTCGTTTATTCATACTCCTCCACAGCCACCTGTGTTTCCAGGAAGGATTTAAGGAGGCCTGAGGGAAATAAGGAAGAGGTTGTCTCTGAGCTTGGTCCCAAAGGCTGTCCCTAGGCACAGCAGGAGGACAGCGATTTTTTAGGCCCAGGGGTAGCATGTGCAAGGGTGTGGCCATGTGGACACACCAGACCCCAGATGCTACTTCCCCAGATACCTGAATACCTGACTCCCGCCCCTCTTTCAGCTTTCTGTCAAATGTCATTTTCTCACCAAAACCTCCCTTAACCACCATTGGTGTGCTGGAGCTGGCTACTGGCAGCTCCCGAGAGCTGACTGTTAAATTTTCAGGAAATTTGCAAGCTAGTCCGTCTTCACAGTCATTAAGGAAAATTAAATGATGTAAACTTAAAATTAAATAAACTGTAATAGAAGCCAAGATTTAAAACACCCAAAGTCATCACTTCTTAATTATTTTACATTTTACTGTTATCCATGTCTGGGGCTGTTTGCATCTATTGCATCTGCAAGGTAGATATATAAAAAATGTTATATTACTGTGCACTTCTTTGCAATTGTGTGTCTAATGATGTCACATCCATTACTTACACTGCTGAAATTGGCCATTGCTACAAATCAGGATATTTTTGCCCCCAAAAAGCCAGGTTTTCAACACCTTACAGCAAAGACTGAGATCACCATCTCACTTCCAGTCCCACTTATGCTGGCTTGTTTTTTCCAGAGAACGTAGTGCTTTCCCACATGTTGCACAATTTGTTTAGTATCATTATTTTCTGTCTCACCATGTCAGAATGTAAGCGCCAGGAGGGCAAGGATTTTTTAATTTTATTTTTATTGTATTACCACACCCAGAAAAGTGTCTGCCACCTAGCTGGTGCTCACTAAATTTGTATTGAATTAATGTTGGGGGATGCTGAAGTCTCTGTGGGTAAGACTGGTGAGGCCAGAGGCCTCTCCCACCCCCTTGCCTTCACCCAGTGTTGTCTTCCCAACACACAGGCTGACCTGACTTGAGGCTGCCCTCTTTCTCTCCCCGCTTCTGTCCCTGTAGTCTCCTTGCTGCCCGCAGCCCGAGTGTTGTGTCTGGTGTAAATGTGTTCCTCGAGGGCTCAAGTCTGAGGATCTCTCTTTACACTGCCAGCTCTAGTCATGGGCCAAAGCTTACTTAGCACATGTCTCTTAATGTTCTGGAGACCAGTGCTTTGCCATCTTAAGGTAGTGGTTCCCAAGTGGCCCTGGACCAGGGCACCAGCAGCACCTCATTAGAAATCCAAGTTCTGGGGCTGGCCGAGTGGCTTAATTGGTAAAGAGCTTGCTCAAGAGGGCGAGCTGAGCTCTGAGCAACAGCAGTTCAGTTCGATGCCCAGCCTGAGTTGAGCTGCCGCTAAGCTGCCAACAGGAGGCAGGATGGCTCAGCTAAAAAAAAAAAAAAAAAAATGAAATGCAAGTTCTCAGGAACCACTCCAGACATATGAATCAGAAACTCTGGGAATGAGGCTGTCTTAGTCTTTTGGGGCTGCTCTCACAAGACACTACAGACCAGGCAGCTTCTCAACGACAGAAATTTATTCTTCACAGTTCTGGAGACTGCAAGATCAAGATCAGAGTGCCAGCGTGGTCAGCTGAGGGCCCTCTTCCAGGTCTCAGACTTGTGGCATTCTCACAAGGGGGTGGGGGAGCTCTGTGGGACCTCTTTTATAAGCTCAGTAATCCCATTCAGGAGGGCTCTGTCCTATTACCTCTCAAAGACCCCCTCCTCCTAACAACATCACCTTGGAGGTTAGGTTTCAACATAAAAACTTTTGGGGGAAGCACATTTAGACCCTAGCAGAGGCCCCACAATCTAATCTGTGTTTCTGAGGTTCCAGTGCAGGAGATTCTGATGCACGCTAAAGTTTACAAACCACTGATCTAAGCCTTAGAATCACCCTACGGCAGCTGGGTTCTCAGTATGAGCTTTTTGTGTGTCTTCCCTCACTCCACCGCCCCACCTCCCACCCCCAACTCCTGCCCTGGAGGGCATTAAGCAGTGTCTGGAGACACTTTGGGTCATCACAACGCTGAGGGTGGTGGTGCTACTGGCATCTAGTGGGTAGAGGCCAAGGATACTGCTAATCTTTCTACAATACACAAGGCGGTCCCCCCACTACAAATTATTGGTCAAAATGTGAGTGGTGCCCAGGTGGAGAACACTGCTCTGCGGCATCCTAGCTCTCCCACATCCACCCAGCCCTCCCTCCCTCCTTTCCTATACCATTTTCTCAACTTATAATAACCAACATGCCAACCTCTGACAGTCAGCTGTGAGGAAGACAGGACCAGCTTCCTGCAGGATCCCCTATGCTGGGGAATCCAGACACTTGATCTGACCTTTATAGCCCAGAGTGTTAAAAGTTATGATTGCAGAAATACCAAAGAGCTGCTCCCAGCCCAAGCTTCGACCCTCAGGGAGGATTTCCTGGAGAAAGTGGCCTCTGTACCGAGACTTCAAGGCAGACTTAGGATTCCTCAGTGAAGGGCCGAATAGAGGATAGCTTTCATCATGGAACATTTACTGTGTTTCAGCTATACCATGCTGAGTATTTCACCAACACTATCTCATTTAATCTGTGAACTGCCTTCTGAGGTTGATATGACTGCAATCTCGATTTTACAGATGGGGACATTGAAGCCCAGCCAGGCTGAATAGCTTGCCTACAGCCACACATCTAGGAAATGTTGAAGCAGGGGCTTGAATCCACGTCCTTAGATTCCAAAGCCTGGCAGAAGGTGATTACTGTTTACACTGGGCAAAGATGGAATTTTTTTCTTTCTTTCTTTTTTTTTTTTGAGGGCAGTGTCACTGGCCCTCATATGTGGGACCCGAACTGGGGCCGCTGGCGTCCCAAGCCAGCGCTTAATCACCGCGCCACTCAGCTGGCCCTGGAATCTTTTTTAAAACACAGTACATCCTTGTGATATGGGCTGAGTTGTGTGTCCCCTACAAATTGATATGTTGAAGTCCCACCTCCAGTACTTCAGAATTTGACTATATTTGGAGATAAGTTCTTAAAAATATGATTAAGTTAAACTGAGGTCATTCGGGTGGGCTCTAATCCAATAGGATGGATGTCCTTATAAGAAGAGGAAATTTGGACACAGAAAGAGACACCAGGGATGTGCATGTACAGGAAAGACCATGTGAGGACACAGTGAGAAGGCAGCCATCTGCAAACCAAGGAGAGAGGCCCCAGGAGACATCAAACCTGCTCCTACCTGGATCTTGGGCTTCTGGTCTCCAAAACTTTGAGAAAATGAACTTCTGTTGTTAGGCCTCCCAGTCTGAGGTCTTTTGCTGTGGCAGTCCTTGCAAACTAATGCACTTGTTACCTCATTTGGGACATTGCTCTGATGGTGGAAAAAATTTAGGCATGTGAATTGTGTTTTGTTTTCTCTGCTGTAGAGGACACACAGCACCCTTTGCCTCAGGGCCATCTGCTGGATCAAAGCTGCGAGGAGACCATTTCTCTTCCTAGCTTTTATAAGAGCCAAAATTCACTGAGGAGACTGTGCAGTATATCCTAGAAGGGAAGGAGCGATGGGAGGGCTTTAAGTGGTAGAGGCAGGCTCTCTGAGGTAAAGGGGAGGTGGAGATCTGAGGGTGCCACCAAGTGGGACCCAAGCCTCATTTCCTTGCAGCACCATAGGGAGTGGCTGTCAGACAACTGGAATGGCTCACCGGGCCTAAATGCTTGTGCAATAGAGCACAGGCACCTCAAGGCATGGATCATGGGCATCATAGCAACTGCCAGTACAGATCCAAGACTGCAGGCCGGGACCATGAAGAAGTTTTTCTCTGCTTATGGGCCTTAGAACTGATATGGCTTTTGGAGGACTTGAGATGCATTTGGCACCCATCCAAGCTGAGATTGAATCTCCCATCAGCCCAGAGAGTTGGAACACCCACGTTAGTTTGAGCTGAACTTAAAGCTAAAATGAAAGCAAAGTAATATTTTTGCACACCCAAATTTGTGCATTAAGATTCAGACTCACTATGCCTTTTCCTCAGAATTGGGATAAGCAAAGCTGAAAACGCTTCTGTCAGCACAAGAGACAATGAGCCAGGGAGAAGGAGGAGTAAGCTGTCCAGTGTTTTTCTTCTGGTTCTGCCACTGTCTCCTGGCTCTGTTTTGTCTTCTGACTAGACCTAATTATGCTTGTCATCTGCATCAGAAGGATGGGGCTAAGATTAACAAGTTACTGTGGGCAAAAGCTCTTGGAGCTCAGTAGATGAAAGGAGATCTAATTAGCAAGGCCAGCAATGACCGCAGGCAGGCTGGCCCAGGCAGACTCGCCCCTTGTACTCACTCACTAGAGCTCGTTATAGCTCCTGGGAGGGGTTCCTGTGAATTCCACCCAAGTCTTTAGCACTGAGACACAAATCTTCCACATTTTCCTTCAGTCCTAGAATTCTCTGACTCTTTGTGGGTGAGGAAAAAACTGGGTGTCCCTCTCTAAAGTGACTAAGGGAAGGAAACGGTGCAACTCTCATCCCTTTTTTCTCAACACAGGCTGATCTGCACGAATAGGGGTTGATTTTACATAGCCAGGAAAGCAGAGTGTAGAGGTCATTGAGTTCTGCCAGGGTATGAGAGGGACGTAGGTTCAAATCCTGTCTCCTGTCATTTACTACATATGAAATCTTTGGCAAAACACCCATTACCCTCGAGGCTCTGGTTCTTCCTTTGTCCAAATTGGAATAATCCTTCCTGCCTTGGAGTTGTAAGGCTTAGATTTGTTTGTGCTGGACTCAAATAAGAGCATGTTTTTATTAAAGTTAATAATAATAGTGCCTGGCACATAATAACTTCTCGAAATATTGATTGGATTGAACTCTTCTGTTCAACAAAAGTTATCTATGGTGGGCCAGGGAAAATGGGCACTACATACCCTGGGTGTACTGATGAGCCGCAGACACAGTTTTGCCCTGACAGAGCTGATGTGTGTGTATATCAGATGAAAACCTCCGTATAATCTTTCATTTTCCCTCGATGCCTTGCTTCTAGTCTGGTATCACTTCAGATTTTTTTTTTTTTTTAAAGAACCCTAAAACCTGCTCACCCGAAAGATTGCCTGAAAGAAAAAGACAGTTCATTTCACTCTTAGAACTAAAGGTGATGATTAGTTTAGAATGATCCAAATTAGCCAAGAATTTTAAAAGTGTCAATGCTGGAATATATAAGTCTTTTAACCTTTCCCCTTTAACTCTGTGATGTGTTATCCTGAGTTTCTGTTGCATGCAGATAGTAGCCTGGCAGAGTAGAAATGGGGTTAGAACTTGCCTTGCTCCTGAGACTGTGAGAAAGAACCGATCCCACCGGCCTTCTCCTTCTCAGCATTCATTTATCATCCTTGCCCCTGAACGCAGGTTTTTGTAAATATTTAGTTTATGGCTGTCTCCCCACCCCGTCCCATGATGACCTGCAGGAGGGCAGGGTCCCTGACACTGGGGTCCTGGTTGAATCTCCAGAGCCTGGTGTTGCCTTTTGTGCCTGGGCTCATGGCAGGCAGCATGCCCGAAGTTCCCCTGCAGAGACTGTAGGAAGTGGAACTGTAGCACCTCGTGCGAATGTGTAATGTTAGGCGTAACAGTGTTCCTGACTTACTGGCAATTCCATAACTACTGAGTGGCAGGGCGACTCAGCGAACATGGTCAGAGTCCCGAGTCCTCTCCTCACAGTCACCCACACCACCATGCTGCCTTGACACATATTTGTAGAACAAGATAGGTGCGGGGGTGGGGGGTAGCTGGCTGGGGAGATGGGTGCTTGGGTGCAGCAGAGGGCACAGGCTAGACCTGTGAGCTTCAGCTGCTGAGTTCCAGACCTGCCTCCAAGAACAGAATATGGTGTAGGCTGGTCACTACAGATTAGCTGGACACCCTTGAGCAAGTTACCTCATTTTTTGAAGCCTCAGTTTCCTCTGATGCAAAATGGGTATTTAAAGAAACCAACCAGCAAATCAAAACCGCAATGAGATATCACCTCACACTCTTTGGGATGGCTATTAAGAAAGAAAGAAAGAAAGAAAGAAAGAGAGAGAGAGAGAGAGAGAGAGAGAGAGAGAGAGAGAGAGAGAGAA
This sequence comes from Aselliscus stoliczkanus, assembly GCA_033961575.1. Taxonomy (NCBI): domain Eukaryota; kingdom Metazoa; phylum Chordata; class Mammalia; order Chiroptera; family Hipposideridae; genus Aselliscus; species Aselliscus stoliczkanus. The sequence goes on from CM066730.1 coordinate 131,247,156, forward strand.
AGAAAGAAAGAAAGAAAGAAAGAAAGAAAGAAAGAAAGAAAAAAAAAAAACAAGTACTATCAAGGATTGGAGAAGTTGGAACCCTTGTGCACTGTCGGTGGAAATATAAAATAGTACAGCTGTTATGGAAAACAGTTTGGGTAGTCCACAAAAAATTAAAGTAGAATTACCATATGATTCAAAAACTCTACTTCTGGATACATAACCAAAAGAATTGAAAGCAGAGTCTCAGAAAGATAACTGTACACCTGTATTCACTGCAGCATTATTCACAGCAGCCAAAAGGTAGCAGCAACCCAAGTATCCATCAAAGGATGTATGGATAAACAAAATGTGGTATATACATACACTGGAATATCATTCAGCCTTAAACAGGAAGGAAATCCTGACACATGTTACAACATGGATGAAACTTGTAGACATTCTTCTAAGTGAAATAAAGCAGTCACAGAAAAACAAATACTGTATAATCCCACTTATATGAGGTACCTAGAGTCATCACATTCATAGAGACAGAAACTAGAAGGGTGGGTGTCAAGGGTTTGGGGAAGGAGAGAATGGAGAGTTGTTGTTTAATGGGAATATAGTTTCAGTTTTGCAAGATGAAAAGAGGTCTGGAGATTCACAACATAGTGAATGGACTTCACACTACTGAACTGTACACTTAAAAACCGGTCAAGATGGTAAATTTTCTTGTATATGTATTTTACTACAATTTTAAAAATAAATTAAAAAGAAACAAATTAATTTACCTGGAAGAAGTGTTGTGAGGATCAAATGAGATAACGTCTGGCACATAAACTATACTGAGTTAAGAGGTTAATTGCTCAAAATACCTTAGGATCTTCCCTTAGATTCTTACTTTAAGAGAGGGTTTCTATACCTTTAACCCTAAAGAAGTGATGAGCACTGCAAGACTTTTATCCAGTGTGGCAGGCCACACAGAGAGGTTTATTGTTAGGGGTAGTTTGTTTTGTTTTGTTTTTAAAGGAGGGAGGACTTTGGGTGCAATTGCCAACTTCAAAGCAGACACCTCTCACCACCCACAGCCCACAGGCCCAGGGAGTGTTTGGAGCTAGCCTCCAGGCAGGGCAGGGCAAGAAGAGGGCCTCATGGGGTGAGGTCCCATTTTTATGTCTCTGCCAGACACTGGTGCCAGTTTGCTACCAGCTGCTGAAATCTTTCAGGGCTGCCAATAAGAGGTTCCGGAATGCTCACCAAGCCAGAAATGCTAGGCTTGCACCCTGGTCAGTGCCCAACACAGCCATCTGCACTAACTCTTGCACTGTCTGCAGAGCAGAAACAATAGGTCCCATTTAGGGAGCCCGGTGTTTTGCATATATTATCTCATTTAACCTTCACAAGAATCTAATAAGGTGTGTGTGATTATATCCACTATTTTAAGTGTGAAAACTGAAGTTCAGAGACATAAAATGATTCGCCCAAATTAGTGAGTAGAAGAAAGTGGACTTGAACTTAAGTCTGATAAAGCCGCTCTCTATTTCATTATTCTATATTGGAAGTGAGTGAATGAATGGATGAATGGATGAAAACTGTGGGGTTTGCTACTTCCAAATGCCCTTCAACTGAGGATTTCAAAGTACTTTTCAAGACTGCAACAGTTGTTTGTTGAATATCTACTCTGCAGTCACTACAGAGCGTGGGATTTATAAAATCAGGTCATGGTCATTCTTGTCTTTAGGGAGCTTACAGGCCAGTTGGGGAGACAAATGTGTGGGAACTAGTGATAGCTAACATTTACTAACATTGTTGAGCTAGCTTTCACAAGGGTTATTTTATTTAACCCATAAAAATATAGCCTGTGAAAGAGGTACTATTATTATAACTCTATTGTTTCAGAGGAGAGACTGAGGCTTGGATGGGTTGAAAAACTTACCTATGGTACTATAACTCAATGCCACGCAAAGTGTTGTCCTTGGACCTATTTGCTTGTTAGTGAGTGGTCTGCTACAAAATGAGTACGGAAATAGAGTATAAGTGCTTTGTAGCAATTTGATAGAGTGGTTTTATGTCAGTTAAATGAAATTATTTTTAAAAGTTGGCCTTGTATTTCATATGTACCTTTCTTTATAGCTCATCTCATGTTTTTAAGGTAATTCACTTCATTTTATTTTACAAAAGCACTGCTCTGCAACAGATTGGGGGGGAATAAAAAAACCCAACTCCTTTGCCACAGGTTGTTGGACATGCAATGAAATAGCAAGTAAGAGCAGAGATTTGACCTGGGCAGTTTAACTCCAGAGCCTCTGGTTGTCCTCAGGGTTGAAAGATGGCTGCTGCCCCACCACACTCTGCATCTACATTCTAAGGAAGAAGAAGGGAAGATAAAGGGCAAATGGCACATGGCAGCAAAGTCACACACCTCCTTGCAGTTTGTCTGTCACACCAAATTGATTACCCACCCACACAGCCTTGGTTCTTCATATGTTCTCTCCTCCATATTTCCACCTGTCTCGCTCCTTCACTTCATTCCGAATCTGCGTTTGGATGTCGCCTCCTCACAGAAGAGGCCATCTCTGGCCGACCTGCCTAAAAGAGGCCCATTGTCTTTTACTCCCCATCTCTGTGCTGTCCAACACAGCACATTTGTGCCTATGGAGCGCTTGAGATGCCGTTAGCCCAAACAGACACGTGCTGGAAGTGTTAAGATACACACGACACTGGGTTCAAAGTCTTCGCTTGAAGAAAAGAATGTAAAAGAGCTCAATACATTTTTTATATTTACTACATGTTCAAATGATTTTTTGGATATATGATGTTTAATAAAACTCATCATTAAAATTAATGTCACCTGTTTTTCTTTACTCTTTTGAATGTGGCTCCTAAGCAATTCAAGGTGGCTTTCATTATATTTCTATTAAACACAACTTTGCTGGCCCCTGGCACTGCTTTATTTATTTATTTTTTTGATGGGAGCTATCACCACCAGACATTAAATGATATATTTATATTTTACTTGTTTATCATTCACTTCTCCCACTGGAATGTGAACGATGTCAGGGACTTTATTTTCCGGCCCACCACTGTAACCCCAGTGCCTACAGTGCCTGGCAGAAAATGGGTATTCTAAAGCTGTTATATACATGGATCAATAAATGAATGGATAAAACAAATTCGAATGCCTCACACCCCTTTTAATCTCTGTGGTTGTATCATTGTGTATATCTGACAATTTGCTTAAACATATGTTTTTGTAAAAAGTGGAATGCATGTGTATATATTAACTTTAATCTGTACCCTCAAGGTACTTAGTATTCAAAGGGCCCTACTTAGAAACCCACCCTCTAAAGGAGACTGCTTAAGCTTCTCAAATATAGAACTCTATACTAGGGGGTTGTTAATTAGCATTAGGAATGTCAAAAATAACGCTATAGAAAAAACAGGGTACCTACTAGGTAGCTTATCTAGAAAGACTGCACAGCTCAACTTGCTGTACAGAATCAGCAAAATTTGGCAGCATCATACATTGGGGCAGCTTGAAGGATCTGTGTCTTTGTCTTCATGCAGCACTTTCATGCTTGACCTGTCTCCATGGTGGGTTGTCTGCCTTGGAGTGAATCTTTCATGCAGGGTGCTTTTGGGATTTCCTTCTCCTGCCCCTCACACTTAGAGTGACTAATTGTGGGTTTCGTACCTAACTTGCTAATAAATATAAGTCTGGCAGAATTTGGCCCAAGGCCCGCTTATATTCATAGGCAGTAAGGTGAGAGGATTGGGTGTATGCCCCCAACCCCATCCAATCTACCTCTGATCTCTGGAGACTCCAGATATTTATGAAAAGAAACTGACAATGGTTAAACCAACAGACTGACTCAGGCCTTTTTGTAAGAGACTGTGCGATTTTTCATCCTAGGCGCTGCTCCTTAGTTTATTTTTCATCTTCCAGCTCTCCGTCCAAGTAACAGAGCCCTGACCCTGGCTTAGACAATGCCTGTCTGAGCTTTGGCTGCTGTGTTCTGGCCTCCTCCATGCCTGTTGCAACAAGCTACAGCCAGGGTGGCGGACAGCACCTCCACCGCATCAGAGGTCAGGGTGAGTTGCTCAATCTGAGCCAAAATTTGAGAGGCGGCCGACATTCCCACAACCAGGCCTCTGAAATTAGCCCTGGGCCTTTATTCCTCCTTTGGCAAACAGAGAGCTTCAGTTTTTAGAAACTCAGGTCCCACTCCAGGTTCCCAGCCCAGGGCCTACCACCCTCAGCAGTCCCAGGGGATTGTAGGCAGGCGGTGAATCCATACCCACACCAAGCATTGTCCAGGGGCTGAAAAAAATCATGTTTCGCCCATATATGCCTTATGTTGTATGCTTATAAGTGAATAAGTTTCCTTTGGAAAGCACCAAGATCAGTGATTTTCAAATTTGGTGGGGCAGCATCTTTTTTTTTTTTTTCCCCCAAGCTAAAATCCAATTTTAAAAAGAGAGCAATAGAAGTCCCAGAAGTCAGTCTATGTGAACACCTAGGCAGGGGCCTGACTTACTCCAGATCTGTCCCGGAAGATCTGAGCCGAGGTTGCCTTGTCTTTTGTGCTCCACAAATGCCTGCAGAGCCCTGTAACTTTTGGCCTAGGGCCCACTACCTCTCCATCTGGAGGAGTCATCCATTCTATCATTTGACAAACATTGATGCACATCCACTGTATGCCAGGCAAAATGGTAGGCCCTGAGAAAAGAGTGGTTCATAATCAGCCAGATTCATTAGACAAGGGCACAGTGGCAGGATGGTGGCACGGGCAGCTTCAGGAGTCCAGCTATGGAGCAGTGACCCCTCAGTGGAGCCAGGGAAAGCTTTCTGCAGGAAGTGATGTCACAGGTGACCTTGAAGGTAGGTAGGTGTAGGAAAGAGTGGGGATGAGGGCAGAAGGATGGTGTCAGTATTCCAGGCTAAGGGAATGACATGCAGAGGAAATAATTATTGCAATCATCCCATGTGACAGAGATCTAAGAACTTTTTGCATGTCTGAAACCCTCTCCGGTAGGTGCTATTGTTTGCCCCACTTTGCAGATGAGAAAACTAAGTCACAGAGCAGTTAAACAACTTGCTCAAGGTCACAGAGCTGGAAACTGGCAGAGTCAGGATTTGAGCCCAGATTGTCTAGAACCAGAGTCTATATACTGCCTGAGATATCAGAAGAGTAGAAAAAAGCAGTTCAGTTGAGTTCAGTTCAATGCTGTGGCAGACTCAAGCCTGAGGAGGCAGAAGGGGCCAGACCATGCCGACTTTGTTCTTAGCACTGAGGAGTCTGGACTTAATCTTAACAGCAATGAGAGTCATTAAAGGGTTTTAATCAGAGAAGTGAAATAAACAAATATCATTACATTTCCTGCTACAAAACCAGATTCTTATGAGATCATCAACACTAATCTCATTATTTCCCTGTTCATCTCAGTCACCTCCTGAAGGTCAAGGCCCTTCCCAAGTCATCCACTATCACTCCAACCCTTAGCTCCATAGAGCTCTGCACATTTATTCATCTGCCCAATTGCCATCCTGCTCATCCTTTCAGCACTCTTCCCTCCTATATCCTTAATCCCTTCTTAGAATGTTTCCCTTACCTTTTTCCCTGACTAGTGCCTGTATTTGCCTTAAAACTTTTGCTTCCACTGCTACTATTTGAAAGCAGTTTGGCATTTTCCCATCTCAAACCTTGCTTATGCCACACAACCAGGAGATGGAAAGGGTGTGCGCTTTGCTTCCCATGGCCACTGCCAAATCATTTGACTCCCTTGTCCTTCAACCTCCCTTCTTTGAAGTTTATTTCATCACACTTTGCCCCCTGCCTCAGGATTGCCACCCTCTTCTGTCCACCCTGTCTCACCCCTTCCACTAATGACTTTAGCATCCTCTCATTTCCTTCAATTGCCACCATTCTTGGTTACTTCAAAATTCAGATGGCTTATCTATCCAGTACGTGAAGGCTGCTTGTTCATCAACCATCTCACACTCATGACCTTTTCCTCCATCCCACCTAGCTATCCTCTTCCCTGGTCATATCCTTACAAGTTGTTAACTGCACTAAATGCACCACCTCCAAATTTCAGCCTCTGTGCTTCCCTGGTCTTCCATAGTAACCTTCAATGATTATTAAACCAGTACTCTCTCATCAGTCACCCCACTCCCTTCTCACTCAACTTAGATAAGGAGTTCTTTCTTATAGTCCCTCCCCTGCAAACTTCCTCCAACAACCTCACCTGCCAAGCTCCAACTTTCCAACACTCATGTCTGTGCCCACACAGCTGCAGTTTCTTGCAGAATCCACTGATGATTGCAATGGGATTCCCCTTATGTTGATGGACACAAATCTCAAGTGGGTCCTCTCCAATGACTGGCAAAAACTTTTCCAGTATCTTCAGTGCCCATTCTCTCCAAAACTACTGTTCACATCTCTCTCCTCCAACTTCCTACATTGTTCCTTCTCTCCCTCTTAACTGATGACCTTGACTTATAGTTTATTGAGAAAAAGAGAAATGATCACATAGAAACTACTGCATCTTCTCTCTGACATAAATTCCAACTTAACCCAACCTGTGCCTATATCCTAAGCCTTTCTTCCTCTTGCTACAGAGGGCAGCACATCCCCGCTCTCCCCTCATGCCTAGGTGGAATCCCCTCTTGCCTTCTCTTAGGCAGCGCTTCCCTAAGTATCTCTTTTCTTTCCTGCATCAATGTCTTCCTTTCTATTGGATCACTCTATTTGCACCCCGCTCCTCCTCCACAGAGTGTGAGGAATCAAGGTTCTCAAATACAAAACCAAACAAATTTTTCTTAGCCCCATACCCCCTCCAACTATTGGCCTGAGACTCTTCTTGACTGCAAATGAAGTGGTTATCCATAGCTTTCATCTGCCCTTCCCTACAGCTTATTCTCTACTCCACTCATTCCTTCAGGGCTGCTGTCTCCCCTCTCTCTGTTGAAATGGCTCATGGCAAAGTGGCCATGACCTCCAGATGACCCAATGCAATGGTCGCTTTGCTGTTCCTGGTAGAACTTTGCAAGAGTGTTGCAAACAGTCTACCAGGCCCTCCTTCCTGAAATACTTTTTTTCTTTCAGTTTCTGTGACACCAAATTCTTCTGGTTTTACCCCCACCTCACTGGCAGCTCCTTCTTCATTCCCTTTGCTCACTCGCTCTTCTTTAACTTGAAATATTGGAGCTCTTTTCCGTGTTAATTCTCTCCTTGGTAATCTAATTCTGTCCCATACCTCAGATACCAATTTAGCTTATGTTTCCTAAATCTGTATCTCCAGTACTAGCCTCTCTGCAGACTTCAAGGCTCATATGTCCAACTGCCTCCTTGACACCTCCATGTAGAGAACAAACAGACCTTTCAAATTTAACATAGTTTTCATTCCCCATGAATGAAAACAGCTCGTCATTCCCCAGCCACCCTGAACTTCACCAGGCTTCACAATCAGGATAAATGACACCACCTCCCACTCAGTTGCTCAAACCAAAAACCTAGGAGGTATCTTAATTTCCTCCCCTCCTTTACCCTCGTTAACAAGTGTTCTTTACTTTCATCCTCCAAAATATTTCCAGCAGCCATCCATTTCTTGCTCCCTCCACTGTGACCATCCCCAATCAAGCCCACAGCATCTTTCGCCTTGACTACTGGAGAAAGGCTCCTAATAATACTCTCTGCCTCCTCGCTTATCCCCTCCCTAAAATCTATTCTCCACACTGCTGCCAGGATTATCTTTTTGAAAAATAAAGCATAATATTTCACTTCCTCCTTCCACTTCAGTGTCTTCGCAGCTGACCTAGGATAAACCCATACTTCCGGCCCCAGCTCACAGAATCCCCCAAGATCTGTTCCCTGTCTACTCTCCCCATGCTCACTCTGTACCACTTGGTGACTTTCTTTATGCTCTGGACTTGGAAGGTTGTTTCATTCTTGGGGTACTAGCTCTAGCTTACTCTGCCTAGAATGTTTCTCCTCTAGATCTTTGCATGCATGTATCCTTGTCAAGTCTCAACCACAGTGTAGCATCCTCAGAGAGGCCTTTCCTTGTCACACATCCTAAAGAATCACCCACCACCACCACCATACATGTATCATTTGCTATCACACTACCTTGTTATATTTTCTTCATAGTTGGGGAAGAAAAAAATGTACCACTTGACTTTTTTTTTTTTTTTTTTTTTTTTTTAGCTGAGCCATCCTGCTACCTGTTGGTAGCTCAGTGGTAGCTCAGTTTGGGCTGGGCATCAAACTGCTGTTGCTCAGAGCTCAGCTCGCACTGAGCCAATCGGCCGGCCCCTCACTTGACGTTTTTATACTTGTTTGTTTAGTTATTTAGTTTCTGTTGATCTCCCTCCCTTTACCCTCACCACACACACACACACTCTAGACTATGTCATCTATACCTTTTCCTGTTCACTAGCCTAGAGGAGAAACTGGTACTCAAAAACGTACTTGTTGAATGAATAAATGAATGAATGATAAACTATGTGATGCACATTCCAAAGTCCAGAATTTGTCCCTGTAGCTAGATGGACTGAAAGATGAAGCATGAACGATCAAGAGAAAGAGTTTCAGATGAAATATAAAAAGGCTTTGCCAATAATTAGAGCTAAGAATGGATTGGACTTTTATAGAAAAAGGTAAAAGGTTCAAGGAGCTATTATTTAGTACCTGTCATAAAAGGTTATCTCATCCTCACAATAACCCTGCAAGGTACATATCATTACATTTACTTATGGAGAAACCGATTCAGAGAGGTTAAGTAACAGGCCCAGGGTCACACAGTAGGAAGCAGGATCTGAATCAGGAATGTTTAAATGTATAGCCTGTGCTTTTGACTATCCACACTAAGTTGGCCCCCACAGTTTACAAGCCTCAGGATCCTCAACTGAAAAATGATGACAATGTCATGCTTCAGAGGTTGTGGTGACTACAGGAGATAAAGCATTTAGAAGAGTATACCCAGTGCCTGGCACATGGAGTATGCTCCTTACTTATTTGTTATTATCAGCATCAGTGTTGTCCAATATTATACAATTAGTGAATGCGAAAGTCACTCCGTGAAACAAGGTCTGGCTAACTGCAAAGCCTACGGTTTTCCCATGCAGTTGGGTGGGAACTAGTCAGATCTGCCATAGAAGGAGAGATACTCAAGGATACAGCATCCTCATAGGCCCTCCCAACTCAGAGTTTATAGTTTCCACCTTTATCTTTGCGGGCCAAAATTAATTAGAGTTAGGCTGAAGAGGGAAGAAAGCCCTTTTTCTCCCGCTCCTCCTAGGTAGCCACGTCATTATGGGAGCGTAGGTGAGGTCACTTGGTATGATGCTCATTAGTCAAACTCAGCTGGATGTGGCTGCCACTCCAGCACTGTCTTGAGAGAGCAGGCAAGTTCCTTTATCTCCAGAGGTCTTGGTCCTTTTATCTATAAAATGGGGATAATAACAGGACTTACCCTCATGGATGGTGAGGATTAAAAGGGTTAATGCACACAGAGTACCTATCTCCCTGCCTAAAGAGCCTGGCAAATGTTAAAATCAGCCTCCTCTAAGTGGTGGTTATGGTGATTATTCTCACCTGGAGCCCAGAGTGAGCAGTGCATTGTTTAGGGACGCAGGACAGCCATGTGTGTGCAGAATTTGCTGCTTTTGTTGGACCTGTCGGATTTGTAATAGGCCGGTTAGAATTTGCTCACAAGTGTGAAAGCCAGGATGTGAAAGGGGCTGGATCCCTGTGCAGAACACATAATAAGGCAAACAAGTTATGCTGTTCCTGTTTTGGAGCTGCAGGGAAAGACCGCGGGCTATTTTTAGCTGTGGTAGGTTTGCGCTCTGGGGAGGGCACTGGGGCCGTGTTTGTTACATTACATTTTAACATAATACAGTCACCCAGCTGAAAGGATCTGTTTCAGGTTGTTTTTATTAATCAAAGAGTGTTTTTTTGTCCAAGTTGAGATGTTCAGACTTAATGGGCAGCAAACAAACAGTACCCGATACACAGATTTAACCTAAAAAAACAAATCCTTTGTTCTATCAAATTTCCATGAAGTATCCTAAAAACAGGAAAAAAATGTCATAAATATAGCATTGCCTTTGCTTGAGTAAGTTGTTCTTTCAGGAAAAAAAATATTTTGAGATTACATTATTGTATATCTCACACAAATAAACTTTGGAAGAGCGTTCTGTGATTCAGAAACAAAGTTTGGGCAAGATCTTCCCATGGATGGATAGATTTTGAGCCCTTTCAGGTACAGGCAAGACGTCTGTCTTTCTCCTGAGATAATAAGCACAGAGGGACAGGGGTAGGAAATAATTACAGCAACTACAGATAATTTGGGTTTGAGACGTTAGAAACAAAAATGCATATTGCTGGGATGTAATAAATTATGTCCTCCAAAATCAGACCCAACAAATTCACTTAAGAAGCATTAATTAGGTGCCTAAAATGGGCCCACCACTAGAGATGCAAAAGGGAACAAGATAGATTCAGCCTAAGGGAGCTATAGCTCAAAAGGGAAAATAGATAAGAAAACAGTATAACCGGTGCTCTGACAAGGGAAATACCCTAATTCGACCAATTTGACAACTTCTGAGCTCCTTAATATTTCTGAGTGTCAAGTGCTTCATCTCTGACATGACACTAAGAACTCCTGCTAAAAATGACAGGTTAAACATCTGTGCATACGGTCAAAACAAGCAGAAAACCTCCCATGGCATCTTTCCCAAGCTCCAAAATGAAGACTAATCTGAGAAAGAGGAAAACATGCAACCCAGAAGTGAGGTGTTCCAACCTAAGAGAGAGGCGCAGGAAAGGCCCAGGCTGGTAGTGAAGGATCCTGAGAAGACAGCTGCATGCCAGGCCTAGGCCCTGCCTGTACAGATCAGAGCCAGCCAGAGGGTCCCAAAGAGATTGCTTCGAAAAGACAAAATTGATGAGATACCAAATGTATTTTGAAACATTTAGAAAAGATTTATGCAACTGTGGATGGGTTTGAGGTTGAATTATAGATAAGTTCATAGAAAATTAAGCAAGCTTTAAAAATAAGAAAATCATTCCGGGGGAAATAAAAGGTTCTGCAGGAAAAATAAAAAATCTAGTGAGGTAGATAACACAGTTGTGAAAATATGGACCTGGCTAAAATTAAGTTATATCTATATTGGGAATAGATAGGAGACCAGGGGGAAAGTGTGTGTATACAGAGGGTGCCAAAAAAAAAGTATACACATTTTAATAAAGGATAAAAACTGTATTAAAATTGTAATACTCAATATATACCAATAACAAAAGATAAATACAAGCTACGTTAGACTTCAGCAATTACAAGAGGTGCTCAAAGTGGTTACAACCAGCATCCAGACACTTCTGATTATGGCGAACTACTGCTTGAGCAACGTTGACCAAAGTGTCCATTTGTATACATTTTTTTGGCACCCCCAGTATGTGTTGCAGATGGGGTAGTGAGTTGAAGGCAAAGCTAAATCCTCATCTTCTAAGGCAGAATGCCAATAGGCAATGCTTAAAACTGAGAAATTACAAAGTAGCAACACAATCATGTTACTGAAAGATATGGAAGTGAATAACAAGGACTCAGTCTACGAAAAGTGATTGAACCTTGGAAAATTGCACTTTGTGGGGTTGGGGAAAGAGTGGGGAACAGGGAGGTAATTACCATCTTTTGTATCAAAGTATGTAGCCCTTTTTGACTCTTTACATGCATCTATCACTTTGATAATCATAAAACTAAATTTACAATAATAGCTACACAAGAACAAAAAGTGCTAAAATTCCTTGCTGTGTTTGTTAACAAACATAAAAGTCATGTGCCCATCACATGAAAACTTTTCTGAGAAAGAACTGCCATCACATGGTGTGCCAGGCTCACTGGTCCTTCATATTATTTCTCAGATTTGCAAAGTTGGTTTGTTGATAAAACATCCTTTGCTTAAAAACGGGAGGGAGGATCCTAACAGTATGTACCCTACAAGGTTGTTGAGAGGGTTGAGTGAGAAAAGGCATTTATTTAGCAGAGTACTCTGTAAATATTGGCAAGTTGTCCGCTGTTCTCCTCCTCTCTGTTGTAATTGTATAATTATCTCCAGGTGACAACCTTAGAGCGATGTGGGAGAAGGGACTTGCTTCTTCCCCTTCTATTACTCTTAGTCAGCTCTGGCTGCTATAAGAGAATACCATCGACAGGATGGCATAAACAAATATTTATTCCTTACAGCTCTGGAGGCTAGAAGTATAAGATCAGGGTGCCAGCAATGTTGGGTTCTTGGTGAAGGCTTTCTTCCTGGTTTATAGCTAGCCATCCATCTTCTTATTATATGGTTACATGACAGGTGTATGTGCAGAGGGGAGAGGGAGAAGGAGAGGGAGGAAGCTCTCTTCTTATAAGGCATTAATCTTATCATGAGGGCTCGACTCTCATGATCTACTTACCTTCCAAAGGCACCATCACCCCCAAACCATCACATTGGGGATTAAAGTTTCAACATATGAATTTGGGAGAGCCACAAACATTCAGTCCATAGCAACAACCATACTAGCTGGCTGGAATATCAGATGTGATGGTGAGACATCTGGAACCATGCCAACCAGTGCCACACCCTGAGGATGCTGAAACAACAAGATAGAGGAGACATGACCTGCTGCCTAGCCCCCAACTTCCAGCCTATTAAATGAGAGAAATATAATTCTGTCATATCTGAATCCCAGGCAGCGGTGTTATAGTCAAATGTCCCTCTTAATTTCATTAATGTTAGTAGTAGTAGTTTCAGCAGTAGCAATTATTTATGGTGGCTAAGGAGGGACGCCTATTTCAGACCTGGGGAGGTGAAGTCCTGACACATGTGCAAAATTGAAGGTACTATTAGGCATCCAGGCAAAGGGAAGGGCAAGAATGTTCTAGGCAGAGAGAACAGCATAGACACCAGGACTGAAGATGAGGGACGCAGGGTTTGGGAAACAGAGAGAAGTTGAGGATGGAGCAGGAGAGGGAAGTTGCAAGAAGTGAGGCCCATGAAGTAAGCAATGGAAAGGCCTCATAGGCCATGTCAAGGAGTTTGGGCTTTTATTCAGGGGCAATGGGGAACCACTGAACAAAAGATGATTTTTAACTGATGGTATTTGTGATATGGAGAATGGATTGGAGGTCAGACAAAAAGGGAGGCAAAAAAAAAAAAAAAAGCAGGCCCGTAAGGAGGCACTTTCAGTAACATAAGCAAAAAATAAAAGGAGGCTGGATTAGGGCAGGGGTAGTGGGGACAGAGACAAGATGATGTGTTTGGACAGATTTAAATAACAGCAGGTACAATCAACTGATTCAACATGAAGGTAGAAGGAGAAGTGGGTGTTGAGAGTTAGGCACAGGCTTCTGGCTATTACCCTGGAAGGGAGCGCCATTCATGAAGGGAGGGAGCAATGGAGGAGGAGTGGGATGGAGGAGGAACATGGAAAATGCTCATCTCAGTTCAGAGGTGCTCAGCTGTAGGAGCCTGCAAAACATCCAAATGCTAAAGTTCAGGATGCAACTAGATATTCAAGATAGTGTCTGGGTCTACCTATAGATTAAAACTCAATCCAGATTTAGTCTTTTCAAAGTCTTTTTAAAAAGTGAATTAGGCACACTTATGAATGGTCACATTTGGCTGGTGAGAGGGTAATCACCATTTACGGCCGAGGACACTGAGGCCCTGAATGATCCAGAACCTGCACTTAGAAAAGTTAGATGGTTAATCTCTTAATTTCATTTAAAAAGTAAGTAAAATTAAAATCCAGAGCATATAATTACACACCATACAACTCTGGATCGTTGCAAAACTGTTCCTCTCCCATGAGTCCATCCTCTCTCTAAATCAACACTTATTCACCAAACAATAACTGAGGACCCAGCTGTGCTTCATATAGTCCTGGGAGTTGAAAATATGTAAGACGCACAAGACAAAGTCGCACTTGAATGACTCGTTTTATGGAAGAGACTATTCTAATTGAAGAAGACAGAAAGTCAACAAACAACCACAACCTAGAGTGAATGATAAGTACTATGATGAAAGTAAAGCAAGGCGACAGTGATGGGGCGATTCTTTAAATTGGATGATCCAGAAGGACCTCTCTGAGGATGTGTTATGAATAACAAGAGCCAGCCATGCAAAAAAAAAAAAAAGAAAATCAGGAAAAAACACATTCTAAGAGGAGGAACCTGCCAGTGCAAAGACCATTAGGGGAGACTGAGCTTCGTTTGGAGGGGCAGTAAGAAGTCCGTGTGGGCAGGATGGGGTGAGCCCAGGTAAAGAATCATAGGAGATGGGGTTAAGGAGGGAGGTGGTGGCCAGGAAAAGAGGTCTTGCAGGTCGGAGCTTGGATTTCATTTTAAGTGCAATGGGGAGTTATTGGAGGGCTTTAGTAGCGGAGCAGCCTCGGTGCATAGCTACATGACCAATCTCTCTGGCTGCTGTGTGGAAGGCAGGTTTGGGCCAGGGGAGCAGGCAGGATTGGAAGCTAGGGTGAAGGACACAGCTCCTTCCTTCTGTGCTGTCTTTAATTGCAGCCTCCTCTTCCTCATGACAACCGTGAGAGGTGGGAGTTAATACCCCCAGATCTCAATGAGGGTCCTATTTTTATATCCTTCTACAAGCCAAGCACAATTTGGGGCACGTAGCTGTCCCTTTAATAACATTTGATGTTTGATTAATAAGTTAAAACAACCCATTGATTCCATTTATTCAAAGAATTGGACAAACCAATTAAAAGGCCTGAAAACAAAGCGCAGACAGAGCAGCTGTTTGCTGGCCTTGGTCAGTTGTTTGACCGAGAAGGTCTGTCAAGCTCAATCAACAGGGCGAAACCGAGAGTTCACGGTGACACAGAGTTCCCTATGTTGGCCATTATTCTCTGTAGCCAATGTTAAGCTGTGTCTTGGCGCCTCCAGGAATCTGGAGGGAAAACAGAAAACACTGTTTCTCAAACCTAATGTTTTTAAGTCTTCTGTGTTTGTCATTGTCTAGCCACACCAGGAGAACCCCAGTCCTGGGTGTGGGTCAGCAGGGCACACCTGGCAGGGTGCTGCTCATGCTTTATCTGCTTCCTCCCAGATTCACTAATTAATGTGGGTTCTTTGGGCTTTCCTGCCAAACAAGGCCTGAATCACCACAGAAGCCCGGGAAAGGCATGCTCATACTTCCTGTCCTAGCAATCCAGTTCCTGGGCCAGGCCAAGACATTGACGCCAACCATTGGATCACTGCCATGCTCACATACAAGGCACAGGGTACTAGAGACACGTAGCTCACCCAGCCCTTTCTGGAAAGGTCCTCACCCAGCCCTGCTGAGACAGCATAAGATTCCATGGCCTGATGTTGCAGGATGGATCCCCGACCCAAATGGGTTTTCTCCATAGAGTGGCTTTTAAGTTGTAACTTGGCATAAAAAGATGAGTCAAGTCAATTAAGTTTCTCTCCTGGGATGATTTGGAACTAAAAACAGAGGCATGATAGTCAAAAGTGGGCCTTGGGCTGAGAGGTGAGAATGTCAAAGCTAGTAACTATGATAGGGCACCTGCAGAGGATGGGGTGGAGAGAGGAGGAGAGGGAGAGGGGGATGGGGAAAAGGGGGCGAAGGGGAGAGGGGGAGAGGGGAAGAAGGAAAGGGGGAGAGAGGGAGAGAAGGAGAGCAAAGTCCAGGACTATGCTGTACAATACAGTAGCCACATGTGGCTATTTAATTCTATTTAAATAATTTTAATTAGTTGATCGATTTAAGTTAATTTGCTTAAATTTAAACTCATTTATTTCAATAACATTAGAAATTTAAAAATCAGTTCTTTAGTTACACTACACAAACACAGAATATTTCCATCATTTCAGCTAGTTCTAGTGGACAGCGCTGGTCTAGAAGACCCACTGGGATAGAAAATAGGGGTCTTATCTTCAGGTTTCAATTTCTGATTCCAACTCATGTGAAGTTCATCGATCAATACCTCCTACCCTATATCCCACGAGATAATCTGCATCCTTATAATTTGCATCTAACATCATTAACCCTTTTCTTATGCTACTTAGAGGAGATTTTAGTTTTTAGTTTAGGTTTTTCTATTTGAAAGAATCTTAAGAACATACATTGACAAAAAAAAAACCAAAAAGAACATACATAAACTAACATAAGTAATAAAAATAATAACAACTACAATTTATTGAGAGCTTATGTGTCTGAACACTGTGCCTTGGCATTTTACATGTATGTTTTTATTTATTCCTCACAGGAAACTCATAATATAGATCTTTTATCTTCATTTGACAGCTGAAGGAACCAAGGCACAGAGAGGTTAAGCAAGTGGGCCAAGGTCACAGAGCTGGTAGGTGGTAAAGTAGGAATAGAACTGATCTTCCATCTTCAATGATTGATGCGTAGGAACCTGGCCTGACATTTAGCCATGGAAGCTAACTGTGAAAAGTGGCATAAACCCCACCCTGGGACACAACGAATCAGAGCTAGAAGCCTGAAACATTTTTAGAGATTTCCAGATTCTGGGACACCTTCTTAGGGCAGCTGGCCTAGTTCCACTCATCTCTCTGCCTCGTACTTTTTTCTCCAGTAAAGAACAGGAAGCTTGACAAGTGATAGGCCATCAGCAAAGGCTGATCTTGCTTAGAAATAGCCCATCAGGAGCAAAAACTCCATGTCCTGTGAACTCTGGGACCTGCCAGCACAATTCCCTGATGCTGGAACTTTGGTTAGAGGACCTAAGTCGTGTGCTGATTGGTGTTGGAAGCCAAGCTGGGGGCAGGGGGAAGTCAGCACATACTTCTCCGCTGAACTCCATTTCCCATTTGGTTTGGCAGCTTGTTTTTCATGAAATGAGGCCAATCCAAGAATTCCATGTCAACATCGCTCCTTTTACTGGAACCACAAATGCAGCCTCCTGGGACCTGGCTCTATCTCTAGGCAGACATCAAAAACACTCCTTTTTACTTTGCAATCATAACAGTCTTCTAAGAGCTACCCACTTCCTTACAGGTTTTTTCTTTTTCCTCTCCAAGGAAGAAAGTAAGGGCCAGGGTTCGTGGGCTGCAGCACCCCAGGATTTACTGTTGGCAGAGAAAGCCTCCGAGTTGGCCAGGCTGAGGGGGGTTCTCCTGGACCCTGCTATTGGTTTTCCCTTTCTTGTGCTTCCAAGGCCTTGTGGTGCCTTCCTGCCTGCTTGTCTCCCTTCCGGGACCAGCTGGATGAGTAGGCATAGCTTGCCCAACCCCCTCATCACCCTGCCACAGCTGCCCTCATGCTGTGACTTGGGGGGGTGGAAGGGGATGTGGTTACAAAAGGTGCTGTTGCTTCCAAAATCCTCTCCCTGTCAGTGATTAAAGCCTGACATGCATCCATCAAAATGTCCATACCTCTCCAGTGTTCCCCTGCTTTGGGCCACTTTTCAGCTCCTCAACACTTGAAGAGGGGATGGGGATGGGGATGAGGGTAGGAGGAAAGGAGGCACGTTTTGAGGAGATTAACAGTGGTTTGTGATTAGTGGGAAGTTACAAGTGGATTTGTCGGCAAGAGATTATGTCTTGATGGGGCACGTAAGCAGCAGGGTTTTTTGCATACAAGGTTCCCTCCCTAGGAGAACAGATGAGAGAAAGGCTTTTCCTGGCCTGTCCTCTGGCACATGGAATGACCTGGCTCATGGTCATCTATCTCTAGGAAAGCTTCTGTGACTCCCGACCCACCCTCGCATGGATATGTAGTCCTCCTCTGTGGTTCTCTCCTTGGGGGCTCTAAGCACTCAGTCATTGTTTCATTTTCCTGCTGTCCCCACTACACTGTCCTCCTCCCAATTCACTCCTGTGCACCCAGCATCCTCACATATATATAGTGGTGGTTATATTGAGTGAATGAATGAACCCTGGCTGCGCCTTGCAGAAGCAGGTAAGAGGGAGGTGGGTTTATCGATACCTTAAACCAAAGTTGAGGCTCTGACCCAAGGACAGCGCAGTGGTTACAGAGTGTGCCTGAAGTGTGAACTGGGGCTCCATCACTTACTGGCTGTATGCTTAGGCAAGTTCTTTAATCTCTCTGTGCCTCCATTTCTTCATTTGTAAAAACAGAGATGATAATAATACCTGTCTAATGGGTTTTCTTTTTTTTTTTGGTGAGAAGTAAATGACTTAATATCTTTAAAGGCTTTAAACAAAGTCTGATACATTGCAAGCTTTTAATAAATGTCAGCTTAAGAAAGTTTTTTAAAACCTTAGACAAGTCAGCTTTTTAAAATTTTTTTATATTAGTTTCAGGTTTACAAAACAACATAATGATTAGACGTTTATACTCACAAAGTGATAACCCCCCTCCCAGTCTACTAGCCTTCTGACATTAGATATAGCTGTTATTATACCATTGACTCTATTCCCTATGCTCTACATGCCTGATCACTGCACTGTACACCTGAAGTTCATATAGAATAATATTGAATGTCAACTATAATTAAATATATAGATATAGATATATAGAGATACAGTAATACCTTGGTTTGCAAGCATAATTCATTCCAGAAACAAACTACTCATATTGCAAGATGTCTCTTGTTTACCATGTTAAAATGTATTAGAAATGTGTGCTCGTCTTGCAGAACACTCGCAAACCAAGTTACTCGCAGTTCAAGATTTTACTGTATGTATAGATATATCAGCAGTGCAAAAAAAATGTACACAAGTGGACACTTTGGTCAATGTTGCTCAAGCAGGAGTTCGCCATAATCAGCAGTGCCTGGATGCTGTTGGGAACCACTTTGAGCACCTCTTGTAGTTGCAGAAGTCAAATGTGACTTGTATTCATCTTTTGTTTTCGGTATATATTGAGTATTACAATGTTAATACAGTTTTCCTTTCTTCAAATATGTATACTTTTTTTTGGCGCCCTCTGTATGGTCATGGGAACAGTGTGCTCTTGAATCTGTCATCATTTGTTGCTGACTTCCTTTGCTCCCATCTCACTGGCCTTCTCCTAGTGCTTTAACTTGCTGCTGGTCCATTCTTGCCTCAGGGCTTTCGTACCTCTCTTCTCCTTGCCTGGCATGCATTTCTCCAGGTATTCACTTGACTCCTTCCTTCACTTCATGTAGGTCTTTTCAGAAGTATTATCTCCATAGAAGCCTTCCCTTTGGGCCCTATCTCAAAGAGCACACCCCTTGCCCTGCTTTGGGTTTCATCAGGAAGCACTTAGAGTACAGTGTCAGACACAGAACTTGTACATTACTGCCTCTGAGTTTTGTTTGTGTCCACAGTAAAAAGTCATCTCTATGAAGGCAGAGACTTTGTTTTATTCACTATATCATTCTTAGTGCCCAGTAAGGTATTTGCCACTTAGCAGGTACTTAGAAATAGTTGTGGATGGGTGGATGGGTGGATGGATGGATGGATGGATGGATGGATGGATGGATGGATGGATGGACTGACCTCTTTGGGGAGACTTCTGTGTCCATTTCCCTCAGGCTTCTTCTCCTCAGTCTCCCAATCACACACCCTCATATTCAGCTCTTCCTCTGACTCCCATTCTATGCCCAGACTTGCTCTCTGGCTCCCTTTCCCCTTAGGTGGCCCAGTTGGCCAAAGCATGCACTGTCTTAGGAGGCAGGGTTCCTGCACAAGCAGTTTGGGATTTGCTGACTAGTCCAAAAAGACCGGCTGCCCAGTGTCAGCTGTTAGGGGGACACAGTGAATAAGACAGACAGTCCAGTGAGAGAGTCAGATGAAGAGAGAGATGATGTATCTGCATTGGAGCTGGGTCAGAGAGAAGCCCAGGGAGTATGGGGTTAGAGAGGAGGGGCCCATAACCCACACTTAGGGCAGGAGCCCCCTTGGACCCAAAGCCAGGCTCCATCGTAGAGCCTCATCCTAAAGAAAGCACGTGTGGATGACACATAGCTAGACTTTTGGATTTATCCTGAGCTGAGAAAGTACCTGGAGAACCAAACTCTTGTGCAACTGAAAGCTCAGATTTGATATCATCAGGGAAATATTTTCAAGACTGTGAGAAACAGCAGGCAGTGTAATTAGCAGTAAGGAGAGCAAGTCCTGTTTTCAAGGGTAGAGAGAGGTTGGGCTCCAGGTGCTGTGGGCCTGGAGTGGAGGAGGGGTGACTCTCAAATTCCTGGCTGGGAATGGAATGTTTCACCAACCTTGGTCACTTATAAATCACATACTCGAAGACCACTTTTTAAAAATAGTCCCAAAAGACTCCTGCTGATCATAGCTCCTTGATATAATTTTAAGAATAATTTTCAAAATGGGCGTGTTGTAGATTGAATTTTATCCCCCTCAACAATTCATATGTTGAAGTCCTAACCCTCAGTACTTTGGAATGTGACCTTATTTGGAGACAGGATCTTTACAGCGGTTATCAGGTTAAAATGAGGTCATTAGGATGGGTCCTAATTCAAAAGGACCATTGTCCTTCTAAGAAGGGGAAATTTGGACACAGACATGCATAAAAGGAAGACGATATGAAGAGACATAGAACACAGCCCTCTACAAAGCCCAGGAAAGAGGCTGGGGAACAGATCCTTCCTGTACAGTCCTCAGAAAGAACCAATGCTGCAACACCTTGATCTTGAACTTCCAGCCTCCAGAGCTGTGAGACAATAAATTTCTGTGGTTGAAGCCACCCAGTCTGAGGTACTTTGTTAGGCAGCCCTAGCACACTAATACAGAGAGTAAACAGCCATTCTTCTTGAGACCAATAAAAAAAGGGCCCCATTCACGTCGTTTCTAATCATTGATGAATTATTTCACAGGACAGTTTAGTTTCTCCTTGTATATATACTGCATGTATGATTTGGTACAAGGAATAGAGTAACCGAGCCTTTAAAATACTTGCGGGTGGCTGATGGAGTGTTAAGCACACAGATTCAGTTTAATTTGATGAATATTTATTGATTCAACTGTGTGCCAGGCCCTGGGCTGGAGACTTAGAAAGTACAGTCCCTGCTTTCAAGGAACTCATGATCTGGTAGGAAAAGCACACATGTATAAATAATTACACCTCAGAGTGATGAGTGCAATGATTGACATGCATGTAGGGTACAAAGGTAACATAAGGAAGAAGGGTCCGAGCTCAGTTAAACCTGCAATCTTCTCTTTCAGGTTACAAGTCCATTTGTAGGTCTACAAACCTACAAGTCAGTGAAATAGGTTGTACTTACACATGCCATCAATCTGAAAAGGCTTTACGAACCAGAAACATCATTTGTGGATCACTGCAGCATTGTTTGTAATAGAAAGAAAAAAAAAATTGGAAGCATCCCAAATCTTTATTATTGGACAGTGTTAAGTAAATTATGCTCTATTCATACAATGGTCACAACTAGGAAAATTTATATAACTGTTAAAAAAGTGAGGTAAAGCTATATATTTCATCATGGAGAGATCTCCAAGATGAATTGTTAAGTGAGCAAAGTAAACGGTAGAATAATGCACATGTATGTTATGAACAGAAGGATATATATGAATAGTTACTCATGTTTGTGAATACAAAGAAAGAGCTCTGGCAGTATACATAAAAACTGATAACATTGGTTGCTTGGAAGGAAGAGGGAGGAGAGGCAGGGGTATTTTATATAATATATATATATATTATATATATATATATATATATATAGTCTTTACAATAAAGAAGTTTTTGAGGCAAAAGCAAGCAAATTTTTAAAATATCTACAAATGAATGACTAGTCCATCTCCCTGGACCTGGGAACCTCAGCCATGGGAATCCACTCTGGATGCCGGAGCTGACTGTTGAAGAACGCTCGTCTCAGAGGACTCACTTCCCACCCTCTGTCCTCATGCTGTGTCCACCTGGCCAACATGGCTGCTTACACCGCGGCCCTGGCCCCGAGCTCCCCACACTCATATGCATGCTGTTTTATTTGCTGCACTTGTCACTAAGACCTTTGAACTCTACCACAGGCAGACTTGGCTTCAACTCCCAAATTTTTCACGCACTAAGCTGTGTGTCCCTTAAAAATAGATTGTTCTTATTGTCTGAGCCTCCATTTTCTCATCACAGCATGATGGAGAGAATTAAATACGGCAAGGCCCATTAGGGGCTCAATAAATTATAGCTTAAAAAAGGCAAATAACAGGCATCTGCCATTGACTGAGTTCAACTGATCCCCAGAGAAATCAGATCAGCTTCCAGGTGACCCTTACGTATGGCCAACTGGACTGTCTACCTTATCTTAGATGATTGGACTTGCCCAGTTTTAGTGAAAAATTACAGCAAATCAAACCAAAAGGAAATGAACAATAGAATTTGAAGATTTGACCAAGAGTGCTCTTTTTCAGTAAATCACAGATGTTACCTTCTCTCGTGTCCTCTCCATACCCACCCCCGAACACACACACACACACACACACACACACACACACACACACACCTTAAAGCCACATACCTCAAAAGTCATGCAAGTCTGTTCCCAAGGGAAGAAAGCTCAATATGACACTATCCAAAAGTGTAAATTAGCTATGTCTTTTATCAGAGTATTCAAGAAGTTTCTTTAAAATGATGCTTGCCCTATAGCACTTAGCATGGTTTATAGATTACAATTCCCTAAATATTTACACAATCATATGATTAAAAATCATAGCATAGTGGATTCATCATTTTCAGCTACCCAGTATCTGAGCCTGCTGCGTGTGTTAGGGAATTCTCTCATTCTGTGGATTTGGGAAAGAAGCAGGGACCTTCCTTCCTCTACAGAGGCTAAAAGAAAACAGGTTTTTTGTGTGTTTTTTTTCATCCCATTCCCTGACAGCCAGGACTCCAGTGTGTATGCAGGGCTCAGCCATTTGGATGCCTCCATCTGGAGCTTGAAAGCTGGAGCAAGTGGTCCAAAGACAGGAGGATGGCCCAAAATGATCACAGCCATAGGATGTGGGTGTCTGGCTCCAGCTCCTGGTGGCATTCCTGCCAGCCATGTAACCAGACATTTCCTGGGGCAGGGCCTGTACTGTCTTCTCAGCTGTTCAGTCTACCTTGGTTCCTGCCCATTTTCCACACCTGGCTCTCTAGCCTTCCTGTTAATTCTGTGAGCTCTCCAATATCTTTTTAATAACTTCCTAGTCTTAAATTTACCAGAGTTGGTGCCTATTTATTTGTAACCAAGAACTCTGACCAACATGAATCACTGTAAATTAGTGAACAGCTATGAGCTGGGAATTATTCTAAGCTTTCTACATGGAGTATGACATTCTTTCATGACAACCCTAGGAGAATGGAACCTGTTATTCCCATTTGACAGAAGAGAATATTGAGGCTTGCTTAGGTAAGGTAAATTACTGAAGGTCAACAGCTACAAAAGAGGCAGAGGCAGGATTCAAATCCAGATCCACCCGACTGAGAGGTCTTCTGCCTCTTCAAGTCCCCAAGTATTTGTGGGTTGATTTATTAGCTACTCAAAGTGTCTTGTACCTTGTCTCACGTAATCCTCACAACTCCTTGAGGTTGGAATTTCTAATGCCTATTTTACACACGGGGAGACTGAGACTCAGGGAGATTTAACACTACTTGCTCAAATATTTGTCATCAGCCTTAAAATTGCACATACCCTTTGATCCAACAATTCCAGGTCTGGGCATTTGTCCCAAGGAAATAATCAAAGGTATGATCAAGATTGTTCATTGGAAAATATATTTCAGGGAAAAAATAGACACCATCCTTATGTCCAACACTTGGGAAACAGGCAAATTAGGGCATACCACACAACGGAGTATTGTGTGGTCATTAAAAACCAAGGTGTAAGGGCCGGCCGAGTGGCGCGGTGGTTAAGCGCTGGCTTGGGAGGCCAGAGGCCCCAGTTCGGTCCCACATATGAGGGCCAGTGACACTGCCCTCAAAAACAAACAAACAAACAAAAAAACAGGGTGTAGAAGCAGGTCAGTGATTGCCTGGGCCTAGAGGAAATGTGAGGACTGACTTCATAGGAAAACGCAACAACTTTTGGGAATGATAGAAACGTTCTAAGTTTTGATTGTGGTAATGGCTACATGAGTGCACACATTTGTCAAAACTCTTCAAACCATACACTTAAAATGGGTGCACTTATGATAGGTAAATTATACCTCAATAATTTTTTTAAATCCTCATGGAGAAAATATTTGTATCAAAGACAATGTTCATAAACTATTAAATGAAAAAAGTTACAAACAATATTTACAATATATTTATTTCCATATGTGCTTCATGCATAGAGAAGAAATAAGAAGGAAATATACCAAATCACAATAATTGTTATCACTGGGTGGTGGGAATTATGGATGCTTTAGACCTTCTTTGGACTTTTGTGTGTTCTTTAGTGATCAGAATTTAAAAAAAAACACTAAAAACTGTTAATGCAGTCATATGTCACACAAGGATTACATAAAGCAGAGGAAGCTAGAAATTAGGACTTTGCAGCCAAGTTAATTGTACCTTGCACTATGCCTCAGAGTTTCTACTCTGTACCAGGAATTGCTGTATCGCACGCTTTGGAAAATTACCTATAAAACTTGTCCTTGCCTGCTAAGAACTTGAACTCTGCACGGAAAGGAAAAGAGGAAGTGATTGCATCTGGGTAAGGGAATCAGAGAGGCTTCATGGAGGTGGATTCTATAATGAGCCAAGAAGCATGAGTGGGCCCACATCACGCAAAGACGGGGAAAGGAGGGTGAGAGGGTGACATGTTTGTAGGAACAGAGTCTTCAGTCCAGACTGGGGGGTGGGGGTGGGGTTGTGTGGAGAGTGGTGCTGGGTGATGAGGCTACAGGGGAAAGTGGAGGTACATGAGTGGGGGGGACCTTGATTGACAGCTGAGCAGTGGGGTCCAACAGACTGCTTTATAGAGACCAGGAGTGAGGTACCCACAACCCAGGTGTGCTTAATTTCCATTCCCAATAAAGATACCCTGAGTTATAATGTAAACCTATGAAATAAGAAAACATGGCATTGAAAAGTCCAATTTGGGGACACTTATGATAGATGTCATAACTAGTCCAGACCTCCAAATGGACACCTAGGTGTTTTGGTTGCTCAGCTGCCTTCCCCCTAGCACACCATGAGGACCCCATGGGCAGAATCAAGGGCTTATTGCATTTTGTGTCTCTGGCGCCCATCGCAGTGTGCATCTGGACCTGGTACAGGGTCCCTAAACGGCTATGAAATGAATGAGGGAGACATGTACATCTTCAAAGGAAATATAAGAGAGGAGATATGTGTAATGGTTAGAGCATGGACTCTGGAACCAGACTGCTTGGCTTGGAATCCAGGCCTTGCCCCCTACAAGACTGTGTAGCCTTGGGAAGATTACTTAACCTCTCTGTGCTTTGGTTTCCTGTATCTATAAAATGAGATCCAGAGAGTGTACGCCTCCTAGGTTTGTCCTGATGATTACATGAGTTAATAGATGGAAAGCACTCTGGACAATACCTGGCATATAGTAAACTCTATATAAGTGTTAGATATTATTATTATTATTATTATTATTATTATTATTATTATTATTTTAGATTTTATTGGGGAATTGGGGAAGGGGACCTGCCAAGTTGTTGTTCTTCAATCTTCATTGTGGAGGGTGCCAGTCCCCATCTGGCTTCCCGTTGGCAGCTTGTGGCCTCTAAGCTCAAGGTGCTGTGTTCAATCTTGTTGCGGGTGGGTGTAGCCACCATCCCATGCGGGAGTCGAACATGCAGCCTTGTTGTTAAGAGCACACGCCCTATCCACTGAGCCATCCGGGCTGCAGCTCAGCTCGAGGTACTGAGTTCAATCTTTAGTTGCGGGTGGGCATAGCCCACTATTGAACAGGCAATCTTGTTGTTACACCAGCTGAGCCATCCTGCCACCTGTTGGCATCTCAGCGACAGCTCAGCTCAGGCGCAACGTTACTGGCCCATGTGGAAATTGGACCGGCGGCCCCGTTGCTCAGAGCACGCGCTCTAAGCCCACTCTTTTTTTTTTTTTTTTTTTACAGATCCTGCCTCAGCTTTATTTGCACAAATAGCACAGGAAGACGCCGGCCCCATGCAGACAGCAGCCCAAGGGTCACATCAGCAGACAGAGGCCTCTACTCTGGAGCTTTCGTGGGAGCCTGGGCACCTTTGGGAGCTTGAGCTGCAGCTGCAGCTGCAGGTGGCCGGGGCCTTGGTTTGAGCCTTGGCCTTTGGCAGGCAGAGCCTGAGACCCTTGGCGATGTGGGCTCGGGCACATTTCCCAAGCTTGGGGTGAGCAATGTAGGCAAGTCGGCTGAGTTCGCGGCTGCCGCCCTTTGGGATCTTGGGCTTGACCTCCTTGGGCTTTACGAGGGCTTTGATGGCCTCAGCCCGTGCGCTCATGACCTTGGCATTGTTGGCTTGCATCTTCTTCAGGCCCTTCTTGTTGTGCTTCTTGGCAAAGCGTATGTTCCTCAGGAACTTGGGGTCCACCCCCGTAAGAGATTCGTATCTTTGTGATCGGGGTTTCTTGATGCCGCTTCTGTGCCATTTTCAGGACTGGTTGTGTGTGGTGTGGTTCTTGGACTTGGCCATGTGTGCACCCAAGCCCACAGCTTCCAAACTCCTGGGACCAGATAAGCCAACTCTTAACCAACTGAGCCACTCGGCCATCCCCAGTGTTAGATATTATTATAAGACATTTTTTTCAGTCCAACCTCCTTACTTTAGAGATGAGGAAACTGAAGTCCAAAGAAAGCAAAATGACTGGCCCAAGATCACAAAAGGAATAGACGGTAGATCTGAGGATACTTCATCTGCGAATCAGCACATCTGTGGAATAAAATGACTTACTGGTTGGCTTCTTGCCATGCAAGCGGCACTGTCCTCGATCCTGCCTGCAGAACATGAGCCATGCTTCCAGCCTTTGGACTGGGATATAAAGGTGTACACACAGGAAACAGCTAGAAACCAGTGCAATACAGAATGCATTCCTAACAATAGGGCAGCACAGTGAGAGACAGGAGGTCAGAAAACCGGAAAATCAACCTGGGCTGGCTGAGAAGACCTCATGGAAGAAGCAAGATTTCAATGTGAGAGATGTAGGGTAGAGAAATAATTAGCACAGTGGCTTTCCATTTTTTTGTGTGGTGGGTGACTGGGAAACATCAGATACTCAACTCCACAGACCCTCCCTTCACATTATAGTGAAAGGGGCAAGCCCTTTGGAATTATACAATTTGGGTTGAAGTCCTGGCTCCATCACTCATCATCTGAGGGACCTTAGTAGAGTCACTTGTCGTCTCCAAGCTTTAGTGTATTAATCTGTGAAATGAAGGTAAAAGCACCCTATTCACTTGGATGTTGTGGGACCAAAGGAGCTACATGAGATACATCAGAAGATCAGTTACAATCTCTCTCTCTCTCTCTCTCTCTCTCTCTCTCTCTCTCTCTCTCTCTCTCTCTCATTCTCTCTCTCTATCTCTCTCCCCTTTCTCCCCTTCCTTCCTCCCTCCTTCCCTCCCTCCCTCCCTCTTTTCTGGTCCACCACATTGAGGAGTCCTTTAATACCTTTGTAATGAGGGAGAGGCTGTAAGCTGGAAACAGAGAACAAATCAAATTAAATCATTGGAAGAGTTTGAATTATCTTCCCCTGAGACAAAGCCTGGTTCCCCCCACCCCAACTTTGGCAGTGGGAGGAGGGTGTTGAGGATGGCAGGAGTAAAAAGCTTTGGAAAAGGGTGTGGGGAGAGCTGCAGGAAAAAGTCCCAGAAAGGGAGAGGTGGGCTCTGAGGACATTAGGTATGGCCAGCCACAAGC
This sequence comes from Aselliscus stoliczkanus, assembly GCA_033961575.1. NCBI lineage: Eukaryota > Metazoa > Chordata > Mammalia > Chiroptera > Hipposideridae > Aselliscus > Aselliscus stoliczkanus. Next base: position 131,274,900 of record CM066730.1, read on the forward strand.
AGGATGTCAGCTTCCTTTTGGTGGAAAGGGAGGCTACCAACCTGTGTCGAGCATGAATAAGTGCCAGACATTGTGCTAGATGAAGGGGATACAACTTTGAACCCTGAGAAACTCCAGTCTTTTGGGAAACATTAGCAGAAAGATAATGCATTATAATTCAAATAATTATAACAAAGACAAGATAGAGAAATAGCACAGAAAACAGCATGATTAATACTATGAGGCATGAATAGGAGTTCAAGGAGTTCAATAGACTGTCACGGAGAGAGCCTAAGGAAGGGGAAATTGCATAAGGTTCAACACTGCTATAGTAAAAATGGTTTGAAAGACAAGTTTGAGTGACGAGACTGGGGAAGGAAACAGGAAGGGGTTAGATGATGCTGGGCCATGTTAGCCTTTATCCTGGAGTGATGGGGGCCAATGAAGGGTTTTAAATAAATGCAGGACTGTGTCCAACTTTTATGTGAGAAAGACCCCTCTGACAACAAAGTGAAGGTGCACTAGAGTGGGGCAAGCCTGGAGGCAGGATGCTGGTGAAGGGGCAGTTTCTATGGTCCAAGGGAGAGGATGAGGGTATATACCAGGAAACCATACGGCCATTTTCTCTCGAACTCCTCAATGACATGTAATCTTGTCCTCTTTTAAACTCACGGTGCATGTTTGCCTTCCCTCATGGCCCTGTGATTCTGGGCCATGTGTTGTGATTATCTGCATATTTGTCTTCCCTCCACTGCCAGGTTGGGTGCTCTTTCCCCTTTCTGCATCCCAGGGCTGGGGAGCTGGTTCACAGTTGGCACAGATGTGTTCTGAAGGTCATGGGGTTCAGGAAGAAGGGCATGGAGTGAACACAGCATGTGGTTCAGTTCATGAGCCAAACAAGACCTCCAGGCCTGCTGCTCACTCACTTCCCCTTCTCTATTTGTCCTTAATCAAACTGTGCAAAGAAATGTCTTAACTGCCTTCTGTATTGTTTTGTGAATCAACAGAAGAGTCTTGCCTGTTTACCAACCAGAGCTTTAAGGAAATAACACATAATCAGGGGAGGAAAGACCAACTGGTGGGAGTCAGATTCGCCTGCATGCTTTTTTGTTTCCTCTCTCATAGAAATGTTCATCATGGTTCACAGTCTAGGGCATTTTCCAGGAGTGAATTTGCCCATCCACAAACACACTTGCCTGCAGTATTATTTTCTGCCTAGCTCTTCCACGACTTTCCCTTTGCTGCCTTCTGCCGCCTCTATGTGGGCACAGACAGGGTAGTTGCAGGTTAACTGGGGCTAAAAGATTGTTACCACCTGACATCTAGGCCAAGAGCTTATGTAAAACAAGCCAATTCCAGCAAGCACATGTCCCAGGCAGGGCCAGCCCACCACTGGCACCATCTAGGCGCCTGTGAGCTGCCAAGGGCCAAGAGCTGAGGGCTAGGGCTGTGTGGAGCTTAGTAGGAGCTGCCTCTGAGCAGTACTGGAACATGTGGGCAGAGAAGTCAGGCAAGAGAGGACTGCGAGTCCCGGACAGCACCTGTTCGCAGGGAGTAAATAATACTTTGTCCTTGTGTCATAACGCCTGCCTGTCGCCCAGCAGGCATCCAGCTCATCCTTCCCTGTGGGCCGCCAGCCTTGCACCAGCGTGCTGCTGGCTTCCAATGCGCTTTGCAAAAGAAAGCAAAGGTCCTGATGGCTTCTGCTTCCTGCACAGCTCAGTGGCCCTCCCAAACTCTCATTTCACAGCTGCTGCCCAACTGCACGGCCCACAGGGCTGCCAAGTATGTGGATCTGATGCCCACCCCACCCCCACGCCCCACCCCAACTCTCCGAAGAGAAGCGAGTTGATGATGGGGGGGGAGGGGGTCGAAGAGAGCCTCAGACTGTATTGGGCTGTGGTCCCAGGAGGACAGCTGCTGGTGTGGTGGCTGCGTCCTCATCCCATTCCCCCCTCCCTTTCTCTCCTTCCCCCTTCTCGCCTTTCTGTTTACAGTCTATTCACAGGACAACATTTGAAGTATTTGAAATATGGGCGTCATAGCCCAAGAGTGAATGCCAGGCCCATTGTGCAGAAGGAGAATTAGCAAGTTTAGAGACAGGGAAGACTAATGGGTCTGTTTGGGAATGAATCAGAGTTCGTGATTACTCTGTTTTGAAAGGACATCATTTATTGGTTTAAGTAATAGTGCATTGGTTAAGAACTCAGGTGCTGAGGCAAAACAGGTCTGGGTTCAAATTCCAGCTGGGCCACTAGCCTGCAGAAGGACTATATTTGGGTAAATTCCTACATCCTGATTTCTCAGGCATGTGCTGGGAACCCACTCTGGAAGAGGATAATAATGATTGTGCTTAGCTTCTCTATCGTGCAGTCTAACCCAGTAAGGCTAAACACAGTGTTTATCACAGGGCCTGGCACACAGGGAGTGCTCTGCCAAGTAAGCTAGTGTGATGCCCTTCTGGGTGCCCAAAAGTCTGCTTCTGGGGCCCTGCTGGAGTGCAAAGCACACAATCGCAAACATACCTGTCGCTGTGCAAACACGGCAGCATTCATTAATGGAGCTAACTCTGTTAAGTAGTTAGTGTTATCTCTATTTTACTCATGAGGAAATCAAGTCTCTGAGGGATAGGATTTGCCAAATTTTAAAAGCTAGGAATGGAAGAGCCTTGATCTTGAACCCACCTCTGCTACATCAAGCCCTGAATTCTTTTGTCCTAGGCCATTCCACCTCCCTTGAGGCACCTCCTACCACATCTTGAGTACTGCACAGCCTTTGCCCAAGCTGCCCCCTCTTCTGGAACCCCTACCTCACTGCCCTGCTCTTTCAGACCTTCATCACTTCACCTGGCAAATTCCTACTCTCCTGTGGTACCCAGCTCAGGCATCACCTTTTTCAGAAACCTGTACTCACCCTTTTTATGTATCTCTACTCTCTTAACAGCCTTATATATCTCTGCTGCTATACTTCCCTCATGGTATTAGAATAATTTACTAATGGCCTGTCTCCTATAGGCTCTATGAAGACAGGGATTGTTTCCCTCTTTCCAGCTCCCCCAGAGCCAAACACAGTTCCTGATACATACCACATGCTCCATTGGATGTGGAAGAACTGACTTGAATTCATTCAAGTGTGACATGATTGTTTTATACTTAATTATAATAGCTACTATTATTTAAGTGCTTACGGCATGCCAGACACTATGCTAAGCACATATATTAGGTGATTTAATCCTTACAACACACTCATGAGGTTTGATAAATGACAGATAGATAAGACTTAGAGAGGTTAAATAACCTGCCAAAGGTCACACAGCTGGTAAGCAGCAGATTCAAACTTTGAGTCCAGATCTGCCTAACACTCTTAACCACTGGGCTCTTCGACTATCACCAATGCCTAACTCAGTCCCTTATACATATTAGGTCACTCGGTACTAGCTGACAAGTTGGATGGATGGCATGGGTTAGGGGCTGGCAAGTTCTCCACAGGTTGTGCAGTGGTGGTCACAAGTTCATTGTCTTTGGGCCCTCACCAACCAGCCATGGTGTGTTTTCAGGAGCTGTCAGCTCCCTGGGCTGGCACTGAAAGACCTTCCTAATTCCAGGGATCATTTTTGCCCTCATGCCTTCCCATCCTTTCTTATCCTCCTGGGCAAGGTGAGGTCTGAGAAAGCTGAGGAATGCGGCTGAATTGTCTTCAACAAATTCTTTGCCGATAAGAGCTGGGGGAGTTTCCAAATACTTTCCTCTGACTGTTCGAGCTAAGAACGTTGGGTTAAGCGACAGTGACTCAGCATATGGGAAACCAGGGCTGAGGAAGGTTCCCAGGAAGTCGGGTTGCTGTACAGTTTCCTCCAGCCAAGGCAGGAAATCACAGGCAGCCCCAGGGTCCTCTGAGGCTCCCTGGGAGGCGACAGGCAGAAGCGTGTGAAGAACAAGCCCTGTAATCAGGGTAGAGAGGCTAGTTAAGGAAGCATGGTATCTCCCTTGACCCTGACTTCTCATCTAAAAGAAACTTCGAGGATGGACTTGGAGTACAGCTTCTGGGTTAGACTCCTAGCAGTGTGACTGCAGCCAGTGATGCAGCCTTTCTGAGCTTTGGGGTTCTCTCTGCAAAATGAGGAGAGAACAGTACCTAGAGCTGATGTAAGATTAAAGAATTAAGGTCCACACAGTGCTAAGCAGTCACCATGCTGAGTAGGTCCTTGATAGTAGTAGCTATTGTTATATGAGTGAAGGAAACTTAAAAACCATGAGTGGAGCTGCAGGCACTTGGAGTGGCCAGGAGTCTAGTAGATTCCTCACTGCTCACTGGCTGAGTCAGTCTGCTTGCTGTGGCACAGCAGCACGTACTGTGTTCCTCTGACCAGCGACTCCCAAAATGTGTTTTCTGCAGGCTGGTATCTGCAGGAAGGACTGGTTGAGCCCAAGCCCATTGTGTTTGCAGCATGTGTGTTTTGCCTTGGCAAGCTGGAAGTGCATGACCCCATGATGTTGTCTCAAGGGGACTTTTCCTCCAGAGGTCAGGTTGGGTCTGCTTTCTCACCCCATGCGGGGGCCTTGGCTTTGAGAAGTTTCTTCAGGATACACTGCATAAGGGCTCATGAGCTCCACCTCCCCCTACCTCTCTTCTCCTCACCTTTATTTTTGGCAGAGCCTGAGGCGAATGGAAAATTTGTGCTCAGATGAAGAACCATGTGTAATGTCTTAGATAATATCTTTTCTTCTCTGACTTTGAAATGTGTCAAAGAAAAGCCAAATAGCCTAAAATTGATCATCAACAGCCTTTTAAGCATCTTTGTGTCTTCTTGTCAAGTCAACCGGTATCTACTAAGGTGTAAGCATTTAAAGTTTGAAGTTGTAAGTTCATGAAGGCTTTATGGATGGAAAAGCTTGTGGAACCGATGTAACAGTGACGAAATGAAAGCCTCAAGAGGAGAAGTATCATTCTGAAGATTATCAGCCAGCTGGGGGTTTTAAAACCAAGACTGATCTTTGGTGAAAGTCTCCCTCTTCCTTCCTCTTCTTGTCCTAATGGCCACCCTCTGGTGTTGCTGGTGTGGTACTGGGCAACATAACAGCAAGAGTTAAGGGAAACACATTCTGCCTTTGAGGAACTTTCAGGCTAGGAAAGAAGCCAGCAGGTTAAATGACGAGCACATGATACCTAATAGCATGCCCGGGAAAAAGAGCCGAGGTGTTCCCCAGCAACTGACCCCACCACTCACTGCCTGTGAGACAAGTTACCTAGCCTCCAGTTTTCACATCTATAAGACTACCTCTTAGTAGGGTTGCTATGAAAACATTCAGTATAGAGCCTGCCACATAATAGGGGCTCAAAAAATGAAAGCTTAAATAAATCCTAGTCCTACAAAAATGCTACCTCTTCCTCTTATACCTCCCTGCAGGTACTCTGTCATTTGCAATGAGGATTTACATCTGTTTCCTCTTCAGTCCTCATGAGAGCCTTCAGAGATAACCAGGGAAGATTCAGAATAAATATTCCTTGAATACATGGCTACATGAAAATAAAACTAACCAGCCCAGAGCACTTATGATATGCCAGGGACTGTTCTAAACACTTAACCTGTTTGATATACCTTATATAGTATATACATTATACCTGCACAACAACTCATGAGCTGAATACTGTTATCATCCCCATTTTACAGATAAGGAAGCTGAGGCCCAGAAGATAGTAAACAAATAACTCGCCTAAGGTCATACAGGTAGTATGTAACATAGCTGGGAATGAAGCCATCATGTAAGCTGGCTCCAGAGTTTAGGCTCCTACCCAGAACCCCATACTCACTGAGTGAATGAATGATGAATGAATGAATATAGAGTCCTGATAAACCTCTATTTCAGATACGGAAGCTGAGGCTAAGAAAACATAGCTGACTTCCCAAGATCACATAGCTGGCTTAGTTGTAAAATGGCCATCGCATAGCAGGATTCTACTTCCCTGACCCCTTTGAAGTTAGGTGTAGCCATGTGACTTGCTCTCTGCAATCAAACATGAGTGACAGTTGCATACAACATCCACATGGAAGCTTTAAGAATTTGCCACATTGTTTAGAAGCAAGCCATTGTAATGAAGCCTCTGCCTGCCTGAGTCACCGAGGTACTAAAATAAACAGAGTCCACCTGCCTACCAATGATAGCATTAAGTGAGAAATACATTTTTATGATGATGAGCCACTGAGATTTGGGGAGTTTTGTTATCACATTAGAACCTGGCTTTTTCTGACTGATATAAGAACTAAGAGTGAGAGCTTGAGTAAATGTCTCATGGAATTTCTGCTACATTATCTAATGCCCACTCAGTCAGCATGCATGCTCAGGAATTTTACCTACCAGTGACTCCCCCACCCTGAGTTGGACTAATCTCAGATTGAATGAGCTGGATCATTTATGTCATGAGGGAAGGCAGCTGCGGAATTCCAGCTCCTGACAGAAGGCTCTAGATAGACACTGACAGCTTCTCTTTGCTGGTTTGATATACCAGATACCCCCCCACCCAAAAGTGCTATCCTGTATCCATTTTTCTTAGTGGACAAAATATTGTAGAGAGTGAGCTTTTCGTAAAGCCATCTATAAGTGTTGAGATTAGCAGCCATATCTTCTAAAGCTAATGAGGTAAAGTTTAATTAACCAGATTTGTACTTGACTTTTTTGTAGGTTGTAATGAGTTTTAAGAATAGTGACATAACCTAATAGGTTTATCACTTCCTATTTAACAGGTACATTAACAATGAAACAACTGGTATGGACATAAAAAATGCTCAACTAATTTTTCAAAAAATGTTTCATTGGTTAAGTGAATCCAACCAGAATTTTTAAAAAGTCAATTTCTATATGTAGAGAGTATCCACTATATTTAACTAATGAGAGAAAATTATACCAAAAAATCAAGATTTTAAATACTGAATTGCATATTTTTTTTAATCAAAAATGTTTGGTGACACACACCAAAAAAGTAATTATCTAGGTCTAGATGAACTTTACATCCGTCCTTATATTGTTCTGCATCTTCTAACTTGTATTTATAGACTTTATGTTTTTCTTGATATTTTTTGATATCTTCTGAATTTTTGCATATACTAGTCTTATAATCAAATAGCACAACCAAGATTTGGTTTTTCAGGTATTTTTTTTTTTTTTTAAGTTATGGTAAGGTCATGCTTCCTTTCCTGAGATTGTCTGGCTGTCTTTGGGGTGAGTCTGAGCCCTGCTGTGTTGTCTGGTGAAGGCAGACCCAGAACCTTACAATGTGAGGACTGTAGGAGATCCTGGACCACACTGAATACAATCTCTCCATTTCAAAAATAAGGGAACTGAGGCCCAGAGAAGGCCACACATCTAGTGAGTGGTGAGCTAAAGCAAGGACTAGAAGCCAGGTCTGTCTGATGCCAAAGTACAAGCACTTTCCACTACTTCCAATTCTGAGGAGTCTGTAAGCCTCTGTGGTTTGCATTATTCCACTGATGCTCTCCTGAAACTTAGGCAGTACAACTTCATTCCCCATGTTCTGAGACCATCTGCTATTTGCAGTGCACTCTACAGTTAAAGCATTATAAAATGCATGATCTCACTTAAACTCATAACAGCTCGGTGGGCTACAAAGGGCATTTAGCACTAAAACTCAGTCCTCCTGTTTTCCTGGCCCATCTTTCCACATCAGCATGTTCCCCCACCTTTATATATTCAGAGTGGAAACTGTGTGGGCACAGCCATACCTTCGTGCCTCCATTTTTTAACTGTGTGGTTTAGGGCAAGTGACTTAACCACCCCCAAACCTCAGTTCCCTCCTCTGTAAAACGGGCATAATAATGTAAGTTGTCAAGATGATCAAAGGAAACAATATGGGTACTGTGCCTGGCCCATGTTCATTTCTATGTTGCAGCTCACCCAGCCCCCTCACAGATGCATTCGATCAAAAACTGCATGGTATGCCCCTTCTGTTCCCCTCTAGAAGGTCTTTTCCGTGTCATAGGCTAGTGCCCTCTGCTTCACCAAACCTTGCTCTTCCAATGCAGTGTCACCTCCTCTAAGAAGCCTGCCTTGACTCCTTCAGTCAAACTGAGTGCTCCCACTTTTGAATTCCTATTGAATGTAGAGTTCTTGCAACACTTTCTTGTACTTTAGGTTCATGTCAGTAATTGGGTGACTGCCTTCTCTTTCCAGCACCCACTGTGCCTCACCAGAATCAGGGATGTTTCCAAAGAGATAAAGCTGGATCTTTAATTCAGGCTTTCAAACATTTTATATATCTACACCTATATCTACCTATCTATCTATATACATATATCTAATGTGTGTATATTTATATGTAATATGCATGTATATGTATATTTTTAAATAATTCATCTCTTCTTTTTGCTCCATTAGTAAAGCACATCGAGACCTGAAGATCTTTGCTTTTCTTCAGTAGCTTTGAAAAGTAAAGGTAAATAAATGTGCGAGTTTAACAGAGATAGAGGAAGCTGTGGGGAAAGAAGGGAGGAAAACTTGAAAATGGAAAAAGGAGAAGAGAATGGCTAAATATATTATCTCATTTAATCCTCAGAACAACCCTGTTACGAATTCCACTTTACAGATGGGGATAATGAGGCCTGGAAAGGCTGAGTGCCACATCCAAGTTCACAAAACTAGATCAGATCGTCACTCTGCCTGATTCTGAAGTTGCTTTTTCTGCAAAACCAAGCGGTGTCCCCCTTGCCAGATGGTATGACTTAGTGGTTAGGAGCACACTCTAAACCAGATTACCCATGTTGAAGCCTGGTCTTGCCGCTTACTAGCTGTGTGACCTTGGGTGAGTTACCTAACTCTAGGCCTCAGTTTCATCATCAATAAAATGGAAGTGATATTAGGTTGGTGCAAACGTCATTGCAGTTTTTGCCATTACAAATAATGGCAAAAATCACGATTACATTTTCACCAACTAATACAAAGAGAACGATCACTTCGTGTGAATGTTGTGAACATTAAATGATCTCTAGCAAGTAAAACCCTGATAAAAGTTCCTAGCGCAGAGTTCGTCCTCTGTGAGCATTAGCAACGATCATGCTGTCAGGTGCGCCCATGAAGCGGGCAAGGATCCTGGCAGAGTCCCACAGGTCCAGGAGGATACCAAGTCCTCATTACTTCAGACCCAACTTCTCCTTTTTCCTCCTTCTCTAAGCTCAGGACATAGTCAGGATCCCAGCTGCTCACATCATTACAGCAGAGGTTCCTGTTTATTTTGTAGATGTTCATCTGGGGATGAAGACTGAGCGTGGGGGCCATATTTGTACTCTCTCTTTGCCATGCTCTAGAGCACCAGTAATTCCCAAACGGAAGATTTTACGTGATGTCTGGTGCCCTCAATCTTTCAGCTGCTGTCTAGGGGATACCTCTTGATCACCGTGATCACCTGGCCCTCCAACCACGGGAGCTTGCCCTCCTGGTTTTGTGGGACTGTAATAATCGGTGTTACCCAGAAAGGAGCTTGTAACACTGTCTAGCACCGATTTTACCAACTGCTGCCAGCGGATATCTCTACATTGGCTTTGGTAGCCAGTGACACTTATGCCTGCAGGTCCCACTGGATTGTAATCAACAGAAAGAGTTCCTAAAAAGTTATCACAGCACAGCAAGAGGCAACAGATCCAAGAGCTCTGTCTTTCTGTAAAGGAGGCCTATTAGCTAATCATGATGACCGTGGCCTGAGGGGCAGGCTTCTAATTAAACACACATCTTCAGATTGACTGTAATCCTTTCCAGAGACCTCTTCACACTCACCCTGTCAAGCTCCAGAGCACAGTGTCTCCTGGAGGGAAGCTTTACAGGCATCTGGTGGCCTAGTTTTCATGTCTGATGCCCCAGTTTCTGTGACTGCTGCCCAGGAGACACCCCTTGATCATGTGGCTCTGGTGGCTGGGATGGAGGTTGCATTCCTGGTCCCACAGGACTGCAGCAATCAATAGGAAAGATGGTTCTTGGCAGGCTACCACACCTGGGGTAATGCACAAATAGCAGGCTGAGGCACCCTCCCCAATATTTCTGTGAAGGAGGCTTCTTTGTTTGTCCTGGAGTTTCAGCCTGAGAGACAGCCTTCATACTTGGCACATACATAGTGGCCTACAAAGCTGCTCTCAAGGAATGCAAGCTGTGAATGCCACCATGGTCCTCTCCCTCTGTCTTGCTCCAGCTTGCAAGTATCACCTAGAAAAGAGCTTATACACTTATCTGAAGCCTTGGTTTTTATCACTGCCACACAGAGGACACCTCTAGGTCTTCTGGCTCTGGTGGCCAGTGGGGCTTAGGCTTGTGGTCCCGCAGGAATGTTTATTATTTGCATACTTATAAAAGCTGCTGCCAGAGTGTCTGGCTTTCAGTTAGCCTGAATCTAAGTACTGAGATCTTCTCCTTTATGACATTGACAGGTCTTGGCACACCCTCAACTACTGAAAGCTATTAAAAATATAATAGCCTCTTGAACAAGCACAAGGTTTGAAAGACAACCAAGAGCTGAGTCAAGGTCAAATGACGAGGTTTGTCTCCTACACACAGCTACTCCTTCAAGACTGGGAGAGGTGCAGTCAAGCAAAATGAGGAAAGAAAGGAACATGTTCCAAATGAAAAAACAAAATAAAACCAGAAAAAAAAAAAGACTTAATGAAATGGAGAGAAGTTATTTACCCGATAAAGAGTTCAAAGCTTGGTCATAAAGATATTCACTGAACTGGGGATAAGAATGGATGAACACATTGAGTACTTCAACAAAGAGATGGAAAATATAAAAAAGTGTGAAGTAGAAGTCACAGAGTTGAAGAACACAATAACTAAACTGAAAAATAAAGGGGTTCAACAGCAGTCTCGATAAAGCAGAAGAAAGAATGAGTCAACTGGAAGACAAGACAGTGGAACTCACCCAATCAGAGCAGCAAAAAGAAAAAAGAATGAAAAAGTGAAGCTAGGTTAAGGGACTTATGAGACATCAAACAGACTAACATTTTCATCATAGGTCTCCCAGAAGAAGAGAGAGGTAAAGGGGTGGAAATCTTATTGGAAAAAATAATGGCTGAAAACTTCCCTAACCTGGGGGGAAACAGATACATATCCAAATCCAGAAAGCCAAGATATTTCCAAATAAGAGGAACCCAAAGAAACCTATACCAAGATGCATTATAATTAAAATTTCAAAAGTTAAAGATAAGGACAGAATATTAAAAGCAGCAAGAGAAAAACAATTTGTTACATACAAGGAAACCCCCATGAAACTATAAGCAAATCTTTCAGCAGAAACTTTACAGGCCAGAAGGGAGTGGCATGATATAGCCAAAGTGCTGAAAGAAAATAGATCCCAATCAAGAATACCATACCAAACAGTTATCATTCAGAAGTGGACAAAATTTTCCAGATAAACAAAAGCTAAAGGAGTTCATCACCACTAAACCAGCCTTACAAAAAATGTTAAAAGGGCTTCTTTAAGCTAAAAATAAAGGGTGCTAATTGTAAAAAGAACACATATCAAAGAATAATTATTATTGGAAAGGTAAATATAAAGATAGTAGACTAATCACTATAAAACTAATATGAAGCTTAAAAGACAAAAGTAGTAAAAATAAATATGATTACAATAATTATTTAAAGTATACACAAGATAAAAATATGTAAAATGTTACATCAAAAACATAAAATATGGGGTGGGGGTGAGTAATAATGTTGAGCTTTACACTGGGATAAAACTTAAGTTGTTATCAACTTAAAATAGACTGATATATATATATATATATATATATATATATATATATATATATATATATATGCCTCATGGTAACCATAAAGCCAAAACTTATAGTAAATACACAAAAGATAAAGAAATATAAGCATACCACTAAAGAAAACCATCAACCCACAAAGGAAGAGAGCAAAGAAAAAGAAAGGAACAGCGAAGAACTACAAAAATGACCAGTAAACAATGAACAAAATGGCAATAAGCACATACCTATCAATAATTATTTTACATGTGAATAGACAAAATCTCAAATCAAAAGACATAGAGTGGATGAATAAAGAAAAATACAAGACCCAACTATATGCTGCCTACAAGAGACTGACTTTAGATGTGAGAACACACAGAGACTGAAAGTGAAGGGCTGGAAAAAGATATTCCACACAAATGGAAACCAAAGAAAGCTGGACTAGCTATACTTATATCAGAAAAAAACAGACTTTAAAACAAAGAGTGTAATAAGAGACAAAGAAAGGCATTACATAATAATAAAAGGATTAATCCAACAAGAAGATACAACGTTTGTAAATATTTATGCACCCAACATATGAGGAGCACCTAAATATATAAAGCAAATACTAACAGACCTAAAGATAGAAATAAACAGCAATACAAAACAGTAGGGAACTTTAATACTCCATTACATCAATGAATAGATCATCCAGACAGAAAATCAGTATGGACACATTGGCCTTAAATGACATGTTAGACCAACAGACTTAACCAATATTTACAGAACATTCCAATTCAAAAGCAAGGGAATACACATTCTTCTCAAGTGCACATGGGACATTTTCCAGGATAGATCATATATTAGGCCACAAAACAAATCTTAATTAATTTAAGAGGACTGAAATCATATCAAGCATTTTTTCTTTTTATTTATTTATTTATTTATTTTTTAATATTTTTTTTATTGGTGAATTGGGGGAGGGGAACAGATAAGTTGCTCTCTTTTTGTTCTTCAGTCTAGTTGCAGAGGATGTTGCTTCATTGGCCCATGTTGGTATCATCATTATGCTCTTCCTGGATGAGGCAGATCCGTCGCCGGCCTCTGAATGGTTGCTCACTGCAGCTATTGGCAGCTCATGCTGGCTGCCAGCCACTCACACTGGCTGCTGGCCACTCACTGTAGCCTATGGCAGCCCACTGCAGCGGGGGCTGCAGGCCACACAGTCACTGGAGCTCATACAGCCCAGCTCCAGGTGGAGCTGTTGTTAGCTGTAGAGGGCAGTGTCACTGGCCCTAACATGTGGGATCCGAACCAGGGCTGCTGGCATCCCCAAACCAGCTCTTAACCAATGTGCCACTCGGCCAGTCCTCGAGCATCTTTCTGACAACAACGGTATAAAATTAGAAATTAATTATACAAATAAAACTGGAAAATTCACAAATATGTGGAGGTTAAACAACATGCTTCTGAACAACCAATGGGTCAAAGAAGAAATCAAAAGAGAAATAAAAAAAATACCTTGAGATAAACAAAAATGGAAATGTATCATACCAAAATTGATGGGATTCAACAAAAATAGTTCTAAGAAAAAAGTTCATAGCAACAAATGTCTACTTCAAGAAACAAGAAAAGTTCCAACAACCTAATTCTACACCTCAAACACTAGAAAAAAAAGAGCAAACAAAGCCCAAAGGTAATAGAAGGAAGCAAATAATAGAGGTTAGAGCAGAAATAAATGAAATAGAGACTAAAAAGATAATAGAAAAGATCAATTAACTGAAGTCTGATTCTTTGAAAAAATAAAATTGGCAAACCCTTGGCTATATCCACCAACAATAAACAAGAATAATTGAACAAATAAAATCAGAAATGAAAAAGATGTTACAACTGATACCACAGAAATACAAAGGATCATAAGAAACTATTATGAACAATAATATGCCAATAAATTTGACAATCTAGAAATGTATAAATTCCTAGAAACACACAAACCACTAAGAATGAATCATAATGAAACAGAAAATCTGAACAGACTAATTACTAGTAAGGAGATTGAATCAGTAATCAAAAACCTCCCAAAAAACAAAAATCCAGGACCAGTCAACTTCACTGGTGAATTCTACTCAAAGAAAAATTAATGTCAATCCTTCTCAAATTCTTCCTAAAAGAAAAGAGGAGGGAGCTCTTCCTACCTCACTCTACATGACCAGTGTTACCCTGATACTAAAACCAGAGAAGGATCCCAGAAGAAAAAATAATTACAGGTCAATAACCCTTACGAACATAGATGCAAAAATCCTCAACAGGGCCGGCCAAGTGGCACGCTGGCTTGGGACGCCAGCAGCCCCAGTTTGGATCCCACAGATGAGGACCAGTGACTCTGCCCTCTACAGCTAAGATGGTGAACAACAGCTCCACCTGGAGCTGGGCTGCCGTGAGTCCCCAAGGATGGCATAGCTGCAGCCCCTGCTGCAGTAGGCTGCCATGGGCGACAGTGAGTGGCTGGCAGCCAGTGTGAGAGGCCAGCAGCCGGTGTGAGCTGCCAACAGCTGCGGTGAGTGGCCATCCAGAGGCCGGCGACTGATCTGCCTCACCCGAGAAGGGCGTAATGATGACACCAACATGGGCCAGTGAAGCAACATCCTCCACAACTAGACTGAAGAACAAAAGGACAGCAACTTGTCTGTTCCCCTTCCCCGGTTCCCCAATGCTGTTCCCTTCCCCCAATTCCCCAATAAAATATTAAAAAAAAAAACCCTCAACAAACTGAATTCAATAGTATATTAAAAGGGGATACTACACCATGATCAAGTGGGATTTATTCCAGGGATGCAAGGATGGTTCAATATATCAGTCAATATGATATACCACATTAACAAAATGAAGGATAAAAATCATATGATAGTCTCAATATATTGACAAAATTCAACATTCATTTATAATGAAAACTCTCAACAAAGTGGGTATAGAGGGAACATACCTCAACATAATAAAGGCCACATATGACAAGCCCACAGCTAACATCATACTCGATAGTGAAAAGCTGAAAGCTTTTTCTCTAAGATCAGGAACAAGAAAAGATGCTCACTCTCAACACTTTCATTCAATACATTATTGAAAGTCCTAGCCAGAGTAACTAAGCAAGAAAAAAATAAATAAAAGGGATCCATATTGGAAAGGAAGAAGTAAAACTGTCACTATTTGCAGATGACATAATATTATACATTGAAAATCCTAAAGACTACCATAAAACTGTTAGAACTAATAAACAAATTCAGTAAAGTACAGGATACAAAATCAATACACAAAAATTTGTTTTGTTTCTATACACTAATAATGAACTAATAAAGGAGAAATCAAGAAAAGAAATCCCATTTACAATTGCATCGAAAAGAATAGGGCCGGCCGAATGGTGCGGTGGTTAAGCAAAGCCAGCGGCCCTGGTTCGGATCCCACATATGAGGGCATATGACACTGCCCTCTAAAAAGAAAAAATAAATAAATAAAAATTAAAAAAAAGAATAAATACCTAAGAATAAGTAACCAAGGAAGTGAAAGACCTGTATATTGAAAACTATAAGACACTAATGAAAGTAATTGAAGAAGACACAAATAAATGGAAAGATATCCCATGCTCATGAATTGGAAGAATCAGTTTTGTTAAAATATCCATACTACCCAAAGCAATATATAGATTCAATGCAATCCCTGTCAATATTCTAATGGCATTTTTCACAGAAATAGAATAAGCCATCTGAAAATATGTATGGAACCATAAAAGACACTAAATAGCCAAAGCAATCTTGAGAAAGAAGAACAAAGCCAGAGGCATCACACTCCCTGATCTCAATTTATGTTACAAAGCCATAGTAAATAAAGTAATATAATATCAGCATGAAAACAGACACATAGATCAATGAAAGAGGATAGAGAGTCCAAAAATAAACCCAAGCACATATGGCCAATTAATTTACAAGAAAGGAGCCAAGAATATACAATGGGGAAAGGACAGCCTCTTCAATAAATGGTGCTGGGAAAATTGCACAGCTGCATGCAAAAGAATGAAACTGGGCCACCATATTTTATACCATATACCAAAATTAACTCAAAATGGGTTAAAGACTTGAACATAAGACCTAACACCATAAAACTCTAGAAGAAAACATAACTAGTAAACTTCTTGACATAGGTCTTGGCAATGATTTTTTAAATCTGACACCAAAAGCAAAGGCAAAAATAAACAATTGGGACTAGATCAAACTAAAAAGTTTTTACACAATGAAGAAAATCATCAACCAAATAAAAAGGCATTCTACTGAATGGGAGAAAATATTTGCAAATCATATATCTGATAAGGGGCTAATAGCCAAATTATATAAAGAACTCATACAACTCAATAGCAAAATACCCAAACAATCTAATTAAACAGTGGTCTGAAGATCTGAATAAACATTTTTCCAAAGAAGAAATATAGGTGGCCAACAGGTACATGAAAAGATATTTTACATCGTTAATCATCGGAGAAATGCAAATCAAAACCATAATGAGATGTTACCTCACACCTGTTAGTGGGATTGTAAATTGGTGCAGCCACTATGGAAAACAGTATGGAGATTCCTCAAAAAAAACCTTAAAGATGGAATTACCATATGATCCAGCATTTCCATTTCTGAATATTTATCCAAAGAAAATGAAAACACTAACTCAAAAAGATATATGCATCTAATGTTCATTGCAGCGTTATTTATAATAGCCAAGATATGGAAACAACCTAAATGTTCATTAATGGATGAATGGATAAAGAAATTGTGGTACACACACACGCGCACACGCACACACACACGGAATATTATTCAGTCATAAAAAGAATGAAATTTTGCCATTTGTGACCATATGAATAGAACTTGAGAGCACTATGTTAAGTGAATTAAGTAAGCCAGAAAAAGACAAATAATGTGTGCTCTCTCTTACATGTGGAATCTACAAAATCAATCAATCAATCAAGCTCATAGATACAGAGAACAAATTGGTGGTTGTCAGAGGTGGGTATTGAGAGGTAGGAGAAATGGATGGACTTATTTTTCTTTTTTTAGTTTAGTTCAAATAAATTGATTTTTTTTTCAAATAGCCACAACAGCAAAACAAAAAAAAGGGGGAGAATCTGATTTTCCCAATTACCACATTATAATTTTCAAAATGCCCAGTTTAAAAAAAAAATAAATTTGTTTCTACCTCATAAGTTTTGAAGAACCAATAAGGCTAGTATTTCTCATCATAGCACCCAGAGAAAATACGGAATATTTTGTGTTATGTATTTGCATAAATACAAAACAAGTTCTAGTGGCATAAATGGATGACTCTACTCAGCCAGTGATGACGGGCATCAAATATGGAGGCTCGCATGCCACCTGTAGCCCTTGTATGCCATGCTAGGAAGTTCTGGGTTGACACACGTACAAGTACTTAGATTCTCCCTTCTAAAGCATGAGTCCTCCATGCATGTTTTTCATAAATACAGAGAAGGAGACAGACCTGTGAAGAGGAAGGAGCACTGCAGACTGGGCAGTGATAATGGCGAGGAAAGGGCAGGTACTTCAGGGGCCTGTATATTGATGTGTGTGTCTTCCCAGAGGGAATGTGTAGTGTTCCTGCAGCAAGAGGGAACTGCTCACACTTCCTGATGGATTCTGGGTAACCAGGTAAGGAACCCAGGGCACCTTGTTTCACCATAAGGAACCAGAGCAGCCAGGCTGCTGACACATGAGGAATGCAGAGTAAGCATTGGCACTTAGAAACGTAGACTTAAGATTTCATGTCAGGGACCTCCAACAAGGGCATCCCTTCTGCTGGCGGCTGCTTCTCTGGCGCCATCGTCTGGTGTCAGCTAGGTGACGCATGGCCGACTGAACCTGCCATGTCTCCCGTCATTTTTTTTTTTTTTTAAAGAAGATATTTTTTCTTTTTTTTTAATTGAGGAACTCAAGATTTGGTACATCAAAACCAATTTCTAGGGAGAAAAAAAAATCAAAACTAACAATAAATAAAAAGTTAACACTGTCTGGACCATAGCAGAGCCCATATATGTGTGTAATTGAAATTTTCTAGGTGCTTCATAATTGACTTTTTGAGGCACATTTGCAATTTCGGGTTCCTGGTGTTGAGGTTGAGGTTCATAGGACAAGCTAGGAAGTCTTCAAATCCTGAGCTGAATTCCATGAGGAGTTATCTGGCTTTTGAATCGGTTTGTCCTTGTCTGAGAGGTGCCAGCCCCAACAGCACCCACCTTTTGGCAGCTTCTTTCTTGGCTTGGTGAGCTTCATCCACCTGGGAGACTTGGCGACTATGGCATGTGCAGCAGCTCTGAGTGCCAACCTCCAACAACATTCCCTTCCTCTTTCTAGTCAGCTTTGAATGCAATGTTTGGGTGTGTGGGAGCAAATGTCCTCCCAGCATCTGCTTCTCTGCCTGGCAAAGTGCTGCAGCTCCTTGCCGCGCATGTGGCCACAGGCTGTGGGGCCTACAGAGGCCCTGTCACAGGAGATGAGGGCTATGGCCCCTGGAGGCATATTTGTATGGTGTGAAGCCCCTGGTCATGTTGATCCTAGCCAAGCATTGTTACCTCAAAGCCGATCTTGGGATCAAGTTCAGGGTTCTAGTGTCCCGGCCCACCTTCAATAACAAGAAGTCTTTTTTTTTTTTTTTTTTCAGATTTGCTAGCTGTGTATTTCCTGAGGCTGAAGAAATTTGAGATGTGAAGGACTGTTAACTTGAGATGGTTCTCTTGGCAATTTGCCCACCTATGTGTCAGCATCATCCCTATCAGACAATCTTTGCACCTTTGAGATACAGAGCGATTCATGGATGATTTAGAAGTAATAATAAGTGCTGATGTGTAGAAAAGACTCCCCACCATTATAAAGCATATCTGTGTGCCTCATCTTATAGTGAAGTGTGTAAATGGCCAGAGTTTTATAGCGGACAGACAAGGGTTCTAATTTTAGCCCTACTATGTGACCTTAGGTAACATCCCTGAGCCTCTATTCCCTCATCTGTAAAACTGGGATAAAAATGCCATCCTCAAAATGTTGTGTTGGGGGGAATTAAAAAGAATAGTAAACGCTAAGCCAAATGCATGGCATGTGGTAAGAGCTCAATCAACGGTAGCTAGGACTATTATTACTCCCACCACAACTTTGTGAGGTGTGGCAGTCTTGGTTGACAGATGAAGAAATTAGAGCTCAGAGACATGAAGTAACTAATCCACGTGAGAAGCAGAGTCCGCTGGGGCTCAAACTCTGCTTCTCCAGGTGCTGAGTCCAGGGCCCTTTCCTCACACCGCATGCAAAGCACCTGTCAAGTTTGCAGACACTCAATTGAGGCTGAGACTGTAGGACTGGACAAACAGCTGTATCCGAGGAAGCCAAAGCAGAGAGTAGGAGATCCACCCAACAGGTGTGAGTGGACTCCTGAAGCTCAGGGGCCTGAGGACCCAAACACAGGAGTGTGTCCATGGCAGAGAGAGAAGAGGGGTGCGTGAGGCTGAGTCCTTGGCATCACAAGACAGATAGCCTAACAAGCAGTCCACGAAGGCTGACTCAGGGAACAACACAGTGACATGACAGGCCAGAGGCTGGAGACAAGGAGACATATGAAGAATCAGAGATGGACAGAAATACATGGAGGAAAACTTGACCAAGAGGCTCCAAGATAGCATGAACCGAGGATTACTTTTTGGGTGCAGCAGGTGAAAATTCTGTCTGATACACACAGCTAAGATACTCCTTTAGGATTTCTTCTAATGATCAAAAAAAAAAAAAAGTGTCTTTCCTTTCTTTCCTTAGTAAGTCATGTAACATTCTCCTCATCTTCCTCCAAGTTCAGAATCAAGTGAAATTAGCTGGGAGAAATAAGATTTGATCAGGGATGCTTTGGATGTCCATGCGATGTGTCCATGTGACGTCCATGTGTCAGTCTAATAGAAGTAACCAGAATTTCTCTTCCAGAGATCCTGGAGTCATGGACTCTTAGACTAGAAGGTCATCCAGCTCAAATTTCCTTCTGGTGCATGAAGCTTCCCTTCGAAGCTTGCCTGACTACTGCTGGTAACAGGGAGCTCACTACCTCCCAAGACAGCCCTTCCATATACGGACAGTTCTGAATTTTAGAAAATGTTTTCTTATTATGTCCGTCAGGATTCCTTCAGTTGACAAGGACAGAAAAGCCCAGCTGAAACTGTCATTAACAAAAAAAAGAAATTAACAAATAAATAAGGCATATATTGTGTAGTGGACCCTTCAGAGGTGCCACCCAGATCCCTCTCCAATGAAGGACTTTTAGCACCAGCTGCTGGACAGCTGCCAGCAGAAACCTTGAACTGTCAACACCTTCAGGGGTTGCTTCATTGAAGAAACCCTTCCTGGGGCAATGCATAGCCAATGGGTAATTAATGCCAGAGTAATATAATAATGCCTGGCCATCTACACCCAACTCTGATAATTCTAGAAGGCCATTCTAGCTCCAGGGCACCTCCTAGGTTAAACTTTTTTTTTTTTTTTTTTCTGAGGGCAGTGTCACTGGCCCTCATATGTGGGACCCGAACCGGGGCCGCTGGCTTCCCAAGCCAGTTCTTAACCACCGCGCCACTTGGCTGGCCCAGCACCTCCTAGTTTAAGATGAAGCTGTTGTCAGGCCTGCGTTTGGTTTTAGTCCTCCATCTGCAATTTCTGCTCCATTCCCTTGTCTTCCCTTTCTTTCCCTTCCCTTCTTCAAGTGTCCATCTCTAAGGCACTCTTTACAAATATCCTGCCTCTTAAACTCCATCTCAGAGTTCACTTTTCAAGGAGCAAAATCGTGACATATTGAATCACCTAAGTGAAAAGTCTAGGGGATATCAGGTATAGCTGGTTCCAGGGGCTCAGGAAGAAAGAGTCGGGGAATAGCATCACCTCTTTTTGTGGCTGTGCTCTCCTGTGTGTTGACTTCACGTACAGACACATGTATGCACGCAAACTCAAATTCAGTGTGTGTGAATGGGGGAGTTACCTCCAACTCCATAAAATGTACTCCTCATTGAACTGATTCGAGTCATAAGCTGATTCTTGGGCCAATCACTGTGACCAGAGAAGACAGAATGCGCTGATCATCTTAAGCCAGAATCATCAGATCATCTGGATGAAGGGATAGAGCCAGCTTGCCTAAACAGACCATGTGGACCAAGAGTGGAGCCATGTGAACCAGTAGGGGAGGGGCTGTTCCCTGAACAAGATGTGGGTTTTGGGACTAGAAGAGAGGAAAGCAGATACCATGCAGGCAAACCCCACAAAGGCCTACCATAGCTTTGCCACATGAAAATCGGTCTCCTTGCCACTCCCATTCACTGGGCCTCATGACACAGAAGCCTAAGCTATCTTTCATGGGATAGCTCTTCATCTATTTGAAGAGTTTTACTCTACCCACTCTGCTCCCCGTCAAGTCCCATTCTTCCACCCTTTCCTATATGGCTTGGCCCTGAGCCCTCTCTCCTCTTCGTGCACTTTCTTCCAAGAACAATCTATCTCTTGTCTTTAGTTGCAAAGTGTGCTGCCCAGAATGAAATACAATGCTATTACAAGAGTACAAGATAATCATTTCTCTTCTTCTAAATATTCTGCTTCTATTAAAGGAGTCCAAAATCAAAATAACGAGCTTTCCTTGAACATAAAAAATTGACTTGTAACAACGTAAGTTTATTATCAGCTAAACACACTTATTTGCTAAGTTGCTTTCCCAAGTTGCAGTGCTGTCACATATCTCCTCATTCCACAGTTGCGCAGTTAGATGTTTGGACAATATTGTATGAAATAAATCACAATTCTGTAATATTGACTGTGGATATTAGAGCTACTCCCACTTTGACTCTCTGTGTGTAGGTGTATAAAATGATGCGAGTGAGAAACAGCACTAGATTCAGCACCTGAGCTCCAACACTTTTGAGCTATGTGACCTTGGCAGGTCACTTAATTGCTCAGCCCCCATTTCATCCAATCTAAAATGAGCTGACAATAGTTATTTCATATGAATGATGCATATCAAAATCAAATATACTATGTGCTTTGAAAACCATATGTATATACATATGTGTACAATGTGAGTACATCGAAAAGAACAATGTAAGATAGCAAACATGGTTTTATGACTCTTCAAATACAACATAGAAAGAATATCCCAAAATAAATCATACAAAACCCCAAAATACTGGTCACAACCCAGTCATTGATTTCACAGCCCATCAACGATCACAAGTCAGGGTGAAAAACACAGGTTCTGGTAGAAGAGACAGGAGTGTAGATAGTTTTTTTAAAAAAACTGTGCTAAATGTTACATTGGGGACACTATACCTGTAGGTATAGAAGCCCAAAGGGTGGCACCCAGGGAGACCCAGGAGGTCTAAGAGTTCCCTAGAGAAAGTAGCATTTATGCTGCAGATTGAAGGATGACTATGAGCTGCAGAGGTGGGGTGGGTGGAGTGGGGGCGTGGAGAGACAGGCAGCGGAAGGATCTGTCTGTGCAGAGCGAGAACAGACCCTTGGCTTCTTGCCACTACAGTACAAGGGAAGGAGAAAACAATATTTCCTACCTAGAATATCACAGAAGAGGTCATTGACCTGAATGGCTGCAAGATAAAAACAACTTTACAAAAATAAACGTAGTCTTTGCAAAAATATTAAGTATACAAAAATATATGCATACACAAATAAAAAAATATTTCAAAACTCTTAAGAAAGATACAAAGAAGGCAATTATGACCAAGATATTTGGTGGGTGGCATGAAATTCAGGTTATGTCCTTGCATTTCCTTAGGGAGTAGCAAACCAGGCATAATTTATCTAATTGCTCACACTTACTTTTAATTTCAGTGGAAGTGAAACTGCTTAAATTGCAAAGGTGATAAAGCTTTGAAAAACGTAGACAGGTGTGGTTCTTGGCTCCAGAAATCTCCCCTTCTCCATTTGCCCTCCGCCCATCCCTTTCCCTTGGGCCTGCCATTACTCACACCTGCAGACAAGGCAGGGAGGGCCTTAGGCTGCAGCTCCCAAGTGGAGACAGGACAGGCCTATAAAAAGCACAGATCAACCCTCATCCAGCTGACTCGGCCTCACTCCACTTTCCGACACTCTGATAATTGGGCCTCTGATTGACCTGTTTCCTGGTTAGAGTCCATCTCCCTCATGCCAGGACCTGGCTCCTGCTTCTCACCCCCTTTGGCCTGGCATTTTCACAAAGGGTTTCCTTTCTCTGCTTACCTCCTGCCTCTGCCTCCACCTCTTCCTCTCTGCATAATCCTTCCACACACCTGCAACCCAGTCGTTGCACCAAAGGCCCTTGGAAACGAGATGATCTGAGAAGGGGCACACACTGTCATTCATGCTTTGGGTTCATGAAAGAAGTCCAAGGAGATCCAAAGGGCATAGAATGGACTAATTCTGAAGGAGAAAGGGGTCCGGGTGGATGTGAGGAAAACAGCAGGTCTGAGCAGAGAGAGTAAAAAGGAGAAGGCAAGGCCTCCAGCAGGCAACAGGAAGGTGGAGGATTTAGAGTGATGGGCTGAGGTGAAGAAAGGAAGGAGGTCTTTCCAGCCATATGTGGCCCCGCCTACCCCCACCTGGCTCCTCACTACTCATTCTACAAAGTCACCTTATGGGTCCCCTGCGTAGGGGGCCCTCCTTGGACCCCGAGTCCCAGCCCTTACTGTAAATTCTTATTCTACCCTTCTTTCTTTAATATCTCCTATCTAACCATGATTACCATATTGAATCTGCCAATATTTGTTTAAGATCTCTCCTCTCCATTAAACTGTAAGGTCTATGAGAGTGGAGATTATGTGTAGCTTAACTTTCTGCTTAACCGTGCCAAATAGATTCTAGACTTGTCACTTAGGTGAGTCAATCTGTTGTAGGTTCATTCCCCGGAATGTGGACTCTGAGTTTAGGCGGGCAGGATATTTATTAGGGGGTGCCTAGGGGTGAACTTGAGGAAAGGAGGGGAAGGGAGTAAAAGATGTAGAGGGAAGACTCAAGCCAAATACAAGCCCCAAAACAGCCTGGCTGAGGCCAGGAAGTGCCCCGGAACTAGAATGACCTTCCAGCGTTATTGGAGTTGGGCAGAGATGACAGGTCTTTATCCTCAGGCACTCATCATTCATTGACTGTGTGTCACCTCAGGAAGGGATGTGACCTTGGGTGAAGTGACTCAGTGGCAAGGCCATCTCTGAAGGGGTTGACAGTTAAAGGTAGTCTGCCATCTATGATGGAGGCGAGTTAGAAATTATAAGACTTTCTATGACAATTGCATTGTTAGCCATGGTTCCTGCAGTGGCAGTGGAAACCGTCTGACCATGGATCTCACAAATATTTGCTGAATGCCTACTAGGTTCTTGGTGCCTCTCTATAGCCTAGGAAGCGCCTACTCATCACACCACCACTGGAGCCTTCTCCAAGATTAGAGAATGTATGCAGAGGAATGAGAGGTCAGAACAGTAATGAAAAGGAATAAAAGAGCCATCAAAGCAAAACCTATACCTGTAGCATAATTTGAGAAAAGGAACACATAACTAATGAGTACCAGCTACAGAGACGCATTTGACGTACATTATTTTATCTCCGCGATGAGTGACAGATATAACTGTCTCACTCCACTAAAGAGAAAACTGAGTCTCCACAAGCTGAGGTGACTTGTTTAGAATGAAGTCGTTCCAAGTGGTGCCAGGTACAAACCAGCTCTGCCTCAATGCAGGGCTTATTGCTCAACCTTCTGCCTGACAACCTTGGTTCAGCCCTTGCTGGGAAGTCATAAGCCTGGACACAGAAGGCTGCTGCTACAAGGGGGCCTTGTGGTGGCCAGGGAGATACCACTGGGGACAGCCAGGTATTTGACCAAGTCTGAACACCCATGGTCATCTGTGTCTGCACCCTTGTGGGTAAACCCAACGTGCAAACCTTACCTGGCCTGACTCCTGATTGCTTTCTTTGCAGAATGAGTCACCTCAGTCCTTCTGACCTTGGGCTGTATTTTGACTCTAATTAACCTGGCCACAGCCACAGTGGCTCAGCCAAGAGGGCCCATAACCCTTGCTTAGACTCCCTGCCTACTCTTCAATGAATGATCTCATTGAGTATAATAGGTGTAGATGTTTGTGTTTCTATGAAAATCCTCAAACCTCCCATTGTCTATATCCTCCTGCAAAAATATAAATCTGCTCTATACCCTTGTAATTGGTAAACTTCTCCTAGGCAGGATCAAAGTCTAACTCAACTTTGATTCTCAGTACCCAGAGCATTACCTGGAGAGAGAAAATGCACATGATGTATTCAATGAAAAAAGTAAAACCAATCAACACAATTAGTCAAGCTAAGGTCATTCAAAACAAGAACAACACTTATTCCACCCTATCAGAAAGATATAGAATTAGAACACCTTTATTCATTTAGCAAGTACTGATTGAACACTTGCTAAATGTCAGGCGTTGTACCAGGTGCTGGAAAAACATCAGTCAAACAGAATACAGTTCCTAACCTCATGGAGCTTACAGGCCAGTAGAAGGAACCAACGTTAAATAAATCATTGATCAAATGGCCACTGTGATCAGCAATACAGAGAAGCGTGGTGCTATGCAAACTTCCATATTCAGGTGCTGCTCTGGTCTCAGGGTTTGCAGATTTTCCTATAGATGGGATATTTAAGCTAGAATTCAAAAGATGAATGAGAATTAGCCAAAGAAGAAAGAATTGCTGTGACAGCAGGAAGGTGCTCTGTCCATCCACGAGTCTAAGGAATTGGAGTAGGCCTATGTGGCAAGAGCACCAAGAGGATAAAGAAAGGGGACCTAGTGACACTGGGGGATGTTTATGAGGAGATGGGCCAAGTCATGCAGGGCACTTTGAGCCAGGCCAAAAGATTTGAATTTTTTAATAAAAGAAATGGGAAACCACTGACAGTATTGAAGAAGGGGAGGAACATAATTAGATTTGTGTTTAAAAAAAAAAAAATCTCCCTGGCTGCTCTATGACTATTGATTAGAGAATGCAGGAATGGGTGTGGGGGAACTGGTTTCGAAGTCTCTGTCATAGTCAAGCAAGAGGCTAGTAGTGTCTGGGAGCAGAGCGCTGGCAGTGGAAATGCAGAGCAACTGACAGAAGTGAGAACTGTTTACAAGGTTACTGGATTGGCAGGCTTGACAATAATCCAGTCATCTAGTGGCTTGGGGTGCAAGGGAAGTGAAAGGGAGAGGAGATGTCAAAGATGGCACCTCCCAGATTTCTTCCCTGAGTATCTAGGTGGCAGGTGGTGTCATCCTCCGGATAGGAAACCAAAGAGGAGGAGCGAGTGACAGCTGATGAATTTGTTTTAAACATGAGTTTGCAATGACAGGCAGATATACAGATGGCAATGACAAGTAGGTAGTTGGATACATAAGTCTGAGCTCAGAAGACAGATCTGAAATGGAGATATAAATGTGGGAGTGGTCATCATATAGGTGGCATTAAAAGCCATGGAAGTGGATGAGATTGCTTAGGGAGGGGCTAGAGTGAAAAGAGAATGTTAAAATGGACAGGA
The DNA here is from genome assembly GCA_033961575.1 of Aselliscus stoliczkanus. Taxonomy (NCBI): domain Eukaryota; kingdom Metazoa; phylum Chordata; class Mammalia; order Chiroptera; family Hipposideridae; genus Aselliscus; species Aselliscus stoliczkanus. The sequence continues at coordinate 131,301,202 of CM066730.1, forward strand.
GCCCAAGTCTAGACTAAAGTGTTCATGACACCTTCGTCATTAACAACAAAGACTCAGGGAGCGCCAGGAGGTGATGGTGTGTGCCCAGCACTAATACTTCCCCCTAGGGCTTGGAGCTTACAGGATCAGCAATGGATGAAGGTCAGCCAAGCAATTTGGCAGCAGCATCGGACGGAGGGAGGAAAGTGAATGCTTATATTCTGATAACCCTGAAATAAGTCAGTTCCCAAGAAGGGCACTATTGGAACTCTAAACTTCTCTTGGGGCAAAAGCCTCCATGTCAACCTCCCATCTTGCCATTTTTGCAGCATTGAAATGCTGGATTCCAAAAGCTAAGGAAATCCAATTTCTCAGACACTCAAGGTTGTCTGGACCCTGAAGACCAATACTTGCACAAAAGAGTTAACCCAGGAAATCTAGTTGGTTAAATATGAACTCTCCCACAATCAGCATACCATCCTATTGTTAAGTCTCATGATTCCCAAGCTGAATTTTGTAAGCTCAGTGGATTTACTAAGAGCTATTTGTCAGTTTAATAGCACGAAACCAAGGAGGAAGCCAAATTCTTGACTGAGGCAGACAGGTTGACCCAGGGTATGACTCACGTTCCTTTTTCCTGCAAGCTCCCTAATAGAATGCTATGGTTGACTGAAACCTATAAATGTCGTAGGAAGATTAGCTTGTACCTTAGAAGTGGCAATTCCAAGAAAATTGTAAGAATCTTGATACATACCCACATATATAGACATACACATACCTACTGTGTTTCCCCCAAACTAAGACTGGGTGTTATATTAATTTTTGCTCCAACTATCTACATTTATTCATTTATTCATGTATAAAAATCTACATTTATTCAAACAGTCACATCTGGCTGATGATCTTAACTGGGGCTTATGTTTGGGGTAGGGCTTATATTACGAGCACTTTGAAAAATCATGCTAGGGCTTATTTTCCAGTTAGGCCTTATTTTCGGGGAAACAGGGTACATATGCATACATATGCATACACACATATATATACACACATGTACACACCCATATCTATGTACAGTACATACATCTTGTACCTACACGGATATGTAGATGTATACAAATACTTACTGGAAATAAGCATTAGTGGGAATGAAATTCTAGATTCTGAATCTGCCCTGTAGCTAATGGTCCTTTGCAGAATTTACCATAACGTGTTTGTGTTTGTGTGCACGCACACATCACATCCAAAGATGCGAAATGTGTTTTGTGTAATAACAAAGGTATAGTAAATGATAGTTTTCACCATAAGGAAAAAAGCACTTGGCTTCAGTTCCTAGGACATTTGTTGGAGAGGAATAAGGCTGTCCGAAGAAGGTGGCACCAGAGCCAGGCCTAGAAGGTGGTCTAGGGTTCTAGTAGTTGGGGAGTTGATAGGGATGGTACTTTAGGTAGAAGGCAACAGTTTGAGCAGAAATGGGAAAAGATTATGAGAAGCTTGGGAAATACCAGGCTTTCACTAAAGCATCAGGAACATCTAGGAAAGTAATGGAAGGTAAAAAATAGATGGGTGGCTGGGGGCAGGGTGATATCATGGAGGGTCTCAAATCTGGGGTGAAATAATTTGGGTTTCATCTGCAGGAGATGGAAAGTGGGAAGCATTTGAAAGCATTTTAATAGGAAAGTGACCTGATTAGGATTATGCTTGGGGGGTGGAGGAATGGGGGACAGAGAAATTGGAAATGGAAAATGTGGGAGGTTATATTCAGGCCAGGCTAAAATTTAAAATAGTGGTATTCGTGACTGTCTATTGACATAGAAAAATGTTTATAATAAATTTCTAAGCTTATTTAAATCAATTACAAGTTTATATATATTATATAATCTCATTTTTTGTAAACAGAAATATATGTACACATACCAGGTATACGTGCAGAGAAAAGTCTCCAAGAAATACATCCAAATGTAAATAGTGGTTGTTTCTGGTTGGTAAAATTATAGATGACTTATTTTTCATTTGGTTTTCTGTATTTTATATTATTTCTTACCATGAGCAGTATCCTGTGTTTAAAAAAAGACAATGGGGGCTAGTGGGGGTTAGAGGAAGAGTCCGCCTCTATCAACCAAAAAATCCATCAGAGGATTTTCCTGCACACTAGAGTCATCTACCTTGGAACTGGATTGTGCCTCTCCCCTCATTTAATAGCCCAGAGTATAGGTCTTGGTGACCTGGACAATGGAGGAAGCCACCAGAACAAGGACACAATCTTTTTCTGTGAGGTGTCTGAGCCCAGTCAGCCCTGGCAATTGACAGCCATCCAAGCTGGTGTAGGTGAGAAATGCCAACAGCCACGAATCTGGGCTTAAAACTGGACAATCATTGTGCCATCCACAGGCTGAGAACACCTTATTACCAGAAGAGTTCTTAGGCTTCCTGAGACCAACTGTACTCTGAGAAGCAGAAAAAATAGGGCTGTGAAATATTAAGTGGTCCATTGCATTACCAGAAACCCTAGAGCACTTTCCGGTTTAGTGCTCACAAAACCAGGCTGTATCAGAATTACCACACACACCCTAACTCCACCCTACTCGCTGATTCTAATTCATCCCACAGCAGATAATGTAGGAAGCTCTTACAGTGTGCCAGGCACCGTTCTACGTGTGGGAGGCCCAGCCATGACCAACACGGATTCAGTGGATCAGACCTTTTGCGTTTCTTTTCCTTAAAGATGCTCGCCATGCTTTTTTCCTCCCTCAGTGCTTCCTGTTCAGCTCCCTTGGATTTCTTGAATGTGAGTTTTTCAGTAGCTGTGATTTTTATTAGTTGTTTTCTCTGCTCTAGTGTCCAGGACCCAAAACACCTGTTTGGCCCACAGTACGATCTCAACAAACAATTATTAAACATATGGCCTTCACATGTGCTATGCCCTCCATGGGGAGCATGCTTCCCCTACCTTTTTGCAAGTAGAAGCTTATTCCTATGAATCCCTCTTTGCTCAGCTCAAAAATCACTCTCTCTGAGAAGCTTTCTGGAATTAGCTAGATTTCTCTGTTAAGTTTTTCTCTTGATATCCTGTACTTCTTTTTAGCACTTACAGTCGTTATAATTAAATAGTTACTTAATCTGTCTCTCCTGTTGGTATAGAAACTCCATGAAGCCTGGAACCAGGCTGAGCTTGTTTACCACTATATCACTGGTTCCTCGCACAGAACCTAGCCCATGAGAGTCACTCAGCGGATGTTTGTCGAGTGACTGGCTGACTGAAGGAATGCATATAATTTAATGACCACTGAATCCTAGCTGAAAATGGAGTTATTGTCATTGCTGTGGTTACTGATGATGATAGTAGACGATGTAGATGTAGATAGTAGATGATGCTAGCAGCAGAGCCGATCACAGCAACCAGGCTAAGCCCCAGGGCATTTTCTGCCACCTGTGATGTTTCTGAGAGTAGATTCAGGAAACTAGGGATGCAGTACTGCCACTGATTCATTCAAAAAATGTATATAGGTGTTGTTAGGTGAGGTACAAAAATGACTAAAGCAGCTTCTGTTTTTAAGAGGCTTACAGTTCATTAGGGGTAATAGACCTAAAAATATAAAGTTCCTGACCTGTTGGAGGCTGTGTTTGTTTTCCAGGGGTATCAAAACACAGTTCTACAAACTTGAGAAGCTTAGAAATTTATTGTTTGACAGTTCTGGAGATTAGTCTGAGATCTAGGTGTCAGCGGGGACACGCTCCCTCTGGAGGCGCTAGGGAAGGATCCGTTCCAGGCCTCTCTCCTAGTTTGGCATTTCCTTGGCTCAGAGCAGCATAACTCCAATCTTTACATGGCGTTCTCCCTGTGTGTGTATGTCTCTGTGTCCAAATTTCCTCTTTTTATAAGAATACCAGTCATATTGGATTAGAGCCTACGTTAATGATCTCATTTTTACTTGATTATCCCTACAAAGACCCTGTCTCCAAATAAGGTCATATTCTGAGGCCCTGGAGGTTAGCACTCCAACCTAACATTTTGGGGGGATTTTTTTTGTTTGTTTTTGTTTTTTTTGAGGGCCGTGTCATTGCCCTCATATGTGGGACCTGAACTGGGGCCGCTGGCTTCCCAAGCCAGGGCTTAACCACCGCGCCACTAGGCCGGTCCCCAACCTAATTTTTTTGACGGACACGATTCAACAGAACAGAAGCACTCAGAGAAAAGTCTGCATAGTATTCAGTGGGGCAGCAGGAAGAAATCATCCACTCCAACAGGGGTGGGAGTGGGGAGGTAAGGAAGAGTGCAGAAAAGGCTTCTCAGAGCAGGCAAACCTCAGACTGAGTCTCTAAGGGTGAACGGGTATTTTACAAGAGCCTGGGTGGAGGTGGGGGGTGGGCGGGTATATAGGATGCAGAAAGGATGGGATAAGGTAAGGTGGGTAGGAACCAGATCATAAAAGAGTTGGTGTAACCAAAGTGTTGGTCCTGAATGCCCCCCACATCCTCCAGCTTTCTGGAACCATCCTTTTGTTCAATATTCAAATATTTAAAGCAGAAGCAGCCACATCATGAACGGTGGAAAGCCTGATACCTCCGGCCTCGGTGTGGCTCTGGTGGTTGGAGGAGGTGAGACTCCTGGGACTCATTACTGCCCTCAGCCTCTACTGCTGCCTCTGTCCTCTGTATCCCTGGATCATTCCTAGGCGCCAAATCATGTTTCACACCTGGGGGCATGCCAAGCTGATGCCGCAGGCTTCAGAGAGCACAAGGACACAGCACAGAATAGGAAACAGCTTATAATTAAATACCAGCCAACTTGTATGGCCCCAACTTGCCTTGGCCACCTCAACTAAAGGGAAGTTTTTACCAGCTAACTTTATATGATTAGGTTCCTGTGACCACCACCTTCTCTGTCTCTCCAGTTAGAATCTTTTAAAAAGACCAATGCCCAGGACACCTCCAACCATTTAAGTCAGATTCTATAGGAGTGAAACCCGGTAGCTAGATACCTTACTTAAAGCTCCAAGGTGATTCTAGAATGCCACCAGCATTGAGAATACTGCTCTGAATCTAGACCTTGTTCATATTGTCCCCTCCCCACTGTCCTAGCAGCTAAGGAAGCTATAGTCCCCCCTCCTCCCTCTCTTTCTTCCTCCTCCCTCTCTCTTTTTCTCCCTTGCTCTCACTTATCCTGGCCGAGGCACTTCAGGCCAGATCATCTCAAAAACAAGTAAATAAACAAGTAAATAAAGTCAATCATGATGTACTCCTACATAACAGAATCCTTTTCCTCTAAAATGAATTGTGTCTCTCCCTTAAGAGGGGAAAAATTGCAACTGCCAGCTTTTGTTTTGAATACCACAATTCAGTGATTTTCACACTCAAATGTTTTCCACATGTTAACCTATCTGAATTGGATGTGTTTTAATCATCAATGAGATACGGTAGTTTATTTGACAGGGATTTTTTTTCCAAATAATTTCAAATAAAAATACATCTTACAATTATAAGGGGACTAGATTTGATGAAATGATGTAGCAATAACCTTTTTATTCCTCTTGCCACAAGGGCAAGTCTTGCTGGGGAGTTGGGACTTTATGTTGAAGGTTGTAGGGAGCCATCAAAGAGTTTTAAGTGCTTGCTTCGGCGGCACATATACTAAAATTGGAACAATACAGAGAAGATTAGCATGGCCCCTGTGCAAGGATGACACGCAAATCTGTGAAGCGTTCCATATTTAAAAAAAAAAAAAAGTTTTAAGTGGAGGAGTACCATGGAAAAACTTTGCCTTCCAGAACCACTTGGTCTCATGCCCATGGGAGTAAGGCAGGGATGCTCCTCAACTGAACTGGAATAACCTGGCCTGCTGAGGAGAGAGAGGATCCAAACTTGGTTCCTTGAGTGCACAAAGGATTTTAGTTTCCTGTGTTAAGGCCCGTGTGCTGTGGCTCAGGGGCTCTCCTCAGACAAGACAGACCAGCTGTCTCCCAAGAGACCCCAGAAGTAGTGTTCATTGCCTTGATGTATTTGTCACTTACAGAGCCCGTTCTACTGCCAGACAGACACCTGACTCTGTTTTCGCTCCCCACCCAGGTCCCTCTTACCCAGGCAGACAGGCATTAACCAAGCGTACACGAGAGGCTAATATATAAACTACAGAACATCCATTCATTAATGTACAAAGAGAAATAAAGCTGGCAGACAGATAGCACACCCTAGTAGGAAGATCAGACCATTCTCTCCCTGAAGACAAATTACTGGAAAAGCCAACTTATAACAAAAAAGCTAATTTATTCACTTAGAAAGAGAAATCAACTTTCAAGAGTACTGAAGATTCACAATGGCCAGAGCAGCTTGTTCTTTCCATGCTGAAAAATAAAGCCAAATTATCCAAAAGAGGCTTAGTGGGCAAGGAATCGGGGCGAGGGTGAGGGTAGAACACTAGACATATCTCTCAGCTGAACTGCTGAAGGCGCTCTCTCCCACTGTAAGGGAGAACACTTCTGCCCAGGAAACCTCACTGCTCAGGTCTGCTTGCCAAACTTGTTCCTTGCCTGGACACTGGATGGATGGACATTGCCAGCATTTGCCCCTTGAGATTCATCATTTTAAGCTTCCAAGGCTGGCCAGTTCCCATTGCTTACAGTGTGGTCCTTCTACCCCCAAAGTAAGTGGCCTTTTGTTTACTCCCTCACAGTCACAATCAAATCAGCCTGTCTATTCAGGAACACATTTAAGCACAATCTCTTGGGATTTTCCCATGAATGGCTTATCTCAACCTCTAAAGTGTAGTTTATTGTATAACTTTTTTCAAATGTGTTTACAAGTTCTGAAGTGCCTAGGCCAGGATAAGTGAGAGCAAGGGAGAGAGAGAGAGAGAGGAGAGAAAGAGAGAGAGAGAGAGAGAGAGAGAGAGAGAGAGAGAGAGAGAGAGAGACTACAGTTTTCCTTAGCTGCTAGGACACTGGGGAGGGGACAATATGAACAAGGTCTAGATTCAGAGCAGTATTCTCAATGCTGGTGGCATTCTAGAATCACCTCGGAGCTTAAAGTAAGGTATCTAGCCACCGGGTTCCACTCCCATAGAATCTGATTTAAATGGTTGGAGGTGTCCTGGGCATTGGGCTTTTTAAAAGATTCTAAGGAAACTAGCAACAGGAGGAAATAAATTTCATTTTAATAACGAACTTAATTCCCCTTCCTTATCCTGGACATGAACCCCGCCCCTCCTCACAGGGCTGGGAGCAGCCTACATAGATTGTCGCCAGAGCCCTGTGAGGAGGTAAGCTGGATTTCATATGCCGGAGAGAGGAAGAAAAAAGCCAGTAGCCTTGGACGGTCTCATTCGCAGCCTCAGACCAGGCATGGACTTTTGGGATCTGCATTGCAGGGGCCATCTTCTCAGAGAGTTAACAACACAGACCCTGAAGCCACACAGAGCTGGGTTCCCATCCCAGCTTTGCCTTAGACACTGCACCCAATCTCTTTGCACCTTATCTCTAAAATGTGATACTGCCTGTATCTCCCCAAAGGATGAATAAAGTAATAATGCACAGCACTTTGCACACAAGAAGCATTATCCTTCCCCTTCTCCATTTTCCTCCTTCTTGGAAGTTGTTCTACAAAAGCCTTAGACCTGCAGAAAAAAGTTCTTCCTCTCATTCTGCACCCCCCCACACCCACCAGGCATTTCAAAGGCAGTGCGAGAGGCATAGCAGTTAAATTTATTTTATTTTTTAAAATGTCTTATACACACCAAAATATTCACATCTATGTATTTACTTCTAAGATTTACTCTAAAATAATGGGATGAGAAAGTGAAGGAATGGAGAGTGTCGAGGGAAGACAATTGGCCAGGAGTTGATAGTTGTTGATGTTGGATAATGGATACAAGGAGTACAGTGGAGTTCATTATACAATTTTTGTACTTTTGTATATATTTGAAATTTGTCATATTAAAACTATTTTTTAAAAGAAAAAGAAATCTTATGAATAAGCTTCTGTATGTCAGACACTGGTTGAGGAGATCGGCTTTAAAAGAAGAATAAATCCCAGCCCTGCCCCTGAAGAACTTACAGGTTAGCAAAAGAGACAGGTGTGTTGATGTTCATGATTTCAAGTAGAGTGAGAAAGCTAAACAGTGCGAGGGGGGAATAAGTGAGGCCCCTTGCCCAGCCTGGGGGACAGGGAGGTGACTCCACCACAGCTCCTGCCGTTATCCTGGACCGCATCACTGGCATGCATGAGCAGGCTGTGCAGAGAAGAACACGCCTGAATGGACATCATTGTCATGTTGTAGGCTTCAGGACTCGGTTTATGTATCACCTCTTGTGAGAGCCACCTCACCCTTCCAGGTTCAGGTAGGAGCCTTTATCACAATGAATAGTGGTAATTTGGAGGGGGAAAAGGGAGGGACGAGGAGGAATCCATGAAAACCTTATATAACTCAAAGCTCCCATAATTCAACACCTGAATTTTCCTAATGAGAAAATCAACTTTCAAGAGTACTGAAAATTCACATTGACCAGAGCTGCTTGTCCTTTCCGCGTTAAAATAAAAAAGGGCACATAGGACTTGCCTACCAACTGTGGGGGCGCCACCGTGTGGCAAACGTGTGAACATTATCTGCAAGTCACTCCGTTGGATTGCTTTGAACTTCAGCAACTCTTGACCAATATATAAAGTGAGAAGCTTATTTCTTCAATATTTGCTCGTAAATGAGACAATATATGTCTATCAAATGCTCAAGTCTGCAGTGTAATTTGAAATTGCACAAAACTGGACTACTGAATTATCATTATCTGTTTACTTCCCTGATAGTGTCCTCTTCCTCCCCTCCTCTCTTTTCCCAGTTGAATATATGGAGGGAGGGGGGAAGGAAGGAAGGAAAAGAAGGAAGGGAACGTAAGATTAGACAGGAACGCTGTCTTCTCTTCCTCTGCTCCCTCCTCCACCCCCTAAAGCAAAAGGTATGTCATATAAGGATTTATCATTAGCGATCATCATTTTCTGTGATGTTAAACCCTGCCACTGACTAGCTTTCCCATCTTGGGCGTGTCTTTACGCTTCCCAGAAACTTCATTCCTCATCTCTAGTACCGGAATAGTACTTTGGGACCTGACCACCTCCTAAGGATCACACAAAGGTCATGCTAGATAGTGAAGGCGAAAGCCCTTTGAACACTGTAAAGCTGTAGATGCACTTTAAGGGTGCTATGACCAGCGGACACAGGATATCCATCGCCTGGCACTTCCTAGTGACTCACTGGTCTCTTATATGAGCCCATCTCCCTAGGAGGTCCTGAGGGTTGCTGAGTTCATGTTCACAAACCGCTTTAAAGAGGAGAAAGCCTTTAAAATAGCTTAGCTCACTTCTGATTAGATGACCTCTTTACAACAGTACAAAGAAAAGCAAATATGGACTTTTCTCCTTTTAATTTTCTTTCAAAAAGGGAGACAATTCGCCCTCTCATTTGTGCACATCACAGTGTTTGAATTAGTCAAGCGAGTGCAGCAAAGTTTTCTGGGGACAGTTAAAAATGTTCATCTTTTTTTAATGCAAAAAGCAACATGTGCTTGTTTAAAAATGAAAATGACCTAGGAGTACAGAAAATGAAAGGTAAAGTCCCATTTTTTCAAATACCACCTCCACCCCTTCCCAGAGGTAACTACTGTTATGATAGATGTATAAGACTTCCTATATACTCTGTCCTACAATTTTCTTTTTTCACTTAACCACAAACAGTAGGGTTTTTTTTTTAAGGGTAGACATTTTTTAAAAAGAAATTAAGAAGGAAATATAAATGTTTTACCAAGGGAATTGCTCATTCAAATGTGTTTTTCAAGCCAAAACACAGAGTTGGAATGTTATCCCAGCATCTGAGAGAAAATCATGCCCTGTGCACACCCTTATCACGTGTTTGTCCTTCCAAACTAGAATGTGAGCTTCTGGAAACAGTGCTCCCGGGACACAGCACTATACCTGGCACAAATAACATTTGCTAAATGAATAAACACGTGAACAAATCAAAGATGACCCTGTGATTCCTGCAGAATGAACCCCTACTGGCCCCCCTGTGCCTAATGGCATTTTGCTTTCTCAGAACTTTCACGCAGTGGTTCATTTTGGTCTCACAATAGCCCTCTGATTTATGTTACACTTCGTATTTCCTTTTATCATTATTTTACAGCTGGAGAAACTGAGTCCTAGTGAGTCCCAAAGCTGGGCCTAGAACACAAATATTTTTTATTGTGTTGACTCTTTAGATTCACCAATGCTAGCTTCTATTGTTTACAATGGTCAGAGGAAAACAGAGTCAGTTTCATTTTCACACAACTGAAATCTCTCTTTGTGGCAGTGAGTTAATCTTCTTCAGCCTGTGAGCTAGGAAGGTTATTTTAGGTCAGGCGAGCTTTGCTGGGAGTAAACTTTCTGAAGTCCTCTCATTTGCAAATGCATCTTCTGCCATCTGCTGGATGAAAATAAAATTTCATTACTGCCGTTCATCAGCCCTCAGAACAGTTTTCCGTCTATCGAGGACCCACTCAGTGTCGTTCCATTTACATATATATATTTTTTTACTCCTCCAGTCAACCCTAGAAAGTAGGTCCAAGTCAGGTCCCCATTTTCAGATGAGGCTTCTGAGATTCACAGTGGTCAGGCAACTCACCTTTTTGAGTCCTAGGCTTCCTAGGGCTGCTGTAACAATACCACCAACTTAGTGCCTTAAAACAACAGGAATTTGTGCTTTCACAGTTGTGGAGGCCAGAATTCCGAAATCAAGGTGCCAGCTGCATCGTGCTCCTTGCAAAAGTTCTAGGGAAGAATCTTTCCTCGCCTCATCAGGTTTCTGGTGGCTCTAGTTTCTTGACTTATGGCTGCATAGCTCCAATCCTGCTTCTGTCTTCACATGGTCTTGCCCTCTTCTCCTTGTGTCTCTATTCTGTTTCTCTTATAAGGCTATTTCTCATTTAGGGCCCACTCAAGGTCCTTAACTTATTACATCCAAAAGGACCCTTTTCCCATAGAAGATCATAGTCACAGTGTCCTAGGGTTAGAAGGTGGGCATATCTTTTTTTGAGGGGGGAGGGCTCCATTCAACCCACTACTATGTTCCACAATTGGTAAATCACTGAGCCTGTGCTCTTAATCATCATTGGGTGTGGAAGGGATGTCAAGTTTGTTGCTAGCAACCCTCACCTGTGTGTCCTTTATCCTTCAATCCCTACCATTTTTGTTATCGAGGGCCCCCAAAAAAAGGCTCATACCCTGAGACTTCCCACTGATGTTCCTTGCATGGGGTGGGCATGGGGGGGCACATGATTTATTATCCAAGTGAGGACATATTTGAGAATAAAAGAGTTAACAATTGTCCGGTGATAACAGGCAAACCAGGACTGTGCCGGGCAAACCTAGATGTATGTGGTCCCTGCCACTGCCTCCCCATGGCAGGCCCCTCTGCTGGCTTTCCCAAAATTCTGCACTTTCTCTTCCTCTCCTTTGCACCTGAAATCACCCCCTTCCCACAATGCACCTCCACTGGAAAGGTGATCAAGAAAGCAGGAGGCCCAGGAGATGCTTATGAAACTAGTGCTGAATTCATTTTTTAAATTCGTTGAACATGGACCTTGTCCTGTGAATTGCTGGCATGCTATCCCTACCCTCGAGAGGTTTATAGACTAGCAAGCAAGCAGGCAAATAGCCATGAGTGCCAGAAGGACAATAAACTTGACCAGCCTCAGAGCTGTTACCTGGAGGAGGAAGCTGAGCCTGAGAAAAGGTTTTCTGGGAGAAAGGCGAAGGGAAATAAATGGCAGGACAATGGGTGTTCCCAGTGTTCTACATATGTGATTTCATGTAGTCTTCACATTCCTATAGGACGGTATGGGTCCACAGTCGGTTATCAGAACTCCCTGGGTACAGTGTGTTTGGCAATTCAGACATTCCTGGATTTTAGAGAAATAATATGTTGCAAGCTCTTCATAATATGTGTCCAAAAGTCTGGGGCTGTACCCCTTAACTAATCCATTCATAATTCTGTAGCAAAACATGTATATTCACATGTAATAAAATAAATACAGACAATAAAAAGCTTGAGGTCAGTTCAGGAAAGGGTTTTTTTTACAGCCAAATTAATTCAGAACAATTCAATTTCACTTCCAAATGAATTGAGAAAAGGATGTCAGTTTTTACAGCTTCTGAATTTGGGGGTTATAGATAAGAGGTTGTAGGGTTGTATTATTTACTCCAATTTGCAGACACATAAACTGAGGCTCAGAGAAGTTAAGAAACTTGCCCAAGACACACAGTCAGTGGGGGCAGCTGGAATTGGAACATTTGTCTGTCCACCTGGCTTACCCGTGGCTTCATTCTGTGTTCATTTTTGATTCACGTAAGTTACCTGAGCCCTATACAACCCTGAGCAATATCATGATTTCTGAAGTACTATTGGCTGCCTCAGTCCCACTCATCTTGGTAGAAACACTTGAACCAAAACTTGAAGTCATGTGAACATGCATAATCTTTTTGTTTGCCCGTGTTTGTGAGAGGCCACTCTTGAGACATCTGGCAGTGTGAATAATTCGGTGGTTTCAGGCAGGGGGTGCAGTTCTAACTTGGGAACATGGAAGGGGCTTTAATTAAAAAGTCATGCAGATGACAATGCAGACCAAGTTGCTTAGACAGCAAAACCAGACAGCTCCTTTTAGCTGACCTACTTCAAACACATGATTAGTTAACATGATTAGAAGAGAAAATAAAGCCTCCAAGAGAATAATAATTATTCCTAATAGCACCTTTAAAGAAATGATCCAGCCAATAGAAGACAGCCAATCCAATAATAATTCAAAGTGCTTGTCTCCTTATTGATAACGAAAATCACGTCCCCTGACCTCTTATTCCCAGCACACACATACACACATATATCACACACACATCACATACACATCACATATATACACACATCACACACAAACCACACGTACATACACATAGATACCACAACCACATACGCATACATACCACACACACATCACAGACCATACACACACCATACACACATCACACACATACCACATACACATTCACACCACACACACACACACACACACACACACACACACACACACACACACAATGTGCATCCTGTGAATGGTGAAGCTTGGTTAAAATCTGCTCGTCTTTTCACCCCTGCTGGGTGGGGAGTGCTGACCTCTGCTGGTTCGCCTCTGTTGAACACGGCTCACTGCCTGTTAGACTCAGTGGGCCAAGGATTCAGTCTTGTCAGGTGTAGCTACATGACTTATTACCACTTTTTGGCTCCCTGGGGAGAGAATTCAGCACAGGCCAACAAAGATGGCAATTTTCCTTCTATAGTTCAGCCTTTCAGCCTCTCCTTACAACTAGGTTTTCACCACTGATTTGTCTCTGGACACAAAACATGTCGTGTCAGAAAATTCCCTTAACAGATCAGTTTCGTGTTCCTCACGCTTCAGCAGCCTGGAAAGAAATGACAGCTTACCTAAAACACTGTAGTGTTCCATTCAAATTGCAACAATGACAATGATGATAATTGCTAACTATATTGATTGAGAGATTACTATGTGCCAGGCAACCCTCCACATGATGTGTGATATATCTTAGGAGAATAAAAGTGACCAAAATACAGCTTTTAGGACTGTACTATACTGTAATGCAAATAGCAACATTAAATGCTTACATATTTTCATGTGCCAGTCACTGTTCTAAGTGTATTTGTAAGTAATCCTCTCATAACCCATGCAACTACCCTATAAGATAGATACCTATGTTATACCATCTTATGGATGGGGAAACTGAGACCCAGAGAGGTTAAGTAACTTGTCAAAATCACACAGCTAAGTAGCACACTAAGTAAGTAACACACTAAGCTAGTAAGTAGTGTAGGTGGAATTGTGATTGAGACACTCAGGTCCTAAAGTCCATGTGCTTCCCAGCTACAGTGGGAATATTGTCTCTCTGGGGACAAGGTCCATATCTTATTCATCCCTGCATCCCAGCTCCCTGCACTGTACCTGGCAGAAATAGATGCTTAATATATGTCCAAGGAAGAAGGAAATGAGAAAGTGACAGAGGGACGAGGGTGAGAGGGAGGGATGGAACAAGTTTCAGAGACATACCCACAGAACACTCCCCAGGAAACTGAAGGCCAGGGCCCATTTAGGAACCAACTGCATTTTTCTGAGAGAGAAGAGCTGATGAGTGGATCTATGGTAGGTTGCTTTTGGGAGCCGTCAGACTGCCTGCTGTAACCCCATAAAGGGAGGAGGACCCTTTGCAATTTTACCAATGGCCCAGGAACAGAGCCTGTCAGAACCTGTGCATGATTCCCATAGCAGGATTCAAAGGCCCTACACTGAGTGCAGATGCAATCTGGGGGCACAGGAGCACAGCTAGCTAGGGAACAATCATTCCACTGGCCAGTTCTGCAAATGGACAGTATCTTCTAATATTTGTAAGGAAATAGTCAGACCTGAAGATTTTGAAGACTATGCTGATGTCATGCAAAAGCCAGACTGTGTGGTGTGCAGATAAGCTAAGAGTAACAACTGGCTCAACTTCCTCAGGTTTCCAGAATATCAGTCATACCTAATTAATGTAAGTATCATGATTCACAGGAGCTATTTGTTTATATCTCTCTCCTGCTAGCCCAGGTGTTCCTGAGGCACAAGAACCTTGTTACTCATCCTTAGCATGGTGTAACTGGTTAAATGTGTGGTCTAGGGAATCAGATTACCTGAAATAACATTTAAGCTTCATCACTTACTGTGTGACAATTGGCAAGTTACTTAACCTCTCTGAGCCTCTCCTTTCTTATCTGTTAAATAGGAAATAATGATAATGTTTTCCATAAAGGAACATTATCAGCCACTGAACAAAAGATGTCTGGCTGCTGCCTCAAGGAAAAAGTTGCACCTGAGAAAAGAGTTACTGGGAGGAAAGGAGAAGTAGTGTCTTATGTGATTATACCATGAAAGCCTGATGATTAAGTGAGAGATTTATGTAAATTGTGTAGTGCAGTGCCTGGCTCATATTTGTCAGTATAACAACATCCAAACCTGTAGAGAATTTTTATTAAACTGTGTTTGAACCAAACAGAGGATACGTCTGGAAACAAGATCTCAACAGACTGAGAAAAATGCTTCTTACCAGAGCAGTTTGCAGCTTCTTTGATGCATTATGAACTAAGGAAAGAAAGTAAGGAAGATTACATGAAGGTGAGAGAAAGCAAGGCAGGGATTGGATTACAGAAGAGTTAACAAGATTCTGTGCTTTCTTGGGGGTCGTTCCGTTTGAGGGGTCTGAAAAGAATCATTTCGCAGGTCCTAAAACCTGGATGCACAGAAACAATGGACAGGGTTTGCTTAAGGTAAAAATAAACTTTTCATTAACGAAGTTACATGCCTGCGACATGACTACCCACCATGACCTGCCCAGTTAGGAATTTAGGATCAGACCACCCTGTCAGGTTATTTTCCATAGAACCCCTTTTTCGTCCACATATTACATGTGACAAAGACAGCTATGTTTCCTATTACCTACACTCTCCCCTTCTTTCTTTAGTAGTAACATCACCAAAGGTATAGTAGGGTGTATGCAAGATTTTAGAAAGAAGGCTCTAGAGAGCTGTGGAGAAATTGGGGGTGCATAGGGCTAACAGCAGGTGTCCATTTAGAGAAGCCATTGCCAAAGTCAAGGTGAAGGAGTACTGAATACTCTCTTGGTGAAGAGGAGTGGTGAGCACCAGTGTGTTTCTGGGGAACAGTCAGCCAGGTTTTATGAATGACGGAGAAAAAAGGAAACTGGCGGGAGGGAGACAGGGAAGAGGCTAGAGGACACCCAGGTTTCAGCATAGTGACTAAGTAGCAATTTGCTGAAGTAGAAAAGAGAGGAGGAGGAACAGGTTTGGGAGGGAGTGTAGTTAAGGACACTTTGGGGCGGAGGGGCCTGGGGGATGTCCCATCCAGATGTCTGGCCAAGTTCCTTCATTCCGTCTTTGTGGAAGGGTGGTTCCACATGAGTCCTGGAAACGGGTTTTTCAAAAAGCATGTGAATGTTTTGTGCCTGGAAGATGAAAGCAACACACAGAGACAGCAACTTTCACACATGCAGAGCCCACAGCCAACCCTCAGGCGGCCCTCCCTGCACTCCCGTTTGCTTTCCTAACTTGCAGCTCAGCCTGGCTTTACCCCACAACAAGTTCTGGGGAGGGAGACAAAATGTGTGTATCCACAGCATAGAATGACCATATCCACCCTGTCAGCAATGTTTTCTATGGAACATTCGGTCAGAGTGTGCAAGTTTTCTATTTCCTGAAGAATCGTTTCAGTGAGAATAGCTAACGAGGATAGCTAGTTGTGTATTGAATACACAGCTAATGATGGAGCCATTTCTCCATTGCAACTCATCTCTTGGCAGACATTTCCCTATAATTCCATTTTGCACCAACGTCACGTGGCTCGTCCAAGTCTTGTTAAGCTACAAAGGGCCTGAAGCAAATGTGCCACCCAATCCCCTGACTTCAGTCAAGGGAGGTCAGACTGCAAGGATGAGTGATTTTCTTTCTCAGCAGGGAATTCTAAGAAGTGAACACACAACCTTGGAGACCCAGCCCAGCATTTAACCAATGCTTGCTAGTGCCCATCACTACACTAAATCCTTTATACGTGTTATCTCATTTAATACTTAGAACTAAACAACAAGGCAGGGAAGGAAAGACACTTGCCTAATACTGCACAATTAATAGATAATAGAGAGGGGACTTCCATCAAACCTGTTTCACCCAATGCTGAATAGCCCTTCCACCATCAGTCCAGGATTTCACATCCCTGGTGATATGACTGCAATTAACATTTCTGTCATGTAGCTCCCTCTAGCTCAGTGTGCCGGATTTTCCACTTACCGTTTTTCACATGTGTGTTCTCTGTTTTACCAAAAGAATGTGTGTGGTTTCCTACCATCAGCCCAGCGTTAGAAAAACAATAGTCTTGGCCATGAAGACACTCAGTAGAGGTGTCATTGGGTCTACTTGTTCTCCTAGAAATGGTTGGTGAAGTAAACAGTGACGATCAGTGTCATGCCGGCTCTGCGAAAGTGCCCACTTAGGTTACCTGCACAAACAGCTGACCATCACGCCTAGCTGAGGGCATAACGCCCTTAAAAATAGAGAAGTTATTTATTTGGGTCCACATCAATAGGGTTGCCTAAAGCCCATCTGCGATAGGAGTAGTCAGAGTTGCAAGGTAAAAAAAATGTAAAAGGATACTTTTGATAGTTGTGTTTTTCTTCGCTCTGAATTGTTTCTGTTTTCTCTGAGCTGCCCTTCCTCTTTGTTTGCCTTTATCACTCTTTCCCGTTAGACATTGAGGTGGTCAGCCTAGAGCAGGCTGAGTTCAGTGCTTACAGGGTTACAGTGATAAAGGAGAGAGAGGGTTGAGAGAGCACACGACTTTTAAAAGCCTCAGCCTAGAAGCGGCACGTGTCACTTCTAATCAAATTTCAATAGCCATAAATGATCCCAAGGGCTGGGGAAGGTAATCCCTCCTGGTGCCCAGGTGGAGAAGAGAATGGGATATAGGGAGCCCTTGGATCTCTGTCACTGAGGTTTTCCTTTGATATCTGATAAACCTTAGCTCACCAGTTCACCTTGTGATGATTAGGAACAAGGGGAATTCTGGCAAGATGTTAGGGGTATGGTGCAAGGTTGTGTGTGGGTTTTCCCTAATCGTATCAAGGTATAATTTACATATCATAAAATCCACTCATTTCCATAAATAATTCAATGATTTTTCATAAATTTACCAAGTTGTGCAACAAGGTGGTGGAGCAGTTTTTGTATCTCCTTGAATCTCACAACTAAAAACATTCAGAGCAACTAGGTTAATAAAACATCTACAACAAAACCTGGAAACCTATATTTCCTTCAACTCCAAAATTTGCAGGAGCAGGAATAGGCTACCAATAACTGCATAAGAATGCACAACAGTTTTGTGTTTCCATTTTGTTTTTGATGGACATTGGATTGTTTGCAGTTTGAGTCTATTATGCATAATTGTATTGCACACATTCTTGGACTTGTATCCTTGTGCACATATGTACAGATTTCTCTAGTTAGATGCCTAAGAGTGAAACTGCCATGTGATACGATATGTTGAACCTTCAACTTTCCTAAAAATTCCCAGGCTGTTTTCCAGAGCAGGCCACCTCACTGCACAGTTGGGGAGGGGTTGCCATCACTGCAGGTATGCAAATGAATACCTCATGTTGCCTCATACATGTAACATGAATTGGCAACTTTTTGGCCCTGCCAATTTTTTCTCCCACCAGCAGTTTTTGAGAATTATTTCCATTGTTCCACATTTTGCCAACTCTTGGAATTTTAATTTTTGTGACTCTGGTGAATCTAGAATTATATTTCACCATATTTTTCCATTGCATTTCCATGGTAACAAGTAGAATTGAGTGCCTCTCCATATGTTTATTGGACTTTTAGATTTCTGCTCCCCACTTATTTAACATTATTTTGAAAATATATGCTTGTATAACCTAAACCATGTAGATAAAACCTTACATGTTTAATATAATGTGTTACCCTGGGTGGGAGGAACTTTACTGTTTCTATGGCAATGTATGTTAAATTCTGAATAATGCCAATGCAACACAGTATAGATGGATTTTTTTTCCAGAGCTGACAGCATAGCTAGCTCTAAACATTTTTATACTTACCTATAAAAATACAACCAACTCCATCATTTAACCTATAGAAATCTAATTTCTTCACCAACTTGCTCCTTAAAGTACTCTCTCATAGGTTTTCAGAGACTCCCTGTAATCAAATAGTCTCTGGCGCTGCTCATCCTTCTTGACTGTTCCATACCGTTTGACCCTTTATGTCTTCCTCCTTCTTTAGATAAACTCTTTTCTCTCGGCACCCATGATTTCTCTTCCATGGTTTTCTTCTTACCTGTCTGGAGACTCTTTCTCCTTTCCCAGATCCTCCCTCTGCTGTCCAATCAATGTTGGTATCTTCCAGTGCTCTGTTTTTAGACACTGTAGTCAATGCCATTTCTGGTATTCTCCTAGCCCCACAAGCCATCTTCAGTCTTTCTTCCTGAGAACATCCTCCACCCCCATCCCACATCCATGGGAATGAGCCCTTAACTAGTATGTTTGTATTGCCTTCCTGGCCTCAGCTCATTGGCCCAGAGAGGGACAACAGAACAAGATGGGCCAATTAGATTCTCACTCCCCAAAATTAGGAACTGGGACCCAAAATCTTGTTGAACTCTTTGGTTGGAACTGTAACCTGAGAACCTGGGAACCAGAGGCAGCCTCATTCTAACACTTGGCTAAGAAATGAAGATGGCTGTCAGGGAGGGGATAGAACACAGCACACAAGCATAGAGAAGCAGAGACAGGAGACAGTGAGAATTCTTTTTTTTTAATATGATTTTTTTTTTCAATTGAGAAATTGGGGGAGGGGAGCAGTGTTGGGGAATTGGGGAAGGGGAACAGCCAAGTTGTTGTTCTTCAATCTTAGTTGTGGAGGGTGCCAGTCGCCATCTGGCTGCCTGTTGTCAGCTCGTGGCCTCTAAGTTCAAGGTGCTGTGTTACAATTTTAGTTGCAGGTGGGCATAACTACCATCCCATGTGGGAGTCGAACCAGTAGCCTTGTTTTGTTTTGTTTTTTTTGAGGGCAGTGTCACTGGCCCTCATATGTGGGACCCAAACTGGGGCCGCTGAGTCCAAGTCAGCACTTAACCACCACGCCACTCAGCCAGCCCAAACCAGCAGCCTTGTTAAGAGCGCACACTCTATTCACTGAGCCATCTGGGTGGCAGCTCAGCTCAAGGTGACGAGTTCAGTCTTAGTTGAAGGTGGGCGTAGCACTATCCCACATGGCAGTCGAACCAGCAGCCGTGTTGTTAAGAGCGCACACTCTATCCACTGAGCCATCTGGGTGGCAGCTCAGCTCAAAGTGCCGAGTTCAGTCTTAGTTGCAGGCAGGCGTAGCCCCCCATCGTACAGGCAGTCTTGTTGTTAGGAGCATGTGCTCTCACCAGCCGAGCCATCCTGCCACTTGTTGGCAGCTCAGTGGCAGCTCAGTGGCAGCTCAGTTCAGGCGTAGCATCATTGGCCTATGTGGGAATTGAACCAGCGGCCCTGTTACTCAGAGTTCGCTCCTTTAGGCTAACTCCTTTTTTTTTTTTTTTTAAGATTTTATTGGGGAATTGGGGGAGGGGAACAGCGTTGGGGAACCGAGGAAGGGGAACAGAGAAGTTGCTGTCTTTTTGTTCTTCAGTCTAGTTGCGGAGGACGTTGCTTCACTGGCCCATGTTGGTATCGTCATTGCATTCTTCCTGGATGAGGCAGATCGGTCACTGGCCTCTGGATGGTTGCTCACTGTGTCTATTGGCAGCTCACACTGGCTGCTGGCCACTCACGCTGGCTGTTGGCCACTCACTGTAGCCTATGGCAGCCCACTGCAGCAGAGGCTGCAGCCCACACCGTTGCCGGGGCTCACACAGCCCAGCTCCAGGTGGAGCTGTTGTTAGCTGTAGAGGGCAATGTCACTGTCTCTCATACGTGGGATCCGAACTGGGGCCGCTGACATCCCAAAACCAGCTCTTAACCAATGCGCCACTCGGCCAGCCCAAGCTAACTCTTAATTAACCGAGCCACTCGGCTGGCCTGAGAATTCTTCACATGATGTTTTGGTTCCCAGGTCCCAGGCCCATTCCCACCCTTGGGGTCCATGAGACAGTCACAGGTCTGTCCTTATTTCAAGACCCCTTGTTGTGTTCAAGTTCACTCACATGGTCTCTGTATTCACAATTGCAGTCCCAAGAGGCCTGTTCTTTTCAACCATACCCACTTACCCTGGATGGTTTTGTTCCCACTGGAACTTATCCCAGAACCCTATTCTACCCAGGTGAAAGGCACCATTGCTCTGTATTTCTTCAGGCGAGAACTCCACAGTTCAAGAGAAATCCTCGCTTGTGCGCCTGGTTGGCTCTTGCTTCATTTCATCCTGGGGCTTCAAGCTTTTATGCCATAGATTTCAATCAACAAATCACCTGCTCCTTGACCTCTAGGCACTGCCATCCTTCCCTAGCTTGGCAACATCATGTTAGTACCCCAGGCTGATGTCTCTTATTCAGAATTCCATTTTCTCTAAGCCTGGCCAGTACAACTTAGCACCTGCCTTCTCTACCCAAGAAGAGCCATTTTCTCAGTCAAGGCCCCCACCAGCCTGGTGCCTGTCAGCACCTGCTCTCAGGACCCTGTGCCTTAACCCCTTCTTATTACAGAGCCCACTCCAGAGATAGCAAATACATGGCACATGCTGTCAGTCCCCCTTATTCCCGTAGCAGAAATGTTTTAAGTAAACATAACAGCACAACATGTGGAATCTTCCTTAACAGAGTCCTCCAGCACCAACAAACTATGCATCAGAGTTGGGTTCTGGTGGTGGGAGAGAACGGCAATATTGATAAGGAAGATACCTTTAGAGAAAGATTTGGGGAAATGTGTTGAATTCCACGTTTTGCCCTTAGATTTGAGGGGAAGGCATAATTTCCAAGTGCAGCAATGTCATAGGGAGCTGGAATGCCAGTAGAGGAACGAAGCTCATGGGTGACACTTCCCACCCCTCCTTGGGGTCTCTCTGCAGGTTGGGCTTGCTCCCCTCAGCTGTCTTCAACCCTGGTCAGTGGCCTCTGCATCCCTGAAGGAAGTATTTGCTGTTTAGATAATGTAGTGGTGAAAAGCATGGATGCTAGAGCCAGGCTTCCTGGGTTTGAATCCCAGCTCTACCATTTACCACATGTGGGAGGGATGTCAGACAACTTATTTAACCTCTCCCTCACCTGTGCTTTGATTTCCTCATCTCTGAAATGTGATAATAATTAGATCTCCCTCAGTGGATTGTTGTGAGGATCAAAGAGGTCATATGTGCAACAGCTTTGAGCAGTGCTCAGTAAATGTCTGTAACTGTTACTATCTCACAAAGAGACTATAACAAGTCTCCTTGAAGACTTGGTTGGTCATCCTCATTTTTTCCAGCACATAGATGGCTCTGAATCATGATGAAGAGCGCAAGCTTTCAAGTCCTAGAGACGAAATCTCAGCTTGTCTCTCAATAGCAGGGTAACTTGAGAATAAGTACCCTCCTTTTGAAACTGAGATGATAATACTACCTACTTTATAGAATTGCTCTGTTAAGTGAGATAATGTGCATAAAGCTCCAAGGACACAGCAATGGTTCTGCTGCAGTTGCTTTGTGAACTTCACAAGCAGCTTACACTTGCTGGGCCTCAGTTTTCTCCTCTGTAAAATGGGAATGATGCTAGCACCTACATTATAGGGTTTTGGTGGGATGAAGTGAGAAAATCCACGGATAGCCCTGGCCCAGTGCCTGACACATGTCTAAGTCAATGCCAGGTTGTTTGCTTAGTAAATGAATGAATTGTAGAGAAGGTCTTCAAAACCGAACTCACTAAAGGACAGAATCATTGAGCTCCATAATTACGAAGACTCATCCTGAAGTCAGACTCCAATTGAGTAAAAACCTACACAGGCAAGGAGAACTCTGAGAAGACAACATCCTGGAGAACCAAGCCCTCTCACTGGTGTGAGACACGGGAAAAATTAGCACCTCGCCGCATAGGCTGCTAGAGCTGGAAGGATCTTTGTGGAGAGATCACGTAGGCTGTTTCCTTCTGAGTAATTGAAACCCAGAGAGGTCAAGTGACCCCAGTTGTGCAAGTTTCAGGTCAGTTCAATGGCTTTATCACTGCAACATGATGCTTCTCAGTTCCACAGCCTCCTCATGTGAAAATGGAGCTCTGTTTGTTGCCCAGCCTCTGCTTCAAGGCGTCAGGCAGCCATGAAGTTCAGCTCGGGTGCTAACAACTTCAACGGCCGGAGAAGAAAGATACAACAAACATGGTGTAGAATCTACTCTCGGCCTCTAGAGGGAGCGCTGAACACGGGCTGGGAAGCGCCGGCCTAGAACGCACCCAAGCCTTCTGGGGCTTCCTGCAGCCCGAGGGCGTGTCCTCCTGAGGCCTCCTTCCAATAGGCCCCACCCTTCTCAGGCATGCGAAACAATGGGAAAATCTCCAGATCTGGGCGCAAACGTGAGGCTCTCAGCCCTTATTGCAATCACACAAGGTGTATGCACTTGTGCAAATGCCTTAACCCCGCTAAACCTTGTCTGTTGAAAGTTGGTAAGTCACCTCTGACTTGCCTGTTCCAGGATTTAAAAGACTGATCCTTGGACTAAAGTCTAGAAATGTATCCCAAGTAAATAAACACAGACAGGCCCAACAGATTTGTGTACAACTGCAGATCTCACACGTGTTGGTCTCATGACCTCTTTATACTCCTAAAAAATTTATTGAAGACCCCAAAGAGCTATTTATTGTTTATATGGCTGGTAGCTATCAAGATTTACCATATTAGAAATTAATACAAAGGGATGTTTAAATATATACTCACTTAGAAATTAGAAGTCGTTATATGTTCAAATATAGAGCATTTTTGTAAAATAGTTTCAAAACAAAAATAATATATGTTTCCATGTATCTTCAATTCAGAAAAGAGCTGAATTCTCCTTTTGCATTGAGTCTGTAGTGATGTGGCCCATGTAACCCCTGAAAAACTTGATTATGAAAAGCTCAGACTGAAAAATGGTTGGTAATCCAGGGGATTCCCTGAGAGGGGTTAAGGACACTACAATGGCCCAGGAACCACACTCAGAGAACTGCTGGTGTACAAAAATGTTTATCTCCATGTTATTTATAACAGAGAGACTTCCCTCTCCCTTCTCACTGCCACCAGCCTCATTCAGACTTCTGGAAACCTCAGAGCTGGTTTCTTTGCCCTATCTTCCCACCACTCCCAACCCATAAAGAGAATTCTTCATAAAATGAGACACGATTATGTCACGTCCCCTCAAAATGCTCCCCTGGCTCTTCACTGCCTAGTCAGAACTCCTGTGCCTAAGGGTCAGGCTTCAGGGCCTGGCTGCAGCCTAAATTTCCAGCTCTAGGTCACACTCCCCTCTCTGATGTGCCCTCCCACCTGAGTGCCTTCTTGGTCCTGCCCCTATCCTTTTGTTTCTGCAAGTGCCTTCACTTAAAACCCTCTCCCATTTCCTCCACTCTCACTGGGCTTCAGATCCATTTCCCACCTGGAGATCTTCTACAAGTTTACCCTCGTTTATGCAAAATAGAATATTCTGGTTTGGGTCTTTGGCTCCAGCTGTTGTGAGATCAATGCCGCCCCCAATTGCTTTATTAGTTTTCTATGGCCACAATTTGTAACAAATGATTACATATTAGGTGGCTTAAAATTATACAAATTGATTCTCTTAGAGCTCTAGAGGTCAGAAGATAGAAATGGTTTGTAGGGTCTCAAAAGGTTGGAAGAGTTTTTGTTCCTTTTGGAAGCTCCAGGAGAGAATCCACTTTCTTGCTTTTCCAGCTTCTAGAGGCCTCCTGCATTCCTTAGCTAATGGCTCCTTCATCCATCTTCGAAGCCCATCACTCCAACCTCTACTTCTGTCATTACACCTTCTCTCTCTCTCTCTCTCTCTCTCTCTCTCTCTCTCTCTCTCTCTCCCTCTGACATCCCTGCCTTCCTCTTATAGGGACCTTTGTGATTACATTGCACCCACACCGGGATAATCCAGGGTAATCTTCCCATTCAAATTTCTTTTCTTTTTAAGATTTTATTGGGGAATGGGGGAGGGGAACAGACAAGTTGCTGTACTTTTGTTCTTCAGTCTGTTGTGGAGGATGTTGCTGTCACTGGCCCATGTTAGTATTATCATTGCTCTCTTCCCAGGTGAGGCAGATCGGTCACCAGCCATTGGAAGGCTGCTCACAGAGGCTCCTGGTGGCTCTCCCTGGCTGCCGGCTACTCACGCTGGCTGCACGCCACTCATGCTGGCTGCCGGCCATTCACAGTAGCTTACAGCAGCCCACTGCAGCCACACTGCAGCCTATGCCGTCACCGGCGATTCACGGCAGCCCAGCTCCAAGTCCAGCTGTTGTTCACCATCTTAGCTGTAGAGGGTACAGAGTCACTGGCCCATGTGGGATCTGAACCGGCGGCCCTGCTGCTCAGAGCTTGGGCTCCCAAGCCAACTCTTAACCAATGAGCCACTCAGCCAGCCTTCAAATTTCTTAATCACACCTGCAAAGTCCCTTTTGCCATATAATATATTCACAGATTAGGACATGCCTGTGGACGTGCCTATGTCACAGTTGCTAATACCAAAAGCTGAAAATCAAAATGCAATCTTAATGAGTTGCTCAAGCCTTGGAGTCAGACATATGTCCCTAGGTAGAGATAAAACTCATCCATCTGATTGCTTTGAAGATTAAATGAGATAATCTGCATGAAGCATGATGACAGCTGCACAGTGATCACTTACCAAATGTCTGTGACTATTATTATTAGCCAATATTTGGCATTTTACCACCAGCTGACTTACAGTCCTCTTCACAGCACTTGCCATATTTATTTTGGGTGACTATGTAGTGCATGATGATTCTTTTTTTTTTTCTTTTCTTTTTTTTTTGAGGGCAGTGTCACTGGCCCTCATATGTGAGACCCGAACCAGGGCCGCTGGCTTCCCAAGCCAGCGCTTAACCACTGTGCCATGCATGATGATTCTTAATTGCTTTTTAATTATAGAAATACTGCCTTAATACATTCTCTTTGTTAAAAATCAGTTGTTTCATTTGTCTCACATTAGACCATGAATTCCACCTGGGCAAGAAACAGTTTTACACACCAGCTAATTCCCAGAATCTAGTCCCGTAGCAAATACATTCATATTTAACACTCAGTAAATAGTTGTGGAATTAATGATTCAATCTCACTTTTAAAGTAGCTCTCTGGTTTGCCATTGCCTTAAGAATGAAGTTCAGATTCTTAGCATGACAAACAAGTTTTAGCAAGATCCAGTCTCAACTTGCTTCAGGTTTGCTTCCCACCACTCCCTCCCGGCCTTGCACCCAGCCCTCCAGCACTATAGAAATTGCCCTGTCTGTTCAGGCCTCCAGGTACCTGGAATGCCTTCTCCCCACCTTCAGCAACAAGAATACACATAACACCCACTCCTTGTCACCTGGATAATTTGTGCTCACCCTTTCTTAACTGCACATTTTACCCTGGACAGCCCCCGCCCACCCACCCGCCCCAGCACCCACATTCTGTATAAGGGTGCCTGCCAGATCTGCCATAGTCCCTTGAGCTTTCATCTGCTCCAGCTTGAAGCATACCAGATTGTAATTACGTGTCCATCTGACAGTTCCTTCCTACCCCCCACCTCCACCCCAACAGACTATAAGATCTTTAAGGGCAGGGACCAAATCTTACATACTATTAGATCCTCAGAGCCTGAACATAGTAGGTGCATGAACATAGTAGGTACTCAACACAACTCGTGTTAGTGCCTGCCTCTGTGTCTGTCTCTAGCATGTCAGCGCTGTGGATACAGGGACTGTTTTATTTATCTTCATATCCTAAGACTCCAGCAAGATGCTTCGTAGGAACATAGTGCACACTCAACACATATTTGTTGAATGGCCAAGTGTCTCCCCACAAGATGCTCTGCCTACATGAACAATAAATTACAGGGTGTGTGTCAGTCACTGTGTGCTAATCACCATTGCTGGGCTTTGGGAGGGGTTAAAAAAACAAAAACAGAACACCCTCCAATACTTACCGGAGTGTCCGGTGGGCAGCACCCAGCATACATGTCCATCGATGACGTCTACAAATGCATTTCAATGAATTCCATTGGTTACACTTCTTGCTGAGAAGTATAAGTCACAGCAAGAAAGGTTAAAGAATAATCCTAAAATAGTCACTACTTCCCCTATTCCATCAACAATTCTCTAGCTCCAACTTCCTTCCACATGCTGCACCTGACCACATCTTTCCATGGATAACCACCGGACTCCTGCAACTCTTAACAAAACAGACCTACTATGCATCCAGCATCACCCCTTCTTCTCTTTTCCACCTTCTTGGCACTTTCCCGTGGATATCAGAGGGCTTCCCTTCCTCAATACACTCCTATCTCACTTGGTGATCCCCAGATGCCCAGAACGTGAGTCCTATCTTCTAAGGCAGAGCTGAGCCATGGCTCTGGTGGTAGAAGAAAGACCAGTTGATGGCAGGAAAGAGGTTAAACAGAATAGTCTCCAGTGCACCCAGACACACCCACTGAAACAGCAGATACAGCTTTATTCCCTGGATTATGGAGGGGGAAAATAAGTTGTCAGTCTCCTATTAGAGAGCACATGGCTGAGTGTGTAATTGAATCCTTTACAACTGTTTACCTAATTAGTTTTTTTGCAACCATCCTCATTGTCACAAGCATATTAAACCTCACTATGAATTGAAGGGAATGGGAGATTTTAAAAAAAGGCATGAACATTTGAGAAGAAACCAACGTGGCAGGCAAGCACTGTGCTGGACATCTTTATATATGTTAGCTCTTCAATCCTCATCACAACCAGCACACAAACAAAAGACAATACAATAATAGCTTTTTTTCATTTATGCCTCCCAGAGCTACAGAAAGTTTGAAGTGATCACCCAGCTGGTAAGCGATATTATCACAGTTTCAACCCAGTTTCTACAAAACCCATGCTTTTTTTTTTAAAGATTTTATTGGGGAATTGGCGGAGGGGAACAGCGTTGGGGAATCGGGGAAGGGGAACAGACAAGTTGCTGTCTTTTTGTTCTTCAGTTTAGTTGCGGAGGATGTTGCTTCACTTGTTGGTATCGTCATTGCGCTCTTCCCGGATGAGGCAGATGGGACGCTGGCCTCTGGATGTCGCTCACCGCGGCTATTGGCAGCTCACGCTTGGCTGCCAACCGCTCACGCTGGCTGCGGGCCACTCACTGTAGCCTATGGCAGCCCACTGCAGCAGGGGCTGCAGCCCACACCATCACCGGAGCTCGCACAGCCCAGCTCCAGGTGGAGCTGTTGTTAGCTGTAGAGGGCAGTGTCACTGGCCCTCACGTGGGATCCGAACCGGGGCCGCTGGCATCCCAAAACCAGCGCTTAACCAATGCGCCACTCGGCCAGCCCAAAACCCATGCTTTTAATGCTACACAAGTTTTCCTTTATTGAGCAGCTGCTATATGACCTGCACTTTGCAAATGATATTCCACAGAATCCTCCCCATTCCACCACGGGGAGTGGTTTCAACCAACCATTTTATAGGTGAGGAAGCCATAAACGTTAGATGCTTTGTCCAAGTCCATATTTACAAATCAGATTTCACACTAAAATCTTGAAAACACACACACACACACACACACACACACACACAGAGAGAGAGAGAGAGAGAGAGAGAGAGAGAGAGAGAGAGAGAGAGAGAGAGACTTGTAGCTATATTAAACAGAAAAGAAATACAAAACTCATTTTGTTGTGCTTCCCTTGATTGCTCTTCACAGATGTGTTGTTTAGAAATTGAAAGCAAGGCTTTCCACCAGGGAAAATATGACAACTCGCCTTACTGCAAGACTCACTTTATTTCTGTGGTCTGGAACAGAACCCACAACATCTCTGGGGTATGCCTGCATGGGGAATTGCATGCTTACAAAACTGATGGAGGAGTAGGTTCTAGGCTGGGCCCCCACAGATGACACCCAGATGGTATCTCAACTGCTGCCTCCCAGCTCCTACCACCTCAGCCGGACTCAGAATCGGGGAGCTACTATTATGATTGTTGGCTCTGCATCAGCCAGACTTGCGCCAGCTACAGGTGGCCCCACCTTCATCCCCCCCAACTCCATTCACGTTGAGCCCCTTGTGTGCACATCTGAATGGCAGACTCTAATCATACCCAGAACCTGTAAGGGAGTCTGAGAGATGGATTTTACCTTTCCAGCCTCTACAATTCAGGAAGGCAGGAGGAGAAAGGAGAGACAGATGCAGAACGAGTCATTCTCCTCTGTCCTAGTTGGCCTTCCCACGGGGCAGCCATCTGCTGGAGCTGAGAAGCCCCTTCAGAAGGAGTCAATGATGGACTCCTTCTACTCCATTAGCACTATGCATGTAGCTAATCTGTTGCTTCTATCTGCTACATAGTATCCCATTGTGTGAATCCACCACTTTTTGCCTATCCACTCTGCCAGGAATGGAAATCCAAGCTGCCTTTTGGGCCTCCTAGGGAATTTGTCTGACATATGCTTGGACCCTATGGACTTTTGAGCTCACATCACCTGATCTTTTTATCCACTATGAAATTGAGGGGTGGGGGGGAGAGAGAGAGAGAGAGAGAGAGAGAGAGAGAGAGAGAGAGAGAGAGAGAGAATAGAATAACAAATAGGTAACATTTATGGAACATTTACCATGAGTCAGACACTTTTCTAAATCCTCAGGATTGTCATGAGGATTAAATTAAGCAGCAGGAATATCTGACACTTTATACCAATGGACACCGAGGTGCTCAGTAAGTAAAAGTTGTTATTACCAAGCAGTAGGTCAAGGGCTGGACACTGTCTGGCCTTTGAGTAACACCATCTGGAATGCGTTCCCAGGCAAGGCGCCTCGGTGTGCCACTGTGCGCCCACCCTATGGCCTGTGCCACTTTGATTCTTGCTCCTAAATACAGATGGCACTGGTTTGTTTATCTAACTCCACACAAGATTAGGATGCCTTTGTGGTACGGGTTTGGTCTCACTCTTTTCTATACTCTGATCCTACACCTGGTGCAATGCCTGGCACATGTAGGCATTCTGGCTTGTTGGATGAAGATGTTAATGTTTAGGGGAGTTTATGACTAGGCCTGCACCTTGTAAGAGAAAGACCCTGGCAGGTATAGACTGCACTGGAGCTACAAGGAATATGGGCACATTGGCCTCTGAAGGTCAAAAAAGGATATTTTGGGGCCGGCCGAGTGGCACAGTGGTTAAGTGCTGGCTTGGGAAGCCAGCAGCCCCAGTTTGAGTCCCACATATGAGGGCCAGTGACACTGCCCTCAAAAATAAATAAATAAATAAATAAAAAGGATATTTTTGTAACATGCCAGGGAAATGTTTTTCCTTTGGGGGATGAACCATAGGGAGACAACAAAACCCAGAATTGTTTTCTATGTGCCTGGAAGAAGCCAAGTTGTGGGTGGGGTAACAGAGGGAGGGCTAAGACAGGTGTACTATTCTCAGAAATGAACATTTCCTAAAGGGCTTTGTTACAGCTCCAATGGCCACTCTGCCTGCCTCAAATCAACATTCCCCATGTCTTCCATCACCTTGCCAGGGCCTGATGGGTTCAAGGTCAATGACACAATCCTGCCCACCTAGATTTATTGTGTCTACCATGTGGGAGACTGAACTGACCCTTCTGAGCTTCTGTTGCCTGCTAGGCACTGGGAGGTACTCCCACCTACCACATTAACAGTAATCCTTCTTAACCATCCCATGGGTGGGTACTGTTGCTATCCACATTTAGAAACGAAGCAACTGAGCCTGATAAACTGGCTCAAGGCCTCTCACCTGAAAGGCGGAGGGACCAAGCTTTGAACCTAGGGCTGCCCAGCCCCACGGCAATGTGCTAGTCATGGCAGAAGCTAGCATCCTGTCCTTGTCCTTTTATAGCACCTCCCATAATTGTCAATCATCAGTTGTGTCATTTTTAGTTGATCGTCAGCATCCCTGGCCAGGCCATCCACTCTAGGAGGGCTAGCTCATGCCTGTGTTTGTGCCTTGCTCAGTCCTCAGCACCAGCACATTAATGGGCTTGGCCTTGACAGAAACCTACTTATGGTCATTGAAGGGATATTTCAAGGAATGAATGAAATTCACCAATACCAATAACATAGATCCTACTCTGCAGCATGAGGTGACAGTCACATACTCAGCTCCTCGTTGGCTCTTGCCTGGACTGCTACAATAATGTCCTTATTGTCACTACATTTCTACACAATTTCCCATCCTCCAGGTGGGGGTTGGCTTGATCTTTCTTATAACACACACCCGAGCACATCATGGTCCTGCTGAACCTCATCACCAGTGCCCCATTCCCTGTAGGATAGAGTCCACACTGCTTCTCTACTTCTATTGGCACCCATGTACCTATTCCTGCTATTGGTACCATGGCAGCACTCTTCCATTAGCTGTGAGTTCCTTGAGGGCCAAGAGCTTGCTGCTATTCATCTTTGCCTTTGCAGGTGTCCAAGAGTGCCTGACGCACAGCAGGTTCTTACAAATGTGTGCTGAATACATATATAAAGTGGTAATTATATACTGGGCTCTGGAGCCTGACTACCTGGATTCCAGTCCTGACTCTGCTACTTTCAAGCTGTGTGAACCTGGGCAAATAACTTAACCTCTCTGTGTCCTCACTGTACTTGGCATCAAAAAGCTGTTGTAAGGGGAAGACACTCAGAAAAGTGCCTGGCACATTGTAGTGTTCCAAAATATTAACTTGACTGATTGACGATAAAAAAATATTTATTATGATGATAAATGTCATTCCCAATAGGGGCTCAAAAGTAATATACTGGTGGTGTATGGGGCACGATCATGTTCATACTGATGGAGGGGATTTAACAAGGCTTCTTGGAGGAGGTAGGAATTGACCTGGTCACTGAAAGTTGTGACCTGGCGCTCAAACAGTAGATGTGAGGAGGCACAGAGAGGACCAAGAAAGGACATGAAGAGCCCAGCAAATAAGGCTTGAGCAAACACAAGTGGGAGAGGGAGTGGTGAGCATATTGCAGAAGGTGTGGCTGAAGTCCAGTGTGTGGAGGCTTGTTCAGCAGGCCAGAGGCCTGAAAAGGAGCTGGGAGCCAAGCTTGTAGAGGGTCTACAGGCCGTGTGGAACTACTAAGTGTTTGTGAGTATGAGAGTGGGATAATCAAATCATGATTTAGGAAGATAATTCCAGTGATCAGAGGAGAATGGGTTAAAATGGGGAGAGACCAGGTACTAGGCCTGCAAACTCAGATGCCGACAGAGGGCAGGCATGGAATGTAAATGGGTGAGGAGGTCTGAAGCAAAGAAACTATAGGAACCTGACCAACTGAGCCACTCATCAGCAAACAAATGCACCTCAATTTCAGCCATTATTGCCACGTAGGTTGTGGATCCAGTGTTACAAATTTTTCTGTTTTTCGAAGAATGCCAGATGATATAGATTTTTATGTGATTGCAACTTTTAATGTGATTTATAAGTTAAAATGGACCTCACGCCTCGCATGTATGTTTCCTGAGGAAAGTATAAGCTATTGTAATTATTCAGGAAGAGATTACCAAGTTCTTACCTAGGATGGTGGCAATGGGAACAAAAGCCAGGAAGAAACAGCTCAGATCTGGTGGAGGTTCCATCAACTAGATTTCACGACTAATTGAATCTAGACAATGAATAGAAAGTACTGAAAAAGACTCTGATGCTTTCAGCCAAAATGACTTACAGGAAGCTGATGCCAAAGGCAACTTCATGAAATAGAACAAGAATGGTTCTTGAATCAAACAGAATCCATTTAAACTCAGCCCTGTTACTTACCAGTTGTGTGACTTTGAGCATGTTACTTGACCTCTCTGAGCCTCAGTTTTTTCATCTATTATATACAGTAGTTTTAATACATATCTCATAGATATGTATAATAAAGATTACATTGTTTATCAAGATTAAATGATATCTTGGACCAGCCAAGTGGCACGTTGGTTAAGAGCTGGCTTGGGATGCCAGTGGCCCCAGTTCGGATCCCACATATGAAGGCCAGTGACACTGCCCTTTATAGCTAAGATGGTGAGTAATAGCTCCACCTGGAGCTGGGCTGCTGCGAGTCCCCAGGACAGCATAGCTGCAGCCCCTGCTGCAGTGGGCTGCCATAGGCTACAGTGAGTGGCTGGCAGCCAGCGTGAGTGGCTGGCAGGTGGTGTGAGCTGCCAAGAACCTCTGTGAGTGGCCGTCCAGAGGCCGGTGACAGATCTGCCTCATCCAGGAAGAGCGCAATAACGATACCAACATAGGCCAGTGAAGCGATGTCCTCCACAACTAGACTGAATAACAAAAGGACAGCAACTTGTCTGTTCCTCTTCCCCAGTTCCCCAATAAAATCTTTTTAAAAAAAAAGATTAAATGATATCTTGATATGTAGTTGACACAGAGTCTGGCACATAACAAGAGCTCAAATGTTTGTCAAATTTATCAGTAATATCCTTTCATTCTGCTTCCAGTAAGATCCTCCAGATTTTTATTTGGTGATCTATACTCTCCCCCATAACCCCCCACCCCCCTTCCCAGGAGTATCATGTGACCCAGGCCTGGCTAATGAGAACATTTCATTCCTCTGGTAATAGTGATTGGTGGGGGACCAGGTCAGAAGTCTAAGAATGGAGTCAACACAGATTAAGCAGAGTTGAGAGATGAAAGAGGAACCAAGTCCTTCTCAGGCATCTGATGTTCAGTCATGTGCGACACCTGAAATCAATTCTACATCTGGATTTTTCAATTAATTCCCCTTTAGGTTGTGTCATTTCGGATTGTATTTTTTGACATGTGTCACTGAAAGAGTCCTAATTGATTTTATTACTACAACCACTGTTATTATGACTTTCTAATTTAGGGTTCTAATGATGGCACCTCCCTTGTAGAGTTCAAAGCTGCCAGCCTTTGGAAAAGCTCCCTCCAGGGTTGGTCTCCTGAGGATGAGGTCCTGTTTTGTTGTTTTTTTTAGCTGAGCCATCCTGCCACCTGTTGGCAGCTCAGCAGCAGCTCAGCTGGGGCTGGGCATCGAACTGCTGTTGCTCAGAGCTCAGCTCACACTCTTGAGCAAGCTCTTAACCAACTGAGCCACTCGGCCAGCCCGAGGTCCTGTTTTTGAACACATCTTAGGTGTATGAATATGAAGTGTCTGAGGTACCCTGAGAGGACATCCCAAGGTGGGAACCTATCCTGTCAAAATTCAGAAGCCCGACTCAGCTTGAAGTTCAGAATCGCAGTTAGAGGGTAAGGCAATGGGCAGTGGGGGCACTGCCTTTGCAAATTCTGGGGTTCTTGTCTGGTTCCCAGAGGAGACTCTCAGGTTCGATACTAGCTCGGGCAGCAGAAGGCAGGTGAGATCTACAGACCAGAGAGAACCCTGGATCTGTGGATAGAAGACCCTTCATCTTCATCCACCATGGATATGGTGCCTAGGCCTTGCCAGCTCTCTGTCATATCTAGTGGTCATAAGAGGAGGTGTTACCAGTGCAGGGCTCTGGCTGGCATTGGGAGATGGGGATTTCAACTCTTGTCTCCAAAACGCAAGAGCTGCCTAATGTAGGACATGCTACTCATCTCTCTGATCCCTTCTTTCCTCATCAGTAAAACTGGAAGAACTTAATAAAACAATATATCTAAAGCACTTAGCAGTGCCTGAACCATAGTATGTGTGTTCTTAGCAATTTTTTCTTCCTCTCCGAGTCTCAAGTTACTCATTTGTACAGTGAAGGACATGAGTCTGGACTCTAGTTACTGGATAATCCAGGAGGTTCCTTCCAGCTTGAAAATATTCTAAAACATTTATGTTTCTGTAGATTATTTGAAGGGGTAAAAACCCTACTTCAAGCTTAACATACTACTTTTTTTTTTTTTTTTGAGGGCAGTGTCACTGGCCCTCAAATGTGGGACCGAACTGGGGCCGCTGGCTTCCCAAGCCAGCGCTTAACCACCGCACCACTCGGCCGGCCCTTAACATGATACTACAAAAACATAACCTTTTATCCAAAACTCTTGGTGCCAAATGCAATTCATAATTATATCATAATCTTTTATTGAATTCTTTCATTCAGTAATGCTGCTCCATGTCTTGTATATAACAGAACACTCCCAGTATATATATGTAGCACTCCTGTGCTGGTTTCAGAATATGTCCACAAAATCTTTGATACTCCTTTCCTCAAGAAGTGGAACCTAAACCTTCCCTTCTTTTGTGTGGGTTGAACTTGGTGACTCTCTTTCTAAGAAACAAAACAAAGCAGAAGTGACAGCATGATGCTTCAGAGTCGGTCACAAAAAGGAATGTGCTTCCACAGAAACTATGCTACTATAAATGTTTGTTGTTTTAAGGCATTACGTTTGGGGGTAATTTGTTATATAACTATAGATAATTTATACAACCCCATAATCAAGTATATTAATAATTTTACAGTGCAATATATAAATATTGGCAGCAAGTGGTTTAAATAACATCTGCAAATAACGTGACTTCAGTGAGGTCAGGTTTGACTGCAAAATGAATTCCCCCAAATGTATGACTTTTGGTTTTCAGAACATTTTTGTATTTTATTTTATTTTGGAACTATAGCTGAGAAACTGTGAACTGGGGTTACATAATGCATAGCATTAGGGGACATTTTCAGCTCCAGTGTGCTTGTTAGACAATGACCATAGCAGGGAACTTGTGCCATAAGCTGAATTATTTCTCTTATGAAAAACCTTAACGGCAGCAAACTGCATTCCTCACTAAACTGTGTACTCAGCATATATGGACTTTTTCATCTTCACAGATTTTGCAGCCCGAGGGAAACTTAGAGATCACCTAGGCCATAGTTTTCTAAAGTATGGTAAAGAGGTCACCCTCATCAGAATTGGGAAGCTTCGGGAGATATTTGTAATGCAGGTTCTCAGGCCTTGCTCAGGCCCACTGACTCTGAACCTCAGTGGTGGACCTAGGAATCATATGAGCTTCATGGTGGTAGGTAAGTCAGTCAAACTCTTTAAACACAAGTGTCTGCATCTATAAAATGGGGATAATAATACCCACTTCTTAAGATTGTTGCATCAAAGGAAATGTTGTAGCAAAGTGTCCAACAAAGTGCCTGATATAAAAATGATTCTGAATTGAATTATATAATCCATTGATTCCAGGGAGACGAGCACCTGGAGAATGATTATACCACCTTCACTGCCATCCAGGATTCAGGGGGTACAACAGCTTAAGTGTGATAATCGTAATAATAATAACAGCAACATGACTGTTGAATGTTTATGTGCCAGACACTGATCTAAACACTTAGCTCACATTAACTAATTAAATTCTCATAACAATCCTATGAGATAGATTTTTTTAAAGACCTATTTTACAGATGAGAACACTGAGACACAGAGCAGTTAAGTAACATGTGTAGTTACAGCTTCCAAGTGGCAGAACCAGGATTTGAATCCAGGGAACCTAAGTCATTTGTAAGAGTATGATTTACCAAGTTCTGTTTGCCCTAAAATAAAAGAGAAGGGAACCCAAGTCCCCAAGTGTCCTCCTTTCTTGAAGAATATCTGCAAGTCTGCCTCTGAGCTGTAGCTGAAGGTTGAGACCCCAGGTGAATTACAGATTTTGGCAAAGTTGGTTCTCCAACTCTCACCAGGAGCATGTTGGATGAAACAACGAGAAGAACCAGAAGGCACTGGGCCTGGGGAAGATGGCTACTTCTTGAAGAAAGCAGTCCACGCAAGAAGCCTGGAGGTCCCCACAGGAGTAGCTTAGATTATTTCAGTTAGCTGCCCTGACCTCAGCTTTAGGTCCTTTGCACCATCTATTCCCTATGCCTAGAATTTTCCTTTGGTTTCTTTATCCTTCATGTCCATTATCCTTCATGTTCAATCTTTTACATTCTCAGAAAGGCGTTCTCAGATTATTCCATTCAAAATAAATGTCCTGGGGCGGCCAGTTAACTCAGTTGGTTAGAGCACAGTGCTCTTAACACCAAGGTTGCCGGTTCAATCCCTGCATGGGGCACTGAGCTGCACCTTCCACCACTAGATTGAAATAACTACTTGTCTTGGAGCCGATGGGTCCTGGAAAAACACACTGTTCCCCAATAAAATAAATAAATAAATAAATAAATATCCTGTCCCATCTTCCACTCTCAATTATTCTCTGTAATAGCCCACTCTTTATTTCCTATCAGCATTTACTACAATCTGTAATCATTTTATTTATCTGTTTTCTGATCTTCCGTACTGCTCCAGGAGGGCAGGAATCATGTCTGTCTCATTTGCCACTATGAACTCCAGGAACTGATTGTCAATGAGGTCTGGCACATAATTGATTCTGTCAAGACTTGTTGAATGACAGTGAATATGCAGAAAAACATGAATGGATATACTGGCTTTTCCCTCTTCTACCTACTTTGACACCCACTCCTCATCAGTTCACTCTGCACGTTTCCCTCTGAAGGGAATTGCTGAGCTAAGACCTGAGCAAGGGACATAGCTACTCTCAGCATCACTGTCCTCAGCAGGGTATTTCTCTCACTCCCCCACCCCCAGTCTTTACCACAAAACACCCATATCTTTTGGGAGAAAGGCGAAACTAAACACAAAGAAGCAGCCTGAACAGAGTGGACAAATGGCTCATCATACCTACTTATGTGTTTTTAAAAGGAACTAGCTTTGGGGCTCCGTAGTCTTCATTCCTAGAAAGGACAATAGAATGCAGTTAAATGATTCATACTACAGGAGGCAATAGTTTTCTTTAAGTCAGAACCAGCATCATTAGTTTACACACAATCTCTTCAAACCAATTCATTGAATGACACCCAAGGTTTGAAACAATGAATCCACAGCGGAGATCACAGCTGGAGACACGTGACACAGAGAAAAGGCATCAGGGTCCCATCTCACATCCTAGCTGTAGACAATCCATACTCCTACTGACTTTGGCAAGAAAAGTTGAAACACAGTTGGAGGAAGGGGAGTAACTTTGCTTGTTGAATGTGTTGTCCTCCCAACCCAGGGCCCTAGGAATGTAAAACTGGTAACTCAGGAAGACTTCAAAGTGGCAAATGGTACAACCGGGCTTGCCCAATTATTAAAACAGCACAATCTTCCAGAAGGCAATTCCTAGAAATAAAATGCCAAGCATAGTATAAGTCATTAAAAAGCCTCTGGAGCAGGAATTTCCAGCTTGACAGGAACAATCCACTTAGTGTTCAAAGAGAAAAGAACAACATTATCCCAATTCTTTACACTTGTGTTGTTTCTGAGATTTGGAATTAATTATTCAACTAAATAATTGCTCTGAAATTCATTCAACATTCTTTTTAGCTCTGTGACCCTGGGTAAGCTACTTGACTTCTCTATATCCTATAGAATGGAAATAATTATAGCATTTGCCTTATCTGTAAAAATTAAATAAATTATAATATATGTGAGTGCTTAGTACAGTGTTTGACACATAGTAAATGCTACAAAAATATCGAAAACCAATTTTTTTTTTGTTGCAGATGTTTAAATGGCAACAGCCAATGTGCTCACAGTTCAGCTTCCAAATATCTCCATCTCATTGGATCCTAATGCCAGTTCCATCCTAGAGCAACTAAGGGCAAGGACTCCATCTCTTTCTCTGTGTATCCTAGTGTCAGCAAATTATCTGGCAAATAATAAGCATTCAACAAGTATTTGCAATGAGTAAGTAAATGAATATTGCTCTGCTCTGAAGTTATAAAATAAATAATACACAGTCCTTGTTCTTATAGAACTCATAGTCCAATGGGGGAGAAAGACACTACATAAAATCCCATTATGTGATTGATTATAGTTCTAAAAGAGGTATGAAAATGTTGTTGTTAGAAGTTGCTTAGCTTGGGGGAGAGAGGGAAGGAGGCGATGGATAAGCCAACCTTAAAGGAGAGAGATTTCGCCAGGTAAAATTGAATTGAAGGTGATAGCATCTGAACTGAGTTTTAAAGGGTAAGTAGGAGTTGGCCAGATGAAGAAGGTAGAGAGAGGGCCGGCCGAGTGGCGCGGTGGTTAAGAGCTGGTTTGGGAAGCCAGCAGCCCCGGTTTGGTCCCACATGTGAGGGCCAGTGACACTGCCCTCAAAAAAAAAAAAAAAAGAAGGTAGAGAGAGCTCTCCAGATAGATGAAGTAGCATGTGTGCACTCCAGGCTCTTGCATAGGGAGGGAGTATGTAAGAGAGGCATTTCGCCATCAGACTGCAGATTCCATTAGGACAGGAGTCACTGAGCTTCTTCTATAAGGGCTAAATGGTCAATATTTTCAGCTTTTTGAACTATCTAGTTTGTCACAACTATTCAACTGTCATTGTGGAAAGAAATCAGTCATAGACAATATATGAATAAATGGTGTGGGAGGGTGTGGCTCCAGGAGGGCTGTTTCCCTGGGCCCTAGTTTGCCAACCTCTACTACAGAATGAGAAAACTACCCTCTGGCTTCCCAAGGATACAGTACATGAAGGCGCCCAACCCCCAGGGCTTATGCTAGGAGGCCTTGCCATGATCAGACTTACTCTTACCAATGACCATGTTACAAATTACCTCAATATTTATCACAGTTTCTATAGGTAAGGAAGAGTTTGACTGGGCTCTTCTGGCTCAGCATCTCTTATGAAGGTGTAGTCAAGATACCAACCAGGACTGCAGTTATCTCATGGCTCTCTACTGGGGCTGAGAATCTACTTTCAAGGTGGTTGACCCAATTGGCTGACTAATGGATGTTGGCTTTGGCAGAAGGCTTCCATTCCTCCGCATGTGGCTGCTTCAGCATCCTTCACAACATGGTAGCTGGCTCCCCCAGAACAAACAATCCCAGAGACCAAGGCAGAAGCCATGAACTAGCCTGGGAAGTTACACATTGTCAATTTTGCTGTATTTTACTGGTCTTATGGACAAATAGAGATTCAATGTGTGGACAGACACTATGCAAGCCATGTATACCAGGAGACAAGGATTCCTGGAGGCCATTTTGAGACTGGCTGCCACACCCCTTCTTCATAACCATAGTGAGATGTGACTCACTCTTCTCCCTCTCTGTCCCCTATTTTAGTGAAATATTATCATAGAACCTTCAAGAGAACCTGAACATCCCAAACTCCTCACATTAGTCACGAGAGACAAGAAAACCTGTTGGTTACTATGCAGACATTAAAAAGTTAAATGAAGCCTTACTACCTTTGCTCTCCTGAAAAGCATAAGAGAGACTGGGGTAAAAACACAGGAAGCTTATTTCTGAAATTCTCCCTCAAGGACATAAATGGCTTATTGGACAGAGCCATTCATTGCTCCCCATCAATCAATCAATGCCAGGCTTCCCTATCCCAACTTCCTCACTTGCCTAAAGGTGAGTTACAGCAGACAGCCAGTTACTTCACTCTTTACCTTCTATAAATGAAGTAGAATCCAGAAACTTCTAAAAACTTTACCTAGAAACAATAGCTTACCGTGATACCCAGTGGAGACTATTTGAGGAGACAGGGTGAACCAACTCCATTCCTATCAAACCATTTGGGACTTAGGATTCTAATATTTTACAATTGAAGAGACCTTACCATACCTTCCAGCCTCCACCTTGATCCAGCATCCCTTTCCCCAGCATCCCTGACCAACAAATCTTGTTCTGCATACGAGAATCACAAGTTTCTTTTTGACTAGTCAGGAGCTGGGGAGAAGCTAGGTGACATCTTTTCTGAGTGTCTCTTCACCTGGTATGCGGAAGCTGTTTTTCATGGCTGGGGCAAAAGAGAGTTTTATTTATTTTGGTTTTCCAGGTGACAGGAGACAGTTGAGAGAGAAGTAAAGATGACTGAGAGGGATAGTATGCCATATGACTCAACTCCAACTGTTAGATTGTCTCTGAAACTCTATAACCCAGGAGATGAGGGTCAGTAGCTGAGAGAGACATCTTGTTGTTAGGACATAGTGGACTCTGGCCAAAAGTATTATTTCTTGGGGACTCAGATGACAAACTGTGGCACAGAAGTGGGACCATTCTCCACAGCTCTGTGCAGAACACAGGAACACACAGGCACCCCAAGGTCTAATGTGCATTGTGAGGAAGCCTCATTGGTGCAGACATTATGTATTCTCACAACTAGTACAGCCAGTGGAGACAGCAGCAAGGCTGCTGAGACGTTGCTGAGAGGGAAGCCATGGTGCCTAACAAGTACCTGTAACTTACCCAATAGGCTGTAGGTGTAGGTAGGCACCCCATGGGGACTCCTGGAAATGACCTGGGCACCTCTGCGTGAGGAAAACCAAGTCCTATAATTTGACATGTAGGAGCAGCCTACAGTCATATCTTGGGGTATTCATATAAATATGACCTCACTATAGTAGTTAGACTATGGATTTTGCAGTCAGACTACCTGGGTTTGAATCACAATGTGGCCTTGGGCAAGTTAATGAACCTCTCTGAGCTTTATTTTTCTCTTTGATAAATTAGAGATAATAATACACTTAATTCAGAAGGTTGTTGTGTGTATTCCAGGAATTATATATGTAAAGTACTTAGAACAGTGCCTGGCATATAACAAGCGCTATATAATTCCGGAGAAAATTTTTTTTTTTTAAGATTTTATTGGGGAATTGGGGGAGGGGAACAGTGTTGGGGAATTGGGGAAGGGGAACAGACAAGTTGCTGTCTTTTTGTTCTTCAGTTTAGTTGCGGAGGATGTTGCTTCACTGTTGGTATCGTCATTGCGCTCTTTCCCGGATGAGGCAGATCAGTCGCCAGCCTCTGGATGGTCGCTCACGGCGGCTATTGGCAGTTCACACTGGCTGCCAGCCGCTCACGCTGGCTGCCGGCCACTCACTGTAGCCTATGGAAGATCATTGCAGCAGGGGCTGCAGCCTACACCATCGCAGGGGCTTGCACAGCCCAGCTCCAGGTGGAGCTGTGGTTAGCTGTAGAGGGTAGTGTCATATGTGGGATCCGAACTGGGGCCTCTGGCGTCCCAAGCCAGCTCTTAACCAATGCGCCACTTGGTTGGCCCAGAAAAAAATTTTTTTGCACTCACAAGTTTATGATGCCTGAAACAAACTTGCTCCACAGACTTCCTAGGATGAAACTGACCTCCTCAACCAAGAAGCAGTTATTAAAATTTCTTTCTGTTGATGACCTCCTCAACCAAGGAGCCTGTTGCATGTTGGAGGTTTACAGTTATTAAAATTTCTTTCTGATGATAAGGCAGTTTGCCTCCTTGCAACTTCTCCACATTGGTTCCAATTTTTCTCTGAGATACTCCAAAATA
Source organism: Aselliscus stoliczkanus (assembly GCA_033961575.1). Lineage (NCBI taxonomy): Eukaryota > Metazoa > Chordata > Mammalia > Chiroptera > Hipposideridae > Aselliscus > Aselliscus stoliczkanus. The sequence goes on from CM066730.1 coordinate 131,343,198, forward strand.
AACCTTTCCCATGTTAACAGCTCATTGAGACAACTCTCAGGATCTCCCTGAGTTTTCTCTTCTGTAAGTTAAGCAGCTCCAGGTCCTTCAACCATTCCCCAAAGAGCTGGCCCCGAGGTCCCTCTCCATTCCAGGTGTGTGCCTCTGAAGGCAGTGCAGATTGGGACTGTCTCCAGGAGACCCTCCCCCTTCAGATGAACACATTTTCCCTTGGAGGGAAAATGTCAGATTAACCCAACCGTTTCAAATTAATTTTGTTTGGAAGAGCAGGGGAAAAGGGATTTCCAAATAGAGCCAAGAACTTTGTCAGGGCTGTTCCTCTCAGATAGAGATGGACAACTGGCTGGCCTGGAGAGAGGCCAGCAGGGAAGTGCAGGGAAGGGAGCCAGCACTGGCTCCTCCTCCCGGGAGGTGAGAAGGAAAAGCTGGTTTCCTCAGTAGAGATAAGCATATTAGTGTGTGCCCTAGGAAAAAATAAAACTTCTCCCTGTGTCTGGCACCAGCCCTAACTCTTGCCCCCAGCTAGGACAGAGCTGTCTCGCATTCCACTTTCACTGTCAGAAGCCCTGTCAGCCCCTCACCTCCAAGGCATACGGCTGCCAGATGTAAGCACAGCATATTTCCAGGTTTCACTTGCTCCAGACTTTCTGAATCACTTTCTTTCTTGGGCCTGTGGAGTGGAAGAACAGGAGGTAGGAGGGAGCATGGAAAATGTCATTTTTGGTCTCAATCAGACTTTGTTTTCTGAAGAATGACAGTTGAAACTCTGTTTAGGTGCTTTCTGTTTGGCAATATATTTAATGAGTATTGCACCCAAAGAAACTGTTTTGGTAATAAAGTCTCCTCATTTCTTTCATTAAAGAAGTTCCCCCCTATTATAAAGCTAAGGTTTGTTCTACAAAGGGAACAAAACATCAACCATAATCCACCATCCAAAGGCAGTTTTCATTATCACTTCGGTGGATTTCTTGACAGAATTTATGTCAGAGCTTTTTATTTATTTTTTTCCAAATAATTGTAATCATCATTTATAATACACAATTCCAAACCATTCGCACATACCGGGTGTGCAAAAAAAATGTATACACATGATCTGCATTCATCTTTTGTTACCAGTATATATTGAATATTACAATTTTAATACAATTTTTCCTTTCTTAAAGTGTGTATACTTTTTTGGGCACCCTCTGTATTATGAACATTTCTTCCATAATATATACTTTAAATAAATGTATTTTTAACAGTTTTGTTAAGATACAATTCATCCTATACAATTTGCCTATTTAAAGTATACGAGTACACAAGAGCCACTTTGAGCGGCCGTCCAGAGGCTGGCGACCAATATTCCTCACCAGAGAAGGCGCAATGACGATACCAACATGGGCCAGTGAAGCAATGTCCTCCACAACTAGACTGAAGAACAAAAAAGGACAGTAACTTGTCTGTTCCCCTTCCCTGGTTCCCCAATGCTGTTCCCCTCCCCCAACTCCCCAATTAAAAAAAAATCTTTAAAAATAAATAAATAAAATACATGAGTACAATTCAATCAATGTTTTTTAGTGTATACACAGAGGAGTAGGACCAACCCCATGATCAAGTTGAGAATATTTTCATTATCCCAAAAAGAAACCTTGTTCCTATTAGCAGTCACTTCCCATCCCCACCCCAATGCCTGCCCTAGGCATCTACTAATTTACTTTCTGTCTCTACAGATTTGTTAATTCTGGATATTTCATATAAATTGAATTATTCTATATATTTTTTTTGTGTGACTGGCTCCTTTCATTTAGCATAATAATTTTAGGACTCACTCATGTTATAGTATGTATCAATGTTTCATTCCTTTTTATTGCCAAATAATAGTCTATTATATGGATATACTGCTTTTTTAAATTACTTTTTTCAGTTACAGTGGACATTCAATATTATCTTATATTAGTTTCAGGTATACAGTATAGTGGTTAGACATATATATATAATTTATGCAGTGATCCCTCCAATTAGTCTAGTATCTACCTGGCACTATACAAGGTTATTGTGATATTATTGACTATATTCTCTATACTGTATTTTACATCCCTGTGACTATTTTGTAACTACCAATTTGTATTTCTTATTTAGCAGTTTGTGAGTTGATAGCATTTAGATTGTTCCCACTTTTTTTCTACTATGAATAATGCTCCTGTGAACGTTTGTGTAAAAGTACATGTTTTTATTACCTAGGAGTGGAATTGCTGGGTCTTATGATAACTCTACATTGAACTTTTTATGGAACTGCCATGCTGTTTCCCAAAGTGGCTGCACTATTTTGCATTCCCTCCAGCAGCATATGAGGGTTGTAGTTTCTCCATATCCTTGTCAGCACTTACTATTATCTATCTTTTTGAGTATAGCCATCCTAGTGAGTATAAAATGGTATCTCATTATGGTTTTGATTTGCATTTCCCTAGTGGCTCATGCTATCAAATGTTTTTTTGTTTGTTTTTAATTTCCTTTTCTTTTTTTTTTTTTAAAGATTTTATTGGGGAGTTGGGGGAGGGGAACAGCATTGGGGAACTGGGAAAGGGAAACAGACAAGGTGCTGTCCTTTTTTTGTTCTTCAGTCTAGTTGTGAAGGACATTGCTTCACTGGCCCATGTTGGTATCATCATTGCGCTCTTCTCGGGTGAGGCAGATCAGTCGCCAGTCTCTGGACAGCCATTCACAGCAGCTCTTGGCAGCTCACACCGACTGCCAGCTGCTCACGCTGGCTGCCGGCCACTCACTTGTAGCCTATGGCAGCCCACAGCAGCAGGGGTTGCAGCTATGCCCACCCTGGGACTCATGGCAGCCCAGCTCCAGGTGGAGCTGTTGTTCACCATCTTAGCTGTAGAGGGCAGAGTCACTGGCCCTCATATGTGGGATCCAAACCGGGGCTGCTGGCATCCCAAACTCTTAACCAACGCGCCACTCAGCCGGCCCCAACATTTTTATGTGCTTATTGACCACTCTTATACCTGTTTTTGTGAAATATCTATTCAGAACCTTTGCCCATGTTTTAATTAAGTTACTTTTTATTTCTGAGTTGTAATTTATACAGGGTGGCCCATAAGTCACTTTCCCATTTAAAAGTTTAATAATTGTGCTTGTCATTAATTTAAAACATTTTTTGTTTCATATTTTAAAAGTTTGTTCCTTGGAAATTTATTATGGAAAAATACACGATGGAGCAACGTGTAAAAATTGTCAAATTTTATTTTGAAAATCAGCGTTCCATTGTTTCAACTCAGAGAGCATATATGTGTTATTTCCAGTGGGGGTTATTTACGTGACATCATTTTTCATAAATAGCTAAAAAAAAAATCCCATTTTTGTACTTAACATTATTAAAAACAATACATTAATTAACAAACAAAAGTTTTATTCAATTTTTAAAGGAGAATGTGACTTATGGGCCACCCTGTATATATATTCTGGATACAAGTCCCTTACGTTTTGCAAATATTTACTCCCATTCTGTAGACTGTCTTTTCACTGTTTTGATGGTGTCATTTGAAGCACAAAATTGGTCCATCTTGTCCATTTTTTTCTTCTGTTGCTTGTGATTTCGATGGTACATCTGTGAAGGCTGCCTAATCCAAAGCCACAAACATTTACTCCTATATTTTCTTCTAAGAGATTTAGAGTTCTAGCATTTACATTTCAGTCTATGATCTATTTTGAGTTAATTTTGTGTATTGTGTGAGGAGTCTAACTTCATTCTTTTGCATGTGGATATAAATGTATTTTTTAATGGTTGCAAAATATGCCTACTATTTGAAGATATTTTAATCTTTCTAATTTGGAGCTGCTATAATAAAATTCTATGAAGACTCTGCATCTAGAATTAATTTTTTTCAAATCAATAGAACCTAGAAAAATCTATAAATTGATATATAACAATCTAGAAATTTAATTACTGAGTCAAAGGGAATAAGCATTATTATTATTATTATTATTATTATTATTATTATTATTTTTGAGGGCAGTGTCACTGGCCCTCATATGTGGAATCCAAACCGGGGCTGCTGGCGTCCCAAGCCAGCTCTTAACCACTGCACCACTCAGCTGGCCCAGAGAATAAGCATTTTTAAGGCACTTGATCTATGTCACTACCTTGCTTTCTCAAATGGTTTTATTGACTTACACTCCTTCCAGCAGTATAGAAAAAAGGTCCCTTGCCTTTTGCCGTAATTGTAAGGTAATTAGAACCATTTTTTAACCCTTGCTGACTTGATTGGTAAATATTTTCCTCACTGATTTGTTTTCTAGTTGTATTTCCTACTGTATCAATTTTCTCTCATTAATCTGTTTTTCTTGGTGCTGTGTTTGAACTCCTTATATGGCCCATCCCATATTTTGGCTCCATATTATCCATCGTCCTGCAGCATACTGATCAAAATTTTTCGTTAGATCACTTGAATGTTCTGCCTCCAATGGTAAGAACTTGAAAAGACTTACATTAGATGTTTTTTAATGTTTTTAATCTCTTTTTACCAGTTGTTCCCACTCCTGGAAGTGCTTATCCTGAAAAATCTCTTATGACTGGTTCCTTCTTGTAATTTAGGTTCAGCTCAAACTTAGACCACCTTAGAGGACCAAAAAGAGGAGATCCTCCTCCCTCCAATTCATTCTAGTTACATGACTTGGCTTTATGATTTTCTCAGCGCTCATCCCTATCTGAAATTCTTTTGCTTCTTTATTAGTTTACTGGTTTGTCTGTCTCTCCCCCTAAAGTAGAAGCTCCCTAAGTATAAAGACATTATCTGTCATAGTCGTTTCTGTGTCCCCAGTGGCTGGCACATAGGAGATGCTCATAAATGTTTTTGATAAATGACTAAGTTAAGAAATGACCAAATGATATATGAAACATAGTCATAGATATTTGTTCCTCGTTTATGTAACAAATACATAAAGTTGAGTTCACGTGGGACTTATAAAATTAAATTGAGGCACCCATTCTGTAATGAATTTTAGAACATTTATAATAAACATGATTCTGAGAGGGCTAAAAAAAAATTAAATTGTAAGAGAAAAACCAAGCCATTTATATATACTGTAGGGCTATGCTATCCAACAGTGGCTATTGAACATTTGAAATGTGGCTAGTCCAAAGAGCTATGTTCTGTAAGATTTTGAAAACTTAGTATGTAAAAAGAATGTAAGATATCTTACTAATTTTTTTTATATTTATTACATGTTGAAAGGATAATGCTGTGGATACATTGGATTAAATAAATAAAATATTTTATTAAAGTTAATTTCACCTGTTTCCTTTTACTTCTTTAAATGTGGCTACTAGAACATTTAAAAGTAAGGGCATTTGAGATCTTGCTCTCCGGCATATTGTCAGCTTGACTCAAATAATTTCTTATAAAAACTTTAAAAAATAAATAATAAGGGCCGGCCGAGTGGGCCGGTGGTTAAGCGCTGGCTTGGGAAGCCAGCGGCCCTGGTTCGGTCCCACATATGAGGGCAAGTGACACTGCCCTCAATAAATAAATAAATAAATAAATAAATAAATAAATAAATAAATAATAAACAAAACATTTAAAACTGCATATGTGGCTTGCATTATATTTCTAACAAAGAGCTCTGCTCCAAGGTAAATGACCATTTAAGAGAATTCTATTGTGACTCTTTTTGACAATCATATCTCTACTTATTAATTTTACTTTTGGGCAGAGGCAGGATGGGAGGGTGGAGCTAACACTGGTTTACAAATAAGGCGGGATGGGCTTGGTCACACTGTGACCAAGACTGTCAGTGTGACCATGAACAAATCTCTTAACTTCTCTGGACAGGAAGCTCCTCATCTGTTTAATGAGGGGTTTGAGATACCTGTTCTGTAAAGGCCCTCTTAACCTGTCTTACCCAATTTCTTTATCAGATTAGCTTAAAGCTGGGTGCAGCTACACAGCATTGATGGAGACAGTGTTCCTCCAGAGAATCAAAGGCCTTGTACCATACCCGGGTGCCTAGATACGAAGACACTATTTTGACCGACAGGGTCACTGGAAAAATTGACAAGCAGGCAGAATATGTCTTTGGTACTCTTCCAAAACCCTGTCTCCCTCCCTTTGTACTAGACATAAAGGGAGGTTTTTCCCGCCTCTTCAAGGTATTGTTAACCTTTGAACAACATTTGTTTGAACTGCATGGGTTTGCTTATATGTGGATTTTTTTTCCCAATAAATACTGTAAATGTATTTTCCTTTCCTTGTGATTTTCTTTTTTTTTATTATTTTTATTTTATTTTATTTTTAATTAGTTTCAGGTGTACAACACAGTGCAATAGTTATACATTTTACCCCTCAAATCCTTGTGATTCTCTTAATACCATTTTCTTTGCTCTAGCTTACTTTATTGTAAGAATACAGTATATAATGCATATAATATACAAAAATATGTGTCAATCAACTGCCTGTGTTATCAGTAATGCTTTCAGTCAACAGTGGGCTATTAGTAGTTAAGTTTTGGGGGGGTCAAAAGTTATACATGGATTTTTGACAGTTGGGGTTTGGCACCGCCAACCACGATCTGCCCCCCTTCCCCACACACATTGTTAAGGGTTAACTATATGTATGACATCTACTTGGTATCTGCTTTTTCTGTGCACATATTTTTGGCCCTTTGCTTTCTTCTGAAAACTTATGAGTCTTGTGTTTCACCCCTTCAGAACTTGTCTGGTTGGCTCATTAACAAACTTAATTGTGCAAATAATATAGTTATGCCAGAGGAAGCATTTTGTGTGCATTACCTTGCTTTAGCGCACATAAATACTGAGAAATAGTTATCACTATCATCCCTGAGATAGGAAACCTCAGGCACAGAGAAGTGAAGTATCTTGCCCAAAGCCACACAGCTAGCAAGTGGTTGAGCTGGACATTGACACCAGGCCATCAGACCCTAGAGCCATCAGAGTGGCCAGCTAGTTCATCTGATTCATGAAATCACATCATGGTGAAAGTGGATGAAAAGGGCCTGATAACCTACCATCCCAGGTTAAAATGTGCACTTCAATATAACAGTAACTTCAACCCCAGATTATGACCAGTTCTGGGCAGCATGACAAATATAAGGTAGAAGAACTATTTTTGGATCAGATAACATTGCTTTTCCTTCCTCAAAGCATGCTGCTTTGTTCTATATTGTATTTGGGCTAAACATATACAGGCCTGCCACAGAGTGAGTGCTCAAGAAATGTTGGTTTTTCTCTCCCTGTTTCCTTGGGCCCCAGACCAATGCTCTATCATCGTCAGTGCAGAACCTTGGTGATGGTCTATCAGTTTCACCGTAGCATAATAATAAGAGCTACCCCATGAGCGCAGTCTCCTGCCAGACACGGGCGAAGCAATTCACATACACTGCCTCATATACTCATGTCAATCTCACCACATGCCTAAGAAGTCAATCCTTAAAAACATAGTTAAATCACATGTCAAAACATCTGGAAAGTTGATCCTTTTCTACATATATATCAGATCATGTTACTACGCTTCTGCTCAAATCCCCCCACTTACTCTCCCCCGCAGTGGCTTTCCAACTCATTTAGAATAAAATCTAAAGGCTTTACATGGGGTAATGTTCCAGCCAAGTGGACCTATTCTTCCTCAAATAGTCACCACACAAAGCATACTTCCCACCTTAGGGCCATTGCATCTGCTGCTCCCACCACCTGCAATCTTATTCTCTTTTTTTTTTTTTTTTTTTTTTTAGCTGAGCCAGCCTGCCACCTGTTGGCAGCACAGCGGCTGCTCAGCTGGGGCTGGGCATCGAACTGCTGTTGCTCAGAGCTCAGCTCACACTCTTGAGCAAGCTCAACCAACTGAGCCACTCGGCCAACCCTGCAATCTTATTGTCTACACTTAGTTCATATCTCAGCTCCAATGTCACCTCCTCGGAGGGGCCTTCCTTGACCACACCTTCTAAATAGCTTCCCTCTATCCTTCATATCCCTTACTCTGCTCATTGTACTCACCACCAGACATCCATATTTATTTATTATCTGTTTCACTGAACTAGATTCTTGGATAAATGAGAAAAAGAACTTTGTCTTTGTTCACTGCTGTATTTATTCCCACAGACCCTTGAGTCACACATTGCACGTGCTCAGAAAAGTATTTGTTGAAGGAAAAATGGGAGGGAGAGAGGGAGGGAGGGAGAGAGGGAGGAAGGAAGGAAGGAAGGAAGGAAGGAAGGAAGGAAGGAAGGAAGGAAATTCTCCATTTCATAGATGAAGACTCAGAGAGGTAAAGTAAATTGCTCAAGGTCACACAGCTAAGTAAGTGGCAAAACTGAAATAAATATAAGGCTTCTGATTTTAACCACTACATGGTCCTGTCACTAAATATCACCTCACACACACTTGAACATTGGAGAGTTTATTTGCAATATTGCATGACTTTAAAAATAAAAGCTTCCTAAGTACTAGAATATCATTTATAGATTGCTTGCTTATCTAAAAGGAAAAAGAAAACACAAATAGAACACAATACAACACATACTCTGGGTGAAAACACAAATAAAGCTTGAATACCATAGTTATCTCTGGTTTAGTACCTTATGTTAATTCCTTCTCATATACACACTCAAAACGTATGGAATAATCCTTTTGTATGTGACATAGGGTAGTCATTGCAAATGCCTGGGCATGAGGTTTATCTGGAAGGCCACAATCCAGGCATCTTCTCAGAATGACGATCATTCTTTTGATTTAGTCCAAGGTAACATAATCTTTTAGAAGTACAATTTGTAGGTCAATTGTAAGGTGGTTGGGAAATTAGAGGCTGGATATTATTATTTTTTTACTCTTTTCAGTTTATAATAAACAGAAAGTGAAATACAATGTCCAAAATACATAAACCAGAGAGCACCAGTGCTCGAAAGCCCTTTAGGGAGCATCTGGTCTACCCCCTCATTTTCCAGATGAGGAATGTAAGTCCCTGGGAGGTGAATTTCTACATATATAATAATTATGTTTGACATTTGCTTTCAAATTTAGCATGGAGATATGCCAAATGAACCAAAAAGCAGAGAATATATAGCCAAAAAATTCCATATGTTTCCTCAGGAACTCAATGAATCATGACATCAGTTTTCTTCTCAAGTCTCTAAAATCCAAGTCTCACTAAAAATGATCTCACACCTCAACAGGGAATAAATCTGTGAAACTGTTAACCCCACAATGGCCAAATATTAGTACTCTTTGTGTATCCTGGACCATATTTGATTCAACCTACTAATCTTTGCTGAGCTCTATTTCTGTTCAAGTGGCTGACTATGCACTACACATCCTAAGTCCTGGTCTTTAAGACAAGAATTCAAGTCTAAGAACGGTCTTTGTGACTGTAATGAGATCCTCTGCACAGGGCACCTAGATGGCCAGAGACAAGTCTAAACAATTTTTCTCCTTTCTTTCTATTCTGTTGTCATTTTACTCCCCACTGTTCCTTATTTTCTTCCTTCCTGAGAGTAAAATAAATACATGCTTAATGCAAAAAGGAAATCCAGCTAGAACAGTTAAGTATTGATGATATTATATCTACAATTCTAAACTTTGGTAACACTTCCATGTATGGCATGTAGAAGTCCTTTAATTGAGAAAACAAGTTTGTGAGAAATTTTGGACCTTGGATTTGACATCATCATCAGGACCTCTTCTACCTCTTCCCGGAGCCCATACTGAGAAACAATCTTAGTGTAAATAGTTGAGTCCAATGTAGGGGGTGAGGAGGAGAGATTTTTGAATTGAGATCCTGAAAGTAAACTGCATCAGAAGGTCACCTTGAGAATGAAATCATGATGAGGGAGAAACCAAGGTTAAGGCCATGATAGGCATGTCATGGAAAAGCCCCTTGAGGCTTTGGAGCCTGGCTGCCTGGGTTAGAATACTGTCTCTTACTTTAGGCAAACAGGTTACTCAACCACTCAGCATCCTCTATAAAATGAAGACAAAGATCCTGTCTCTGTAGAAAGATTGTGAGAATCTCCTGAGATGGGCTTATAGAGATTTGAGCACAGAGTGAGGCACATAGTATGTCCTCACTCAGCATGAGCCACTCTTGTGTGATGCACTCTTTGCATGCAGTGCCATGGCAACCAGAACTAAAGGAGTTAAACAAAGTGGGCTCCCTACTCTGAATCGTCCACATTCACGGGGGCTCTGCTGGTAACCCCATGGTAGGCTATTTATGGAACCCAGGCTGGGACCAGGCACAGCCTGCCCAATACTTTGAGCTTGGGAAGTTAGGACAGTGGATGCCAGATGAAGAGATATTTCCGTGGGTCCTCACCCAGGTCACCAGCCCCTCCCTCCCCATAGCAGGCTGTACAAGTGAAATCTGGTGAACATGAGGAGTCTGGACCACCAACGGAACAGGAGGAACAGAGGCCACAGAGGGACAAGCCTGAGGAGGGGACAGTGTGGAGACAGGGAAGTGGTTCCCACGGCCATTACCCTAGTGGTCGGGGCAAGAAAGGAAAACGAAGTCAGTGCCAGTTCCTACCACAGGAAAGGGAACTCCCCCAAGCCAGAGCCCTGGGGAAATCAGCTTAGAAAAATTATGCAGAGTTTAATTTGTTAAACTTTGTTGAAAGGATTAATATATTGGAAAAGGAGTTTCAGTTAACTTGGGAGGGGGGACAGTGGGAGGCACTTCCTTTGTAGGGAGAGATTCAAACAAATACACTTCTCCTCTTGTCTGTTTTTCAGTGGAAAGGAAAAACACACACACCCTCTCCTCTATAATAAGAGGTTAGGTCTGAGCCTCTCTTTTACTTCCTCACAAACAACCACAGGGAGCAGACACTCCTCAGATTACTCTTGACCTTGGGAGTTGACTCTTAGAAATGAATTCTACTTCGAGTTCTGAGAGAAAACAAAACAAAACCAAGCCCAACAATCTCTTTTGAAAGATGGTTTATTTCTGCTGGGGGCCCTGTTTTCCCCTCTCTAATCCATGGCTGCTCCACAGTTAAGATAACGTGAATAAACGTACCACGCACACACCAGAATTAAAGCCCTTCCTAGCTTCCCCCTGTCCCTTGGTTAAAATCCAAACAGCAAACCACGGACGATAATGTCTCACATGAACCAGCCCTTGTGTACCTCTCAGGCCTCATTCCACACCACTCTCTGGCTGTTCATTATGTCCCAGCTACCTTGGCTTTGTTCCTCTTCTTCCAGCTTTGTCCCCACTTAAGGTCTTTGCACCAGCTATTCTCTGTGTTTAAAATGCTCCTCCCGGGCCGACCGAGTGGCGCGGTGGTTAAGTGCTGGCTTGGGAAGCCAGTGGCCCCTGTTCGGTCCCACATATGAGGGCCAGTGACACTGCCCTCAAAAAAATAAATAAATAAATAAATAAATAAATAAATAAGTAAATAAAATGCTCTTCCCCAATTTTCACATGGCTGACACCTTCTTGCCTTTTATGTCCCACTCAGATGTCACCATCTCAAGGAGACCTTCAGAAACCATCCACTCTGAAGGGGCCTCCCCATCACTTGTCAGCACTTATCACTTTCTGTCATTCTTCTTCTGTACTTGGCAATCAATTGTTGCTGTTTGTCACTCCTACAGGAACATAAGCTCCATGGTCCCAAATCCTTCACTGTCTAGTTCACCACTGGGTCCCCAGAGTCTAAAATCTATTTGTAGAAACTCATCTCTCCCACTGCCATTTTTGATGACTTGATCATCTACTTTGATGAAACTTAATTCCTCCTCGCCTCCCCTCTATACCACCCAGATACCAGTAGAGCCATATTCTCGCCTTCACCATACTCTCAGGCTCCCACTCAAACATCTCCATATTGGAACTACTCTTTTCTCTTCGAACCCCCATATCTTCCAAGCCTCCTTTATTCCTACCTCTTCTAAAGTAGGTAATCCAACTTCTCAACCCTTCCCAAATCCCCAAGCCCATTAGCTTCTACTAAACTTGACTCCCTGCACAAATTTTTGGCATCATGACTAAGAACACAAGGTTGCTATCATACCAGTGACAAGGATTTGAGGGTGTGTGTGTGTGTGTGTGTGTGTGTATGTAATAAATGAGCTCAACACCATGCCTAGCACATTATAAGTGCTCAAGCAATGTTGGCCAGTCTCATTACTATTAAAATTGTAATTAAAGTTTCTTCTTTGCCTTGGCCTCCTGCCCTTTCTTCTGTCCCTCCCCTTCTTCTCCCATTTGGTTAATTTTGCTCTTCTTGGCTCATTTATATGAGGGGAAATTGGAAGTTTGTCAGTTCTTCTTGGTGGTAGTACAGAGTTCTGACTGGATAGAAGAAGCTCAATGCAAGTTGGAGAGGAGCTGAGAGCTTTCCAGGCTCCCTGGGAACCTTGCACATCAGCCTATCAGCTGGGCTCTTGCTGTCTGCTGTCCACAGGTGGGCCTCCAAAGCTATTGGGGGTAGGGGTCAAAGGTCCTCGGAGCTGGGTTGGTTGGAGTGATGTTCACCTATGTTTTCACTTATTAGATACTTAAGAAGCCAGTTTATACCCTTTGGAGTCACCAACTCAGGGTTTATTATAACCCCTTCAATTTATTAGTCTTTCTTGTTCAAGGTCTCAGGCATCCGGAGGAGCAATCCCTGGAAAGGATCATGAGTAAGCCTTGGCCTGGTTCCCTGTGGGAAGAGGGGTGGAGTGAGTACAAACAGAGGAAGCTGCCTAGGTCCTCCGACTATGGCAAACTGCAATTATGAGGTCCTTTTCTTAACTTTCTCCTCAGATAAGTCTCAGACCCCCGTGGTGGGGAAGTTTTCATTTGAAAAAGTCCAATTTCTTTCAGGATGATTAATACCAATCACATCGCAGATTCTCAAATATTTGCTGGAAGAATTTATGAGTGACTGCACAAAGGAATACAGAAATGGCTATGAGCCGAGCCCCTGCTGCTACAAGGGATGGGCAAGTCTGGAGTAACCAGAGTAACTTTCTAACATCACTGTGCCAGACACTGTACTAGATGCTAGAGATACAAGGCTGAGCAAGGCAGGTCCTTTTCCTGCTGTCCTAGAGCACAAAGTCCGAGAGTACAGGTGAGGATGAGAGAATGTGATAGCTGTTACTGCCAGAGGGAAAGTACAGGGTGATTGATCAACCTGCAAGCACATGGGAGAGGGCACTTAACCCAGGCCTGAAGCACCAGGCTGGGAGAGGGCTTCTTATAAGATAACGTGATGCCTCAAGTGAGCCTTGAAGGGTAAATGAGTCAGCCAGGTGGCAGGAGAGGAAGAAGGGTTAAAGGAAAGTATTTTCAGCAGAGCCAAGAGTGAGTGCACAGGACAAAAGATGAGAGAGGGCATGGCACTCTGCTGTGACTGAGGAACAGGCGGGTAGGGCTCCACTGCCAGAGGTTCTGATTTAATTGGTCTGAGATAGGGCCCAGCCTTGGGTACATTTTAAAAGCTTCCCAGGTGATTTTTATATGTAGCCAGGGGTGAAAGCCGCTGGACCAGAACATGGGATGAAAGGGAGGGAGTGATGAGAGGCAAGGCTAGAGATGTGAGCTCAGTCAGATCACACAGGGCCTAGAAGACAATGTTGAGGAGCTTGGGTTTTCTCTGAGCACTGAGAAGCTATTTAAACATTTAAGCAAGAGAACAAGTTGCATGTTCAGACTTGCAGACTTCAGAACATCCCTTTTGTAGGATATGAATTAGAAGGGGGCAGGAATAGAAGTAAGAAAACCAGTTGGGAGGCTCTTGCAGTAATTCAGGCAAAAGCTAATCACAGCCTGAATTAGGCGAGTGGCAGCAGGAATGGTGAGGAGAAGATGAATTCCAGAAATATTTAGAAAGTGGGATTGCTAGGGCTTGATGTCGGTGGGAAGGAAATGTCAAGGACCATCCCTTTGTTCTGGAGTTTTAGAGAGTTGGGTGGGTAGGGTGTCATTGACTGAGACAGGACTCATCAGAGGGGAAGCTGGTTTGTGGATGCCTGGGTGAGGACCCTAACCTGGGACCTGTTGAACTTGAGGTGCCCATGGGATATCCAAGTGAGATGAGCAGTCATCAGATGGCAGGTTTAAGCTTAAACTTCAGGTAACACATCTAATTTGAAGATGGAGAGTTAGAAGTCATCAGAAAAGGGTAGGAATGGATAGAATCACCCAGGCGATAGAGTGTGGAGTGCAAAGAGGAAAATTGTTCACAGGATTTTGATGATCTTCCCTTTCTCCAGGGAGGCAGCCCTAAATCCATTAAGGGTAATTAGGCTAAGTGGTGATGTGACTTGTCCTAGCTAGTCCTCTTCAAATATATGAACTGGCTTACCCCTAGCCAATGTGAACTCCTGCTGCAGACCTATGCTCGGCCTGTTGCTCTCGGTGCAATTGGATCAAGCTGATTCGCAATGAGAAGTGGCTGTCAGTTGCGCCTTGCACCTATGGAGCTCGGCTGTGGGAAGCAGTTCCGAATTTCACCGCTATTCTCAGAGGTTTCTAAACACAGCGGTAACCTGCCTCCTTAGTACAGTAGGTAGTGTGTCAGTCTCATAAACACAGTGTAGTGATGAGTTAGACATCCAAGGCGTTTTAAGGGAAGTGAACCTGAATGATCTGAGAATGGGAACATTTGCTAATTAACTTAACACAAAGGTCCTGGGAAGAATTTGCTGTGGAGAAGAGAAGGATGGGTAGGCAGCTAGTAATGCTTTTATTCTAGGTTCTGGGCAATTGTGATTCAATTTTGGGTGTTTTAGTCTGTATGGATCTAAGTGCCCTGTTATGCCCTCAGGTTCCAGAATCAACTTTTATCATATTGTGAATAATAACAACAAATCACTTTGACATTAGCAGTTTCCTTTATTCCTAACAACAAGCCTATAAAGTAAATAGGGCACATGTTAGCCCCATTTTAAAGATGAGAAAACTGAGACCAGAGCTAATTACCTTGCCCAAAGTCACAGACAATGTAAATGTGGCTGAGGGGCTAATCCAGTTTCTCTCTCCAAATCTACTCTAATTTCCCAACTCCCTCCAACCCTCCACCTCTTTAAAAAGGGCCTTTGTAACCCACTCCAGACAAAAGCTCCCAGAGAGGATGGGAAGAGGATTTGGAAAGAAGCTTAGCAGGTACCAGGTGGTTACTGTGTTTGTAACTTTTTTCTTGGCTCTTAATCTCATCCCAGGGTAAATTACACATGCCCAATACCAAAAAGTTGAACAAAGTTATCAGGAGGGGCAGAGGACCCAGGGAACCGGATTCCAGATGAATTATAGGCCGTTAGGACTGGAGGATACCAATGCATTATACACTTTAACTCCTAAATTTACAGACGGGAGGAAGTGGGAGTGTGAGGGCATGTAAACTGTACCAAAACAAGCCAGCTGTGGCAAACAGAAGACTAGACCCTAGCCTGCTGATATACATCCAAACGACGGTGTGAAAATCACCTTAGACACAAGCACTGAAATAAACAAAGCCAAAAAAATCTGGGAGAATAAAGAACTAACGGAAACAGTACACACTCTGCTATGCAGTCCCCTTTTCTTTTCTTTTTTCTTTTTTTCTTTTTTAGTTTTTTTAGAGGGCAGTGTCACTGGCTCTCATGTTCCGAACCGGGGCCACTGGCTCTTAACCACTGTCCCCTTTTCTTTTGGATCCAAGTTTACAAGGCGCTGATTGAGAAAGTTAATTAGGGAAATTATCACTCTCTTTCTCTTGTCTAGTGAAAGTATTCTGGTTAGTGTTCTGTTTAGTATTCCAGAGTCCTGAGAGGAGGCAGGTGGAAGTGCCTAAAAGGGGGAGTGGGTAAAGCTGGGAAATCGCTCTGTGAGATTCAGGCTGGTGACAACGAGATCGTAGGTTATACTGCAATATTATTCAGTAATCACTAGAATTAACTATCCTAACAGCCTGCATTTGTATAGTATATTCTAATTTACAAAGGGCTTTTATGCCATTATCTCATTTGATCCCACCGACAACCCAGTAAGGTAGACAAGGCAGGTATAATTATCCCACTTTATGAATGAGAAAACTGAGACTGGAAGAAGTGAAACAACTTGACCGAGCACATCCAGTTATTACAGTCTGGACTAGAAACCAGGTTCTTACTTAAAGAGCTCCAGTTTTATCAAGGTCACATAGCTAAGGAGGGTTTGAATTCCAGTGAGGCTGCCTCCAGAGTTTTTGACCGCCACGTTTCACTATTTATTCAACAGAACATTTGTTGAGCGAGCGTGGCTTGTTTTCTTAGTTCCCTGCTTATGATTCATATAGCCCACATACTCTTCCTGAGGCAGGTACTAGTTAGTGAAGATATGCTTGGTAAAGGCTTCTGGAACCCTCTCCATACCTCGGTAAACACAAGCTTGTGGCCTAATTCCAGAGTCCCCATAAGCATTAATTGCAGGGAAGATCAACCAAGAGGAGACCGACATGCAGCCCAACAACCACTTCAGCCTTCAGGCTTTGGGCGAATGAGAAGCTGGTGTGCTACATTTCCAGCCTGGATCCAATCAGAAGTGATTAAGTCAGATAAAGACTCTTTTTCCCCAGGTGTCTTCTATGTTGTCCTCTCCTTTGCCCTGTTAGTATCTTTTTTTTTCCTTAAAAACTAGCAGCAGCTGTTGGCAAGTCTTGAAAATTGCCCAGTCTTCAAGGGTGTGTCACATAGTACATAGGACCTCATTGGAGATGGACCCCCGGGAGAGACAGCTCACCCAGGCAGCTCCATAAATAGCACCTGTGTGATACGTGAGAGGGGAGGTGGGTCAGGAAAACATGCTGACTCTCCTTGGTGATTGTCAACCCAAGAGTCTAAATGATTATTCTTGGAAAACAGATAATTCCCATTACGTAGGTCTAACAGTGAGGAGTCCTTTAAAGAACAAATGCGTATCATGAATTGTTTAGGACTTTCTCTTCCTCATTCCTTCACTCCCCTTTATTCCTGTCTGCTCTTGACTAACATGCCTTTTCCATCTTGTCTGTCAGATGATATTATATAAGAATCCAGACTAAGTTTTTCTAACTATTTATAGAAGACAGTTGTGCTGCTTTAGCCACTGCAGGAACTACAGTTTGGTTCCAGGTTATGTTACACATGAAAAACTTACAGAAATGTGCTTGCTCTCAAATGTTCCTATCCCACCCCTGTCCCATCACATCAGGGAAGCTTCTTTGAGTAACAGATCCCTCGCCCATGTCCTTTTTAAATTAAACCTTCTTTTTTTCTGATTACAAAAGCATTTCATGCCAGTTAAAAGTTTCAAAGACTGTATATAAATGTATAACCAGAACTGTATAAGTGCCTCTACATCTCTAGACCAGAGATAACAACTATTAACAGTTGATGTGTTTTTTTGGTTTGGAAGCTCTTGCAATAATTCATGGGTAAGATATACTACTGATAGTAAGTTATATGTGGAGAAAAGGAGACAGATACAAACACACAAAAAACGTTTCAAAGTAAAATCATCAAGAGGTGGGAATGCAGGAAAGCGAAAAAAAATTAGCCCTCGTCTTTCAGCCTGGGTGATTAGAAGATGTCTCATGGAATAACCCAGGGGACTCAGGCTGAGGAAAAGAAGTAGGAAAGATGTTTAGTCTGTGAGACCTGGTGGTCATCTCGTGTCAATTATTATCATCATTCCAGGAGCCACGGTTACACATGCTTAAAAGCTACAGTTAGCCTCCCACATGTGCTGCACATGTGCTGTTTAGTGTTTGAAACTCAGATCACTTCAGCATCTCAACAGAAATTAAAAGCTGGGGTGGAGAGGGAGAATTCTGCTACAGAAAAACTCACTCACCTATTTGAGGAATCTAAAGTCTTCAATCATCTCCCAAGCAGCTGCTCAGAACATTTTAGCTCCAGAATCCACATTTTCTGTAAACTTACCCATAACCTTCTCACGGTTGAAGCACTCTAATTAATGCAAAATCAACTTCCTCGAAATGTAACTTGAGCCAAACATAAGGTAAAATGTAGACTGTTTCTAAGTTAGAAATGTGAATTCTGCCACTTCGGGGGAGGTACATCATTTAAGAATTAACAGCAGACCCAGAGTCAAGCTTTTTTTTCTTTTTTAGAGGGCAGTGTCACTGGTCCTCATATGTGGGACCCGAACCAGGGCTGCTGGCGTCCCAAGCCAGCACTTAACCACCGCACCACTCGGCCAGCCCTACAGTCAAGCTTTTGATCCTGTCACTCATTCCACTATTAATGTTGTTGTGTATAACCAGGAAAATTCCCACTTTAGGATGTTGGCAAACAGGTCCCACTGGTCGTAATCCAGCATTCTGACAGATTGCACATGCTATTAAGTAGGCTGTCCTAGTGCCAGTTCTTATGTGCCTTGAATGAGGCTGGTGAGGACAAAGTTATCCCGTGGCCCTGCTGACTTCAGAGTGGGAGGGTAATCGCAGCTTCAGCTCCTCTGAGGCTCCTCCTCTCTAGGATTGCCGCTGGGGTGAGGTTTCCAATGGGGGTGACGATTGCTGCATCTGCACTTCTTGTTCTTTTTCATTATCACAAAATAAACATAAGAGTACAGAGACAATATTGTTGCTGCCACTTGGTTATTTTATTTAATTTTACTTGGCCATTTTAGGTTTTTAACGTTGGTTTAACTAAACCAAAGCTTAAGTTTTCTCAGCATTGTCTCAGAGATAGAACAAGGATCCCCAAAAAAGGAGGCACGTTTTAGCATTTCTAAAGGCACCAACCAAAGACTGAAAAAGCAGCCTCAAGAATACTGTGTTCCCCCTTTCTAACAGGAGCCACGCAGTGAACCTTGGCTCCTGGTCAGCCACTTGATCATGAGAATAAACACCCAATACTCCACAGTGTACTGTGTTGCCAGCATTTTTGAATATTGTGTTCTGAGTAAGTGTAAGGTAGGCTAAGCTAAGCTCTGATGTTTGGTAGGTTAGGTGTAGTAAATGCATTTTCTACTTAACGACGTTTTCAATTTACGATGAGGTTATAAGGACAGCAAATTGAGGAGCATCTGTATAGACAGTGTGGTCTTTTTGTCAGGTGTTGTCATCTGAATGGAAAGGCCTGGGGTAAAGTCAGGTGTGACTTGGGCAAGGCAAGCTAGTTGACCATCTAGAGAGTTAATCAAAAGGTGGCATTAATCAGGTATAGTCACCAGATTTCCAGGAAGAGTTATCTCCTTTAACAGCTCATAAATTGAATTACAAGCACATCGAGATATGATCAAATGCTAAGAGATTAGTTTACCAAACTCATTAGAGACATACATAGCATATAAACTAAAGAGCACTCACTCTTTCCTGCTGAGAAATATAACTACACAGCACATTGGATATGTCAAACAGCTGACTGCATTAGCAATTCCAAGGGTAAAGAACACAATTTAAACATATCTACAGAATCCTGGAAATATATTGTCAAGATTGTGTACAGTTAGGGAATTTATCATCCTTTTAGTTTTCTAGGAATAGACCCAGCCTCATAACATGGAAGACTATTGAGTGCTTTTTAGCACACTCACCTTTTGGAACGTGTTTCCAACTTTTGACGTTAACTAGTTTTCAAGAATAGGTCTGCTTTTATGTGGTTAGTAGGAATGCTTATTTTAGAAGGAGAGGGTGATGTCATTTCCTCAGAGCTTATGACTTACATTTTGATTCTCACTAATGTTCTCAGAGAGTTTTGAGTTGAATCAATTGTGAGAAAACCCGGCAGCTCCCTCCTGTACTGACGATAGCATATTCAGTTATTGAATGGAAAGCTGTACTATTAGATGACCTTTATGGTCCTTCTGAATTCTATGGTTTTATGGCTCTATGAATCTATTCATAGAGGAATGAAGGATGGGAGCAGGAAACATTGGGTAGTTCAGGCAGGTAAATAAGGAAAGGGCTGAATTTCATTTAACTAACTAAAGAAATTATTTTTACTGAGTGCAGAAATATGCAATTATGTATGTTGAATTTTCTCTACTTTCACTGTTCAGAGATAGGCAAATGCCACTTTGGGCAACTATCAATCCAAGAAGGCCCTCCTGTGAGACAAAGTAGCAGCCGCTCAGGACTGTACCTGTGCAGTGGCCATGTATCTTGCACTGGATTACCATAAACACTTTCTGTTCCCAGGCAGAAATCGGTTTGACCTGAATTCCATTCAGTCAAGTAGCTTGCTCTGTCCAGTCATTTTTTTGTTCAGACACCTTTCCTTGAGGACTAAGACAGATGCTGGCATAGAAAAATAAGTAAATATTATCCACTCACAGTCTGAGGAAGAAGAAAGATAGAGGAGTGGTTTTAAAACAGAAAGTTTTGTGTTTTAAACATGCAAAGTGCTAGGGGGTTTAGAGGGCAGATGAGGTTCCTTCATGTACTCTTTAGTTATGTCCCACAAATTTGGATGTGTTGAATTTTCATTTATTTCAATATATATATTTTTAAAATTTTTCTTGAGACTTTCTTTTTAACCCAAGGATTATTTAGGTGGTTTTTGTTTTGTTACCAAGTGCTTGGAGATTTTTCTGTAATCTTTCTGTTATTCTAATTTGATTTTATTGTGATTGGAGAACACATTCTGTACGTTTTAATTTTTTTGAGGTTTGTTTTATAGCCCAGGATACGGTCTGTCTTGGTATATGACCCATGAACATTTGAAAAGCATGTGTATACTATTGTTGTGGGGTGGAATATTCTATAAATATTAATTAGAGGTTTTTGGTTCATAGTACTGTTGTATCCTTCCTAATTTTTTGTCTAGTTGTTTTATCAATTGTTGAGAAAGGTATGTTAAAGTCTTCAACTATAATTGTGAATTTATCTACTTATCTATTTACTGTTTTATCTCCTTTTAGTTTTTGCTTCATATATTTTGCAGCTGTATTGTTTGGTGCATGCATATTTAGGATTCGTATGTCCTTTTGGTGTAGTGTTCCTTTTATCACTATATATTGTCTCTTTCTGTCTTTGGTTGTTTTCTTTCTTTTTTTTTTTTAATTTATTTTTAATTAGTTTCAGGTGTACAAAACAGTGCAATAGTTATACATTTTACCCCTCAAAGTGACAACCCCCCACCCCCAATTCGCCACCCCACTCCCCCCTCCATATCATATATATCTATTACTCTTCCTCTGACTCGCTTCCACAGTATAATCCACATCCCGTGACTATCTATATATATTCAATTACAGTAGGTATACAACCTCCACTTTAGTTATACAGTGCAGTGATCAAACCTCTACTCCATCCATGAAATGGTCTCCCTAACAAGACCTATGACCATCTGACATTCCACAGAATATTTACAACATTATTAATTATATTCCCCAAACTGTTTTTCATATCCCAGTGGCAATATTGTAGTTGCCTATTTTTGCTGTCTAATCCCTTCCCCTTCTCCCTCATCCCCATTCCTCTAGAAATTAGCAACCCTGATTTTTCCTCTATATCTATGAGACAGTTTCTGTTTACTTTGCTCATTCATACAGTTTTTCAGAGTCCACATATGAGTGAGATCATATAGTATTTGTCTTTCTCTGACTGACTTATTTCACTTAACATAATAGTCTCTAGGTCCATCCATATCATTGTAAATGGTACGATTTCATTCTTCTTTATAGCGGAGTAATACTCCAATGTATAAATATACCACAGTTTCTTAATCCAGTCATCTACTGATGGGCATTTTGGTTGTTTCCAAGTCTTAGCTATTGTAAATTGTGCTGCTATGAACATAGGGGTGCATAACTTCTTTTGAATAAGTGTCTTGGTTTTTTCAGGATAAATACCTAGGAGTGGAATTGCTGGGTCAAACGGTAGCTCTATTTCCAGTTCTTTGAGATACCTCCATACTGACTTCCATAGTGGCTGCACCAATCTGCAATCCCACCAACAGTGCAGCAGGGTCCCCTTTTCCCCACAGCCCCGCCAGCACTTGTTGTTTGTTGATTTATTGATGATAGCCATTCTGACTGGAGTGAGGTGGTATCTCATGGTGGTTTTTATTTGCATTTCCCTAATGACCAGTGAGGTTGAACTTTTTTTCATATGCCTGTTGGCCATCTGTATGTCCTCTTTAGAGAAATGTCTCGTCATATCTTCTGCCCATTTTTTAATTGGGTTGTTTGTTTTTTTGGTGTTGAGTTTCATGAGTGTTTTATAAATTTTAGATATTAACCCCTTATCAGATATATCGTTGGCAAATATATTCTCCCATTCAGTAGGCTTCCTTTTTGTTTTATTAATGGTTTCCTTTGTTGTGAAAAAATTTTAAGTCTGATATAATCCCATATGTTCATTTTTTTCTTTTACTTCCCTTGCCCATAGGGATGTATCAGTAAAAATATTGCTCCGGGTAATGTCTGCAAATGTACTCCCTATATTTTCTTTTAGGAGTTTTATGGTTTCAGGTCTTACATTTAAGTCTTTAATCCATTTTGAATTTGTTCTTGTATAAGGCGTAAGGAGGTGGTCCAGTTTCATTTTTTTGCATGTGTCAGTCCAATTTTCCCAGCACCATTTACTGAATAGACTATCTTTACTCCAGTGTAAATTCTTGCTTCCCTTGTCATAGATTAACTGTCCATAAATGCCTGTATTTCTGGGCTCTCTGTTCTGTTCCACTGATCGATGTGCCTGTTTTTATGCCAATACCAAACTGTCTTGATTACTGTAGCCTTGTAGTAGGTTTTGATGTCGGGTAGCGTGATTCCCCCCGACTTTGTTCCTATTTCTCAGAATTGCCGAGGCTATTCTGGGTCTTTTATGATTCCATATAAATTTTAGGATTATATTTTCTATTTCTGTGAAAAATGCCCTTGGTAGTTTGATAGGAATTGCATTGAATCTATATATTGCTTTAGGCAGTATGGACATTTTAACTATATTAATTCTTCCTATCCATGAGCATGGTAGGTGTTTCCATTTATTTGTATCTTCTATGATTTCTTTCTTCAGTGTCTTATAATTTTCTGAGTACAGATCTTTCACTTCTTTGGTTAAATTTATTCCTAGGTATTTTATAGTTTTTGACGCAATTGTAAATGGGACAGTTTTCTTAATTTCTCTTTCCATTAGTTTATTATTGGTATATGCAAATGCCACTGATTTCTGAACATTGATTTTATATCCTGCTACTTTACTGAATTCGTCTATCAGTTCCAATAGTTTTTTGATGGAGTCTTTGGGGTTCTCTATATACAGTATCATGTCATCTGCATATAATGACAATTTTACTTCTTCCTTGCCAATTTGGATGCCTTTTATTTCTTTTTGTTGCCTGATTGCTGTGGCTAGAACTTCCAGCACTATGCTGAATAAAAGAGGAGAAAGTGGACAGCCTTGTCTTGTTCCTGATCTTAAGGGGAATGGTTTTAGCTTTTCCCCATTGAGTATGATGTTAGCTGTAGGTTTATCATATATGGCTTTTATTATGTTGAGATATGATCCCTGTATTCCCACTTTGCTAAGGGTTTTTAACATAAATGACTGTTGGATTTTGTCAAATGCTTTTTCTGCATCTATTGAAATGACCATGTGATGTTTATCCTTCATTTTGTTGATGTGGTGTATCACATTAATTGATTTACGGATGTTGAACCAGCCTTGCACACTAGGGATGAATCCCACTTGATCATGATGTATGATCTTCTTAATATATTGCTGAATTCTGTTTGCTAATATTTTATTGAGAATTTTTGCATCTATATTCATCAGGGAGATTGGCCTGTAGTTTTCCTTTTTTGTGATGTCTCTATCTGGTTTTGGAATCAGGGTGATAGTGGCTTCATAAAAAGAGTTTGGGAGCCTTCCCTCCTTCTGGATTTTTTGGAATAGTTTGAGAAGAATAGGTGATAGTTCTTTTTTGAATGTTTGATAAAATTCACTTGTGAAGCCGTCTGGCCCAGGGTTTTTGTTTTATGGGAGCTTGTCAATTACTGATTCAATTTCCTTGGTAGTAATCAGGGTATTTAGATTTTTTGTTTCTTCTTGCGTTAGCTTTGGAAGGTTGTATGCTTCTAGAAAATTATCCATTTCTTTCAGATTGTCAAATTTGTTGGCATATAGTTGCTCATAGTAATTTCTTAGAACTTTTTGTATTTCTGTGATGTCTGTAGTCATTTCCCCTCTTTCATTCCTGATTTTGCTAATTTGAGTCCTCTCTCTTTTTTTTTTTTTGATGAGCCTGGCTAGAGGTTTGTCAATTTTGTTTATCGTCTCAAGAAACCAGCTCTTGGTTTCATTGATCTTTTGAATTGTTTTTCTGTTCTCTATATTGTTTATTTCTGCTCTGGTCTTTATTATCTCCTTTCTTGTACTCCCCATGGGCCTCTTTTGCTGTTCTTTTTCCAGTTCCCTTAGGTGTAAGGATAACCTGTTGATTTGAGATTTTTCTTCCTTCTTTAGGTAGGCCTGCACTGCTATAAACTTCCCTCTTAGGACTGCTTTCGCAGCATCCCAGAGATTTTGGGTCGTGGTGTTTTCATTTTCGTTTGTCTCGAGGTATCTTTTAATTTCCTCCTTGATCTCATTTGTGACCCACTCACTATTTAATAGCATATTGTTTAGCCTCCATTTATTTGTCAGCTTCCCGGATTTCTTCTTATAATTGATTGCTAGTTTCATAGCATTGTGGTCAGAGAATACAGTTGAAATGATTTCAATCTTCTTAAATTTATTGAGACTTGTTTTGTGGCCTAACATGTGGTCTATCTTAGAAAATGTTCCATGTGCACTTGAAAAGAACATATATTCTGTAGCTTTGGGATGAAATGCTCTGAAAATGTCTGTTAAATCCAGCTGGTCTAATGTGTCATTTAAGGTCGGTTGTTTTCTTTTTTACTTGAGTCTACTTTATCTGGTATTAGTATGACCACTCATGTTTTCTTTTGATTGTTTGTATGACATATCTTTTTCTATCTCTTTAGTTTCAAACTGCCTATATTGTTTGTTATATTTGAAGTGAATTTCTTACAGACAGCATATAGTTGGATAATGTTTTTTAATTCACTCTACCAGACATTTTCGATGCCATTGAGGTACAGATTTCAGACCTTCCTCATGTCTCCAGGGGTGCTTACCTGAGAAATCCAGGCTATTGCCTTCATAGGAAAGAGAAGTTTACAAAATGTTTATCTAGAAAGTTACCAATTGTTCTTGCTGATAGGCAAAGGGATAGATTAGATCATTAAAATCCAGACTGAACTTTCAAAATTCCAAATTTTAGCTGTATATGCCAACCTATTACACTTGTAAGAAAAAAGTTTAAAAATAGCAAAATTACATTACTCAAATTTCACCTGCTGATTTTTTTCTTTTGCTAGTATATATTTAATGTAAAGGGATAAATGGGTCACAAATGACTCATATTGCATCATCACACTGCAGGTACTCTGAGCGAGGCAACAGGAATTGGCAGCTTGGTCTTATAGATGTCAAGACTTGGATGTCAGATAGATGTGGGATGAGTCCCAGCTTTACTATTTATAAGCTGTGTGGCATTAAATAAATTACTTAACTTTTTGGATACCTTTTTGGATACCTTGTTTTTTAATTTGTAAAGAATAGTTGATCATTTTTCCTACGAAAGTTTGTTTTGAGGGTTAAATAATATATAACATGTTAAAGTCCTAACCTAGAGAAGGTGATCAACAAAAATGAGTTCCTTTGCTATGTTCCTGTTGACTTTCACAGAGAAAAACTAAATATCTTTACTTAAGTGTGTATTTGCAAACCAGGCTTCTCTCATCAACCAAGGTTTGTATTTGTTGATACCATCTTGACATAAAAGCACAATGTGGCTATCAGAGAGTAGAAATCTATGCTAAGTACTTAACATTTTGGAAGCATTAAGAATCCCCTTCTTAAAAAAACTTTTTAGAAAAACCAACATTCACTGACTATGTGATGAGCAGGGGGTGGGTACTTTGACATCTGACATCATGTCTTCCTTTCATTGCGTCCACCTTGTCATCTCTGGGATCTAAGGAGAAGACGAGTCAGGCAGAAAGGGAGCTGACTTGACAATTAAGTCTGGGATCCAGATTAGAGTTGCTTAAGTAATGGTTTGACCTTGAAGAGGTTACTTAGCTTCATTAGACCGCAGTTTCCTCATCTGTTAAAGGGGACTAGACCAGGCTTTGGGGAAGTTGTGAGGGTAAATTAGGCCATGTCCATAAAACACTTGAGATCTTTGAAAGAAAGGCTTTTATGAACCTGTAAATGGCATAATTAAATGTCATCGTCACCATTATTAGTGCTGATGATGGGGAATAGTTCAGCACACAAGCAAACTTCAGAGTTGGGAGTATTTGTTACAGACAATACGAATCTGAAGACTCTCCTATGGAGCATCTCTGCCCATCTCTTTTTCACTTGAAACATCCCATTTACACACAAGTACTTCTGCTTGTGGAATTGGCATTTTATTGCCGGCAATAAAATATGTCCAATGAGCCATCACTGCTCTCTTTCACAATGGTTGAAGGGTCCCTCGGGAGTGTCCTAGGTGGAGCTACAAAGATTTTCACCTACCTGTAGCTTTCACTGTAATGCAATACCTTCTTTTTTTTAAAAAAAGATTTTATTGGGGAATTGGGGGAGGGGAATAGCATTGGGGAATCAGGGAAGGGGAATAGACAAGTTGCTATCCTTTTGTTCTTCAGTCCAGTTGTGCAGGATGTCGCTTCACTGGCCCATGTTGGTGTTGTGATCATTGTGCTTTTCCTGGCTGAGGCAGTTGCAGTCAGTGGCCAGCCATTGGACAGCCGCTCACTTACAGCAGCCCACTGCAGCCCCACTGTAGCCTACGCCGTTGCCGGCGACTCGTGGCAGCCCAACTCCAGGTCGAGCCATTGTTCACCATCTTAGCTGTAGTGTCACTGGCCCATGTGGGATCCGAACCAGTGGCCCTGCTGCTCAGAGCTTGCGCTCCCAAGCCAACTCTTAACCAATGAGCCACTTGGCCGGCCCTGCAACACCTTCTTTAATAAGACAAACAATTAACATGGGTACAGCACCCAGTAAATTTCAGGTGCTAAGAGTTTATCTGTATTATCTCACTTAAATCCTATAACAGCCTAGAACAAACTTCACTTGCTCACTTTTTTAAATCTCTAATCAAAAGGTACCTACTTAGGGAAGCTTTTCAGACCACCCTATATAAAAGAGTAACCTACTCCCTTACCCCTACCCCCAGTCCTTTTACCTGGCTTAATTTTTCTCCACAGTCAACCATCTGATCAGTCATTATTTGATATAATTACATTTCTAAATTTCTTGGTATATCTCTGTCTCTCCCAATAGAATGCAAGGTCTATTAAGAGTGGGATTTTGTTTGGTTAACTATGTATCCCCAACATCTAATACAGTGTCTGGCACATTATGGGTGCTCAAAGACTATTTGAGAGCAAATTAATGACCCTATGAGTTAGGTAAGATTATATGATTTTACTGATGATGCAACAAAAGCTTTAAGATTTGTGCATGGTCACACAGTAAATGACAGAGCTGGACTAGAAACGAAGTCTATCTGATTGTAGCCTGACTGCTAACCACTGATTTCATGCCCTACTGCCTTCAGGGAGGACCACAAAGATGATACTTGTTGCTATGGCAAGATTCTGTCAGAAGAATCATGAAGGCAATAGAAATGAGATAAAAGCAAGGCATGTGTCTAAAGTGTCAGATAAACTGTGGGAAATAATTGGATTCTAGTAAATTGTCCCTTTCTCCCCTCCCACCACTTTCCATATCTAAAACTACCTCTTCAGGTCTAGCTAACAAGACCTGTAATTTCAGGGTCCCTACATTTCTCCCTTCCATTGTCTATCTTCTATAACCACTCCATCAATTTGCTGGGGCCACAAGTTACTAAAAACAGAAAAAGGGAACATTTATTAAGCATTTAATATGCATCATCACTGTATTAGGCTTCCTACATCCTTTATCTCTACTACACACTGATTTATAGGCAGTAGGTATTTTTTTCTTTTTCTTTTTTTTTTTTTTTTGAGGGCAGTGTCACTGGCCCTCATATGTGGGACTGAACTGGGGCCTCTGGCTTCCCAAGCCAGCGCTTAACCACCGCATCACTCGGCCGGCCCAGCAGTAGGTATTTTAAATCTACATTTTATCAATGAGAAAACTGAGTCTCAAGGAGGCTAAATATTTACTCCAAGGTGTTTCAGTCTGACTTCAGAGCTCACACTATTTTTCTGTATAGATTAGTGAAGACAGAAACTGGAGTAAACCCACTGGGATTTTCCTACTTTTGTTTGATACTAGGGGCTTGATGACAAATGCCAGTTCTGGAGCATGGTGAATCCTCAAGATGCAGGGATTGCAACACCAGGACAAAATGACAAGACTGGTATCTCTGCTTGGTTGAGATATGTCCTCATCGTCCTCTACACTTGGACCTCAGATGCTCTTCTATGTGGGAAAGCCCAGGGCCCAGGGCTGGGCATTTTCCACCCTTGAGCTTTTACTCTCTCCAGGTAGGATGCCTATGCTTAGGGAAGAGATCCCGGTTAAAAATCAGTTATGGCAGAATCAGACTGTGAGGAAATGGATCTTGATTCTGGGAGGCAAAAGGAAAGGGAGTGTTGAAGGA
Source organism: Aselliscus stoliczkanus (assembly GCA_033961575.1). NCBI lineage: Eukaryota > Metazoa > Chordata > Mammalia > Chiroptera > Hipposideridae > Aselliscus > Aselliscus stoliczkanus. The sequence goes on from CM066730.1 coordinate 131,371,777, forward strand.
AGGTAGCCCTAAGGAAGAAAAGGTGGTTAGGCTCCAGGGACAGGACTGGAATTGGACCTGACACTTTCCTCCCCACTCTCTACTTTCATTGCCATCTCTTCTCCCAATCCCTTCCTCCCCAATTCCTTTGACTACCAGCTTACACACTCCCTGTAACCCCCTGCCCCCCCACCTGAATTCTAAAAGTACCCCCTCAGACAGAAACAGGCTCTGGAGGAAGTATCAGTGCCTAATAAACATAAGAAAAGCTGTCAACTTCTCTGGAAATCTGGGAAATGGAAATTTAAAACACAGCCAACAAACCTTGGAAGGGATTTTAAACAGCGAGGGATGTGGTTAGAACATTTTTCAAACCTGCACCTTTGTTTGACTCAAGATTTTAATGCAGTGTGTAATTCTTTGGATGCATCCCAAGAAACAAAGGACTTAAAACCTGAAAGGTTTTAGAAAATATACCAACAAATACACAGGTGTTTTGGTATTTTAAAATGACATGGTATCCTTATATTTGGAAAGCTAGTTTTGTGATTACCAGCTATCTTTTTCCATATCTGAAGGACTTCTTTTACTTAGGGCCTTGTAGGAAAAAAAAAGAAAAAAAAAGATCAGTGATGAAAAAGCGAAGGGCAAGACACATTCTAACATGAACAATTTACAATTTTTTAAGAATTATTGAAACACATTTAGAAATGCATAAATTTCATTTAATATGAAGACATACATTTAGAGTGGTACTGAGGTTAACTGTGAAGCTCAAATCTTTTGAAAAGTTCTAGAAGCTGAAAGTTGGTGGTATTTTGTTTTATTTTGTTTTGTAACTCATTCCTGGTAAGACCTAACTTGACCTGAATTCATTTAGTGGCAAAACCTGAACTGCGCTCACATGTTAGGTGGCTATTTATAGTCTTAGTATGAATATTCATACGTTTCACTGCAGAAATAATATTTGATTACGATTATGGATCTGCTGTACGCATACACCCCACCAGAATGTTATATAATATACTTTATATGCACATATTATTTTTCTTAAATCTGAAAAATTCTAAATTCTGAAAACCTCTGGTTCCAAAGGTTTGGGATAAGGAATTGAGAACCACACCTTTCTTGACTCAGGTATTAATAGCCACATGGAAATGTTAAAAAAGGAAAATATCTTAGAGATCATTCTATCTAACATCTTCCCCTTTATAAAAGGTGAAAACTTTGTCCATAGTGGAAGCATTTCCAAACACATAAGTGCTACCTCATAAAGTTAGGACCAACATCACCAGGTCATATCTCTGATGATGGAGAAATTCAGCCAGGGAGTCACACCTATGCTGGCCTGGCCTGATTTGTCTGCTTTCGCTGTCATGATTCTGAACCTGGCTTTCATCAGCCTTCTCTCAGAGGCTGAGAGAAGCCCAGGACAGGCATGGTTTTTGACAATGTTGGTATGTTTTTTAAAAATGCTAAAATAGGGTTCCAAAAACTGTGGTCATGTTTACATTAAGTGATTTTTAGTAACAGTTTTGTTAACATATGATACAAGCAATTTATTTTGCTATGCACAGAATAATTACAGGATTGTCTTACTAAAGTCATGACTATTAAAAATATCAATTGATAATACATTACAGGTGTTACAGCCCAGGAATGAAAAAGCACATTTAAAATTGCATAGTGAACATGACCTTCTTTCAAGTCTGTATTTCCAAGACAGGCAAATATATAATCTCTTTTAGAGATAACATCAAAAGTCTACGCTGGAAGGCTTTAAACATGAGGCTCAGGGGTGTCAGGCTTCCTGGACTGTCCCTGGGTTGTTTACTTTTCTGTTTAATGCTCATCTACCAACTGCACTGAACTCATGTCAGTCTCTGAAGCTGCCCAAAGTTGGGTTCAAACATGAGGTTTCCCTGCTGAATATGTATCTGTTGCTGAATTTATGTTATTCTTATGTTTTGTTTCTGTACCTAATAATTATAGAAAAGACCCACATATATCAGGAGCCATGACTCTCCCTCCAGTCAAAATCCTTCTGAAGGTTCTAGAATGTCAGTGATTCTTCTCAGGCCTATGGAAGAAGGACAGGCTGTTAGGTAACTATGTGTCTAAATAAAGTCTATTGAAAAAAAAAGCTGTCTTCTGAGCCAAGTACTGCCCTGACAACTGTCTTCTCACTCAAAAACTTTTCCTCTTTGGTTGTTTCCTGCCGCTCACTGCAATTGTCTCCCGGGCAGAGGAACCACCTGCTCTGGTTCTCTGGGGGCTGAATGTAGCCAACTGACCCGGGGTTTCCTCTTTAACTACTTTGAGCCTATCCCAAATGGGTTATTATTCACTCTCTGAGAAAGGAGACTGAGGTTGAGAGAGGTGGTGTCATTTGCCCAAGGTCTTCTTGCTAGCAAATAGCAATGACACAGTAATTGATGGCAGAGAAGTCAAAATCCATGCTTTATTCCGCTATTGTTAGATAAACCAGGTGGTCTTCTTCTTCTGCTTTTTATCAAGCATTTGTAACAGATTGTTGAATCAGTTACACATCGCCTAACTCCGCTATTCTGTGGCCCATATTTCTCTCTTGTTTCCTCAAGGAATTTATGAAATGCTTTGCTAAATGCCTTGAATTCCTTATGAAATGTGTGGTAACTCCATCAAAAAAAGAAACATGATTGGGCCAGCTGAGTGGCACGGTGGTTAAGTGCTGGCTTAGGAAGCCAGCGGCCCCGGTTCGCATCCCACATATGAGAGTCAGTGACACTGCCCTCAAAAAAAAAAAAAAGAAAAAGAAAAAGAAAAAAGAAACATGATTAATTCATAATGTAAATATCTCTTGATTATCTACTGTGTACCCAGCCCTCTGTCTATTGTGATTTATTCCAAGTGAATCAATGTGGGATTTCTGCAATCAATTCTTCCTCTTAGTAATTCACAAACTATTCCTTTAACATGCTATTCCAAGAATATTGCCCAGGATGTACATTGCAGTAACTAAGCTATAGTTTGTAGAACCCAACTTTTTCATTTTTTTTAGAAAATCAAACTATGTATAGATCTCCATGAAACTTTCTCATTCTCCCTGATACCTTAGAGAGATAACCAAAGTAGTTCAGCTCCCTCATTTTTAACTTCTTTCCATTGCTCCAACAAATCTAAATGCAGAGTACAACTTTATGCATATTTTGTTTGACTTTTATTATTTAAAAACATTTTTTTCCATCTACATTTTTAAAAATTAGTTTCAGGTGTATGAAACAATGTAATACTTAGACATTTACACCCCTCACAAAGTGATAACTGCCCTCCCCGCCCCCAAATCTACTACCCCTCTGACATGGTATATAGCTGTTATTGATTTTTTGTTTTGATGGTAAGGCCTCTTCTTTTAGCTATTACTGAGGCAGCCATACTGATGGCCTTCTTCTCCCAGGGTCTAATCAAATGGGAAAAATCTCTCTGACCCCAATGAAGCCTTACTCCTGGATCTGGGATTTATGTGTTTTATTGTATGAAATCAACTTCCTATGTATATTTGAGCAGAAGGCCCTTTTGTAGACTTGCTGGGCTCATCTGGGAAGTTCTCACTTGGGGTCTCTCAACTGGTTGCTGGGGTCTGCTATGGCCAGGGCAGGCTTCCTGGCGTGTGGCATGTATGGTCATGTAGGGCTCCAATAGAAGCGCCTATTTAACCACCTAACCATGCTTGGTTTTAATGCCCTGCTGTTGCTCTCTTGAATCGCTTTATTATTTTTTGAACTGGGAGCCCAGAATATTCATTTTGTATTGGACCCGACACATTATGGATTTGGTCTTGGATGAAGCTGCAGTCATCTAAAGGCTTTGAGTAGGCTGATTGTCCAAGACGTCTCACTCACAAGACTGACAGCTAGCTGATGCTGGCTACTGACAGGAAGCTCCACTGGGGAAGTCACTGGAGTCCCCACACATAACTTCCCTGTGTGGCCTGGGCTTCTCAGAGAGAGTATTTCAAGAGTGAGAGGCCCAAGAGATGCAAACAAAAGCTGAAGTGCTTCTTATGACCCAGCCTCGGAAGACCCAGGATGTCTTGTCTCTTGCAACATGTATGATTGGTCAGGCTAGTCATTAAGACCAGCCCAGGCTGGAGGATTAGCACAATGTACTCCACCTCTTGATGGAAAATTGCAAGATCACATTGCCGAAAAGCATGTGGGATGAGGCACTTTTGCGTTCATCTTTGGAAAATGCATTCTGCCAAGGCTATTTGGAGCACATCATTGCTTTGCTTGGGTGCTCTGCCTTTCTCAGGCTTTCCTGCAAGCTCTGCCCTGTTGGTAGGCATTCATTGCCAACTGTGGACAGACAAGACAGCCTCAGGGTATCAGCGCTGTCATTTGGTGTCTTTCTAATATGATTTAAATGGGTCTTGCTCAGCCACTCTTCAAACCAAGCATGTGTCTCTGAGAAGTGTGCATAAGGGGGATTTTGATCCTGAGGTCGAGTAAGTGGCTGCTAGGAGGAGCTACCTTTTGTGACAGTTTACATTGAGTAAAAATAATGAGCTTTTCTAGATTACATTGTTAAATCTTGAAGCTTTCAGATCCAAGACTGTGAAAATGAAAAAAGAAGAAGTTTTGTATTTGATAATCGTAGTATAAACCCCAATTCCACCACTTACTACGGTAGGTAAACCTCTGAGAGCTTCAGTTTATTTATAAAGTGGGACTAATGATATTCCCATAGGGACTATTGTGATGATTAAATAGGATAATGTATTAGGTACTCAGATAGGTACTGTTATGAATAAGGATATTACTTATCCTTGATTTCCTTTTAGGTTTTGAAATTCATGGTTGAGTTCTTAGATCCACACAGAACCTCTCGGGTGACTTACCAGTGCAGACATAATGAAAACAACTAAGAAAGGCATGGTTCTGCAGCCTTTGTACTAGAAGGTGTAGCGTGAGGTGTTGGTTTCCACCTGTCAATGTTGAAGGCTGGCAGAACTAGTAGTAGTGGTAATTAACCTTTACTGAGCAGGGTACTTAAACGTGTTTAGGAACTTTTAATTTAATCCTCACTACAATCCTGTGAGGCCGGTACTATTTTATCGCCAGTATTAAAGATGAAGAAATCGTAATTTGGTGAGGATAAACAATTGGTGCAAAATCACCAAGCTAGTCAATAGTGGGCTACGTTCCAAACTGAGGTCTCTTTGGCCTCAGTGTCGGCCTGTGTGTCACCGTTTTTTTTGCTATAGGGCCTCCCAAGTAGATAAAAGCACTCGCATATCCTAATCCTTCCATTGTGACTGGAGACCCCAAGCTCTTGTTTGGTAACTGATAGGAGAGCTTATTTTACTATCAAGTCTGGGCGTAGTACCTTGTTGAGGAAGAGCTTCCAAAGCCATCCAATTTTTAGGGTCTTGGTATAAATCCCCTTGGAGGATTATCTTGTGGGCCAATCCTTCATGCTTGTTACTGAGTAGCTTTCAGCAAGGCCTCTGCCATTTGGCATTTTTCCTGGCAGGCAGCCATAGGGACTGAATATTTCTCTGTTTTCTTTTACTTTCATTCTTAACCATTTCCTCTCAACATAAACAAAAAAGAACTCAGGGATTTTACCAGTGGGAATGCATTTTAAAAAGCTGTTGTGTGGGAAATTTACTAGCGGGGTAGGGAGAAAAAGATGACTGAGGAAAAAAAAGGGAACAGGGCCCTTAAAATTATTAACAGAATTCTGAATCCCTTTGAGCTAGAAAGGTTCTAATTTTAAAAGCTGCTTAAATTCCTCAAAAGAGAGGTATTCTCTAAGTATAAATATATGGTCAGGCACCTCTTAATGAGCCTTAAGGTGATTATTTATTTGTGTTGTGTCACCAGCATTTCCTTGGAGCAAATATTTACAATGGCCTTCCCTTTTCTTTCTTTTTTTTTTTTTTTTAAGGGCAGTGTCACCTGCCCTCACATGTGGGACCCGAACCGGGGGCGCCACCGGCTTCCAAAGCCAGCACTCAACCACCGCGCCACTTGGCCGGCCCTCTTTTCTAACATTTAATTCCTAAACCTGATGAAAAGTAGCAAAATTGGCTTAAGTTTGGATCCTTTTTCTTCCCTCTTCTTACTCACTTAGGAAAGATGCTGGTAGCTATTCACAAGCCACTGAAATAACAACCTGGCTTTATGACCCTCCCCAAGGGGAAACACTTTTCCCTCCTTATTTTTTTCGTCTTTTTTTTTTTAAGCACTTAACCACATGCCCTGCTCTGTTTTAAGTGTTTTACATGTATGAACTCATTAAATCCTAAGAGATCCCTAACAAATATATCCCCATTTAACAGATATGGAAACTGAGGCTTAGAGAGGTTAAGAAATGAGACCAGGTCATATGTCTATTAAGTAATGTGATGGTTTGATGGAAGGGTCTTTATTCTGGAGCAGCTCAATTGAGTCAGGTTCCCACAGCTTATGATCAAGGCCAGGCTCTGCCATCTCCTAGCATGATCGCTAGGAGATGGCAACTCATAATTGCTTATACCGCCTATAATGTGCCTAAGTTCTCACAGTATGTGTTTTAACTAAACCCAATAAAATCTATGACATACATGAGAAAGTAAGTGCATTGGAGTTCCTAATGCACTTTCTACCCTCCCTCCTTCAATAGGCTCAGAGCTCCTGGGCTTTTACTCCTGTAGAGGTTGGAAGGGATTCTATTTATTCATTCCCTCCCTTGACAGACACACACAGGCAATATGGCATAGTGTCAGAGTGCAGACACCAGAACAAAACTACTTTGTTTGAATTGTGGTTTTGCCATTTACGTGCTCAAGGTCACACAGCTTGTTATTGCAACTTTCTGTGCCTCAGGTCCCTTATGTGAAACTGGTTAACAATAATACCTCACACAGTTAGTATAAGTTTTAAATGAATTAATCCACATTAAATGCTTAGAACCATGTCTAGTGTACAGTAAATGCTCGATAAGCGTGAAGTACCATTAAACAGGTATTTGGGAAATAGAAGTATGCTAAGCACTGGAAATAAAAGGACTTGTAATCTAGTGGGCAATACAAGCACATTCCTTCAACACAGCCACTTAATGTGCTAAGCACCAGGCACTGGGCATAACAGATATACAAAACGCCCCACTGCAAATATTTACAAACTACTAGGAGAGGTAAATACACAAACAACGACAATGCAGTGTGATGAGTTCTGCAAATGGGGTAGCAATGGGTAATATTAGACCTGGTGGTACAGGGTCAGAGGGAACATCTTACAGGAAGTGAACTCAAGGAAAGACCTGGTGGATGGGAAGGAATTTACCACATGAATTAAAACAGGATGTGAACTGTGAGGTATCCGAAGGGCCTGGAGCATGTGCACAGGGTGAAGTGAGAGTCCCCTATGCCTTGAGGATTAGGGTACATAAAATGGAGGCAGGAAGAAGGTGAGGAGGTTGGAAGGACAATGGCAGCAGATTTTCAAGGGCCTTCAGTGCTTTGCTAGGGATTTTGGACTTTATTCTGTACATAATGGGGAGCCACAAAAACCTGTCAAATCTTAGAATGATATGATCCAGACCAGATGAGATTTGAGGTCAGGGCCAACAATTAGAGAGATACTCCTGGAGAGAAACAAAGGCCTGCCTTGGAGTGCTGGTCATGGGGATGGAGAAAAGAAGATGTTTGGGGGATAGTAGGAATAATGGTTAGAATGCCCTTCCATTCTGTAGAGACAAATGGAAGGGTAATAATATCCTATATTGCCTTCAAAAGTGGTGTCTAGGACCGGCCGAGTGGCGCATTGGTTAAGAGCTGGCTTGGGATGTCAGCGGCCCGGGTTCGGATCCCACATGTGAGGGCCAGTGACACTGCCCTCTTAAAAAAAAAAAAAACAAAAAAAAAACATAAATAAAAAGTGGTGTCTAGCTATTATGGGTACTTAGTTGGAAAAGTTTGAGAAGTGGTGGCCTAATGGAAAGAATGTGAGTTTTTGGAGCTAGATGAAATTGAATTCAAATCCAGTCTCTACCACTAGTTTGTTTCATGTTTAGTGTGGATAATAATCCTACCTTAAAGTTTATAATATAATAATATACCTAGTACAGTGCCTGACACATAGTAAGCACTCAGTACATGATAGTTGTATTTTGGGATTAGAAAATAGGACATGAGGAAAAAAAACAGAAAAAACTAAATAGGACATGATCAGAGGTTCATGACAGATAGCAGTGATTCTTCATCTTTTGACTGGCATAGATGCTTTTCTTTATTTTAAAAACTTTACTGTGATACAAGTCATATATCATCAGTTCACCCATTACAGTTTACAATTCAACGCTTTTTAGTATATTCAGAGTTGTGCAACCATCACCACAATCTAATTTTAGAACATTTTAATAACCCCGTAAAAGAAATTCCATGTCCAATAGCAGTCACTGTGCATTCTTCCCCACTGCTCCTCCACAGCCGTAGGCAGCTAGTAATCGGCTTTGTTTCTTTAGATTTGCTCTGGAGTACTTCAGAAAAATCTGATGAAAGTAACTTCTGTCCTGGGAATATGCAAAATTTTGTATGATTTCAAGGAAATCAGACCCCAGATTAACATTTAAAAGGACTACCCAATGTCTACAAAGTTGGCAGAGGCGGAAGAAACTCCGGGTGGTAGTGATGGTGGTAGTGGTGGACAGCTAGCCCTTGTAACCCTCGCTCCTGTATCTCTCTGCCTGACCTGGGATCTCTGTGCGTGCGCGTGCACACACGCACACTCCTCCAAAGTTTATACGCATAATCTCTACCTGTGAATGTCAGCCATGGAGGCTCCATCTCCTTCAACCTTACCATTTGTTCCCTCTGGGAGCCGCAGAAACCTAAGAGATTCCACCAAGTAATCAAAAGTAGTATCTCTAAAGATTGGTCCAAGCTATTGAGATATGGTTACTATTCACTCAGTGCTATTGTGTCTGAGCATTGTGCTTATAATTATCTCTTCTAATTTTTCAGCTTTAGGAATACCACCTGGACATGTTCTGTCTCAGCTCCCTGGTAGCTCCTGGTAAATAATATGATACCACCATGAAGAAAGCCTCTGCCAACAATCTTTGTTTGGTATTGTCTCCAATCCACTTCACAGAAGCCAAGAACAGTTGGAGTACGGAGAGGAAAATTTTCTCTTCGATAGTAAAAAAAAAAAAAAGCAATGTTTGAGCTCCTATTGGATCAGCTCTTTGCCCTCTCAATGCCTAAACTATCATGTTAGTACTTCAAGAATGTGTTGAGCTGGCCTCTTTTAGAATAACAAATGAGAATTTTGATTACAGAATATTTCCCTAGTTTAAATTTTAAACTTTATTATCATGTCAGTTGGGGGAGTCTTCCTGAAAAAGGAAACTGGAAGCAACTTGAAAGCACACACGGACTTAATTACCTTCGTATTTTAAAGGATCTGTCTTCCAATTCACCACCCCAACCTCATGCTCATTTTGCTACACTCAGAAACTTTTGTTTTTTTGTCTTGGAATCTGCAAGCACCTTCCTACTTCATATTCTCTTTCCTGCTGTTTCTTCTGCTTTTTCTTCAAATCTTTGCAAGGCTGGTTTCTTCTCACCATTCAGATTTCAGCTCAGAAGCCCTTCTGACCATATAATCCAAAAAAGTCCTTCCCTCACATTACACTCTCATAATGCTTATCGCTCTCTGAAAATGATCTTGGCAATGTATTTATTTACTTGTTTACTCTTTGTTTCTTTCCACTGGCATGTAAACTCTATGAAATGGGGGCCTTGCCTGTTTTGTTCGCCACAGAATCTTCAGGGCTCAGAAAAGTGTTTGACACACAGGTGGATGTTCAATAAATAGTTGTTGAATTAAATGTTTATTATTAGAATGAATAGATAAATAGTATTAAGTGTGAAATATATTTTCTATTTTCAAAGGGGTTTATACAGGTGCATTTGGAACTTCACTGGATATATTTAAACCTAAAAGCTTGCTATTATTGTAATGTTCAAAATAAAATATTTTTAAAACAAGAATAAGGTATAGCAATATCTTTTTTATTTTCTTCCAAAGTTTTTCTTTTTGGTTTGGCATAGTCAAAATTAATTTAAATTAAAAGGGAGGGGACTACATTGAACACAAAATTAATTTTAAATGGCTTCTAGGCCTAAAATAAAAGCTAAGACTATTTAAAAATTTATGAAACTTTTAGAAGAAAACATAGAAGTAAATCTTTGTGATCTTGGGTTAGGCAAAGCCTTGTTAGATATGACAACAAAAGGACAAGTGACAATGGGCTAGCCGAGTGGCTCAGTTGGTTAAGAGTTAGCTTAAGAATGTGAGCTCTGAGCAACAGGGCCGCCGGTTCGATTCTCACATGGGCCAGTGATGCTTCGCCCAAGCTGAGCTGCCAACAGGTGGCAGGATGGCTTAGCTGGTGAGAGCACGTGCTCCTAACAACAAGAGTGCCTGTTTGATGGTGGCCTACATCCGCCCATAACTAAGACTGAACTGGGCACCTTGAGCTGAGCTGCCACCCGGATGGATGGCTCAGTGGATAGAGCATGCGCTCTTTACAACAAGGCTGCCAGTTCAACTCCTGCATGGCATGGTGGCTATACCAACCCGCAACTAAGATTGTAACACAGCACCTTGAGTTAGAGGCCACAAGCTGCCGACAGGCAGCCAGATGGCAACTGGAGCCCTCCACAACTAAGACTGAAGAACAACTTGGCTGTTGCCCTTTCCCAATTCCCCACACTGTTCCCCTCCCACAATTAACCAATTAAAAAAAAAAAAAGCACAAATGACAAGAAAAATAGATAAAACTGGACGTCAGCAGAAAAAACATCAAATTTAAAGCTTTTATGCTGCAAGTAAAATCAGCCCACAGGATGAGATAAAATATTTGCAAATCATATAACTAATAAGGCACTGGAATCTAGAATATATGAAGAATTCTTACAATTGAACAATAAAAAGATACATATACCAGTTAGAAAATAGCAAAGGGTCTACATAGATATTCTCCAAAGATGATATAAAAATGGCGAATAGCATGTAAAGGGAGGCTTAACACTCTTATCCATCAGGGAAATATGAATCAAACCTACAAGGTGATATCACTTCTCACCCACTAGAATGACTATATTAAAAAACATAGACAATAACTAGTATTAGTGAGGATGTGAAGGGATTGGAACCCTCATAATTGTTGATGGGTTTGTAAAACAGCGTAGCCTCTTTGGAAAACAGTTTGGCTCCTCAAAATGTTAAACATAAAGTTACCATATGACCTAACAATTCTATTCCTAGATACATAGCCAGGAGAAATGAAAACATGTCCACACAACCCCTGTAAACGAATATTCATAACAGCCAAAAAGCAGAATAGCTCAAGTATCCATTAACTGGTGAATGGATAAATAAAATGTAGTCTTTCCATACAGTGGAATATTATTCAGTCATAAAAGGGAATGAAGTACTGATACATGCTACAACATAGATGGACCTAGAAAACATACTGAATGAAAGTAGCCAGTCACAAAAGACCACATATCATATGATTCCATTTATATGAAATGTCTATAATAGGCAAATCTATGAGACAGAAAGTACATTAGGACTGAGGTTGGAGAGAATGAGCAGTGACTGTTAATGGGTATGTGTTTCTTTTGTGGGTGATAAAAATGTTCTAAAACTAGATAGTGGTGATAGTTGTACAATTCTGTGAATATACTAAAAACCTTTGAATAGTATCCTTTAAATAGGTGAATTACATGGCATGTGAATTACATCTCAATAAAGCTGTTTGTTTTTTAAGAGTACAATGTCAGGGGAAAAGTGGGGAGTTTAAAATCAAGAGGATCAACCTTCAAAGTAAGTTTGAGGTGGCAAAATAGAGTGTAATCTTTCTATTTTTAGCTTTGATATTCTAACTTTAGCAAGAGCTTAGGCTTGCAAAATTATTCTTAGCATTCCATCCTCAGACAGAGGATTTTCCCTTTTCTTCACAAGAACCGCTATTATTGCTTTTCTTTTAAAAATACATAATATATTTAGAGCACACTAAAAGTTAGTCTCCTATTTACATTCATGTGGTGCCTGTGTTTAGTGCCACCAAAGTGTTAGAATAATAGTTTCCTTTTGCTACAGGTGATAGCAATATAAGGATGAAGGATTTTGTTCCCTCTACCATGTCTCTCCCAAGTATAATAGTTGGGTACCCAGGCTGTGAGATCAGACTGCCCAGAATCCTTCAGACAACGTGAATTTGAGAGAAGCACTTAACCAGTTTCTCTATCTGTAACAGGGGGGTAGAGATAGTAATACTACTCACTTCATAGTGTTGTTCTGAGAATTAAAGGCAATAACACATGTAAGATAGCACAGTGTCAAGTGTAAATACTCAAATTATAGTTGTTAGTAATTATTATTATAACATAGCAACAGTTAGTAATAGGGGATTGAGATTATTAAGAAATGGGTAATAACAAGTTGTAATGTGGCTGAGAACTGAGTATTAGCATCCTAAAAGTAAGTGAGGACTAGAGCGTGGCATCATATTCTGTTTCTGAGTTTTATTAACGTTAGGTAACTTATTGGATATTTAATCCAGATATTTGGATAGTTTTCAGCATTTACTGCTGGAAAACTCTTTAAAGAACTTACTATAGATAAGGCTGTGAAATTGCGTGAGTACTTTTCAGAGAACAATATGTGATTCAAGCATTGCTACAGGGCACTGATATTTTAGGCTACATTTCTAATCAGGGGTATTTTATAACTTGTCTCTTTACAACTGATGCCCTTAATTTGAATAGCAGTCTGCCAAGAGGTCTCCTTTCCTCTTCCCTGGAGGTTTATTCAGAAATATATTTTCTATTGAGAGTAGGAGGAGCATTTAAATATTTTTAAAAACTATTTTAACTTCTCAGAAGGGAACATTAGTGAAAATAGTTACTTATAATAATTGATTTGAGATATAAAAGAATTACCATTTTTAACTTTAGTTGTATACTTTAAAAATGGCTTTAAAACTTTGCTAGATTAACCAAAATTCTAGGAGAGAAGAAAAGGAGAGGAGGAAGTTGAAAGTGCTTATAACAGTTTTTCCCAACCCCAAATGTTTATTCGTATTTCCATGTTAAATGAATAGGTACTGTTCTCTGAGAAGCATAAGTGAACCTCATAAACTCAAAGCCATACAATTCCCCTATACGTAGCTAATCTTTAAATATTTTTATTGTAATAATACTTAGTGGTTATAAAAATCTATTTGAGGAAACCAGAGATTTCTGTACATAGGATAAAAATGACTAAGTACAGGCCAGACTATGGTAGGAGTAGTTAAGTTACTTAGTCTCTTTGTGCTTCATTTTTCTCACCTTACAAAGGAAATAATACCCTTCTCATCGAGTTGATGTGAGGATTAAACGAAGGCACACAAGTAAAGTGCACCAGGCAGATAGTAAAAGATCATTTTAGCTCTTAATTTTGTTGTGGCAATGGCTAGAAAGAGGTAAGCTGTAGATGTCTGTAAGATGCAGCTGTGAACAGCCCTTGGTAAAAAGAAAAGGCTTGTTAAAGCGTGGAGATCTTCCAAATTGCACTTGAACTATGTTCAGAGAGGCGTGAAGAGTACGGTCAAAAACTTCTTGTTTTTTGTCTTGGTAGGAGCCACAGGAGCCAGAGCTCGTGGAAAGTGTTGGAGAGTGTGTGCGAGACTGAAGTCTGTGTGGCACAGATTGAAGCAACAGAAAAAATGGGTGACTTTGAGGAGTGCGGTGGGGGTGCATTTAGAAACAAGAAAACCACCAGGCTTTGCTGCCACATGCCTGTAATACGACTTGTATTTTCCCTGTTAAGGAACTGATTTAAAACCTACTCAGAAATGAATGAGGTTACATTCAACCGTGTTACATACCCTGCCTGGCATCAACACTATTTAAATCTTATTCAGTATTGGAAATTAATTAAGAATTGACTGACTTGGGGCCGGCCGAGTGGTGCGGTGGTTAAGCGCTGGCTTGGGAAGCCAGCGGCCCCGGTTCGGTCCCACATATGAGGGCCAGTGACATCAGTGACATTGCCCTAAAAAAAAAAAAAAAAAAAAAAAATTGACTTACTTGGATCAGAAGACAGAGTTTAGGAGTTGATGTCAACAGTCTCCCAGTGGAATTAGAAGACTGGGTTAACTACTGGCATTAGCACCTACAGAGGTGTGAACGTGAGAAGTCATTTCACCCTGGTAAGTTTCATCATCCGTGAAAAGGAGAAAGTACCTATCTAATGAGTTGTTGCGATGAAGGTTATTCGTAGCACCTGGAGGACAGAGAGATGCATTTTCCTATTATATCGTGTATTAATGTTAAAAGGTTTAAAATTATGACATATTTAAACAATTGATGTGCTTGAAATGTGCACTGACACTCTGCTACTTGAATAGTCGCTCATATTCTCAACTCATATCAATGAGTTAAATTACAATTAATTAGCGGACATATTTTCCTCCCCTCATTGCACATCTCAGCACGCCACACACTCATGCTCTAAAATCATATTTCTTGAGCACAGTTTACTAACATTGAATTCTTGGTTTGCGGACAATTGGATTGGCTCTAGAAAGTGTTTCTAAAACCAGTGCCTTTTTGAGGCTTGCCCAGCCTCTACGAAGTGCTGCACTTCTGGAGTCAATAGTAATTAAAGCATCCTTTGCAAAACGGCATGTCTCACCCAGGAAAGGCGCGCACCACTCCCACGTGACAGTTCCAACTCCCCTTTTGGATGAATTCTGCTACCCACCCAAGTTCACGTCCCTGTGAGAGGAAGGGTATTCTGCTTCACAGTATACAGAAGAGTCTCGATTCATTATTAGGGGTACAGGAAGGGCGACTCCAGCAACTGAGCAGCTAGGGTCTTGAAACTGATCGGGTCCCGCCAGGGTGAGGCCGGTGCGACTCCTTAGCAACAATCCCCCCCGCCCCCACCCCTTCCCCTAGCCCCGGAAGTTTGTGAGCCTCCAGTTGTGAGATCTGGGAGTCACCTTGACTCTCCCGGAGAGGTGGGGAAAGTTAGTCCGAGGTCGGAGGCGGGGTGAGTAAAACTAAAGACGGTACTTTCGGGAGCAAAATACGCGGTCACATTCTCCAGTTTTCAGTGTAGCTCAAGACCCAGAGAGTTTAAGCGTGGCGAGAGCAGGTGGCAGGACTCCGCCCACCACCGAGCTTCCCCTCCCTCTGCATGCACGCTCCACTCCCTCCGTGAGGCCCCGCCTCTTAGGCGCGCGCGAAGCGTTGTCACGCCGTGCAGTCTGGGAATCGTAGTCCCGGCGCCGGGAGCCTCCTCGGTAGGAACAACCCTGGCCTACATACCCCATGGTGCCATGCGGCTCCAGCCGCTCCCGGATGTGTGCCTGGCGCCGGAAGAGAAGACGGCCCCCCTCTCTCGGCCCGGCCATCTTGTGGGAAGAGCTGAAGCAGGCGCTCTTGGCTTGGCGCGGCCCGCTGCAATCCGTGGAGGAACGCGCCGCCGAGCCACCATCATGCCTGGGCATTTACAGGAAGGCTTCGGCTGCGTGGTCACCAACCGATTCGACCAGTTATTTGACGATGAATCGGATCCGTTCGAGGTGTTGAAGGCAGCAGAGAACAAGAAAAAAGAAGCCGGCGGGGGCGGCGTTGGGGGCCCTGGGGCCAAGAGCGCCGCTCAGGCCGCAGCTCAGACCAACTCCAATGCGGCAGGCAAGCAGCTGCGTAAAGAGTCTCAGAAAGATCGCAAGAACCCGTTGCCCCACAACGTTGGCGCGGCTGACAAGAAAGAGGAGACGCAGCCGCCCGTGGCGCTTAAGAAAGAAGGTAAATCTGTGGTAGAAGGTGAGGGAAGCCCCAGGTGGAGGGAAGGAGCCGGGGGGCGACGTGTGGCTACCCCTTGGTTCTCCAGCTCCGAGTGTCCGCGGGAGGTTTTTGCCGCCTATTGCCTCATGTTTTTCCCCCCACACGACAAAAGCCAGGTTCTGCGAGGGTGCAAAGCCCAAGTCCAAACCGTCGCCTGCAAGGTTCCTGGCGCCCACCGCCTTCCCGCCTCAGGTTCTGAGCGGGGGAGCGGGGTCCGGAGATGAGCCGGGCTCCTGGGAGGTGCTTGCCTTCCCGCCGGATTCCGCGGCTGAGCGCACGGACTGAGGTTCCGGGGACGCGTGGGGTCCCCGGCTTCTGTCTCCTCAGAGCTCTGCTTCCGAATGCCGCTTTGAGGTGCGCTTGTCTGCTTTTTT
Organism: Aselliscus stoliczkanus; assembly: GCA_033961575.1. Lineage (NCBI taxonomy): Eukaryota > Metazoa > Chordata > Mammalia > Chiroptera > Hipposideridae > Aselliscus > Aselliscus stoliczkanus. Next base: position 131,388,010 of record CM066730.1, read on the forward strand.
GGGTATCTTTCCTGCCATCTTGTCCCACGATGTCGGGGAGTATCCCAGGGAAAAGCAGCGTCCGAGTTGACACACAAGCCCCTCCGGCGTGTGAGGGTAGCCGGGAGAATCAGCTGCTGTTTTCAGGCGCCACATGTGCTTTGTTGCACCCCCTCCCCTCCCCCCTGCACGGTGTTAAACTTGGTGACTGACTAGAGAGTGAAGCTGTGGGGAAGGAGAGAGAGTTGGCTGCCCTCGAGGAAGCCGAAGCGGGAGTTCTGAATGAAGATGGGTGGGTTCTGGAAATGCGAGCATTTCGTCCTCGTGCCCCGCACTCGCGAATTGAGTGCAGAACCTGTCAGGGCGGCCAACGCCGAGCTCTTGAGTCTGCAGCTCCCTCCACACGTGCGTGAAGCATGGTCAGGACTGCACTGGCGGGCCATCGTTGCTTCCCAGGTCATTGTAAACGTCTCAGGATTGTCTTAAGCTTGATTCTTGCATTCTCGCCTCCTTGCAGGTTTGTCTTTTGTGGTGAATGAAAAAGCAAAAACAGTTGGGGATAAGAAAAACATACATGATCCATAACAAGTAGGTGTAGGACCAAAGCTCTTTTGAGTTTTGCAAATTGCTTTTATGTGTTTAAAGTTGAAATGACCCTTGACTGCCACGTGCTCCTCCTGAAAGGGGTTGTTTCTCCTTAGCGTTTTCGTTGAATGCGTTGGCATGCAACTGACTTGAAAAATCAGTCGTGTTAGATTTGTGTTTAGGGTGTGTGTTGTTTTTTTTTTGTTTTTTTTTAATAGAACTTCCTGTGAGGGTTTGGCGTGAAGAACCGAGGTAGTGAATAAAGCAAAAGAGTTCTTATTAAAATTACTGGTTGGGAGGAAGCCCAAGTTTGGAGAATTGGAAGGCAGGTATACGTCGCTTAGGCCAACGATCTCTTCAGTCAGCGAAGCTTTAGAGCAACCTGTAGCACAGCCAAATAAATTATTTCATTTCTGTGTTAAGGCACGCCGGCTTGTGTTGTTCTTTAAGCTGGGCTCAACTTGACCTCTTGGATCACACTAATCCAAAGAAAGTACGTGAAAAAAATTGAGTCTGAAGTGTGAATCTGAAACAATACGAGATAGGGGTGTTCACCCATTTTGAATGTTCAAAGCATGAAGCATGATTTAAATCTCTCGGTTGTTTTGACCATAAAGCACATTTTTGAAATAAGCTCCTACCTGGAAACTGGTATTTTAAGTTACCAGAGGGAGGGAATTATTTCATAAATTTACAACCAGGACTGAGTTTGCCATTGAGTAGTCTTTCTGTGGAAATCTTCCATGTTCGTTGTCAACATTTTCCTTACATCAGTGTTTCAGAGCCCTCTTAACCTTAATTTGCATAAAACATAAATTTATAAATAAGGGGAAATTTTGAATTAAATATTCATTTTGAGATTCTACTGCCAGTCAGTGTTTTGGGCATAGGAAGGATAGACCTGTAAACAAAGTTGTTACCCTGATCATGTGTTCTGTGCCTTTGAACGTAGGTCCTGGCACAGTTCTAGACCTTAGACGTGTGTTTAATATTTACGAGAATTAATTTTGAAGTTCATCTTTTGTCTATTTGAAGAACTTGAGAATTAACTCCATAGAATATGATTGAGTGGAGACCAAGGTCTTTTGTTTTTTAATAATATTAAAAGCCTGGAATCTGTTAAAATTAAGTGAGCTTGCAAGTACAAATAAATATATGAAGAGAAACTTTGATTTTTAAATGTCAATTATTGGGTGAATTCAGTAAGTTTTTTAGATTTTGTAAAGCCTAATATTGAATACTGGGTGGGGAAGCAAGCCATTGTTCATTTGGGTGTGTTTGGCTTGGATATCATTATAAAGACTGGTTCAGTAGCCCCACCCCAATGCACTGTACCTCTGATGAAATTTAAAAAGCCTTCGTGTAAGGTCTAACAATTGTGGCCTATCTTGAGAGTTTATGTGGAATAGACTTTAAAAATTTTATTGAAGAGTTTGTTGATATTTTACTGTTTGACTCTAGGTCAGGTGTTTGAAACACCTGAACAACTAGGTGTGTCCTGGTTGATGGTGGTCCACTTTCTTAGAAAGAACCAGAGTGAAGCAGCTTAAGATCTTGTTATAAAGACTAATTCCTCAGCTGCTTTTTGACTTTGTCAGAATTTGTGGTTTGGGAATTACAGCATACCTGAAATTTTACAATCATGAATTTAACCATCAATCTACTTATCTTTTAAGGCCACCAGTAATGCATGTTGGTTGCCTTTGTGGGCCCCAGACACTAACAGGAAAAAAGTAATAAAGGAGGAAACTAGTAACTCCTTAAAACTATTAATCACTTAATGCCACAAGTTTCTATTTCCTAAATATTTCTTAAAAAGAGGTCCCTGTGTGTGTGTGTGTGTGTGTGTGTGTGTGTGTGTGTGTGTGTGTGTGTGTGTTGGGGGTGGGGGGTGAGGGGTTTGTTTTTTTTAAAGATTCTTTGGATACAAAGATACTTACAAGAGCAACCCAAAAGAAAAGCTCTCCATAATGATAAAATAACAAGTATTTCCTAGTGGTTGCAATAATTATATATATATATATATATATATTGGTTTGTTTTGTTTTTAAGTTAAGTGGTATGTGTACGTATACTGTATAGTATATACATATAAATAAATAAAAGATGGTGGCACTTCTTTCTGATTAAATAGCTGTTTCAAACTGTGGAGATGTAATCCTGAATTCATTTGTTTTCCTTTCACTATTGTAATTTCATAGATGAATCGGTCTTTTTATACTCTGTTGACGTTTTCCGCCTTCATATTACGTAAAATAATAATGTGACCCCTAGTTTTTTTGTTTTTTTTGGGGGGGTGGGTGTTTGTTTTAGACAGTCTTTATCTGGTGAATGTGTGGATTTGCTTTGTTATTTTTGAATGGCCACTGGCGTGTTGTCTTCTTTGGTATCTTCAAAGCCAAAATGTATCATTTGCTTAAATTTTCTTTAAATTTAGGATTTTAAATTGATTGGCATCTCAAAAAGTTGTACAATAGGAATAATGGCTGCCTACCCAGATGACTTCCAAGTCAGTTACAGAGAATGTTTTAGGGGGGAAGAAATGACTTGGCAAATTAAATAGTAGTTTGAAACAAGTTTATTGTCTTATTAAATAAGAGTTTCTTTAAAGTACTTTGATCTCTAGAGATGCCCAGTGTTTGCGTTTTTCAACAGGAAGCGTTAGTTAGTGCACTGAAAGAGTACCTACATTTCTTTTTTCTTTTAACAGTCTAGGCCTACATTGTGTTGTGTTGCAAATCTAATTTGCTTTTCTGGTTATTTGTCATTTCAGGAATAAGACGTGTTGGAAGGAGACCTGATCAACAACTTCAGGGTGATGGGAAAATAATTGATAGGAGACCAGAAAGGCGACCACCTCGTGAACGACGATTTGAAAAGCCACTTGAAGAAAAGGGTGAAGGAGGAGAATTTTCAGTTGATAGGCAAGATTTTTTAAAAAATCTCTTCATGCTTTGTCAGTATCAGTGTTTCAAAGAAACGACTGTGTGTATTGTTATACTTCAGACATTTTGATAACAGTTTTTAGATTTCTTGTATTGAAACACTTCAATCGAATTGATGGACAATTTTTTTCTTTGCTATCCCCAGATATTGAATTAACAGGAAAGTCCTGTGGGGATAATTGTCTATAGCAAAGAAGATTATTCACACGTGCGTGTTAGATGTGTTTATTTTTATTAAGTATATTGATGAATAGCAATTTTACTGGATTATAATGTGGAATGAATAACAATGAAGCAGTATATGCACTAGTAAGTTTTAGAGAATGTCAGAATAATATTCTTGTTTGGGGGAGCTTCCTAGTTGTTTTGATTTCTTTATTTGTTTAGAAATAGACTATTTTGAATTTTCTAAGATGTGTTTAACTGTTGAGTTATAAGCCAGTAAATATGTTCCGGTATTTTTGAGTCTTTGGATTTCGCTTGTTCTGTTTTCTGGAAACCTGGGGTGTATATAATATTTTTTATTTGTTGTAGACCGATTATTGACCGACCTATCCGAGGCCGTGGTGGTCTTGGAAGAGGTCGAGGAGGCCGTGGACGTGGTATGGGCCGAGGAGATGGATTTGATTCTCGTGGAAAACGTGAATTTGATAGGCATAGTGGAAGTGATAGATCGTAAGTCTTATATTGGTTTTTATTATATTTTTGTATTTGAATCTACTTTTTTAATAAACAAAATTTGAATTTCTAGAACTAAAGAGTATTATGTTAACTCAGTTTTGTTAGTTCTTTTTCACATTACAGTGGCCTGAAGCACGAGGACAAACGTGGAGGTAGCGGATCTCACAACTGGGGAACGGTCAAAGACGAATTAACGTTGGTATTCTGATTTTTAAAACTAAATAATTTTAATAAAATTGATCCTATACCTTCAGAGAGGTTCACCCATAACTATTAAATTTTATTTGTCCCAGGGGCAAGAATTGATGTTGTCATTTCAGCTACTTCCTTAAAAGAAGTCTTGTTGGATATGTTTGCATTATTATATATAAGTGACCAAATTTTCTCTATTCCAATATATGTGATACTAGTTTTTCTTTTCATATGAAAATATGAAACCCCAAATTGGTGTTATTTGGATACTCTGGTTTTCTGTGTATCTTTAATAGTTTCTAGCTATTGAGCCTTATGGTTATTACAAAAATTTGACAATCTGGCAAAGCTTTGTTTTGGTCCCACTATAATATAGTACTTGAACTATAACTTGCTTGGATAAGTATACATTTTAAAATTATTTTCTCTTAAAAATCTACTGGGGAGTAGATTTAGTAGGAAAAGACTCTTAGGGAATGTGAAAAATTTTAAATATTTTTGTATAAAGAATCCGTTGACTACATGTAAATGGACCTAGATGCTTTTCTTTTTCTTTCTTTCCTTAGAGAGTCCCCCAAATACATTCAGAAACCAATATCTTATAATTGCAGTGACTTGGAGCAATCAAATGTGACTGAGGAAACACCTGAAGGTGAAGAACATCCAGTTGCAGACACTGAAAATAAGTAAGTGGTTTTATGTGTAGTGGTATTGCTCCAGCATTGAAATCAGTTTGGGTTTTTATCAAGAAAATAACCTACAGGTGTAATGCTGTTAACTTGATGGCTTTGTAACAGGAGAGACTTACATTATACCTCAGTCCCTCAAAGAGTATCTGTTTACAGGAGTGTTTTACAAAGGTACATATTGGGCTGAAATGGTTGTTTCTATTTGAAATTACTGTTATCTTAAAAAGATAAGAAAAATAGTAAAATCTGTTAGCACTAAGCACAAAAATTAACTATTTTAACCTGAGAGTAGAGAATAGGAATAAGGTAATGCATTTTATCTAACTGCCTTACTTGGTAGAGATAATGGTAATAACGTTTAAGTAATGGACAATTCAAGTGATAACTGTCCGAAGACATCGAATAGGTAGGAACTGGAATCTGAAACTGCAGATTTATAAAAATTAGACCAAATGGTTGAAGTAAGAGAATTTGTAATATTTAGACATCATAGTTCAAAGTACTTTAGACTCTCTTAATTATACAAATTTTATTCTGAGACAGTTTAAAACTAGAAAACTTGACCACTTTAAAATTAGTTTCTCCATCTGTTTGAAATCCCGCCCCCCCCCCCCATCAACATAGAATTTGGAACATAGCATTATTGGTTTGTTTTAAAATGTATGAGTAGTGCAAGAGTCAGAATATTAGTTCACTAGTTTTCTTAACCTTTTTTATTTTCTGAATTTTTAGGTAAAAGACTTGGTTTGAAATTTTTTGTTTATTCAAGGGTGGGAGAGTTTTAAAGATTGAAGTAGCAATAATGGTAGAAATAATTTAATTCCTTCCTCTTAGTTTCCATCAACCCAAGCAGAAGTTATATAAAGTCATTTCTTATAGTATTGTGGTTTAAAGTCTTGCATTATAGGTTATTTAGGTCAATAATTCTTAACCAGGGCATATTCAGATCAATGAGGGAATGCTTTTCTAAATTTTGCTTTTTCTCTGGGAAGAGTTGCTCTTACAATGGACCACTATTAATGACTGGAACATCATATTCCATGGGTCTGTTAGAATTAGGAATAGATTTGCTATTGGAGAGAATAGACAAAAATACATGGTGTTAAGTGATGTGTTCAACTTGGGGGAATATCAATTCATTTATATGAAACTGGAATCATAATTTTGTGTGATAACAATGAAATTGTGATGGATGAGTTAAATGAACCTTTTATAACATCAATTACTTTACAGTCTTAAACATAACTGTTCCTTTAATAAAGAGCCCATATTTAAATCAGCTTAAGAGTGATTTGCAAAGATTATAAATGTTTATAAGAAGCAAGTCATGTATTGAAAGGGTGTTAGAAGCAAATCCTTAACTTAGGACCCATGTATGAAATAGAGGGTAGTTGGTCTAAAAAAAGGTCACGATGACATTAGAGCAGTTTCCAGTTTACTCCAGAGTAGGGGAGAATCGGAACTTAATATTGTATTTTGTAATGGAGGTATAAATGTAAGAAGCACAAATTTGGCTGACATTGACTCCCTTGTATAGTTTCCAGAGCTTCTATCTTGTCTCATTTGATGCTTACAACTCTTGAAGGTAGGTGTCCTGGTATCATCATGTAGTGTGCTGAGTTCTGTTCTTGGCTGTGCTACAACTATGAGTAACTGGGACCTTTTTTCTTATCTATAAACTGATTGAGTTGGATTTGATAGCCAAGATATCATCAATTCAATGTAAATTTGGTCTAGGAAGTTTTAAGATTGGATTTATTTGTCAAACAGTAAAGATTAAGGGAGGGGATATTTGAGCCCTAAGGCTGACCAAATCACCTGCTATCTTTGGAAAGAAGAAGGGCTCCCAAAATAAGCAAACATCTTGTTTGGTGACAATTGGAAATTAAGGTTAAACTAAAATAATGGATTTCTAGGCCCATGCTTTCATTCTGCAAAAAGGGAAAATGATAATATATAATAATTATAACCTTTAATAAAAATCTTTAAAAAAAAGAGTTATAACCTGACAAGTATATTTGGAAATAACTAGTATTAAGTATTGAAGCCAATGTGTTTTGTGAAGAGTTTCATTACTATTGAAACCTCAGTCTCCTGTCCATAGATGAGGTTTGAAAGTCAGAGTACATAGAATTTAGGATTTGTAGAAACTTGGATTTTAAATTTGTTTTGCTTTTAATATTGCTCAAATAAAGGATAGAGAAACAGTTTTCTTATATTCTGGAATATGAAACTTGGTTTCATGGGCATCCTAGATGATTACCTTCATAGATGTTATGAGTTATGTATTGTGGGAAATTACAGAAGTTAAAAATGTGTTTCAAGAGAGAAGTTAAGCCAGAGTTTATTCACATAAGCATACAGTTTATTTTAGGTTTTGTAAAGACAATTCCAGATTGTATTACTGATAGATGATCATTTAAAAATTTATGAAGATGAATTATATTATCCTCAGATATCCATATTTTCACTAATTTAACAAGCATTGAATTCCTGGTCTCTACCAAATTACATGTTAATAGTTGGGTTACAGAGAAAACTGATCCTCCTGTCCTTGGATAATCTCTAAAATATTACCAACCAGCCAAGATTAACTTCCTTAATTTATAAGCAATGTAGATTTTTGTCAACCATCCAGCAGATATAAAATTTAAACATCTTTTCACAGGGAGAACGAAGTTGAAGAAGTAAAGGAAGAGGGTCCAAAAGAAATGACTTTGGATGAGTGGAAGGCTATTCAAAATAAGGACCGAGCAAAAGTAGAATTTAATATCCGAAAACCAAATGAAGGTGCTGATGGGCAGTGGAAGAAGGGATTTGTTCTTCATAAGTCAAAGAGTGAAGAGGTAAAATTAACCTTTGTGTTTGAGAATGTTAAGATGTGTTTTGAATTGTATTTATAATTTTTGGTTTAAAATTTCACATGGATAATCTTTATAAAGAACTTTACATAGGATTATTTGGGGCAGATAAATTGCTCAGAAAGGAAAATAAACTGCATTATTATATATGAAGAGATATAGTCCTTCAATCAGTTCATAATTATTTATAATACGGCAGTTTCCCCCGCCCCCAAAGCTGTTAGTCCATGTTATATCATACAATTAATTAGTGTTTTAGAAATACGGTAGGTCTTTTCAAAGTTGTGATAATAGTTTTTAAAAATCTTTAACTGGTGATCATTCAAGGACATGTGTTAAATTGAAAGGTTGGCATTTTCATGTGGCTTAGCCTAAAATACAGTGAGCGGTTTTGTTCAGTATTCAGTTTTTGGAACTGCCTGTGCTGTAAAGAATGGTCAGAACTCTTCAGTAGGTGCAGTACCTTTTGCTGAGGAATGAGGTAAAGACCAGAGAATTAATTTATAGGTTTTCTTTACTTACAAAACACGGAAACTAATGAAAATATTTGAGAAAAATAGGTTTGTGGCTTTTGATTTTACTGGCTTCTATTTAAGAGTTGGGCACAATGCTAGTGCCACATCCTTTTAGGGCTTGTGTAAGTATGAGATTTTAGTCAGAGTGAAGTTGAATTAAAATGTTATGAAGACAACCTGTAATAAAAAGATTCAGTAGGATCTTAATACATTTTAATTTTCTAAGCAAAATAGCTGTGAAAAAAACTTGGAAACATTTTGAAATTAAACTGAGGTTGAAGAGATTTAAGTATTTTTCTAGGATTAGAGATGATTTTTTTAAACATTGACTCTAAAAATAGTATAAACGAGGACATTGTCTTTTAAGTGTCAAGGCCTGTAGAAAAAAACATTTTGCTTCATTAGAACACTTGGTTATTTTTTCATAGTTTTTGCAAAAACTACTGTTTTGTGTATCTGGGTAAAACAATAGGATTCTTAATTTTAAAGAACCTTGGAAGTTCACTCTGGGAAGATTATTTATTTGAACTAATTATTAAACTTCGTATGTTAATATGAAAAGGATTTATTATGTACATTTGAGACAATTGTTTGTAACATTTTTGGATCCTAGCAGAACTTTCTCCAGAGCAAGATACATGTACAAAATTATGATACAGTTTTATGTGGTTCATTAATACCCTGAAACCTCTTCATGGATTTTATAAACATTGGGTTAGGTATCCCAGTTTTAAGTGTTATTTGACAGTGAGCTATTCACAAATAATCATATACAAGGTGATGATAAATGTGATTAGAAATGTTTGAAAATTATGAAATGTGAAATTGATTATGAATAACTTTGAAACCAGCACATTTTCATTAAGCCACTTATATATGTTTGGGTCCTTAGAGTTGCCTTTATGATGTGGGTACTTGTTTAAATCTGGCCTCTGACCTTATTGGCAAGTATGGCTTTTGCATTTGAATATATGTAGGTCTTCAAGTTATTTATATACAGTGTTTTAAGTGCTTTTTCTCTTTTGCATATCTTCAACCTCACAGCAAGTATGAAGTAGGGAAAAGAAACTTTTTTGAAATGAAAATCTGAGTAATGGTGTTATTGACAGCTGAGACCAGAGATCTTATTTCCTGATTATCATTCACTGCTTTAGAAAAAGAATTTTTTGCCAGCTTATCCTACCAGTTACCTTAAAGGTTAGGGATGTGCCATGAATATTCAGACCTCTTTATTACTATAGTAAAACTTTTGAGGTGTTTCAGTAGTATATCATCTTACACTTTGTTGCTTCTGTGCTCTAGAAACTTATAAAAGCTTCTAATTAATGGATATTATTGTTTTGCTATTGCAAACATTTAAAAATTATACAGTATATATTGACTTTAGTTTGCTAGTGGTTTTGTGGATTGACGTGTAGGTTTCTTCAAAGTTAATATTTTAAAAAACGACTTTCTGCTGCCTGGTATGGCACTAAGGGATGCATTTAATTCAGATATTATATGATTAAAGGGGTTAAAATATGGATACAAATACAAAATTTACAAAAATTTTGGATACAAATACAAATACCTTGTGCTTTACAGGGTAGTTATTAACGCTTGTAATATTACAAACTATTTAGAAAGAACAAAATATTTCATTACTCCTTCATAAGAGAAGGTTATACGTGTATTTAGAAAAGTTAAACTGCTTTAAAGTAGAATAAGAAGTTTCCAACTCGAAGATTAAAACTCACTCATTCCAAACATACAAAAAGAAATCAGGCATTATTAAGCAGAGTAAAATTTTCTGGCTTTTTATGCAGACTGGACATGACGCATATACATAGATACAAAGTAGGGGATTGATTTCACAAACATGATGGGTTCATTTTTGAGGTGATTCCTGTAAGGCATGGTTTTATTTATGTGCAGCTTTTCACGGTTCCATTAGGTAAAGCTCTTTTGCACTTGACTCTATAGCGCTCAAGTTTATATGGAAGAACATACTTTTAAATGAATAAAAAAACATTCTGAGAAGTCTACACAATTTCTTTTCCCAAGTCATAGTTGGAAGAGTATACAGCAAGTTTTCTTTATAACTTGTAAAGAGATTCAGTGTTATCAACATTAGAAACCTTACATGCCATCTGTCCGTGTCCTTCTTAGGGGCTTCCTTTATGGGTAATCCTAATCAGAAGGACATATTTTTAAATGTATTTACCCATACTTCCCGCTAGGGGAATATGAAAGAAAATTGAAAAGAGTTCTTCCTTAAGATCACTATAGCTGATCCCAAAGCTTACTTGTTTTCTGTAGTGGTGTTGATAGGTTTGTTCACACAATGTACAGATGTGGGCTTTTTCGAGCTCATTTACAGATTTGCATCATTACTTATTAATCATCCAATGACCTTGGTAAATTTTTAGGCTCATGCTGAAGATTCGGTTATGGATCATCATTTCCGGAAGCCAGCAAATGATATAACGTCTCAGCTGGAGATCAATTTTGGAGACCTTGGCCGCCCAGGACGTGGTGGCAGGGGAGGACGAGGTGGCCGTGGGCGTGGTGGACGTCCAAACCGTGGCAGCAGGACTGACAAGGTAATTGGAAGACTTGTTCTTTTAAGTAATTTGAAGATCTCTTGGTAAATCACTGCTCAAGGTCTTTTTGGGGACATAAGTAGAAGAAAAAGGTAGACATGCCTTCAAGAAACTGAATTTTAGGTTATATTTTTGTTTAAAGTACTTAAATGACTGTTTGAATAGTGCTGCCGGTAGTTGAATTACCACCCTTTATCGAATACTTATTAGGTGCTGGTCATGGTGTTGTGGTGCTAGGCATTTTACATATTTAATTCTTGTTACTGCATTGACATCCCCCACTTTACAGAAGAGGAAATTCAGGTACAGGGAACTAAGTTAACTCTTGGCTTTTGCCACAGGTCTACCTGAAATGCCAACTACTTCCTTTGCCATGACTTGTCACTGCTTTTAGGTCTCAGCCTAACAACCTTTGTGCTCATTATATAGTTGTGTGACACTCAATGGTAGTCTAGTAAACACCTTTTTTGTTCTTGACTTTTTACTAGGCTGTTCTGTGAGAGCTAGAATTCATTTTTGTCCTAGTTTTTGTAGTTGCTCATGCTTTTTGTATAGCGTGTAATGCAAAATAAGTTCTTAGGAAATATTTTGATAGTAGCCCTAGTAATTGATAGTTTTGAATGCTGATCTGTTTGTATTGGAGTTAACCTTTGGGTTAGCTCATTGTCTCTTATGGTCTGTCTAGGATACAACCATAATGTCCTCCTGAATTCTCAACACCTGATACACAAATTGGAACTCGCCTGCTAGAGTCTCAGTATTACAGATTTTATGGTCATTAGTAACAGTGTGATTTGTTTCTGTGTCTTCTTCCTCTGATATCATGTGTTTTTAAGGCCAGTGTTGTATACATGGACCCTTTTCATACTTTTGTTGTTGTTGTTTGTACTTTGTAAATTGCACTTGGCAGTTGAATCTCTTTCTAACATTGATGAATGTGCTGCTTAAATAATTATAATCGGGTTCTTAGCCTGCTTTCAAATTGATTCCCTTCTTACTTAGCAAGTGGGGAAATAAAGGGATACTTAACAAAGAATCCACATATCCCATATGAATCTACTTGTATGCTTTATTTGAAAAATAACGCGTGCTGATACTAAGGTATTTTCCTAGGTTTTATAGAAATTCAGGACAAGGATCATTGCAAGTTAATTTGTAGTCCTATTCTGATCCATAATTTTGCCTTGAACTAAAAGCTTTGCCATATTTTACTATTTTTAATAACTTAAGATTTTTTAGAGTTCTGTGTCTAAATGTAGACACTGGCAATTTATTTTCAAGATTTGAGAATTAATTTTGGTTTGTTTCTTTTTCAGTCAAGTGCTTCTGCTCCTGATGTAGACGACCCAGAGGCATTCCCAGCTCTGGCTTAACTGGATGCCATAAAACAACCCTGGTTCCTTTGTGGACCCTCCTCTCTGAGGTTTTGCATGCTTAAGGATCCCAAACAACTAAGAAATTAAAAAAAAAAAAAAGACTGTCATTCATACCTTTCACACCTACAGACTGAATTTTATCTGTTTTGAAAATGAACTTCTCTAGCTACACAGAAGTAACAATATGGTAGTCAGTTTTGTATTTAGAAATGTATTGGTAGCAGGGATGTTTTCATAATTTTCAGAGATTATGCGTTCATGAATATTTTGTATTGCTGCTTGCAAACATGCATTTCCAAACTTGAAATATAGGTGTGAACAGTGTGTACCAGTTTAAAGCTTTCACTTCATTTGTGTTTTTTAATTAAGGATTTAGATGTTCCCCCAATTGCCGACTGGTTTTAAATATTGGACATAATATCAGTTTTAATATCTGCTTTGCATTTTCACACATGGTCAATCGGGACATGTAAACTTCGTCAAATTTTATGCTGTGTGAAATATTAACTACTATATGTATTTTAACTTAGTTTTAATATTTTCATTTCTGGGAAAAAATCTTTTTTCACTTCTCATGTTAGTTATATGCTAAATCTTTATATACAGAAATACCAGACATGAAAAAATTCAAAGCACATTGGTTTATTAACCCTTGCTCCTGCATGGTTCATTAGGTTCCAATGATAATTGATTCACAGTTTCAGCTATATTTACTTTTAAAAAGTGTGACTTCCCCACTTTAAAAAACAAATTAGACACCTTACTGGTGAAAGTTGTTTAAGCTACTTATTGTTGATAGACACATCCTGTTAGGTGAAGTGAAGTAGTTTTATGGGTGTTGGGCTTTTCCCACTCCAACAGGGTGGGTGGAACAAAGTTGATTTGGCTAATGCATAATATTTAAACTGTCTGGCAACTTGGTATGATTTGTGTGTATGAAACGTCCCAAATCAAAATTGTACACCCATAATCAACAACCCTTTAACCCTTCCTTATTCTAAAAAAACTAAAGGGCACTGGTTAGTATGGCAAGATGGGGGACTATATTAATTTGTGGAATTTGGAAAGCAGACAGCTTTACTTGAAAAGGTTGGAACAGCAGCACCATCCATGAAATATAAACCAAAAATCTTATTGTTTTTTAATTTCCTATATTGCTATTAATTTTGGTCCTGAGTTGATAGATACTGTTCTATAAAAGGTGATAATATCTTTTACCTCTTCTCCATTAGAAAATTAGGTTAATAATGGATTCCTGAACTGAAGCATCACCATTTAGTAAAACATGGGGAGAATGATCAATAAACAAGTTTTCTAGGATCCTTTTTTTAAGTCTTCTGACACATTTGTTGATAAGCAGGAAAGGAATTTTATTTATAGTTTTAAAGATTTTTTTTGCCATTCATTAATTTCCAACCAATGTATGGTTATGTCCAGTTTTTAAAATATTGAAGATCTTAAATCATAAAATGTCTGCTGTTTAGCTGATTAGTTCTACCATATACTTCTAAGAGAAGTTGCACAGTACAAAAGTTAATTCATTTGGGTTACCAGTATGACATCTTAGGATGGAGGTAATTCGTTTTTAATGATGGATAAACTTGTGCTGGTGTTTTGGATCTTCTGTTGAGCGTGTTCTGGTGCTAATGTCTAATACAATTTTATATTTACAAACGCCTTCTACCCAGAGGCAAGTATTAATTTAGTCCATATGGACTATAGACCCCTCGAGATTGCAGCATACGTACTCCTAAGTCAGTGTGTTTAGACTTTAAAAGTATCTTAACTCATTTCTGGACATGTAACATGTTTATAAATCTCTTGATTTCTAGCAACATATAGAAAACACCTGTTATTAAAAACACTTCAAATTCTTCTCTCTGCCAGCTATTGCTGGCATTCTGTCATTAGAGAATACACGGCAATATCTGATATGTTGCAAGCTTTCAAGGTAGCCTGAACTTTAAAAAAGTTGGTCCATTAGTTGTATCTGATGGATGTAGTTTGCTTCCTTGTTCACTCTGTGTCAAGAGCTAAAACTGTGAACCTAACTTTCTTTTATTGGTGGGTAATAACTGAAAATAAAGATTTTATTTTCATGCTCACTTCTTAAAAGTCATAAAAACAATCAAATAGGAGCCCATTTATCGTCATGTGTTTTCTGACCTGTTTGTGCATCCTTAAGATAATGCTCATATTTTGTCCCCTTAGGCTTAGATTTTGTTTACGTGGATTTTTTTTGTTAAACCAGGCTGTCTGATCACATTTGGGAGGGATACCTATTTTAAAGAGTATTGTAATTAGTTGAATTCTTATAAAATGAATTTCAAGGACTGACCGGACAAGTAGAATTTCTCTTAGCAGATCACTTATTTAGTGTGAAGGTTAATCATACTGAATGCCACTATTTGGAGGAGGTCAAACAGGATATAATACTCTAAAGAAAACCTCTTACTTGATAACAAATCCCTAAATTATAATGGTAGCTAATTGAATGTTTTAGTGAACTTTTACCTTGATGCTTTTAAATGGGAATTATGCCAGAGTTGATATTTCTTATTAAGATATTTTCAGCTTGTATTGAAATGATTGGGATGTGGTTTCTTTTTTAGTTAAATACTATTTTGAGATGTGTGGAGTTGTGAGAGATTTAAAAAATGTATCACTAGGTACTATACATCTAGTTACTCAGTTTTATTTTAAAAGTGGAAGCAGAACACGTCTCCAGGGTTGTAAATATTTTTGAGACTTATTTTTGGTATGGGTTTGGAGGGCGTATATTAAGGACTCATTCTGATTGTGTTACTTTTTTTTTAATTTGCTAGGATGATTGCACTGAAATAGTAAAATGTTATACTATTGGGAAATTGCATACAAAGTCTATTTATTGTATGTTGGATTTTAAAGATCTTTAAGAGCACTAGCATTATGTGGAAGGAACCAAGTATTAAAAGGTTAAAAGAAACTTAGTGGAGAAATGTGAAGCTGGTAGAACCTGAAAGATTTTGACTTCAAGATTATCAAGATTATATCAGGTATCTTAAATCTATTCCAACATTGAAGTTCTTGGTATAACAAATTGTATAGCTCTCAGGTGCATACAGTTCTACTTTCTAAAGAAGTAAATAAATGCTTAGAAAATAGATTCTAACCCAAACATTTGTAATTTCTACTGAAATTAACATGTAAACAACTTTAGCATCTGAACACTTATAAGCCAGACCATCTCCAAGTTAACTAGAGAAAGCCCAGAACTTGATTATCAGCTTGGTTTGCAGAGTGTATCTAGTAACAAGGCAGTAAAATGATCTCTAATCAAACTTTCAGACCTAGTAGTGAAAAACAACATAGTTTGCTAAATGGTCAGGTTTTATCATTAAGATGTATATTAAGTGTCAGCTTTCAGAAATTTGGGTTCAATTTTTTTTTCAGCCTGGGTTTGTTTACCTTGGATGTGTTTTCTCAACTTGAGGATCTTATTTGATTTTGAAGTTAGAAAAATAATGGAGTTTATATTAAGCAACTGAAAGAAGTCTGTTCAGGTTGCAAAGGAATTTACTAAATCAAAGAATATAGCTAAAGAAAGGTAACCTAAAGAGGATGAGAAGCTTAATAAGTGCTGTCTCTAAGCGAGAGGCCAGCAAGCTTCAGCCTGTGGCTTGTTTTGTACAGTCCCTGAGTTAAGAATGGTTTCTACATTTTTAAAGAGTAAAAACAATATTCTACAAAGATGTATATAGCCCACAAAGCTTAAAGCATTATCTGGCCCTTATAGATGTTTGGTGAGTCCTGATAGAAGCTATCACTCCTAGGTCAACATATAAGAAAGTTCTTTTTTAAAAAAAAAGTTTAATTGTAGGTACAAATTAAATCATCCTACCTCATGGGAAGTTGTGAAATCAGAAGTGTTTTAAAGCAAACTGTTTACCTCTTTAATCAGAATAAGGGCAAGATGTCTGGAAACTGCCTGGTAAAAATGGTCTTGTTATTTTAAGAAAAGATTGTGTAGTTTGCAACTTAAATATGTTCTGAAAGCTGTTAAGTATAAATTTGCTATAAAAGTAAGCTTAATGCTGTGATTATAGTTCAATGTTTCATGTTTAGTGGCACTTAGTGTTAACATCTTTCTGTTGTGCTGGTTGATTTTTTTCATGAGATGAGAATTCTGAATGTTTTGTATGGGCAAGAAAATGTTTTGATTAACTATAGGTTGAGCTGGGACAGGAATTAAGGGCTTCTGTGGATTGCATTTCTCAGAGCTTTATCAGGAGAGACTATCTATTTGGGCAGAGTTTAGCTTTTGTGCCACTGATTACTTCTGTATTGAATAAGGGGGAGTCAATTGTTCACTTTTAAACGGAAAGAAAGAAAAGGTGAGAAATGGCCCATACAAGTTAGAAAATTACAAATTATGTTTTTGTTTCAGGTATTAATTATGTAGGTACTTAGTATTTTAAATCAGTAACATTTGTCCCTTTTGCTGCCCATGTGGGTGTGGCAGTTCCTAGTGCACTTGTCATGTGTATTCCCAGCCTTGTGCATGGAAGACACAAAGATACCTAGTAATAACTAATATCTGACAATTATGATCCATGGATTTTTAAACCTATTTAGATAATTGACTCATATCAGGTAATGAGAATTGCTCTGAACTGATTTTGCTGTGGCTTTATTCCTTAAATAGCTGCATTAAATGTTACTGGTATGGAAATGTGAAAAATGAAGGCCTAATATTCAGGATTTTGATATTTGTTATTGGTGAACTAAGGGAAAATAAGTAGGTGATCTTTGGAAAATAACGTTTATATCACCTTAATTGTAGTTGCAGCTGATTCACTTCTGTCAACAGATTTTAGGAACTTAAAAAGACCTCTAATTTGAATAAATGGTATCAGTTTTCATCTACAATGAAGATTCTGTATAAAGTGGTCTGGCTGAACTTGGTTATTACCATTTGACTGCCTTACGTAATGTCAGAAATTTGGGGAACTTTGCATGTTGAATCCTTTGTTTCACACCTTGAGTGTAATAATCCATAGTGAAATGTTGCTTTGTTTGGCAGGCATACTCTGCCAATACTTTGATGAGCACATGTTTAGATTTTGTGTTCAGACTGCCAGAGGTTTGGAAATTGATGACTAAACACATCAAAGAAGTTGGTGGATTTACCTTCCTGCCTGCAATTTCATGGCTGAATATGTTCAAGATTTCATGATTGGTGAATTAAACTAAACACAGATACCTTAATTTTTAAAGATAGGCAGTTGGTTTGTCTTCTCACTAGAAATTCTGAATTTCCAATGAAGCTTCCTTTTTTCCCCCCAGTAAAAAAGGCAGAATTTTCCCTACAAAGTACAGATAATTTGATTTCAACTTGATTTTTGTGTATGTGTATACAAAATGTACATGTACAAGGCTTCACTTAGGGGCTAGTCTGTGAGGAGTTGCTGAGGGATGCATGGAAGACAGGATTGGCTAAAGCCACTTTTAAGACATGTTCATTGGTCACCAATAGGGGAAAAGCAGCATACCTAGTAAGTGTAGTGTGTACTTCAGAACAGTATTATGAACAGTATTCTGTTCATAACTGTAGGCCTTGAAGACAGGCACTTAGTCATATCAACAATCCAGTTCATCAAAGTTTTTAACAATAGAACTGATTCTTCTGCTTCTTGAGTCAAAAAGTAGAGCTGCAAGTCATAATTAGAGAAGTGCTTCGGATGCTGTGTAATGCTAAGTGAAAATACTTACAAATCATCTGACAAAGAAGCTGTCTTTGGGGAAAATGAAAAGTTTTATTAAGAAAATTGCTACTATATTGATTGAGGAACATAACTAGTTCCTCGTTACAGGAGAGCCTTTTTCCAGGATCATCAATCTTGCTACCTAAGAGTCAGTTATCTTGCTACCTAAGAGTCAGTTACTAAACTTTTAAGTGCAGATTTTCAGAGGGAGGAATTTGAATTGATTTTAAGGTTGCATCTGTAGCTGGAGAAATGACTTTATTTAATTATCCTTGCAAGTTATTTTAATCTATTGCAAGCGGGTCAGAAGTGGGTGTTTTTTTAATACTGTTAACTCAGATGCACTGAAAGCTATGCTGCCAAAGATCAGAGTGGATAAACTACAGGGAGTATTTATGGAAATGCAAAGGTATCCAGTTGTGGGGTTGTAGTACAAATATGAGAGGAGAAAAAAACTTAGAAAACAAGTATGTTGTACAGCGTTGCAAAAAGAAGGCATATGACCTTTTACTCCCTTTGTGATGGAATAAAGTAAGATTTCTGTTTCTAAATGAAATCTTGCAGTGTCCTATTTTCACCTTGAGACAGTTTTTTTGGCTGATGAGGGCTGGGGATCCAGGTCTCCTCCAGGTTTGTTAGTTTAGACAGTACAAAAATATCCTCAGGTTAAAACAGGCCATGTTTTCAGCTAACCGTGTAGGGAGAGACAGCCATTTTAGCAAGTGAGTTGTGATTTTCTTTAATAAAGGAACCTAGTATTTTTTGTTACTAATGTTTATCCAATTTTGAAAGAATGTTTTTGTCACTTCGAATATAGTGAAAATATCCTGCTTGTAGGTGTTCCTGTCGTTCCAGTGAAAGTTCAGGGCCTTCCAGTATAGTTCATTCTCTGAATTTCTCAGAATCGCTTTTTATAGTCTTATTACCTATAGGTCTGAAATTGGCAAGGGAAGGTAATTTGAACCTCACCTACATTCTCTTGACTAGACAAGAGGAGGGCCTCTTATGGAATGATTCCTTCAAGTTGTGGAAAGTGAAAAGTGGCCTCAGTTAAAGGGACCCCATGGCAGCACATAAAAGGTTTGTATTTTTCTTAAAGATGTGATTGAAATCTCAGCAGAACCAACTTAAGAACCACTTGTAAATAAACAAAATAAGGTGCTAGTTGCCATAGAACAAAGGAAAGGCGTTTGTGTTTCAACAACACGAGCAACAAAACAACAAAAATGCAACCCTAATTCATTTTTGCTTAAATAGCCTTCATGTTTGGGGCGGGGCAGGGAATCAGGTAAATTGGGTGGGGTTACTGCTATTTTAATTAAAGAGAAAACATTGTTCTAGTTTTCTATTTGAAAGGAAGGTCTAATGTTTTTTATAGCTTTAACTACATGTATCAATTACCTTAAAATGGACTTTCTTGGGAGTGTTTTCTCCTTTCTGTGGCCTACCTGTGCCTTGTATTGTTGGATTTAGATTAGCTAGGTAGACAAATCCGCAAATTCAGGAGTACCAGGTTTGTCATTTGTTATAAAATGTATGTTTTTAAGGTAGATTTCTTAACCAAGAGTGATTTAGAACTTTAGAAGTACGGAAATGCCAGGCTTGGGTTACTTAGTGAAAAAGCTTCAAAGATTTTTATGGAATCAGTTTTCATCAGTCCTCCCAATTGATGTAAATTTGTGGAGCAGTCATTTGCATAGAAAGGGATGGTATATTTGAAAGTGAATGCTGTGAAACAAGACTGACATCAGGTACTAGTTGTGTGACTTTGGCTGAGTTACCTCTATCAGTTTCCTCATCTTTGTAGGGGAGATAACACCTACCTTAACCAGTGGTGGTGAGAACTGAGTTACATATCACAAAAACTGCATGTAGTCATTACAGTCAGCTGTGTATCCACTGGTTTTGAATCCACAGTTTCAACCAACTGCAGATTTAAAATATTTGAAAAAGTCACATTGTTGCTGACATGTACTGTTGTTAGACCTAAGATGGTTGCATCTGTGCTGAACATATACAGACTTTTCTTGGCACTATTCTTTAAATGTTAACAATACGATTTTCAGTGTATTAGGTGATGTAAGTAATGTAGAGATTAAGTCTATGGGAGGATGTGCATAGATTATATGCAAATACTACACACCATTTTATATATAAGGGACTTGAGCATCCCAGGATTTTGGTATACAAAAGGGGGGGGGGTCCTAGAACCTATCTCCTGAGGATATCAAGGGACAACTGTACTGTTGTATGTTAATCATTAACAATTCTTGTTAGAATGGGAATTTGGCACAAATTGGCTTCTTATATAAACTTTGTATTTCAAAGATCCATCGCTTCAGTTATTAGCCTCACACCCTCACCCTAATGTGTCATCCATCTACTTGACCTTTTCTACCATCAAGAAAACTAAGGGTCAGTGAACGTGCCAGACAGAAAGTGGAGAATGAAAGAGACATGGGCCATAAAGAAAGTGGTTGGTTAGTGTCTGTCTCTAGGCCCAAGTCTTGGGGGGGGGGGATGATGATAATTTTTATATATTATTGATTACAATTATAAGAGTAATGAGTATTTGCAATGAAAACGGAATCTTAAAAACTTATGGCTGGAGGTAACCACTTGTTAAGCATTTTGGTGTATATTCTTTCAAAATGTCTTTGCATTGATTAAGGTGAGATGGTTCTATTCAGTCTTGTAACTGACCATTTCCATGTAAAATATTGTTATAAAACATTGCATAGTTCGCTTGGGAGTATAAGCTCTGAGCGGCAGGGACGCTGGTTTGATTCCCACATGGGCCAGTGGCGCTGTGCTCAAGCTGAGCTGCCAACAGGTGGCAGGATGGCTCAACAAAAAAAGAATAGAAGATCGCATAGTATGTTTCCCATCAATTTTAAGATACATTCCAATTCCAAGCATGTTAAAATGGGGGGGGGGTACACCATAGAGATTGATGGCATATTAGAGTTTAATTAGCCACATTTTTTTCTATTTAGAATATAATGGGGTGTTCTAAACTTGGTAGTCTTATATTTGATGAAATTCAGTGTTTCATTGTAGATGATTTAACCAAGTCCCTGCCAAAGGCCATTCTGGCTCCTTCCATTTTACTCAGCGCTGTGACAGTGCCACCTTCAGAAAGGAGCCAGCTAACATGCCTGGTTGTGAATGCCAGTTCCTCTAATACCGGCTGATTGTTTTCCTTTAGTTTTGCTCATTTAAGTGAGAAATGGTGTTTTCATTTTTTTTGATTACAGGTTATTGTGTTTTTTATATTTATTGGGCATTTGATATATTTTGTGTTTTTAACTCAGTCCATTTTTCTTTGAAGTGTTGGCTTTTTTTCATAACCTGTAAGTTATTTGGTGCATATGTTGCAAGTATTTTTATCCAACTTGGGTATGTATGACATTTGCAGTTTTAGTTGGAAATTTATTCCAGTATAGGCTGATGTAAAGATCTGACTTTCTTTTCATTGTCAGCCAACTGATGTGAATTGCTTTATTTTTATTTTTATTTTTTTTAGGGGAAAGAGACCTTTATGATAATTTATTCTAGAGAGTGATTTACTTGAGGATTCACCTGTCAGCCTTTTATAAGGTTGGATAATGTGAACAAGAGAAAAACAGGGCTCCTTGTGGAGGTTGAGCAGTGATGTTGGGACAGATGATTACTGCATCAGGTGAAAAAAAAAGAGCTTGATGGAGAAAAAAAAGAATCGAACATGGGTTGACTAGAATAGAATGTGCCTAGCGTGGCATCTCCTTCACTGGCCTGAGGGCATCAGTAGTTGCAGCTGTAGACTATTAATGGAAGCTGAGAAATTGGGACAGGGTGAAGGGGAAAAGGCTGTAAAAGGGAAGAACTAGATAACACTAGTTTGGCTTTTCCTATTGTCTGTTAGGAGGAGAGAGGCCCAGGAAACAGAATTTCTCTGGTTTATGGGAAAGAGGGTCCTTTCAAGGAACAATTCAAAGTAAGGATTTCTACACAAGAATTAATGGTGAAGATTCTCATGAATCCATTAAGTGTGAATTGGACTTTATTTGTAGTATGTAGGTCCCAGAGAATTTTGATGTGTTTAAATAGCAGAGATTTCTGGGTTAAGGAATGCAAGTCTGGCTGTATGTATGACTTGGTGAGCTGGTAAACTAAGCAACCTAATTTGGGGGATGGGGGTAGGAGGCAGGAAGAGGGTGTGTGAAAACTAGTTGGGGCAAGGGCAGAAGGAGGTTACCTAGCCTCTGGCATTCATGGAAAGAGGACATTTTATCTGGCAGAGTGAGCAGCCAGAGTTGTTCAAGGATGTTTTTAAAGTAAACTAGTGTAGCAGTGCTGTCAGTGAACAGTGGGGTAGAATGGGGGTTGGGAGCAAAGGGGAACAAATGCAAACTCAGTTGTTCCAATAAAGGAAGCAGACACAGCTGGACTGGCTTCTGAATAACAAGATGAAAGCAGTGGTGACATCTTTTACTTTTTATTAATAGTCTACTATGTATGCAGCAGGCTTGGTGCCAGGGAAACATGCATGGTTCTTTAGGAAAACAAATGAAGACTGCAGCAGTATCCCCTGGGGCTTTAAGAGAAGGGAAATGGGGGAGGGGGGAGGCAGACTGGGAGCTGGTCTTTTGGGGGACAAGTGGGGAAGAGAGTGAGATGGATGTCAGGTAATCAAAAGAAAATCAAAGATAGGAAAAAAACATTTCAAGAAAGAAAAATTGTTCCATTGTCAAGAGATGATAGGTTTGCTAGCTTCTCAAGGTGGCCTTGTCTGTCTCGGCCTATTGCATACAAACGAGGGGCAACCACATCCTGGTGGCAGACAAGCCAGTGCCGAAGCTGCTGAGATGGGGGTGACTGGTGGGGTGCTGCACAGCGCCTGAATAGAGTAGAGGTGTAAGAAGAGCTTGAGCTCGTCAAAGCCTGGGAGAACTAAATGTGTGGAGTGTGGAATGGTAGGAAGCATGGATGAAGAGTTAAACATAAGAACAATGTTACTTTGATTTCTAGAGCTCTGAGGTTCATTGGGTAAACCAGAGCAGTCTCAATTCTAGTGTTTGGGTGGCATGGAGCTGGAAGTAGGCCCCAGAGTTGACAGGGATTTAAGGAATATGTTTTTGGACCTTTCATCCTGTCCTTTTGGGAAGAGTACTATTAGCATTTAGACAAAGACTCCCAGCGGCTCAGAAGTGCCTGTTGTGAGGTGATAGAGGCAGTGATAGATGGGAAGGTGACAAGCCAGGGGCCAGAGCTCTAAAGGAGTAAAACATGTTATGTTCTAAGTTTGTTGTGGGGGAGAAGAGAATTACAGACTCAACTTGGACCTGAGAATCAGCTCATAGTCTTCCTGAGGAAGGAAAGCAGGATGTCTTCAGGAGACGGGGACTTAGGAGTGCAACTGTGGTAGTTTGGGTCTTAGATGCATCTGAGACCACGCTGGCTTTACGGCAGCACTTGCTGCAGCAGGAGGAAATATGGGGTCAGAGAGCATTCGTCCTGCTCCTTATCAAGATACCTGATTCCAGAGGGGAGCCTAAGTGGGTTTCTGATAGCTATCCACCTTCCAGCTGCTCTTGATTCACTGAAAGAAGGTGAAGGCAAAATAAACTAGCAAAACTAGGAAAAGTATGTAGTCTTAGGCTTCCACAAATAAGGACAGTCACGACCATCGTGGGAGCCCCTGTATTGGTGTTCACCAGGGTCTTTTATGTCCTCACTTAGATGACCAGGTTGATCTGTTTTGATGGTTACGATGTAATTACTAGTGTGTCCATCATCTGGGTCTGTTTTCTAATATAGCATCCACCAGCCACTTGAGATTTTTAATTAAAATTCATTTAGGCATACTAGACACATTCCAGAGTGAACAGCCAATGTGCTTAGTGTCTGCCGTATTGAACAGTGTGGATAATATATAAAAGACTTCTCAGAAAGGCCTGATGGACAGTACTGATCAAGTCATAAGACCTGGTATGTAACAGCTGTTTTATAGACAGTCGTCGCATGAGTGGCCCTCTGGACTTCTGCCACTGCTAATAAGATCCTGGGTTTCCACTCCACTTTCCCCTTTCCCATAGTCACGAAAGGTGCAGGAACTTCGATCGGAGTCTCTAGGTCCACACAGCGGAGGGTGTAATCTCAAGGCTCTGGAGAAGGCAAGACGAGGTATCTGGGTTACAGCCAACTCTGTTCCCAAGACTCACGCTGAGCTGGCTTGACTGCCCTCCAGCTGATGGTGGCACCTAGAGGTGGCGACACCTGGAGCAGGGGGCTGGGTAGATGGGCATGCTGTGCTGGTTGGGGGTACTCCAGTTGTCAAGCCTGGCCACTCAAAGCATGAGGGAGCTGCACCCATCTTCAACCGATCCAAAGTTAGCATCTCACCACAAGAGGTGAGCGGGTGAAGGGAACTTGAGTGGAAAATGGAAAGAGAGATGTGCTGAGGCTCCAGTTCTTCCAGGGGGTCAGTTATAGGAGCCTCACGTGAGGGCAGGTAATCGATGTTGGAGGGTAGGTAGCCCTCGTGGGTGGGCAGGTAGTCCACAGGGAGGTCCATCAAGGAGCTGGCCGGGTTGCCGGGCTTTGACTGAGAGCCCCTGCTCCCTAGCACCTTGTACAGATCCACGAGTTGTCCTGTCTCTCCTGAGAAAGCGCTTGGAGGTGATGGGCTTGAGGCACTGTCGTCTTCGGAGGTATAGTGCCCTTGGACTCCTCGCCCCTTGTCTGGCCATTTGGGGTGAAGGGCAAGTCGGAAGACTGGGGCCACTTGGTGAAGGACTTCGTTGATGACCAGGGGCTCAGGTTCTTCGGAAGTGGACCAGTCTGTCAGGAGCCTATCCAGCGGCAGCTGTGCCTTCTGAGAAAGACGAGGAAGAGGTTCAGATGGCTCTGGAAGGAAGCAGCTTTGTCAGCTGACTTCCCCAGGGTTTTAAAGGGCCTCACAGCCTGCACTGCCTAGTCAGCTTGAGGTGGGACACTGGGGGCCCTTGACTTTAAAAGGTAAGAGAAGCAGTTAACGGGGACAGGGAGGCAGACAGACAAGCAGGAGCCATGGACTCCTCTCAACCCCCAGCCAATATGTGAGTCACTACCCTGCTCACCTTCAGCCAGATTTCCTGGTGAGTCAGAATGCACTAGCTGCTTTTCCTGTCGGAGAGGGCACACTGGGTGCAAAGAAAGGAAAGGCTGAGCTTGCCTCAGGGAGGAGGCAGGGAAGACAAAGGGTCACCCTAGAGCTGAATCCTGAGAGGTATACTGTTCTCCAAATAGGGAGGTTGTGGGCAAGGAGGACGGGTCTATTCTGGAACTTGCAAGTTCTGACAGGCAAACAGGCTTCCGAAATAGGTCACATGATGAAGGAACTTTCAAGGGATACTGAGGAGTTTGGGTTTTTATACAACTACTGAAAGGTTTTAGGCAGGGTAATATCTTTATCTTAAGACCACTCTGGGATAATTTTTTGAAAGAAATTTTCATCCTTTTCCCTATACCTAATTTTGTCTGTTACTCTTGCTTGCCTCCTCTTTCTCAGCCAACCAGTTGCATTGGTTACCAGCTCTTCTTTCCAAACTTACCACTGATTGTCGAGTCCAAGTCCATTTATTTTAATGGGCTTTATTGGGCTCTCCTTACATCCTGGAAACCCATCTTTCACACCGACTGATCTTTCTAAAGCAAAGCTCCACAGCCTTTAAGGACCCAGGCTTAACACAGGCAGGAAAGCTTCCAGCCCTTAGCCTGGCAGCCAGGTTCCTGCGCCTTCTTTCACTTCCCCATGTTTTCATTCAGAAACTATTGGGTTGTCAGAAAAGTCATGACGCATTTTTGCAACGAAAAACAGAAAAAAAGACGTCATGACTTTTCCAACACCCCAACATTTCAGGCACACGCCATCCTGGTCTTACTAAACCTCCCTTTTTCTCTGCTGCCACCATCCATGCGTCCACTGCCAGCCTCCACCTGCTTCTGTGTGCCCCGCCATCCCCTGCCTGACACCTTGCTCTTTCACGAATCCCCTAGTGTGTTCCCTCCACTGGACGACAGTGAAGAAACCACCTGTTAGCTTCTTGGCACATGATGGCTTACACTGCCACTTTTATTTAGTGTTTTACATTTCCATCAACCATCTATAAGCAGGGACCATGTCATGTCTTCAGGGAGGAGGAGTACCAAAAAAAATTAGCCTTGGGACAGGGCAAAGCCTCAGGACTAGTCCCAACTCTGACTCTACAGCTTGAGAAAACCGACCTCATCTGTCAATTGCCAAGTTATGCAAGAGTGATTTGGTCTGGAGAGCCTCTGCTGTCCCTTGTCTTGAGCACAAGAAGTGACGGTGCTGTCCCTAAAGAGACTTCTGCAAAGGGCCCTGACAAGCTAGAGTGTATGTACGTACGTGTTTCTCTTGGGAGCGGCCTCTTCCGATCGCTCCCAAACTGGTTCTGGCATGTAGGGTATGGCTTGGAACGCTTGGGATGCTCTCTCTGGAAAGCTAAGGGGCTGTCGCAGATGTGGGCAGATTACCCAGGGTGTGGAAGTGGCTCCTTACCACAAGGTGAGGTTCTGCCTTCTGCAAGGCTTTGGCAGTATTGACAAAGGCTTGCTCCTCAGCTCTTACAAAGCAGGCCCTCCCTCGGGGGCAAGGCCTTAGACCACCATTAGCTCAGGTACTTCAAGGACACTATTTTAAGCTTTTACAAGCTCAACATGGATAACATTCCCACGATCCCCTTTATGATTTGGCCTTCTCCAGAGCTTTAAAACATGGTTTTTTAGCCACATCTTAAATGGTAGGGGGTTGTAAGGCCTGAGAACTGAAAACATTGTGTTGGAGATGAAAGACTGACTATGGCCTCATCCTGTCACCAGGAGAGCAGTTTGGGTCTTTAAAAACTCTACCCACTTGGAGTGGTAAGAGGGGTTCTGAGGCGGCCTCAAGGCCATCACCGCAAAGGCCTTAAAAATTTTCTAATTTACCAGTTATTTTGCAAAAGAAATAGATGTACATAGTTTTGTAAGAAATTTTAAAAGTTCAAAGGACATTTGTAATAAATGAAGTGACCTTCTATCTCCAACCCCCTCCCTGAAGGCAACCCCAATGATCAGTTTCGTATGTAGGCTTCCAGAAATACCCTGTGGGCCTGCGGAGATTTTGTGTGTGTGTGTGTGTGTGTGTGTGTGTGTGTGTGTGTGTGTGTATCAAATCTCCTTCCTTTTTATACAAATGAGAACCCACTTCAGACGATGGTTACAAACTTTGCGTTTTTCACTTTTAAGTATCTTAGAGATTTATAGACACAGATCTCTCTTTTTTTTTTTTAGTAGCTGCATAATATCCTGTTGTATGGATCTACTCAAAATGTTTAATCTGCCCCCCTAGTGGCAGGTTACATTATGCCCACTTTTTGGCTTCTATGTATATAATGCTGCAGTGAATACTTATATTATACAACTTCGGGAACATGTGTGGCAATTTCTGTTGCCTTTTCCCTGTGTTATTTTCTTAAACCCCTTGTGTGACTTTCTTAGCATTTCTTCTAGGCTTTTTATGGGGCCTTATGCCCAGGCAGAGGCAAACAAAGCCCATGACGCCAAAGCTACCAGCGTGGGAAGCCAGGTTTCCGTGACTGACCCGGAGCTGCTGCCCACCGTGCTACCTCAGGCTTTGAGGACGGGAGACTGCAATCGCAACACGGGAAGAGCAAGATCTTAAAGCTCAGCTGGTTCAACTCCTAGTACTTGAATCCCGTCTAACACTAGCCAAGGTCTCCTCACAGTGCATTCCCACAGGTCATCACAACATTGCCACTGAGTGAGGGCCTTGTGTGTGAACACCTCTTAGTTAGGCTATTCAGCTCGGAGGCGTGGATTCTCAAGGCTCCCCTCACACATCTGGGCTCAAAGGCGTGAGGATGCATAGCAAAATGCTGGACAGCACATCCTATTTTTATGTGAATTCAGGATCCAACATTTACTCACTAATGTTGGCCAAGTTGAGTCCTTTGTGCCTCAGTTTCCTCATCTGAAAAAAGAGGATAATAACTACAACTTTATAAAGCTGTATGGATTAGATGTTAATGCGTGAAAAACGTCTTTTAAAGTGCCTGGCATGTGTAAAATAATATATATGTTTACATAAATAGTCAATTATATACCATACTATATATAACTATGTAATGTAGATATATAATTTATATGTGTAAATATACGCGTGCGCATCTGTATGTATATACACATACATACACACAGGGTGCCAAAAACATGTATACACATTTTAAGAAAGGAAAAAACTATTAAAACCAATACAATGAATGACACTAGCATCCATTTGTTTAACGCCATCTTTTGATGCGAACATCATACTACTCATTCCTACTGTAATTCAATTCAACTTCAAAAAGTAATATATAGATAACATCTCTTAAGATGTGTATGTTTTTTGGCACCCCCGGTATATGCTACTGTTAGTATTACTGCTCTTGCTATTATAACTTAACAGGCATAAAAACCCTCAATAGAGGAGACATCAGGTGTAAGTCTTCCTGGGAAGAAAGTGAACCACCTTTGCCTTGTGTGACCCATGTGCTTTACGTGGCATCTTACTTAATCCTCACAACTGTATACATGGGAGATATTGTCAATTCCTGTTTCACAGAGGATGGAACTAGGGTTCCGATGTCAGGCAAATTGCCCAAGGGTCATCCACATAGTAAGTGGCAGGGGTGGGGTTTACATCCAAGCCTTATTTTTTAAAGGCACTCAACTGCTTTTGTGACTTAAATTCCTACTGAGGCAGACATGGCTGAGACAAGCTCTTTCCCTGAGCAATGGCTGGTACCACTGGCTTCTAGCCTCAGGAGGGGTGTAGATGATAGAATGCACTGGGTAACTGAGGCGAAGAACTTTGGAGGAGGGCTGTATGGCGTGAGAAAGGGAGTGGGGCTGCCAACACCCGGGATAATGGGGAGAGTCCTGGCTACCGCTTCCCTCCACTTTGCTCTCCTTAAATACACACTCTTGCGCCCTATCCAGATGCCTTCACCTTCCAGACCTTCCGCCAGAGGGCGACCACCTTGCCCACTGAGCTGTTCTCACCTCTGAGACCACAGGGGCAGCTCCCCTCCTTTTAATCTAGCCCTCCCACCTGCAGCTGAGCAACCCCTCCTTGAAAACCTTTTCTGTGCACGGTGGAATGACTTCCTGGCTTCCTGCCCAAAGCAGATTAGTCTGGGCTCTATTTATCTGTTCTATGCTCACACAGGACTGGGAACATCATGGCAAAGCTTTAGTTCTCTTGAATTTGGATGAGTCGGTGCTCAGGCTAGTGCTCAGCAAATGGCAAAATACTTGGGCTGTTTTACTTCTTTGGAAGGGAGGTGAGGAAGGGAACATAAGGCACAGACAGGAATGAAAAGCCATGAGTTGTGGAGTCTTTTGGTCATAAGGTTCAGAAAATGACTACATGGGAGTGATGACTCAGATGGTAAACTAGCGTGAAGGACTTCTGCTTATAGGATCTCAGGTTTCCTCCCAACTACAATGGGGAACTTAGAGGTGCCGATCTCTCGAGCCCCATCTGCTGACCGCTGTGGCTTTATACCTTACCTCCACAATGGGATATTTCTTGGCCCAAGTGCTATTGGCTGGGTCTGGAATCTGTCTGCTACACCACTGAGGTCTGAGAGCTGCAAGGAGCACAAACACCCTACAGAGAAAGAAAACATTGGCATCTGGTTAAGGGTGTCCTCGATGGCATGGAAGCACAGGCTCTCAGTGCAGTGATTTCAGTGGCGGGGTATGCCAGTGAGTACCACGGGAACACTAGGGAGAAGATGATACGTCATCCGAGGCTGGACTAGTTTTCTGTGAAGTCTGGATAGATGATAAAGAGTCGTGAGGCAACCACTTGAGGTTTGCTAAATAAACTATGGAACTTTTGCTCAATGTAATGTTTAGCTGTGCCATGCACTCCTTCAGCAAACAACAATTGAACCCCTAATCTATGACCACAGTGCTTTGATATTTAATATGAGTGGTAAGCTGGGATGCATTTAGCCCTTTGAAGCAAGAGATGTGGCCATGTGACTAGTTTTCCTCTGAAGCAGTGTGAGCAGAGGTACCTGTGACCTAGTATGTAGAGATCATGCAGTTGAGGACAGTGCCCAAGGGTTGGCGGGCCAATGAAACGAAGAAAACTGGTTCCCAAATGACTGGAGCAGAGCTACCAACCAATCTGGATGACTGACTTACCTCAGGACCCTTACATGGGAGAGAAATAAACTATTTACTAAAGCCACTATATTTTGAGGCCTCTTTTAAAAAAACAGCAGACGCCTTGACCATAATTGATAGTTTCCCTGAAGAGGATGCACACAACCCTAGTTAACTCTTGGAGTTAAACTGTTTCAAAATCTACCTAAAGAGAGTTCTGCTTTGAAGTACCTATCTCACATGGGTGCTTTAATGGAAAGCCTTGCAGAGGAGTTCAATGGCTAGTAGAATGACTTGGAGCTAGTTACACTTTTACCTCATACTTTACACAACATTTGAAGAAAACTGTATTGGATAACTAACGCATTTAAAAGTTCTCAATAAAATACAAGTTTAAAGTAATTTTAGAAAACACAGTTAAATAGAACTAAAATCACCTATGCTTTTATTCCCTACTATGACTACCATTAATATTTTGGTGTATATCCTTGGGGCAGTGAATATTAATTGCCACCCAATAACCTGTGTCCCCCTCTTCCTTAGGAACTGCTTTTTAAGATCTAATATAGCAAATATTCATACAATTTAATTTTCTTCTGCATCTTTAATGGATGCATAATATTGCTAGATAGCATGAGGTATATTGTGATTTAGTTAATTCCATGTCATGGGAAATTTAGATTATTTCAAATTGTTTTCTTATGAACAATACTTCAGTGAACATATTTACCACCAAATATCTGCACACACCCATGATATACTGTAGAGTAAATTTCTACTTTGGAATTGCTAGGTCAATGGTAAATACTTGTAAAAATTTAACACATACTGTCACCCCAAAAAGTGGAATAGATTTAGTCTGCCACCAGCAATGTATGATATTGTCCACTTCTTTGACTCAGCAGCAACAACTATTATCATTAAAAACAAAATACATTTACCAAAATTAGCAGGTGTAACCAACTTACTTTTGCCGGAAGTAACGCACTGAGAAAATGCCCACCATGATAATACCAATGCAAATGCTCAGTGCCACAAATGTGCTCCACTTGGCTTTACCTGAAAAGACAGCAAACCCGGTGGCTCAGTTATTTTCAGTGAACATTTCACAACACTGCTGTGTGAGCTCTCTGGGCCCTCCCCACAACCCCTGGGTAGCTGGGCTTAGGAACAAGGCCAGCTCATTTTTGTCCAGTTAGGGAGAAGGGGTCCTAAATGGGCGAATTCTATAGTTCTGGGAGGAGCTCCTGCCCTACAAGGGCTGCTTCCTCTTATCAGGCAGAAGGAAGAGGTCTGTATGTGTGTTGGGGGTGGGGGGGTGGGGGTGGCACAAAGAACTGGCTGTGAACCAAGAGCCCTTAATTCTAGTACTGGATCTTCCACTGACTGATACATGATCTGTGGACTTCAGATTCTTGCTCTATAAAAGGTGAATGATGATGTCTACCTTGCAGCTTGTGAAGATTAAAGACGGTGTATTTAAAGCAGATGGCAATGTAGGAACATAGGAGGCCCTCAAGAAATAGTAGTCATTTTACTAAGCCATTGAATAAACCCTGTAGGGTCTTTTGAAATTGTTTTGATTTCTTCCTATGAACATATATTTTGCCATGTGTTGGAATTATTCATGAATTCACCCAGCATTCATTATTCACCATGTACCAGGCCCCATTAGGTACTGAGGTACAAAGATGAGGAGGGCATGGGCTCTGTTGTCCTCAGAACTCATGGATGGAGCCTAGAAAATACGTGTAGATGTGTAAACCTGGAAACAATTGTAAAGATGGGCAGATATAACGCAGTGTACCAGAGAACAACATGGGAAATAGCCTCGTGAGCAGCTCAGGAAGGTTACCCCAAACGCATGATGTCAGAAGTTTAGAGTTGGATGGATAGGAGTTGGCTAAGTGGACAAGTTAGGGAAGCACAGACTAGACAGAACTATGCAAATACATGCAAGGCGGAAAGAGCACAGCGCTTTTGCGCAACTACAGGTAGTCTAGTTGTGCTCTTGAGTATGAATGATAAGTATGTGGCAGAAGACAAGGCTGGATGAGAGCACAGAGCAGATCATGCAGGGCCTGGTAAGGAAGAAGTTTGAATTCTAGCTTGAAGGCTCTTGGGGAACCACTGATGCGTTGCAACAAGAAGTGACTGTCAGCATCGGGGGTCTTGCAGAAAGATTCTGATAGAGTGAAGGACAGGCTGGGAGGGAGGGTGAGCAGGGCTGAACGGGGGAGTTAACTCAGGCAGCCTTGTCACCCACACACAGTGGGCACAATCTGACATTGCTTCAGCATCTGCCTGCCTTCCTGGGCACACAGGACAAATGTGGAGTACCACCTGTAGAAAGCTGATGAGTTCTTAATTCAATGAATTGCTCATAAGTTAACTGTCATGGGAGCAGCTGGGAGATGAGAAGAAGGCTTTTCGGTTTTCCCAGTGGAGAAGTATCTGGCATAGAACAACAAAGTCCTGAATGAGCAACTTGATACTCCATCTCTCAAAGCAAGGACAGCTTGTTTTATACTTGGAGCAAATACAAACTAGTGCTGCCAGAGAGAACGGCGTAACTTAGCTGGTGGAAGCCCATGAGAGCTGGGTCGCTTCTTCATATGCTTAAATTTAACTTAAGTAACCCAAATCTGAATTTGTTTTGTTTTGTGCTGTTTACCACCTCTATGACCTTGGGTAATCTTTCTGTACCTTACACTTATAAAAAAGGCATCCTAATCCCTTATTCCTGTATTCATTTCATATTGAGTGCCTGGTAGTGTGACCAGGTATAATCATGTGAAGCAGGTATTCTACATGGTTATGCTCAGTATTAAATGATTAAAAGTACATGTTGTATGGGTTGAATTGTGTCCTCCCTTCCCCAAAATTCATATGTTGAAGTTCTACCCTCCAGGACCTCAGAACGTGACCTTATTTGGAAATAGGGTCATTGCAGATGTAATTAGTTAAGATGAGGTCAGACTGGAATTGGGTGGCCTCTAATCCAATATGACTGGTGTCCTTATTAAAAGGGGAAATTTGAACACAAAGGCACACACCAGAAAAACTCAATGTGAAGATGAAGGCAGAGATCCACAAACCAAGGAACGCCAAAGATTGCCACCAGATGCAAGATGAGAAGCATAAAACAGATTCTCTCGTAACCCTCAGAAAAACCAAACTGCTGACACCTTGATCTTAGGCTTCCAGCCTCCAGAACTGAGAAAATAAATTTCTATTGTCTAAGCCACTCAGTTTGTGGTACTTTGTTATACGAGCCCCAGCAAAGTAATACGATACACAAAGCACTTAACACAATGACTGGTGCCTAAAAATGATCAGATATGAAATAGCTGCTATGGTTATTGTTGGGATTATTCTCATCATTGACTAAACAAGAACTATGTGCTGGGTATCATTCTAGACCTTGAAAATAGAGATAAACAGATACCAGTCCCTGCCTATTGGATTTTGAGTGAATATGCGTCAAATGTGGTGCGTTATGAAGGAAATATGGAAGTGCATTTGGGAAAGCCTCCTGGAGGAAATATTTCCACTGAGTTTAGAAAAATGAGTAGACACTGTCTCCAAGCAGACAGTGTCATGGTAGGGCATTCCAGTTAGAGGAAATAGCAAATGCAAAGGTGTAGCAGCAAATTAAAGACAATCTGATCATCTCTATGCCAAAGGCAGTGGGAGTGTATATCTGTGTAGGAATCCAGGGTGGATTCTCCATCTCTGAAGTTGTTTCTTACCTTGCAGACAGAAGTCTCTCTCATTTCCCTGGGGGCTTTCTCCAGCAGCTGTCAGAGCTGTCATCCACAGGATGTATGTTACTCTGGGCTGCAGGTTACCTATCAGATGTGAATTTGGAGGGGCCTTATAGGGAATTTCTGAAAAGAAGATAAAGATAAAGGAAGAAAGGCACATATTAAAGGGAATATTTGGATATAGGCTTTTACTCATTTTTCTTTGTTAATCTTTCATTTAATTTGAAAGAAAAAAACACATTGCTACTTTAAAATAGTCCAATTTCATTACTATTCAACACTTTATGAGGTCCTAGACACTGTCATTTATGGAGGCCCCACTTACAGCTTACAGCATATCAGAAGAATTAAATGTTTTTTTCTGTGGTAAAATCTTTTGAAAGAATTTTTATCAGTTTGCTTTTGAAATTATTTAGGTGTAGTTAACTCCTTTTATTTCCTATTGATTATAATGTTTCTGGCATTTACCAGGTATGTTTGAGAACTCTTGGGGAGGAAATTTAATGTACAAATTGTTTTCAATGGAATTTTTAAGAAAGCTAAGTTTAGCAATTAATGAAATAGATACTTGTGTTTAAGCAACATATGTTAATTTTGATTTTCCACTTTTTTTTTTTTTTTTGCAGGCTCAGAGTATTGTGCTTAGTGGGCTTAATATGATGATCTGCTACAATTTGACATAAAATCAAAAACCTAGAACAATGGTACTTAATATTAAGTTTATTTTGGCAGTTTTAGGCTAAATCATCAATTCCCTATGCTCTCCACACCCCTGCAGATTCTCAGCAGGGAAGATTTTTTTTTTTGAGCAAGGCACTGATGTTGTTTTTCTCCTCCAAGAAACATGACTGGGGTAGCCTTCAGTAAATAGGCAAACTTCTCCTCTGGTGATCTGCTGGGTGTGAGTTTGGCATGATCTCTCAAAAGCTGGGTGGGGAGACTATAAACCCAAGGCCAGAACTTCCGCAGGAGCCCTGCAGGCTTGCTCAGCTGACTTGTCAGCCTAAATTGGTGATCAAAGTGGAAACTAGAACTCAGCACTTTGTGCCTCAACATCATTTACTAGCTCACCAATCCCCAGAGCAAGTCAGATGATGCCCGTTTACTGAATAATTTATTGAGCATCTGTTCTGGACAAGGCACCAAATATACAAAGACACAGTATCTGCTTCAGAGAGCTCACATCTAGTGGAGAAAACAGACCCTTACACTCCCCACCCCTGCTTACTGTGAGTGACCAACAAGGTGGAGCCCTGTAATCTTATGGCCACTCCATCCAATGGGGCTGAAGTCTGAGTAGATCACTAAACAGTTGTGACTATCAGAGCAATTTCTGTATGTTACATCCCATTGAGAAAAAGTACCAGGTGGAAAATTCCCAAGCCTCCTTTAACATGATAAAATTGCTTGCACAGACTTACACTATATAATTAAACTAAAAAAATATCTTTCCTTATTCCAAAGACAAGGGATTAAACAATTAATTTTGGAGAAACCTTCTGCTCGTCTTGCTGCACCAAAGCATCAGGAAGCATCAGGGAATCTACCTTCTGTGTCAGGCAGTCTGAGTTCTGGGATTGAAATGAGATGTCAAAACAGTAGAGAAGGGATTTGAATGGTTTGCTGGGCCAAAATGTTTACACACACACACACACACACACACACACACACACACACACACACACACACACTGTATGTGAGGGGAGCAGTAAGGAGGGTGATGGTGTCAGCAGTTTGGTTGGCAAACTAGTTTGAGTTGAGTAATGGGAGAAAGAAATCCTGCAGGAAATACCAGTTCTGCTGCCTAGGTCTGGGCTGTGATCTCAGGCACAGATAAAGGGGGACATTCGATCCTTGGCCATCTGAAACTTTAGGCTCAGGGTGGTTAAAGGACAAAAGCACCAGTTTAGGAAGATGTGAGTGTTGTCAATCATCTGATAGGCACTGGATAAGAAGGTCAAGTGGTATCAGGCAATACAGCTCCATTGTTATTGAAAATGACTTTTTCCCTACCAGTCTTCATTGGTTTAACAAAGTACAGGGCGGTAATCACCCATTTGTTATTCAACAAGGACTGTTTTTATTAAGTACCTACCGTGTGCCTGGCTGGATTATAAGTACAGGGGAGACAGTGGTTAACAAAGTGCCGTGGTGCTGCCCTCATGATGCTTAGTCTATGGGCAAAAACCGCTGAGTGGTAACCAAGTATAATATGTGCACCAGTAGAGCAGTGCCCTTGCCATTGGTGGAAATGGTGGTACCCACACTTCCACAGGAGAGGCTGTGCACCAGAATCACCTGTGGAATGTACTGCACTGCAGGTGCCTGAGCCCCATCCCAGTTCTCCCCCCATTCTCTCCTCCCAGGCTGGCTAAGTGCTCCTGCATGTGCTGTTAGTACTGGGGTTGGGGTGGACGGTGCCACAAGACTGGTAAGAGAGGGCCCCTCCCCCGTGGAACTCCATCCTCCTGCTACTGCTGTGGTGCCTCTCTTTCTTGGGGTCTTTTGCCCTCAATCATCTGCCCTCTATCACTCTCATATCATTTTTGTTTTAGAAGGCAGTGTCACTTGCCCTCATATGTGGGATCTGAACAAGGACCGCTGGCGTCCCAAGCCAGCTCTTAACCACCGCGCCACTGGGCCGGCCCTGCCCTCTGTCATTCTCTAGAAGCTGCACTTGTAAATTCACCTCTGATTCTGATTGCTTAATGCAACAGATAGTTGTCATTCCTTGATTATAGCAATTACATCACTTTTGTGTACTTTTCCATCTCCTGCAATAGGATGTGAGCCCTGTGAAGATAGGGAACGGGTCTTATTCATTGATAAGTGCTTAATGAACAAAAGGAGAACATTTGGGCCAGCCGAGTGGCGCATTGGTTAAGCGCCGGTTTGGGAAGCCAGTGGCCCCGATTCGGGTCCCACATATGAGGGCCAGTGACACTGCCCTCAAAAAAAAAAAAAAAAAAAGAACATTTAATCCACACCAGTGTAAAAAGGAACTTTGAATCTGGACTCCTTTCCTTTTAACTTATTTTACAATACCCTCATGTAGACCTTCAGTTCATATTTGGGGCAAAAAAAGATGTCGT
This sequence comes from Aselliscus stoliczkanus, assembly GCA_033961575.1. Taxonomy (NCBI): domain Eukaryota; kingdom Metazoa; phylum Chordata; class Mammalia; order Chiroptera; family Hipposideridae; genus Aselliscus; species Aselliscus stoliczkanus. The sequence goes on from CM066730.1 coordinate 131,425,225, forward strand.
ATTTCGACCTCTTCAAGAGCAGCTTTAAGACCCAAATAAGCATGTTCATCTGTCAGGTTGTAAATAGACATCTTGGTTTTAAACTCTGCCAAAATGAAAATTGGGGGTGATGGAGGATTTGAAATGGCTCACGAAGAGGTCAACTGATTCATCACTTTTTGGGGTGCTTTTCAGAACTGACTTTCCTTGACAGGCCCAGTGGGAAGCAATTATATTCAATGATATATTCTGTTTATCAAGGGTGCATTAGTTAAGTGAATGACTGTAAGGCCTTATAATGGAATACTAGGGAGCTATTAAAAAGAATGAGGCAAATCCATATGGACTGATATGGAAAGATCTCCAGTGTGTATTACTGAGAAGTGAAAGCAAGGGAAGATCAGAACACAGATGACTATTCTAAATAATATGCTTGTATATGCATAATTTTTTCTCTGGAAGAACACATGAAGAACTACCAAGAGCCTCACTATAGAGGAAGGGATAATTTCGATTTTATATCTTACTGAACTATTTGAATGTTTTTTACCATGTGCAAGTATTATTTATGTAATACAAAAAATGAACTAGCTTCAAAAGTCCTAACTTAGAAAAGCAACACTGCAGATCTTCTGAGGTCAAGAGAGAGGACCGACTCGTAAAGTTTCCCAGGTAAAAATCACTCCTGCCAGCAGCACTCTGGCTCCCACATCTGGGGGGGGGGGGCGGGGGTTGTTACACTCTTCTTAGACCTATTAGCTCCCATGAAGGAACAAAAATGTTGCTTCTTTATGATAAATTCTCTTGGAAGAAAGCAAGCTGCCTATGAAATAAGGAGAAGGGGAAGCCAGGAAAAAAAACCCCAAAAACTCTGAATAAATCAAACATGAGAACATCAAATCTGGCAAGTGACTTGAGCTGCTACATGAATGAGGGATCCGTAAAGTCATTTGAGATAATGCTCCAGCCAGAATTTAGTTTAACTGCTTTAGTCTTATAGTTACAGAATAATTATAGATCATAAGGAATTAATTACTTAAATTGTATTGTACTTTACCCATTTTGAGGGGAAAATAATATGCTATGATGGTATTTGCAAATGTGCAGACTCAAAAGTTCTTCAAACACATTCCTTGTAAACCTCAAGGATCTATATAATAGTACTGAAGTGCCTTTACTGCGTTTTGAAATGTTGTCTTCCCATATGAGTAAGCTTAAGAGCCTAGTCCATTGTCTTCATTTCTTTAATTTGCTTGGCACATGTGTGTGTTTAGATGTCTTTTATATTTCTTCAATTAATTTCACAGTATTATTGAGCACCTACTAAGTGCTAGGCATGGTATGAGCACTTTGTTTACGTGCATACATTTGTGTTCTCCTAGCATGTGAACAAGAAAGGTCCCACCGCATTCGTTTGTCACACATACCACAAAGTTGAGGCTGGGAATTGGAGTCCGATTCCTTCCAGTATATCCGATAATGGAGGATGCAGCCCATTTGCTCCTGGACTGGAATTTCGTCCCATGAAATTAAAATGCTCCTCTTTTTTTCTGTGATGGCATTAATGTAGGGGCCACTCAGTGGTGCTGTAAAGTAGAACACAGGAGGCTTTTACCACCCTCCAAATCCAAATCATTAAAGCAAAATTTTGCAAAAGGTCCCAAAACTCACCTTTGTGTTTAGAGTTACCGCGGGTGGAGTTGCATCCTCCCTGGTCCCCAGACAGTGCATGCACGCGGATTTCGTAACAGATGTAGGGTTTTATGTTCTCTGCAAGGAAAAGGCAGTTCTTGTAATGGGTGTGGCATCACATGTGAGTCACTAAAGAAGCCATTTTAATATCTGATACAGATGCATTCAAGGCTGTCTTTTTTTTTTTTTGTCTCTTAGTTTGAAGATGGTTCAAGTACAATCTGGACTGAGGGTGAGAGGATGACTTAAGTTACAAAATCTCAGCATCCTGTTTGCCATGGCACTGGTTCCTGGAAGCCACTGCTCCCAACTCCCAAGTTCACCTCATGATGAACAAATAAGCAAAGCTCAGCTTCTTTCCAGGATCATCATAATTAAGGAGACAAAAGCTATTCTAGCTCCAACAAGGATTTCAATATAACCACACGGACAGCTTTGGAAACAAACAAAAAAACCTTTGGCTTCTACAAATCAATCATTTGCCCTTTACAGAAAAGAGGCTGGGGTTTTGCAGGCATGGAACCTGGAAGGCTCTTATGATTCCATAGATGCCTATCAGGATCTGACAGGACAGCACAGAATGACAAATCTGGGCGAGACTAACCAGGGCATGCTCAGCACAATCTGACCCCTCATTTCTTTCCCTCTACCTTCCACCACCATGTTCTAGTTAGATCTCAGCTGCTTCCCAGCCTGGAAGATTCGGAAGGTACCTAGGAATGTTAATGCTCCTTCTAGCTTTTAAAGTGCCACACTTTGAAATGTTCCATCAGTAAGGAGGTTTACTGACAAGCTACTCTTCCTTGCCCAAACTCCCTGTTTCCATGATCTCTACTTCCTCTCAAAGGCCCTCCTTGTAGCTACTGCCCACTACATATCTTTAACTTCCCAGTGAAAATTTAAAGGAAAAAGAGAGATAATCCCTACTAGGTAACTATAGTATCATGTTGTCAAAGTAAAAACTCTCTCCCATACTGTTTAATGCCCTGACATAGGCAGATCTGGTCTCCTACCACTGACAATTGATTAGGATTTAACATTTTCTCTTTGGGAAGAGGAATTTTGCATCCCAGAATAATTTACTAAATAGTGTGTCTTTTATATGAAAACCCATTATCTCTTAAATATTCTAGCAAATAGGCAGCATATAAAGCTCAAACACATAACCAGGTTTGTCAGCGAGACCATGAGGAGATACAACTGAAGGCCGTGGGTGAGTTCAAATTCATATTCATTAATCAAGTGAAACGGAGAAAAGGATGCAGTCGGTTTAGTCCAGGAATCCAAAGATTCTTCATGGGTGGCATCCAGACCCAGAAGCCCCAAGGGCATCATGGGATATGGAATCACACTTCATTTGGGAGGGGCTAGTGCCTGGCTGTTCTGCCACTAGTCCTGGGAGGACCCAGCCAACCACTGTGCTGTGTGGAGGTGTGGGAGTTCCACAGGAGCTCATTAACCAAATGCTTTCATTGCATTTTGCATGCAAAAATGCCGGTTCAGGGTAGAGGCCTTGGGAACTGATGAACCAGAAACAGGACTTCTTGTGAATAACTGAGGAAAGAAAATGTGGTCCACGACTTAGCTGACAGGTCCCTTTCCGGAAAGAGCAGAAGTCTAGCAAGCTTGTTCCCTGGTTCTGACCTTAAGGACTCCTGTCTTACTGGTTAATTCTTATACAAACACCCCTTCATCATGTCCGCTCCCCACCTCAAAAATTCCTTAGCCCTGCTGCCCAGTGGCTGCAGCCCACACTCTGACTTTCATTTCTTTCTTCAGTCTGGCCCCAACTTCCGGCTCATTTCCCAGGACTCCCATACATACAAATATACCTGGCACCCTTGGGCAAAGGCTCCATCTCCATATTTATAAACCATCTCCTAGGTGGATTTTCTGCAGAAAGCTAATTTCATCTATTAAGCGTGGGAGAAGACAAACACTAAATGATCAGTAATAAGGAGTAATCATAGAGAAAGCATGAGGGAGTGTGCAGAAGAGGGTCCAAATAGCCTAGGCATCAGGGAAGGTTGCCTAGACATGGCGATGTCTACATATTTGTAAGAGGAGTGGCTCTATATGGTCAGAACCATTTTCATTCAGACAGGACAGGGCTGATCACCTCTAGCCTAGGCCCCACCAACCCACAGTCCGGGAGCTGGACTGTATTCTGGCCTAGTCCAAAACACCCAGATGCTGAGGATGTGATGGCAGAGTCATCTTTCTGACTGGAGAGGGCCATTTTGAAGTCATGGTAAGTGTGAATTACTTAATTTTTTAAAAGAGTTTATTTCCAGAATATAACATCAACACAAAGTAATAGTTAAAGCCAAGTGTTTTCAAATAGGAGAATAACTGTAATTAATAAAATAATGATTTTATTCAAGTGAATATTTCTAAAATGCTTAAAAACATTTTAGTTTCCTAAATATGGAAAACATTCTCTCTTGTCATCTATGTTATGCTATTTGTGTAGCATCCCACAGACTTTCTAAAAGGAAGGAACTGTACGGGCTATATGATTCAAACTATCTCACAGGGGTAAATCCTAATACAGTTTATAATAAGCACTTACAATTTGGTAGCAGCTTAGCGTTCACTACATGCCTTTTCCATCCACTGTTTCATCTGATTTGATGGGTGTAACAACCCTAAAGGAAAATTGATTCTACTACAATAACTCTAGGGACAATCAATTGTCCACTTATAGACCATAACAGGTAAAGAAAGTGCTCTCAAAATTGAGCTGACATATCTGCCTTCTTATAATGTCCATGCAGGGGCCTTAGTTTTACCTTCCAGAACAACAAAGGACACAGACTCTTTCTCATGTACACATCAAAGCCAGCAGCAGTCATCAAACTACTCCTCCCCATTTAGAATTCTCTTCCACAGGCTAAATGCTTTCTACATCAAAAGTTCCAGAACCCAGTGACTTGCTTGCCTTCCTCTGTTGCTCACTAGGCAGCAATCTCTCTAAGTGTAGGGATTAAAACTGAACACAACCCAGGAGCAGGTTGAGCAGCTAGACTCTAAAAGAGGCACATGGCTAAGGACCAGGTCATATATTATCATGCGGTGTGCTGTTTATTTCATCTGTGTAAATCCTGTTTCCTTAAGCAGGGTGTGTGTGTCCTTCTGAACAGGTGTTATAATTGTCATGGCGTAATGGAAATATTATGGGATTTAGAGGGTGAAAACCTATTAAAATCTTAGGTCTGTTACAGATAATAATAATGATAGCTAAATTATCGAGCACTTAAAATGTGTTCCGCATTGTTCAAAATGTTTTTTTCCGTATTAATTCAGTTAGTCCTCACAATAACCCAATGAGGTAGGTAATATCCTTATTTTACAGATAGGAAACTGAGGCACAGAGAGGTTAAATAATTTGCCCTGGATCACACAACCTAGTAAGTGACCGAGCCAGAACTCAAACCTGGGTAGTCTGGCTGCAGAATTAGCACTTTTTAAAAATTTTTTTTAGCTGAGCCATCCTGCCACCTGTTGGCAGCTCAATGGCAACTCAGCTCGGGCTGGCATCAAATCACCATTGCTTAGAGCTCAGCTCACACTCTTGAGTGAGCTCTTAACCAACTGAGCCACTCGGCGAGCCCCAGAACCAGCACTTTTAACTAGTATGCTGAACTTACACTTACAAATGACATCGACTAAGTTCTGTCCATTTAAATATATTTTCAGATGTTTTCAATCACTTGATTGTAACCACAGACAGATTTGGAATATGAGGATTAGCAGCACCAATTACCATACAGATAATTCTGGATTTATTGTTGCACAAAGAATAAGTAGCAGAATTGGGAATGAAAGATGTCCTGGTTTCTTCACCTATATAGTCGGCATGACAACTTTTGCCACACATGATTGTTCTGGGATGTAAATGAACTCCCAAATGTTAGGCGCCCATCACACTGACTGGTTACTACGCACCTCTCAGCCATGCTTGTTTGGTTTAATTATTCAGTCATGTTATACAGCACTATGCCAAACACATGGATTTTCCATAAATACTAGAGTTTTTAGTCAACTGGTTGGTCTTCTAGGGCTGCAGTGGTGTATTTTGAGGTGCTGTCATGATGGACCCTAGGCCATCACTATCCCCCTTCTCATGCAGCTACCCGTAACTGAGGGCCGAGTTTTGGTGTCCGGCCTGCAAATTCCTCAAACAAATGTGAATTTAATAACCCTCCAGAAAGTAGGTGAACAATTAAATACCTGAAATAGAAGCAGACACGTTGTAGGAGGGACTCTGTAGCCAGTTTAGAGGGGGCTGCAGGATGGCCCCTGGATGGAGCTCCCTCCATTCCACCACATACTCCCGGACAACAGAGGCAGCTTTCCCAGGAGGCTCCCACGTCACCACAATGTTGTCACCTTGTGATTCTGCAGAGACCTGGCCAGGAACCAGCAACTCTTAATGGGGAGAAAGGGGGAGGGACAGCAATGAGTCACAGTGGATAAAGTTAAAAAACACAACAACTCATCATAGCAAAATTTTAGGAAGGACCAATTTCTTTTTAAGGACGTCAAGCTCACAGATTTAAGTTTATCCTATTTCTTAGTTCTTGGAGAACTCGCATCATCAGCTCACACAAGGACCTTGTGCAGTGCTATTAATATTTGTAGAATTATTTTCCCCTTCATTTTTCCATTTCACTTTCCATTTCTGTGTCCCCAAAGGTACCTAGTGAATGTTAATATTCATCCTTCTAATCCACCTTCCACATGTTTATTTTGACATATGTATACATGAAAATTAATGTTGCTTTGTGCTTGTGTGTTGTATTTTCATGAACTGTATTAGGAGTAAATCTAATACTTTTTCTAACTATTTTTTCACTTAACATTATATTTCTGGGATTTATCATCTATCCTGCTGCTATAAGTAAATCCAGCTCATTCCTTTAGACTACTGCCTCAACCCCTTCTTTGAGTCTCCAAGTGACATGCAGGAGGTTCCCTCCAACTCTTTACTAATGTGGATGAAAAAGGGGTGCTGTATTAAACCACAGATTCCTAACTGGGCAGGTCCTGGTGGGTAGGCATGCCCAGGCCTATAACTTAAGTGAAAGGTTTTTAATCCAACCCTGTCGTTGTTCTTCTGCATGTAAGCTAACACACCTTTGGGATGCCCTTTGAAGGCATGAGCACCCTTAAGAAAACACATAATCCTCTAATCCAATTCCCGCCTTGCCTTCTCATACCCTCATGAAATCTTCCTTACATTCTCTCCTTAATTTCAAATGCGTAAAAGAAGCTGCAAAACTGTTATTCTCTGGAGCTTGCTGTCTGGCATGTGTTATCAGTGTGGCTCAAATAAACTCGCATAAAAATTCTCTACAGGTTTGGATGTTCTCACGTCAACACTAACACAAACAAGAATGTCATGAATATTCTCTTGCATATTCTCGTATGTGCCTGTACAAGTGTCTCTGGATACAACGGGGGTGCCAAAAAAATGTATATAAGTGGTCACTTTGGTCAACGTTGCTCAAGCTGTAGTTTGCCATAATCAGAATTGTCTGGACACTGATGGGAACCACTTTGAGCACCTCTTGTAATTGCAGAAGTCAAATGTGACTTGTGTTCACCTTTTATTATTGGTATATTTTGAGTATTACAATTTTAATAGTTTTCTCCTTTCTTAAAATGTGTATACATTTTTTTGGCACTCTCTGTATATGCACAGAATTGCTCAATTATAGAGTAAATGACATATTTCACTAAATATGGCCAGACTGATCTCTATAATAGCCAATCAGTTGACATCCCAACAAGAAAAGCTTGCGAGTTCTCATTTCCCCGCCAACACTTGGTGTTTCCTAACTTTCTAATTTTTGCCAATCTGGTATGTGCAAAGTGGTATTATTGAACTGTAGTTTCAATTTCGTTTTCTGGTTTCTCATGAGACTGAGCCTCTCTTCACATATTACTACTGGTCATCTGACTTTTCCCTTTCTGTGAAATGCCTGTTTATATACTTTGCTCATTCTTTTTGTTTCCTGTCTTCTCTCTGATTTGCAGAAATAGCTTTTATTGTCTAGATATTAATCACTTGTCAGTTTTCAATACTAAAAATATCTTACGCCAGTCTTTCAACTCTCTGATAACTTTATGATGTTCCTATTGGCTTTTAGTTTTACCTTTTACATTTATAATTTTAATCCAAATCTAGCTGAAAGGTGTTTTGTTTGTTTGTTTTTTAAGGGAATAAATTTTGTTATTTTTTTGTCCCACACAATGGATCAGTTTTTCCAAATGTGATACCATCCCTCATATACATCAAGTTCCATATATTAGGGGGTCAGCTTCTTCCCAGAACACCCTGTTCACATTATAGGCTTTGTGATGTCTGACTACTTGGTTGGTAAAGTTCCCTCTTCATTTTGCTCTTCTTTACTCAAAATGGTCTTGGATATTTATAAAAATTTATTCTTCCATGTAGCTTTTAAAATTAGTTTATCAGAGTCCCTCTAAATTCCAGCTGGTATTTTTTTTATTGGAATTAAGATAAATTTTTAGTTTAATTCAGGGAGAAGTGATACTGTTACAATGTTATATTTCTCCATTCATAAATATGCTGTTTCATTGAAATTATTCAGCTCTCCTATGTCTTTTTATGGAGTTTAAAAAATTCTTCCGTAAAGTTTTCATGTATTTTTTGTTAGGTTAATTCCTAGACATTTTATACTTTCAGTTTGCTATATATAAATGGCATCTTTTTTTTTTTTTCATTAGTTTCAGGTGTCCAAAACAATGTAACAGTTATACATTTACACTTCTCATAAAGTGATAACGCCCCCCAACCTACTACTCCTCTGATATCGTATAATCGTATATATCTGTTATAATCCCATTGACTATCTTCCCTATGCTGTACTCCATATCCCATGAATATATATATTTAATTATAGTTGACATTCCATATTATCCAACTTCAGCTTCAGGTATACAGCGCAGTGGTCAGGCATCTACACAGTCTATGGTCTCCCTAAAAGGTCCAGTGCCCACCTGGCACCCTAAATGGCATCTTGTTTTCTACTGCTTTCTCTACTGTTAATTTTTTGTGTATTATTCTTACTTCTGGCAAACCTGCTAAACTCTCTAATTAGTTCTAATCATTTGTCTATTGCCTTGTTGAATTTTCTATGTAATAATCTTATTAGCTGCATACTTAAAGTATTTCTTTCTTCCAGTCTTTAAATTAAATCTCTTATTTCCTTTTTTGTTTTTATTTTGTTGCTAATTTTTAAAGAGAATGTGCCTGTGTATCTTTATTAAGATGACATTTGCTCTATGTTTTTGCTAGAAAGTCTTAAAAAACTTAAAAGCTTTGTATTCATAGTTTTCATATAGGTTTTATGTATATAAAATACTGTTTATTTACTGAAAACTTTTAAAAACTAAATCCTTTTGTACATCTATTAAGAACATGTGTATTTTTTCTCTTTCAGTATGAATGTAGTGAATTACACTGATACATTTTTCTGGTACTGCTCCATCTTTATACTCTTAGGATCAATCCTGCTTGGTCATTCTGTGCTATCTATGAGTATCTATCTATCTATCTATCTATCTATCTATCTATCTATCTATCATCTCACATACTTTTTAAAAAGACTATTTTCTAGAGCAGTTTTAAGTTTACAGCAAACTGACCAGAATGCACAGAGATTCTCCATATACCCTTCCCTAACCCCCTCCCCACAACCTCCCCACTACTGACATCCTGCATTAGAGTGGTACATTCTGTAAGATTCTTGATAAATATTTTCAAGTATGTTTTCTCTTTCATTTACTTTTTTTCTCTTACTGGGACTCCTTTTAGGTGGTTGTCATTACTTCTGTTTCAGTTCTTTCAGTGTTTTAAGTGTTCTCGTTTTTTAGTTTCTTTCTCTGTTTTTATGCCTTTTGGAAGAGTTTCTCATCCAATCTTCCACTCCCTCATTCAATCTTCAGATGAGTCCTTTCTGCCATCCAGTCCATTGGCTGAGTTTTTCATTTGAACAATTAAACTTTCATTCTTAATCTCTTTATATGGGGCTTCTTCACAACCCTGCACACCTCCACTCCCTCACCTGGCTAACACCAATTTGTCTCTCCCTACTCCGTTCACGCGTCACCTCCTCTCCAAGCCCATGCTTCAGCTTTTCTCTGTTCCCAGAGCTCCCTGTGCATAAGTCTAATCTCCCACTTATACTGTACTACAGTTTACTTGCTTCCATGTCTACCCCTCCCATTTGAGTACATATAACTGGAGGACCTCAACAGTACATTTTACCTATTGCTAAATTCCAGTTGCCTAATACAGTATATGCTCAATAAAGGACAGTTGAATGAATAAAGAGGACAACTCTAAAATAATGAATGTGTCTTTTTTTTTTTTAGAGGGCAGTGTCACTGGCCCTCATATGCGGGATCTGAACCGGGGCCGCTGGCGTCCCAAGCCAGTGCTTAACCACCACGCCAATCAGCCGGCCCTGAATGTGTCATTTTGAGAAGTTGTTACCAAATCTAAATAAAGAACCTGGAACGGGCCTACAAAATTCATGAGCTTTGGGGCCAGCCGAGTTGCGCGGAGGTTAAGTGCTGGCCTGGGAAGCCAGCAACCCCAGTTCAGGTCCCACATATGAGGAACAGAAACACTGCCCTCAAAAAAACAAAAAAAAATTTCATGAGCTTTATATCCCCAAGACTCATCTGCAGTGAGGTTTGAAGAAGCACGGTATTCCATATTATATTTTAAAAACAGCAGGATACCAAACAGTGGTTTGAGTTTAATTTCCCCCAAAGAATTCACTTTAAAAATTACACATGTAGTATTTACCCACTGAAGAAAAACCTTAAAAACATAAAAAGAAAAAAGGAAGGAAAATCACCTATAGTCCCATGATGCAGTGATGACCTCTGTCAACATCTCCATATAGATTCCGCTAGATTTTTTTTTACTATGTAAAAAATGTGCACTCATGTAAATACGAATTTTAAATGACATCGTCCTGTATACACTATTGGAAGCCTACCTCTTTACTTATGATGTGCATCTTTCTTTGTCAATAAAAACATAGCTTGAATGCTAGTAGTCTGGGATTAAGGCAGGCGAGAGTCAGGATATATTAAACCAGTTCATCCTCTGTTATTTTATATTTAGGTTGTTTGTGGTGTTTCACTATTTCAAATTTTTTTTTTCAACAAACATATTTTTGCCTGCATTTTTAAGCATTTATCCTATTATTTGCTGAGGATACATTTCTTTTTTTTTTTTTTTTTTAAAGATTTTATTGGGGAATTGGCGGAGGGGAACAGCGTTGGGAAATCGGGGAAGGGGAACAGACAAGTTGCTGTCCTTTTGTTCCCCAGTCTAGCTGCGGAGGATGTTGCCTCACTGTTGGTATCGTCATTGCGCTCTTCCCGGATGAGGCAGATCGGTCGCTGGCCTCTGGATGTCGCTCACTGCGGCTATTGGCAGCTCACTCTTGGCTGCCAGCCGCTCACGCTGGCTGCGGGCCACTCACTATAGCCCACGGCAGCCCACACCATCACCGGGGCTCGCACAGCCCAGCTCCAGGTGGAGCTGTTGTTAGCTGTAGAGGGCAGTGTCACTGGCCCTCATGTGGGATCCGAACCGGGGCCGCTGGCATCCCAAAACCAGCGCTTAACCAATGCGCCACTCGGCCGGCCCGAGGATACATTTCTAATGGTAACAATTCTTGGTCAAAAGATATGTTCATATTTAGTGTGTTACATATGACCAATCTGTTCTTCAGAGAGTTGTGCCAATTTACACAGACACCAGCATGATACAAGAGTACCTTCCATCACCACACCCACCATCTCAAAAAAAAAGAAAGAAAAGAAAAAAAAAAAAACAGAAGAAAAACAGAGAAAGAGAGAGAGTAGAGAGAGAGAAAGAAGGAAAGAAAAGATTGTATTTTCCTCACGCTCTCACCAATATGGGTTATACTAATCCTATTTAATCTTTCTCAGTCTTATTTGGTTTCTCATGTGTTTTTCAAAATTTACATCTCATTGATTGCTAGTTAGGCTGAATATATTTTCATATCTTTATTGCTCCTTTTATATTTATTACTTGAATTTCCTGTTCATATCCCCTCATCTCTTATTTATTTTAAAAAGTTAGATAGATAATCCTGGTTTTGCCAAAAATGTGATACTTTTCTTAAATTGCTATCCATATTTTTAAAGATTTAGAATGCTTTTAAAATTTTTACTTTATTATGCAGAGTTTAAGCTCTCTCTCCTTTTTCCCCTCCCCGCCCCCCATAGTTAATCCATCTTTCCTTTCAGGTTTCTGCCTTACGTACCTACCCCAGAGATTACCAGTTGCTTACCAAAAATTCTTGCCTTACCTTCTTTAGCAAGAGAACACTGCTGCCTGAAATATATATCTGAGCCTCCTTTGCAGCTGCCTGTGGCTGGGTGACCAGTTAGAGTCAATGACCCACAAGCGTGTTGTGTGAACTGGGCAAAGCTCCTCAAGAGTGAGGGGTGAGCCCTTCCCCCTTCCTTTCTGCTGCCTAGATGGAAATAGCCAGAGCTCTGACAGCCATCTTGGACCATTTCCATCTTGAGGAAGCCAACTTGGCAGAAGGAACAGAAAGAAAGAGCCTGGAGTCCTGATGATGTCACAGAGCTGTCCCACCAGCCCTAGCCTGTCTACCTCTGGATTTCTTTCATGTGTGAGAATAAATAAATCACTGTAGTCAGGCCTCTGTAAGAGCAACCGTTCCTCCTAAGAGCAATTCCTAACTCATAGACCAACCCAAGGTTATATCAATATTTACTTGTATTTTCTTCTAGCTATTTTCATGGACTCTATTATCTCTGTATTTATAAATGTGTGACTGAAAAGATACATAACCAAGGTTTAACAGTGTGTATAAAATAATCATGTTTTGGTAGAAGCTTCTTTGAAATGATGATTGCTAGGCTTATATGTAGATAAAATTGTTATGCTGAATTTTAAGCAAGAATCTTCTGTAGTTTTATTTTATTAGGCATTTTTGGAAAAAGTCAGCCGGTGATCTTGACATGGAATCCTTTTATAACACAGATCTTAAGAAATAGCATTAGTATCCATTTTCTGACTAATTATGGGCTTTTATTCAGAGAAGTTAGTTTTCAGAGAAGGCAACTATAAAATATGTACAGCTATTTGAAAGGTTTTCAATGTAGATAATGGGATGCATATATAAATTTGTGTACCTAAAGAGCTGTAGTACAGAAAAATTTGCTATAGTTTCATTTTAGCCAGAATTTCATTTTAATGCTATTGGTTTTAATATGTTTTGACTGTATGTATAAGATGTTTTTTCTAGAATTTGACAGCACATATTATTCTTGCTCCTGGAAAAATTAGGCAGATATTAGGGTTCAATGTAATGCAACTAACATTTCCTTAACTAACATTTATTAGTGAAATATTAGTTTAACATAACACCTGCTCTGTATTAGTCTCTGTATTTAATCTTACAATGACCTGCAAGGCAGATAATATAATCCCTACTTCAGAGAGGAGGAAATTGAAGCTCAGAGGTGTTAATTCACTTGTGCAAGGCCACTCATAGTCTGATTGGAATAAACAGCCTCTGGAAGCTGTTGACTCCAAAGTTTAAATTCCTATGCTACTCATGCCAGGCCCTCAGAGGAGCCTGCAGAAGATAAGAGATGAGTAAGATACAGTTTCCCACAGGCGACATTAAAGAAAAGTCGGTACTTACCGGCCACACATAGGTCTGTTATGTTAATGCGAGTGGGCAGAGAACTGCCTTTTGAGTTCACAGCAGACACAGCCACAGCCCACTTCTTCATTCTGGGAATGACCCAAGTCCAGGAGGTATGCTCTGTGATGTTCTGTGTGACTTTCCCTCCTGCCACCTCCAGCAAGGTCACCTGATAGTGGAGGATTCTTCCTCTTGCTTCTGACACACTCAGATTCTGCAACAGAAATCATCCACTTACTTTGTGGGCTCAGACGCTGCCAATGGATACTTTATGCCTGGACCTCACGGCTCCCTGCAGCCGGAAGCTACAACTGAGTGACCTTTTCATTTATATCTTCTAGTCTCTGCCACTGTACACTTTATGCCTCTGCACACTCCCACCATTTACAAAAAAAATACTGCTTAACATTTTTTAAAGCTAATTCTTAAAAACACATTGATTTTCCTTTCTTGCTTCAAAATGAAACTTCCTAATAGTAGAAAACTCAATTACATCCAATAGAATTCCAGCTCTCCCAATCATCAGCTGTGTGACCCAGGGCAAGGCATTCAGTCCATTTTGAATCCCCATTTCTAAATTTGTGACACATACTTGTATCACTTCTTAAGAAGAAAGTGCAATGCTGCTCAAAAATCAAAAACAAGATTTTTCAAGCGCTCAACTAGTAAAATCCATACTTAGTGAATTGGATTAACTCTCTGTGCTAGGAAACTGAGACACTGTTTATAAATGTGTGACTAATGAATTGTTGGAACTGCAAAAACTCTAATTGAGATAATTTGGGAACAATCCCAGAAAGTAAGCAGAAAACTAATTATTTGTATTGTAATCCTATTTGGATAAGGATCATGGGAAACAGAAGCAATGAAAATGGAGAGCTGCCAAGGCCAGCCCTGGCAGTGCCCACCCATGCCTAGTGCAGGGAGAGGAAGGCTTAGCTCACCAGACTTAGGCATTACGGTTTTCTTGGCAAGGCTATTCTTTCCATGGGATGTGGGGTGGCCTCAAGCTGCAGAAAGATGCACCTTGGGACTGGCAAATCCCTCTTTCTGATTCCCTTCTCCCTAAGCAATTTTCTAATAATTGGGTTTCCTCTGCAGTTTATCTGTCAGGAGAGGCTGGACTAACGGGAACATCTGGTTCACTTAAAATTTGTATTTTTCACTTTAAGTGAATAAATTACTCTTCTGATTATAATTTGGCTTCCAGAGTAATTAGCATATTGAGAGAGAATGTTCCTATCTGCTGACTCAAGCCTTCTGGTTGGCCCCACAGCTGTATTTTTTCAATATGAATCAATCTATGAACATCCAGCTTTTTATTATATGTTAGTCTCTTTCAGCTTGATTAATGCAGGTCGTGTCTAGGTGCCTGTCTGGATCCAGCCCATGACTGGATCTTGAACCATGGTCAATGCACCAGCTTGAGTGCCATGTTGCTGAGAGTTCTTTTGGGTACAGTCATCCTCTCCCTAGAAGACATCTTTGTGTACTGGCAAGGACCAAGAAAATGAGCATTTCAAATGTCCGTTATAGGTCATCTCATAGGCCTGTGGTGTGAATTAAAATAAGTGAATGCTTTTGACATTGTGGTATTCTAAACTGTTGATAATAAACATGCCCTTTGTCAGAGGAGGAAAAAAAATAGGATAAATTAAAACAAAAGCTGGCTAAGGAAGACCATTTCCTCAGCTATCTGTCATTCTGTTCTTCCTATCTGTCTCCTCTGGAAGTCCACAGGTAGGACTATTATCCCATGCGCATCCTATGCACCCCCATCCTAAGGCACCCTCCAGAGTTAACTGAGTTCACCAACCTCCCCATTCTTGCCAGGGACCCACAGGGCTTCAGTTTCACTCTGACAACTAAGGAAACAGCCCTTTTGGAAAAAGCACCTTGCCAATCAGCCTTTATTATCGCTCTCTCTTCATCCTTCATAGATACCTCAGCAATCTCATTTGATCCTATAGTAGAGTGCTGACAGAAGGGGGGAAATGTCAAGTCATCTTGGATCCAGTGAACTTGCCTAGTGACTGCTGTGGAAATCTAGCTGATCACAGTGATCTAGTATACAGAGGTGTGGATCTGAAAGGTGAGCAAAGGTTCGCAGAGGGAAGTGAAGATCCTGGATCCATACCTTTGCATTTCCCCTTCCATATCCTATATTTTAGAGTTGAAAATATCAGTGAGGAGGTAAGGGTGGGGTTGAAGTAGTTAGACAAATAAATATGGTAAACTGTGAGTTATGCTTGCATAAAATGTCAAGCTCAAGTTTTGGGATAAAGGTTAACATCTCTCAGGTAATTGATCTCCTTAAATTAAAAAACAAGCCTAACTTGTCCAACAGGGTCCATGGAACAAAAAATTGAATAAGCCAATAGGAAGACAGGTATTTATCCAGTTGGGCTCATAGCAACTGAAGCAACTGTAAACAGTATAATTCGTGTGGTTTTTTTAAAAAAAATAGTAGCAACATAAAGTTTGCAAATAATGTATGTAATCCATCACCTCTGAATTACATTTGGCTCTGATGGAATGGAATATCACCACAGAACAGCAGAACCTGAAGCAATACTACAGATTAACAATTAATCCAATATTTCATTTTATCAATGGGGAAACTGAGTCCCAGGGCCTGAAGTGACTTGCTAAAATTAAGGACACTCATGGGATCCATGAAGGAGGTCAGGGTGGAATCCAGGGCTCCTGACTTCTAGACTAGTGACCCCTCTGCTCTGTATATTGGCAAGCCTGAGACAGTGAACTGGTAAGTGTGAGCCACCATGTTTCAGAGTTGGGATCCCCAGTCACTCTTCTGGCCCCAAGTTGCAAAGGAGCTTCTCTAACTGTGAGGTCGTGGTACATTCTCACGTTGAGCATCAACAGCAGACATGACGTCAACAATTTGGGGAAGGTGGAGATCCAGAATTCTTTCTTTTCCAGAGACAATAGCCCCTGAGTCACAAGGAGACAAGCTACAAACCCAGAAGTCTGTGACCCGAGGCGCCAGCTGGGTCTTTCCAGATGGACTTATTTTCACTCCAGTGTTTGTTTATTTGGGTGGGTGATAAGGAAGAAACTATCATTTATTGGGCCATACTATGAGTCAGGAGCTTTACAACTATTGTTACATTTAGTCTTTGTAACTCCCCATTCTGATGAGGGTGCTGAAGCTTGGAGAGGTTAAGAAACTGACCAGCAGCCACCACAGAAAAGTAACGTGAGATTTTAGTGCGCCCCCTGGTGGATGTGAGAGGAAGAAGATGTCTGAACTGTTGCTGGCATCCTTGGGAGGAGCTCTTGAAGACCAGATACTTCTTGTACATTCTTGGGCAGTGCTGAGGCTGGTCTCAAGCCACTGTTCCTACTGTCATTATTACCCTCTTCTATTGGTACGAGTATGCTAAAAAGGAAAGCTTTCCTATTGCCTCTCTCCTTCAGTTTTCTTTCTCTCTGTCCTGTGGGCAATGATTTATGTTTGTAAAGTTAGGCTTTCTGACTTAGGTTTGTCTGAGAAGCAAAGCGTGAACAGCTCCCTCATAAGCCCTATTATAAGAGTCCTGCTGCCTGAAAAGGCTTTCAGCACCAAAAATAACTTTGTGAATGTCATCCATGATAGGACAAAATCTAACACATTCAGGGCCCCTGTTTTTTCTTTGGTTTTAAAGTACATTGCAGATTGGAGGAATGGTGTTTCTGTAAATTGATAAATTATCTTTTTAAAACTTAAAAAAAAACCATGGGCAAAGGAAGGAAAAGAAAAAAATGAACATATGGGATTACATCAAACTTAAAAGTTTTTTCACAACAAAGAAAACCATCAATTAAACAAAAAGGATGCCTACTAAGTGGGAGAATACATTTGTTAACGATATATCTGACAAGGGGTTAATATCTAAAATTTATAAAACACTCATGCAACTCAACACCAAAAAAATCAAACAGCCCAATTAAACGATGGGCAGAGGATATGAAGAGATATCTCTCTAAAGAGGACATACAGATGGCCAGCAGGCATATGAAAAAATGTTCAACCTCACTTATCATTAGGGAAATGCAAATAAAAACCACAATGAGATACCACCTTACCCCGGTCAGAATGGCTATCATCAATAAATCAACAAACAACAAGTGCTGGCTAGGATGTGGAGAAAAGGGAACCCTGCTGCACTGTTAGTGGGATTGCAGATTGGTGCAACCACTATGGAAATCAGTATGGAGGTATCCCAAAAAACTAGAAATGGAACTACCTTTTAACCCAGCAATTCCACTCCTAGGCATTTACCCTGAAAAACCCAAGACACTAATTCGAAAACATATGTGCACCCCTATGTTCATTGCAGCGCTATTTACAATAACCAAGACTTGGAAACATTGAAATGCCCATCGGTAGATGACTGGATTAAGAAACTCTGGTACATTTACACAATGGAGTATTACTCAGCTATAAAGAAGAAAGAAATCATACCATTTGCAACGATATGGATGGACCTAGAGAACATTATGTTAAGTGAAATAAGTCAGTGAGAAAGACAAATACCATATGATCTCATATGTGGAATCTAAAGAACTGAATAAATGAGCAATGTAAACAGAAAGTCTCAGAGACACGGGAAAAACTGATGATTACTAGATGTGGGGGCGGGCATGAGGGATAAGGGGAAGGGATGAGACAACAGAAATTGGTAACTTCAATATTGCCACAGGGATAGAAAAGACAGTTTCGGGAATATAATCAATAATGTTGTAAATATTTTTTTTTTTTTGAGGGCAGTGTCACTGGCCCTCATATGTGGGATCCGAACCGGGGCTGCTGGCTTCCCAAGCAGTGCTTAACCACCACGCCACTCTGCCGGCCCTGTAAATATTTTTTAGGGGACCAGATGGACTCATGTCTTGTTAGGGTGATCACTTCATGGATGGTGTAGTGGCCTGACCACTGCACTGTACATCTGAAGCTGCCACTGAATAATTATATGTCAATTATAATTTAATACATATATAGTCATGGGATGTGGAGTACAGTGTGGGAATGGAGTCAATGGAAGTGTAATAGCTATGTATGATATCGGGGGTGAGGGGAGTGTATGGGGGACGGGGCAGTCACTTTGTAAGGGGTGAAAAAGACAACTACTGCATTGTTTTGTACATCTGAAATCAATAAAAAAAACTTAAGAAACTACTGTGCTTGTCATAAAGTAATATTGTACTTCTGAAATTCCCAATGGAAAAAAACAAACAAAAAATACACCAAAACAAAACCTGTCAGAGCATAGCCTATACCAAAGAAGAGGCTATAATCAAGACCCCTTGGATAGCTGGAGAACTTGAATACTGATTAGTCACAGCTTTGTCTGGGAAGACCTTTTTTCTGGGGTGGGGGGCAGATCCTTTGCTTTCCTGCTCCATCACATAGCAGTTGTGTGATCTTGGGCGAATTATTTTACTTCTCTGAGGCCCAGTTTCCTCAGGATAATTCTATATATGGCATAGGCTTATTGGAGGATTCAATGGGCTAATGGAAGTAAACTGTGTCAAACGGTGCTTGGTGCATGACAGATATTAAGACCCTGGGTGTGTTCCCTTCTCTCAGTTATTCTAATATAAAAATCATTCTAATTGACACTTTCTCCATCATACTCATATGCCTCTTCCATCAGTCTTGACTTGGCGTATACCACAGCTCTATATGGAGCTCACCAGTGTCATACAGTTGATTACAAAGTACATATAATTTGTGGGTTTAAATCTGAGTACCTTGATTTCAGAACTCATGTCTGCCTTCAGCAACCACAGGCCAAGTGAAGGAGTGTCTCAAAAGACAACCCTTATCTGGAAGTTTTAAAAATCACTGTATTGAAATGATCTATCTATGCATGCATCTGTGGTCCCACTAGCCTATCAGCTCATCATTGCATCCTGTGTCATGCACAATGTTTGCCTCCTAACAGTGACTTATCAGACACTTTTCACAATTCTCTCGTTAATCTTAACAATAAACTCATGTGGTATATACTACTATTATCTGCATTTTACTCAGGAGGAAAATAAGGCACAGAGAGATTAAGCACCTTGCTCAAGAACAAATAGCCATAAATAGCAGTAAAACTGGAACTTGAACTCAGGTAGCATAGCTCTATCTAGAGAATCAACTTTTAACCACTGTCATGCTAGCACTTAGACATTCCTCAGGTGTTTTGTTTCGCTGAACTGATTTAATTGATAGTCATACCTCCTGGTAGTTAACACACATCATTTCTATGTTGTGTTGCAGCTGGAAAAACAGCAAAATCATGGAAACTTTTGTAAGAGCAAAACTTGAACTCCCCTTCCACCTCTGTTTTCTATTTTCTGTTAATTCTCCGCTACCTACCCTCTTATCTTTGTCATTGACCCTGTTCTGCTATCCAGCCAGAAATCCCTACCTTATAGCTGGTACAATGTGTGTAAGTAAGCAAGGAAAAGTAACCTGTGCTTCTTGAAACTATCTTCTGAAATGCGGTGTCAGCCTGTGGTAGGACACGGTTTGGGAATGGAAAGGACAGAGCAGTGAACACCGGAATAAAAGTACTGAAATCTCGCCATCTGCTGCTTGTGTACTTAAATATTGATTCTGAGATTGGATATCTCCTATAATTTATACAAGGGCCTTGGGCTCCTGGCAGCCAGGCTTCTCCAGGGATTTACAATAAACTTTTGTCCTACATCAATATAAATCAGGTTACAAATTATACTGTCTACTTTTACTGAATCTTTTTCATATGAAGAGGCCAAAGAATTCATCCTTTCAGTGCAATGTGATATAGGCTGGAATGTTCTTCAAATGACATAGAGAAATATAGGGAGAAAGAGACAAAGTCAATGTGCCAAATAAGCTGCCTACAGTCCAGTCATCTTTCTGAGGCTGGTGTATGGGGCCTGTTATTTTCCCTTTCTTCTGACCTTCCGTGGTGGGAGGGTAGCTGTTTATTAAAATGAATGACTTCATTTAATAAATGAAAAAAAAACCCACCACATCTTTTCCTTACTTTTGCAACCAAGAGCTTCCCTAACTCTCTTCTGGGTTGCTTGTCAAAGCCTTAGAGCTGCACTGCCCATTACAGGAGGGAGCCACTGGCCGCAGGTAGCCGTGGAGCCCTGGAAGTGTGGCCAGTCTGAACTGAGATGTGCCGCTATCTGGAGGGTGAACTCTCAGCTACTGTGCTGGGATCATGCTTAGTAGACACCACCGTTTTCAAAGGCTTAGTAGGAAAAAAGAATGGAAAACAACTCATTAATAATTTAAAAAATCCCCATCACAGGCTGAAATGAAGCCATTCCAAATATATTTGGGTTAAATAAAATATCATTTTTAAAATAATTCCACCTGTTCATTATTATTTTTTCAATGTGGCTATGAGAAAATTCTAACTTGCCCATGTGGCTCGCATTTGTGGCTTGCTTGATATTTCTATGGGATGGTGCTTCACTGCAGTGATCTTTATTTACATGCTGAAACCATAGACCCCAGAGGGTCTCCTGCTAAATGTGCTCCCAGCCTATTCCTGGCTCACCTGTTCTTCTGGGCTCAGCGCTAGTATTGTCTCCTGAGAGGTTGTCTCTGACGCCTCTCCCATTCCCCTGCTCTACCGGGTGAGCCCAACCACCATCCCTCCAGCTGAACCTTGAACTCCTCCTTAATGCCCCAGTGCCCCCACCATCCCCTCTCCTGTTCCTCTCCTCCTGCTGTACTGTGAGTTCAAGGACATGAGGAATGGATTTGTCTTGTTCACGACTATATCCCTGGCATACTAATGAGTGGCTTTAATATATTTGTTTGCTTGAATGAATGAATAGACAAATTCAACTTCATTTACACAGATATTTCTCTTCCAGACCTGGCTTCAACCATAATTTCAGCAAGTTTCTGATTTGCTGTGATCAAGACAGTGAGAGGACTCTGAAGAAATGAACAGAGGAAACTGGTTAATGTGGCTTTACCCATTGTCATATCTTTTCATACATTATCTATCTATCATCTGTCATCCATCCATCCATCCATCCATCCATCCATCCATCCATCCATCCATCCATCCATCTATCCATCCATCCAAGGTAATTTTCTACTTAAAGAATACATGTGGTATTAACTGGAAGGAAAGTATACTGAACTCATGGAGTGAAATGCTAATCAAAGCAAACAGTATGAAACTTTGCACAGAAGGAGATGACAGAGGGAACTCCCTGAGGGAATGGATTGCTAAAAGCCCCCTGTGAAGGGCTCTCACACAAACAGCTTGTTTGTGACAGAGCAACAGTTTCTACTTGTTGGTGCATTTGCTGTTTTAACAATACCCAGGTATTTTGATTGTATTTCATAGATTACGTTGTACTTTTTGGCTTCAACAGAGAAAGTATATTTTTCCTCTTAAAAATAACTATCATAAAAAATAGTACAGGATATTTTTGAGGAAATGGGGCTATCAAGAGAAACCAAGGAGTAGGGAAATGAGTAATTATGTGGGAACCAGTATAACAAAGCAAAGGTCTCCTTCACTTTCATACACTCACATTCATACAGACACACACTGATATTTATACACATTCACATCCACACTGGTACCCACATACACACCTTCCACACCCTCACATTCTCTCACTGCTACAGTCTGAATATTTGTGCCCCCAAGATTCACATGTTGGAATCCTAATGCCCAGTGTGATGGTGTTAGGAGGTGGAGCCTCTGGAGGGTGATTAGATCATGAGAGCGGAGCCCTCATGAATGGGATTAGTGTTCTTATGAAAGCCGTAGCCCCTTCCACCATGTGAGGGTGCAACTAGAAGTCTGCAACCCAGAAGACGCCCTTCACCAGAACACGTGGCCACCCTTATCTTGGACTTCTGGCCTCCAAAACTTCACCAAATAGACTTCTGTTGTTTATAAGCCACCCAGTCTGTGATGTTTTGTTATAGCCATCTGAATGGACTAAGATATTCACATACATACACTTAACACTCACACATATATTCATATATACACACCCATGCTCACATCCCTCACACATTAGTCTCACACACCTTCACACACATACCCTTTGAATTCACACACATATACAACACACATACACATGCACACACATCACTCACATACTCACACACACTCACAATCACATGCATTCATACCCACACACACTCACCCCACACACACAGGGGCTCTGCCCATTCAGCTCCTGGTTGTTCTCCTGGAATGTAAACATCCTGCAAAAATGAAAGGTCATTCACATTTCCCCAACTGCAAGAGAAACGTGCTCTCACTTTGTTCACAAGGTAATGGGGTTTTACTTGGGGTTTCCTCTGGTGCTAAGACCTGAAATTCCCCTCTCTGCATTGTTGGGGTGTCCCCTCATTGGGTTTCCCAGTATTAATCACAGTTAAAAAAACAAACCCACCACACATACATCTTTGCTTCCTTTCCCCAGTGAGGTCGGATTTGGGCCCCACCACAAGGCACCTAATCTGACAGCAGCGTTTCTTTCTAGAGTCTAGTCTGACATTTAGACGAGTCCTTTGTGTCATGGCACCACCCTGTCAAATTCCCAAGCCTGCCTGAGGGTGGCCTGAGGAAGCCCCATTCATACTAGTAGAACAGGCATGGTTCCAAACAGAAGGGGCACTGCTTTCTGCCCGGGAAAGGCTCTCAGTCATAAGCAAGCATCATATGACCCCAAATCCTCTCATGAGGAATCACTTCCCCTCACCAGACTCATTTCGATGTTTGTAAAATGAGTGGGGGGCCTGCATACTGCTTCAATTCCCTTCGGCTCTAGTGGTCTGGGATTCTGTGGTTCTATGGTCCAGACAGGCCTGCTCATCTCAGTAGCTCTGATCAGTGTTTTGTTCCCACTCACAGCTGAGTGGCCTATTTGGGGCCACTGAAGCAGCCCAGGATTTGGGCAAAAGGGACTTCATCCTGTAACGGACTTGTAAAACTGAGGACTAGATCCAACCTTCCTTAAGGGGCCTCTCAGGCTGGACAGTCACTGGAGGTTTTAAAGATGCCCGTCATGACTACTACCTGGCATCCAGTTACAGAAGCTTATAGTATTTGCATTTTGGGGTGTCTTATTCAAGCCAGTTCCAGTCCAAAGCACCCACAATTCTGATTCCACAGAAGGAAAGCTTTTCTAACACTAAGAGATGCCGATCCCGGCATGGGCTGCCTATGAAGTGGCATCCTCCCTGTTTTAAGAGGATCCCAGCAGAGACATCTGTCTGTCCTGGCTGGAGCAGGTGCAATGTTTATGAGAGGAAAAGTGAACTAGAAGAGGATGCAAGTCCCTTTGAATTCCACAACCTCATTTTAGACCCTAAAGTTTGTGAGTATTAGGGACAGGATCAAAATGAGGAGCAGAGAAGCATTTGCATGTCCCTGTTTGCTGAGGCTTACCTGTGGCTAACTGCTTATTCTGACTTTGCGCTGAAGCTTGTTTCAGAGTACCATGATCACGCCTGTTCTAAACTCGCTCTGTTACAGTGAGAAGCACACAGGCACGACACTGGGTGTGCAGTTTTCACTGTTAGGATCAAAATTCTTGATGTAATACCATTTTATTTTTCTTTTGGTGGGACCAGTGATTTTTCTACGTTTGTGTCCTCTCATTTATAGGTCCGCACGATGGTCTTGTCAGCGACACAGATACCTGTATCACTAACCTCATTCTACAGAGAGAAACCCTGGAGTGGAGAGAAACAAATAAAATGGGACTAAAGCAGCTTATCTTTTCAGATCTCTGTTGAGGACATTTTGGGAAGAGGAATCTTTATGGGAGGAGGAATTTTGCTTTTCACCAGTCGCATACTTGTGAAAATGAAAACCAATAGCCAAGAATTGAGCTGGGTTCTTTTCTAATAGTCCTAACTATGACTGCTCTAAATTTCTTGCTTCGAGAATTGGCTTGCTCTTAAAAATGGCTTTATTTTGAAATAAATGTTAAGCTGATGTTTTAGTTTCAAAGTGAAGAGCTTGATTGTGACTTACCAAGCTGCTTATAGAAGTCTCTTATACCAGACATTTTGTGTGTGAGAAGAGAGGAAGGAAAAGAGGGAGAAAGCTCATTTCTTGCCTGGCTCATTTCTTAAATCTGAAGAAGATTGCAACTATCAAAACCTATTGTGCTAACCCCATCAGAGGGCTTTATATTCATAACTCTGACTCTTTTGGTTTCGTGCTCATTGGCTGTATCATTCCAAAACTGTTTATTTACCCTTAACTGGAAGGGGTGGAGTGAGAGGTTTGTGGGAACAAAGGAAGTAAGGAGGAGTAAAGCTCACCTGGAAACCTCTTATTATAAGCATGCCAATCAGTAGCTCAATTCAAATTGCATTTTCTTTCAACAAAGATGAGTCACGAGGCCGCAGAAAGTTCTGGATCATGCTTCAGTTCAAGCTCTGCACTTAGTAGCGAGGTGACTGTGGGAACAACTTCCTCTCTCTGACCCTCAGGTTTTGTATTTGTTAAGCGGGGAGGCCTAACTAGTACCTGCCTCCAAGGTTCTTGGAAGGATTAAAGGAAACAACAGTGCCAGCTTTCAGCACTTTGTGAAACTTTCACATCCTGTAATCACATTAGGTCACATTGTTTTCTGGAAGGTTGTGTAATTTACTACTGTTTACTATTATTTCCAAGGAAAAGCAGCTTTCCACTCCTATTTGTATTATTGTCTGCTATTATTTGTGTTCCTGAGGCAGGGCAGCTTTCTGTCCACCCTCTCCATTTTCAATGACTATAGAAAATATATTCCTAAATATCCACACCCGCAGATTTCCCATCTTTAATTTCCCCCAAACTGAATAAGTTGGGTGGCCTAGTCACTGCTGGGGCACACCATATGTAGGAGAGAGAGGGGTGGGTAGAGAGGGGACAAGAGTCAGAAGAGGTGGTGTAATGGAGTTAGAAGGTGGACATTCTTGGGGATGGGAAGGGACCTTGATGAGGAAAAGATGAGGAAAAGATATGATTGTGTGAAGGAATGAACTCAGTCAGAGCTCTCGCCCTTATCTGGCAAAAGTAAATGATATTGAATCAAGTAGCATGAGGATATGGCTGAGAAAAATGAGCTCAAAAAAGTCTCTGAAGCCTCATATAAAAGCCACTATGGAAATACAAGGTCTTTTTCTGTCCTTGAAACGTATTGTTCAAATACCTAGTTGTTTTTACATGCCAGTTATATCTTAATAAAAACAAACAAAACAAATAATAATTTTCCTGAATTTTAAGTCGACACTGAAAACTTACCTTCCAGAAAAGAGAAATCTGTTGTCTATTGTAGCCAATGCTCTGTTTCGTGTACCAGACATCTAATGTCCCGTTAGGCTCTATTTTGAAGGGAAAAAAGCATATTTTCATATACAATATAAAACCTTTACAAGTCAGGTGGTTATTTAATAAATGTTTCTGGAAAAGTAGGATTATAAGATAATTTCAATTTTCTTTGTGCCTCTGTATTTTTCTTTTGTTAAACAATGAACATGTATATCTTTGGCCATAGAAAGCACACAGTTACCTTAAAAACAATCTTTAAAAAAAATGATGATGAGAAAACTAGATTTCTAACTCACTCTTAAAACATGTATTAATAAAATAACTCAAAGGCAGTATATAGTTATTTTTTTTTATTGGAATGAAGAAAGAATTCTCAGCCAAAAATAAAGACATAAATGATAGGGAAAAGATTTTTTGATCCAGTAAAACTACAAAATACAAATGATACACTTTGTGTTCATCTCCATTCCTGACCTTATGTTGTATAATCATTTAGTTTTATGATCATTAGACAATGATCTACTTGAAAGAAAGGCCCACCTCATCCATCTTAATATTTCTCCTAAATATTTCTCCTAAGCACAGTGCTTAGAAGGTAATAGGCCCCCAGTAACTCTTTGTTAAATGATGAATGAACAAATCAAGCAATACTATCTACTTGATGCTAAAACACAGGATGAACTGATAGAAGAAATAACCACCAATCTTTAAGACAATGGGCAAATGTGACCTAATTTGAGAAAGCCAATCAAACATACTTGAAAAGAAACTGAAGGGAGTCAGCCGAATAGCTCAATTGGCTAAGAGTGCGAGCTCTGAGCAACAGGGTTGTGGGTTCGATTTCCACGTGGGCCAGTGAGCTGTGCCTGAGCTGAGCCACCACTGAGCTGCCAACAGGTGGCAGGATGATTCAGGTGGTGAGAGCACGTGCTCCTAACAACAAGGTTGCTGGCTCAATTACCACATGCGATGGTGGGCTATGCCTACCTGCAACTAAGATTAAACACAGCACCTTGAGCTGAGTTGCCCTGAGCTGCCAATGGGTGGCCCAATGGCTCAGTGGTTAGGGCGTGCACTCTTAGCAACAAGGTTGCCATATGACTCCCTTATGGGATGATGGACTATGCACACCGCAACTAAAGATTGAACACTGCACCTTGAGCTAAGTGGCTGCAGGTCGCAGGATGGCTACTGAACTTGGAGCTGAGCTAGCTGCACCCTGCACAACTAAGAATGAAGGACAACAACTTGGCTGTTCCCCTTCCCCAATTCCCCAACACTGTTCCCCTCTTCCAATTCCTCAATAAAATTAAGAAAAAAAAAGAATTGAATAATCAAATCCTGTGTGTGTGTCTGTGTGTGTATTATTATTATATTATTATTAGTAGTAGTAGTAGCAGTTTTATTTCTCCCATTATCAGATTTGTTTTCTTTTACAGCCAGGGATGGAATCAATAGAAGCAACCCCTGAACACAGGCTTTAATTGCCTCAACCTAACTTGTTTAACAGTGACACTTAGAGTGTATTTAAGGAAAGGCTACAATGGCGTTCCTTTTGGAGTAGCAAATTTCATTTAACCAGATGGAAATTTCCAGAAAATTAAGTCCCAGCTGGACAACAGAAGACAAGTAGCCAGGGACAGGAGGAGAGAAAGGAAAGACGCTCATGTACCAGCACATTCTATGGGCAGGTCCTGTGTGGGCCCATTCACAGTTACTTCTCATGCCGTCCTCACTGCCAAGATGTACATAGCTATAGTGCAGTGGTTAAAGTGTGAGTCCCAGGGCCAGACCATCTATAGGCAAATCCCAGCTTTGTGATTCTGAATAAATGTTAACCACGTCTTTAAGCCAGTGTCCTCTGATCTTCAGTCTATCAATTGAAGATCATAATTCTGTACATGAGGCTGTTTTGAGTATTTAAATGAACAGAAGAGTGCTGCCACATGGTAAACACTCAGTAAATTTAGCTGTTCTTTTCTTCATTAGAAAACTGAAGTGCCGAGAGGTAAAGGAATTGATCAAGGTCCCAGAAAGCATCATCAGAGAAGCTGGGCTTTGAACACAAGTCTGCCAAATTGCATAACCTGTGGTCTTCACTCTGTACCATGCAGTTGCCCGGCTCTGAGAAGGCTTATGATTTCTCTGTAAAATTTGCAACACCGCATTAGGTATGCCTCTTTCATGGTCTGTTCTCTTCTTTTGTCACTTCCTCTTCCTGCCTCTCTCACCCTCTTTTTTTTCTCTAAACATTCACTTCTTTTCTTCTACCAGTGGTACTATTTTTACCTTTGTAGTGAGGGCTTAGAGGTAAGAAATGTATACATAAAATATCCTGAAAATGTTCTCAATCCTTCAAGATTATAAAGAATAACCCAAGAATCAAGCCAGGACTTTTTTCTGCTAGTCCAGATGCAAAAAAAAAGAAAAGATGCACAGGCCACAGAAGGAAAAGGACCCTGACATTTATTAATCACTTATTATGTGTCAGGTAATATTTGGACACTTTATATTATCTCACTTAATCCTCACATATTGCAGGGATGTGTGATTGCACCTGTTTTACAGCTTACAAAGGCTAAATTATTCACAAACAACATATAGCTGGTAAATGGCAAAACTGAGAGCTGTGTCCAGATCTAACTGCTTCCAATAGTTCACTATGTTGAGCAAAGATGCAAACACTTCCCGAACTAGACATTGACACATACTCAGGGCATGCAAACTTGGGTGTGCTCAGTGTCAAAGCCAATTGACTTGTTTCATTTAAATGTCTTCAGTTAATTACATATTGGTAAGAAATTTAAAGGGAACACCCATTGCCTCATTAAAGATCTACATATTATTATAGAGCTAAGAATCGAAGTTTAGAATCACTCTCTTCCAAAGAGAAATTATTGGGTTGTCGGAAAAGTCATGACACGTTTTTGCAATGAAAAACATAGAAAAAATGTCATGACTTTTCTGACAACCCAATACAAGTGAAACTGAAATTTTTATGGTGTTCTCTTGTAGTATAAGCCACTATGGGAGAGAAATTATTAGTTGAATCTATATGAATTCAAGGGTGTCAAACCACCGCTACTTATAGCAATGTAAAGACTAATATTAAAGAGAATCTTTGGCATTCAACTGCCACAAAATCACTTAAAGTTCTAACCACAGTATTACGTAGCAAAAGGCAGATAAAGCTATTATAGGCAGGTGAGAAAAGGAAAGTCATAGGCCAATTTGTCCTAGTGATTAAAAAACAAATGGGTACAGATGATTAAATACACAAATATTGAGAAATGGAAGTCAGCTTTCCTGAGATGAAACTACCTCCTAACTAAAGGGAAATATTGTAGGGTTAACTAGAGTCGCCAATAAAAAAAAAAAAAAAAAAAAAAAAAAAAAAGGAAAGATCCTAAGTTAAGCAAGAGATTGGCCTAAATGATTTAAATGACCTCAAGGATTATTTCAACACTAAAATCCCAAGATTTTAGGAGTTTATGAAACAATATGTGCAGCAAACAAATCAGAACCAAGCCACGTGTTGTTGCTTCTGAGATTAGCAGCCATATGTGAAGCCAAGGTAGTGCAGGGGTGCGGACGAGAACAACTGAATCAGGATGGGAAGCCATCCCTCCAGAGAGGTTTCAGCAGGCAGTGAAGAGAAAAATAAAGATCTTCAAAAACAATGAAATTGGAGAATTTAATAAAAAGTAAATATGGAAAAGGCATATTTTGAGTGGTTTCAGGTAGTGGACTAAATGAAATGCAGAAGAAATTTTTTGTCTAAGTCATGCTCTCAGCGGGGCAAGAGAGAAATAAGTCATCCTTCACTCTCTTACTTCACTGATGTTACTCTTTAAGCTGTGATATCTAAAACCTAGTTTCAAACAATCCAATTCAACCCCTACTTGATTAAACAAGTTTTTAGTGGTAGGGTTCTCGCCTTCAAATGTTATCATATACAGACTTCCCCCTTCCTGCCTCTTTGACTGATGACTTTTACCACTTGGTTCTTGCTCTCTTTCCATCTCTTTCTGTCCCTATTATTGATGGCTCATCATCCACATGGGTGTTCCATCCCAAAGGCTGTACTGTCAGTTACTCCACCCATTCACATTCAATGATCCGTTTCTCTCAACTGAAGCCTCTGCCTCATCCTTCACTGAGCAAAAGGAAGCAATCAGGAAAGTATTCCCTCATCTTTCCACCACGAAAACTTACAAACTTCTCCATCCTGAACACAGTACCCCTTCTGATTTTTACTGTGGATGCAGTATCTACTTCCATCAAAGTTCAACCCCAGAATCTCAGCTCTGGACCCCATCCTCTCTTGCTTTATGAAGGGACTCTCTCCCACTCTTCCTGTATTGTTAATTTCCCCCTTTCTACTGGGTTCTTATCATTGCCTTGCAAATGTACTATATTATTTCTGATCCTAAAAACAAAAACAAAGAGACAAAAAGAATTTCCTAATACCACATCCTGTTCCAGCTACTGCCCTGAATCTCTGCTCCCCCTCACAGAACTTCTTGAAGAATTGTGAAGTGTCACCTGTCTTTATTCCCTCACATCACACTCACTCTCAACCCATACTAACTGAGACTTTTGTGTCCATCACTCTACTGACACTACTCCTGGTTGGCAACGAACTCTGTGCTGCCGAATCTAATGGCCACTTCTCTGTTTTTATTGCACTGGACTTCTCAGCAGCATTTGACATAGTTGAATACTCTCTCCACCTACTTTTTTTTTTTTTTTTTTTTTTTTAGAAACATAACCTTTTAACATTCAGGTCACAAGTGAAGAGTGAGCTTTTTTCTTCATATTAACAGGAATGTTTCATCCATACTAAAATCAAAGGAGGCATTGTGTTAGAGTGCTGTAGAGTGCTGATGGGAATAAGAAAACATGAATTGCAAAAGATTACATGTAGGATATAATTTTGATTAAGCTCAAGAACAAATAAAACTAATCATTGTTTAGAGATATATACATTTCAGGAAACTATGAGATAAGTATGAGATTGATAAACATACAATCTAGGGTGGTTTGTAGTAGAGGTAGTGGTTACCTCTGGGGAGGCATAACTGGGTAAGAATATATCTGTAATTTTATAGTATTTAAGTTGAATGATAGGTTCATAAGTGTTCATAGTGTTTATTTTGTTGTTATGCTTTGTAATGAGAAAGCAGCTTAAACTTCGATGATCATAGTGGCAATGAAAGGAATGAATAGATTTTGAATATGTTTAGGAGACAGAGTCAATTGCTGATATGGGGAAATGGGGGAAAAGCAAAATTTATGGGTTATTGCTCAATTATTGACTTAGTAACTAGAAAGATGGAGGGTCATTTACTGAGCTAGAAAAGAATAAAACAGAAGTATTTTGTAAATATTTTGTTTCGGAGAAAAATTAAAAAGTTTTTTTTAGGATTTGTGAGGTTTGGGATGTCTGTTGACATCTAAGTGAAGATATAGAATAGGTGACTGAAACACAAATATGAAGTTCTTGAGTGAGTCCAGGACTGAAACTAAATATTACATCTCTATATCTATCTATCCACCCATCCACCCATCCATCCATCCATCCATCCATCCATCCATCCATCCATCCACCCATCCAATTTTAGAGCCATGGGACTGGATGAGGTCACCTGGATGAGAAAGAAGGAGGCTTGGTATAAAGCCCTAGGGATTGAGAAAGATGGCCAGCAAAAGAAACCAAGAGTTGGCCAGTTAGGTAGAATAGAAACCAGGAATGTGAGATTTCACAGAATTCAAAAGAATCAAGCTCTTCAAGGAAGAAATAACTCCCTTCACCTACTACAACGACTTTAGAGGCCATATGTTCCAGACAGAGGAAAGCCACACGATTTTCTTTGGACTTGGCATTTCTTCTTGGTGGCATGTCCTTCAGGAATCTTTCCCTGATGTTCCAAGATAGACAGACTATAAGCCCTTGAGTCTGAGGATCTGAGTGTTCATCATTGTGTCTCAGTACTTGGCATAGTTCCTGATACACACACATTCCCCACAGACTGTCCAGAGAAGTATATATATTTTTTATCATTGAGTTCTGTTTGGAGAGCTTCATGGAAAGTATTTCCTTCTTTCTATTGCGGTGATCACCATCTTGTCAAATAATTAAGCTTAGGCATTTACTTCTTCAAGAGTAGGTGCTGGGCTTAGAGGAGACCAAAAGAAGAAAAGAGGCTAAGGACTGGCATTGGATCTCAAACATAACATTTTCTTTTTAATAAAAATGCTTGGGCAGGACAAGTGGCTCAGTTGGTAAGAGCGTCAGCTCTGAGCAACAGGGTTGCCGGTTTGATTCCCACATGGGCCAGTGAGCTGTGCCCACGCTGAGCTGCCACTGAGCTGCCAACAGATGGCAGGATGGCTCAGCTGGCGAGAGCACGTGCTCCTACCAAGGTTGCCGGTTGGACTCCCGCATGGGATGGTGGACTACACCCACCCACAACTAAGATTGAACACAGCACCTTGAGCTGAGTGGCTGCGAGCTGCCGATGCGTGGCTGGATGGCGACTAGACTTGGAGCTGAGCTAGCTGCTTCCTCCACAACTAAGACTGAAGGACAATAACTTGGCTGTTGCCCTTCCCCAATTTCCCAATAAAATCTTTAAAAAAAAAAAAAGCCTATACGTAAATCCCTTTAGAAGGGTAAAGAGTCATTCATTCTCATTTCTTCAAGCCTTAGGCAAAAGACACAAGTATGATACTTTCAAGTTTAGCTAGTTTAGGAGTTAGCAAACAACGGTCCATGGGCTGAATCTGGCCCATTCCCTGTTTTTGTACAGCCTGTGAACTAATAATGGTTTTTACATTTTTAAATCGTAGAAAACAAATCAAAAGAAAAATCAATTTTAATGATGTGAAAATTACATAAAATTCAAATTTCAGTGTCCATAAATAAAGTTTTGTTGGAACACAGCTTTGCTAAGCATGCACATAGTGTTGATGGTTGCTTGTACACTATAATAGCAACTTTTAGTAGTTGTGACAGAGATCGTGTGGTCAGTAAAGCCCAAAATATTCACTATCTGGACCTTTACAGAAAATGTTTGCTGACCCTTAAGCTAGACTGTTATGAAATGCTTGCTAACCAAGATGGTAAAAATAACCTTTAGTATTTAATTGTTCACAGTTAACCAATTTTTGCAATATTTTAAAATTACAAATGAATGAAGGAATTATCTAGCTTGTCTCAATATGAGGAAGAGTGGCTGCAGCTGTAACCCTGCATTTTCTCCGTCTTGAAGATCTCTCACTAATCACCTATGTCATCACCATGATGAGACAGTGCCCCCTTTACCGCTATGGCACAAATATGAGCATGTAATGCTTTCCTTATTTATTTATTTATTTATTTATTTTTTTTGAGAGCAGTGTCACTGGCCCTCATATGTGGGACCGAACCAGGGCCGCTGGCTTCCCAGGCCAGCGCTTAACCACTACGCTACTCGGCCGGCCCTGCTTTCCTTAATAAGTGTCCACAACTTAATAGGTTTAGCAGGACCTAGGTTTAGCAGGTTTAGCAAGACCAAAACATGTCAATAAGACTTTAAAAATGGTGAATGAATAGACTGAAACATCTAATTTAATTGATAATACAGTTCTAAGGAATGGCTCATTCATCTCTATTTTGGAGTCTCTTCCTGGGTGTTCTGAGTTGTAATTCTGAATATGCCCAATACCTGGGCATATTCTCAGGTATGTCTGGACACCATGCATTACAAAATCAAGAGTGCTTTTCCCACTAGAAGCAAAATATGGTTGCTCACTTACCAGTATTGGGCCTGCCTTTGATGGATACCGATTGTCAGACTGTCCTGCTAAACACGGAAAGTGGTTTCTTCTCTCCTACCCTTACTGAGTGGGCATTTAAAAAGTGTTTTTCACGGAGGGCCATGACTGGAATTAAATTTAATGACACAGGAAAGACCCATTATGGAGTAAATAATGGCCTCATTCCCGGCTGACATGATATGAATAACTGTGCCCAATCTACGAGAACATATTGCTCTCAGTTTTGGTAGCAAAGGATCATTCACAGTTTGAGAGAGTAATTAAAAAAAAAAATGCTTACTAGTAATTTTTTTAAAATGCCAAGTTACATATGAGTACACATGTAAGGGGTTAAAAGGAAGAAGTACTGAAAAAAAATTTCACACCTTTTAGGTTTACATCAGTTGGTGTTTCATAAAGAAACTGATGACAGAAATAGTGGTAAATGTGAAACCAAGCAGCTTAAAGTAAGAGAAGAGATCCTGTAACAACCCACAGAAAGATCAAACACCAAAAAGGGAGATTCAGACATTGAAAGGAAGCCAACCGAGCTTGGTTACTGTGGTATTTTTCAGAGCATGGGTTTCTCTCTTTATGAATGCCTGCAACTACTCTGAACAAGCCAACTCCCTTGGTTCAATTCACAGCCATCCATGAGTTCATAACTAGAACAAGTTGCTGCACTCATTGCTATGATGGTGGTTTATTTTATAGGATATGAGGAAGTTACAGTCTTATTTTGAAGGGCTTTTAATTCAACAGATAAACACTTAAAACCTTTTCACACATCTCTAAACAGGTCATTATCCAATGTGAGTAAGAATTACAAGAATTCACAAGCCTATTTTCCTTGTTTATAGTTTAGCCTAATGTGATATAACTTAAATATTTTTTAGCCTATTTACTACCTTGGACTTGGACATAAAATATGGCCTATTTTCAAGAATTTTATTTGTACTATCAATAAACAAAATCAAATCCATGAAATATTTGAAAAACTACATTATGTTGACTGTGTGTAATAAAAGGATAATAAGAGTAAGCTCTGGCTTATAAAAATGGCAAGGATTTAAGAAATGAGCAAGTGGCTCAACAGTAATTTAAGAGACTTTTATAAAATGAGAGGAAATAAATTCTAATTTGTTGGATGAATTCATTTTTAAACATTATTATTATTTTTTGAATAGAGAGATGCAATTCATACAAGGAGAAAGGAAAAATATACAATTATTCTACAATTTATATATTAGGAATTATGTTTTATTAATAGGTTCTTTAGGTCCTTGAATGTCACTGAGGTATCATTGATAATGTCATCAGTTACCAACAGCCATTAGTACCTCACAGAAAATGAATGTAACTTAATCACAAGGCTAGTTTATAGGCACACACACAACCATGGGCTTCACAAATGAGCGTTAATATTACAAAATCTCCAGATAATAAAGCAATGGATTATATGCCAATAATTTTTCCTCTGAGCCAAATATGCACAAATTATAATAGGTTTCAGGGGTGACCGGCAGAGCGTGGTACTGGTAACACCAAAGTTGCTGGTTCGATACTGCATGGGCCACTGTGAGCTGCACCCTCCTTAAAAAAGAGTCAACTATGCATTGTAGCATGAAAGCAATGTGTAACCAATGACCATGGCTGTTCCCCAATAAAAATTTAAAAAACAAAACAAAACGGTTCCATACTATATTACTTACTATAGTAATATACATACTATAAACAAGGAAAATTATAATTGAGAGCTTTTGAAAACTAATATTCAGATGGCTATTTTTTGTGTCTCCAAAGATTTGTTAATATTGGCATACAGTTCATATAAGTATTTTTGATTCAATAAAATATTTGATTATTCTTCAATAAAATTATCTCCCCTATAATTACCAAAAAGAAAAATCCCGTAAGTCTAGAAAATATATTTGATATCCTTTTCACAGTTATGGGCAGTCTGTGGCAGTGAGTATCAAAGGTGTGAAGAAGTGCAATGCTGCACTATTTGGAGGACAAACATGTCTGGATGTTAAATTTTACTTTAGAATGTTACGTCTCCAGGGTCTTCCTTCTCTCAAGCTTTTAGTACGGCTTATAAAGCCATATTAATTTTCATAGACTCCAAAAGGTAAAGGGCATCAAGGTTTAACTTGATGAAAGTTAGAATGAAATCAATTACTGGTTTAGCTTTGTGGCATAAGAGAGCGTTACTGAAATAGTAAGTGAAAACGAAAATTTACTGAGGCACGAGCTTGTAACCAACGTGCCAACCCTGCGGCAAACAGGAGTAAGACTTACCTAATGCTAAAAATTTCCTAGCAATATAAACATATCTCTCTGGGCAGTTTCAGGCCTTAAGATCATGTCAAAATTAACTTGTTAATCATTGCAATCATACTTTTTCATTCAGTACCAATATTTTAGAGATTCTATTCCAAGGAAATCATTGTATATCCCTCTTTCCTTCCTTTCTTGCCCCCCCCTTTTTTTTTTTTTTTTTTTTTTGACACATACCTTCTTCTGGTGTTTGTATTCTCAATGCTTCACTCCAGTGACTCCAAATACCTTTATAAAGATGTAGCTTAGAGGAAACCTGAAATTCATATTCCATAAATGGTTTCAAATCCAGCAAATCATGTCTTCCTTTTGCATTTGTAGTATTAACCTTGAATCAGACAAGATTTTTAAAGATGCCTATTAATACTAAATTAATTGAAATAATTTTAACATAAAGGTAAAAAACTATACCAGATAACCCTTTTTATTTGTTCAGATCTGCCATTCAATGAGAAGAAATATCAATGACTGGGTTATTGAATACACATAATGTTAATCTGAAATAACAGCTTCTCAAAAAAAACCCCCCAAAATTGCTGAGATTAAGAATCTATCTATGTCAGCTCCAAAGCAGATCTGGAAACCAGCTGAAAAAGGAGTAAAGGTTGAAAACCACTAATTTTCAAAAAAGCCTTGGAAAAGTTTCTACAATAGAGATTATGTTTTATTTGGTCACAATTAGAATGTGATGCATATTTTAACACAGATGTAGAACTGGGTGCAAACAGAAAACTTTTAATTATATAAGAAATATTTAATTATGATACCTCTCTTGAGCATCAGTTATTTGTGAAACTCATCAATTGTCATTATATTTTACAAAAATACTGGAAGAGATTATAATCCTAAACTTTTTATTGTAAAAAATTAATGCCTGGTAGCATATCAAAGTGCAGGACTTTATCTTTGGAATACTATTTTCCATATAAGCCTCTATGGACATTTCTTTTTCTAATATGTTAAAAAATTACTAAAAAATAATAATGGGGTGGGGGAGATCATTCAAAATAAATTATAGAAAATTAATACTGGTTTATGGAAGCTTGTGACTGAAAAAATTTCAAAATCAGTGATCAGAATTCAACATATTTCTTAAATAAACAGAGGTATGTATCACTTTCCAGTATATCTCCAGTATATATTTTTGGGTTAAATATTCTTAAACTCCACATTTGGCTGGTATGAAAAGACAGAGATCTGTGCAGTAATATTAAAAATCATTCTTGTTTTCCCTCTTCACTCTAAAGACAATTACCATATTCCAGGATCTGCTGTTACTGGGACGGTATCTGAGTCGATTAAGTAGCACCAGATCCTCATCTCTCCACTGAAGAGTACATCTGCTCACAGAAGCATTCACAAATTTGATTCTGATGTCCCATGGAGGAAGAGGCCTCACTGGTAACCAGGATAAACAAAAAAGTGTGATTCGTGCTCCATGGTTGGAAATTGCCTTATGCATTGACATGAGCTATAAAGAGTTGAACAAAACTCATTTCTTTCTTTTTTTTTAAATTGGGGGGTTGGGGGAGGGGAACAGTGTTGGGGAATTGGGGGAGGGGAACAGCTAAGTTGTTCTTCAATCTTAATTGTGGAGGGTGCCAGTTGCCATCTGGTTGCTCATTGGCAGCTCGTGGCCTTTATGCTCAAGGTGCTGTGTTCAATCTTAGTTGAGGGGGGCGGGGAGTAGCCACCATCCCATGCAGGAGTCGAACCAGCAGCCTTAGTTGTAAAGAGCACACCACTCTATCCATAGAACCATCTGGGCGGCAGCTCGGCTCAAGGTGCTGAGTTTAGTCTTAGTTGCAGGCTGGTGTAGCCCACCATTGAACAGGGTCTTGTTGTTACACCAGCTGACCCATCCTGCCACCTGTTGGCAGCTCAGCAGCAGCTCTACTGGGGCACAGCATTACTGGCCCATGTGGGAATCGAATCGGCAGCCCTGTTGCTCAGAGCTTGCGCTCTGAGCTAACTCTTAACCAACTGAGCCACTCGGCTGGCCCCCAAAACTCATTTCTAAGATAAGTTGAAACCATCCACTTCGGTGAAATAAACAAGAGATAAGTCCCTGGCTTTTAGAAATAAGTTTGACCGGTTCTGAGTCATTAAAATAATTCCCCTTCATTTACCCTCATTTTTATTTATTTTTATTTTTATTATTTTTTCATTTTATTTTGAGGGCAGTGTCACTGACCCTCACATGTGGGACCCGAACTGGGGCCGCTGGCTTCCGAAGCCAGCGCTTAACCACCGCGCCACTTGGACAGCCCTATTTACCCTCATTTTTACCAACCAAACTACCACCACCATTAGTGATCATGTCAATTCCATTTAATCCAGTGATTTTTAAAAAACCAATGTGCCAAACCCGAGATTTCCAATGGCTGAGAAGGCAGAAGTGGCTAGTGGTGATTGCCTCAGGAGGAGAAGAAATATTGGTAGAAATAGTCACAGGAAAGGGACATAAGACCAGAAGGACAGAAGAAAAGAGTAAGGCAAAAAAGGTGGCTTAGAGATGAATAGTCTCTGAAAAGAGATGACAGGTAGGATGGGGAGAAGTGTCATAGGACAATGCATAGTAAATGCCTATAGTTAGACTTACAGTTAGCAGTATGTGTGAAAAGAGGTGTTGTAGGAAGAGAGAAGAGAAACACAGAGTATGAGGCTGGAACTTCAAGCAGGCCAGAAACCCAGTCCTACCGAGGATGGGCAGAATTTGGGAATGCCTGAGATTGGCCTTGGATTCCACAGGGCCAATTATATTTGCTCAGAAATGAGCTGGAACTGGTTCACTGCAGCAACCAAGCTGATGAGAGGGGTGGAGGTAAATATTCTCAGAGCAAGATGCATTTGAATCCTGATACATTTTATTTATAGTTTGCACCAGCCTCTCTAGTGCAGTACATGTAGCCTACCTCAGAATGGTGGAGTAGCCACGGGGGTAAAAAGACACCTCTGCCAAAAAGGGCCTACACTGAGCTTCTTGAATAACCTCACAGGACCTTCTCCTTCGTCAGATGGTATCAATGGCAGCTGGTGCCTTTATAGGATTTGAAGCAAGGGGCTCTTATTTCTCCAATAGAGAGAATGATGTTGAATAGCCCAGTTTACACAGCCATGTCTATGTAGCTCTAGGATCATGCACCCTTTTACTTGTATCAAAGTAACATTGGTCCTTTGCATATGTTTATTGGCCGCTTTCCGTCAACCACTGTCCCTTTTGAAACAAGCACATACAGAACATTTAAGTGATTTTAAAAATAATGTTCAGGGCCTGCTGAGTGGCGCGTTGGTTAAGAGCTGGTTTTGGGATGCCAGCGGCCCCAGTTCTGATCCCACATATGAGGGCTAGTGACATTGCCCTCTACAGCTAACAACAGCTCCACCTGGAGCTGGGCTGTGCGAGCTCCAGTGCAGTGGGCTGCCATAAGCTACAGTGAGTGGCCAGCAGCCAGCGTGATCTGCCAATAACTGCGGTGAGTGACAATCCAGAGGCCGGCGACCGATCTGCCTCATCCGGGAAGAGCACAATGACGATACCAACAGTGAAGCAACGTCCTCTGCAACTAGACTGAAGAACATTTTACACTTTTTTTTTTTTTTTTTTTTAGCTGAGCCATCCTGCCACCTGTTGGCAGTTCAACGGCAACTCAGCTCGGGCTGGCCTCGAACAGCTGTTGCTCAGAGCTCAGCTCGCACTCTTGAGCGAGCTCTTAACCAACTGAGCCACTCGACCGGCCCCAAGACTGAAGAACAAAAAGACAGCAACTTGCCTGTTCCCCTTCCTTGATTCCCCAACGCTATTCCCCTCCTCTAATTCCCCAATAAAATCTTTAAAAAAAAAATGTTCATGTGCCAATATATGATGCCTGTAAAAAGTGAAATAAAACAAACCTATGTCCATGAATGTGAATGTAGATGGAAATGAAGAAGCACTTCCAAGGTTATTGATAGCGGTAACCTTGGCTACATAACTGGATTCAAGTGATTCAGGGGTTAGGGTGATTCCAAGGTCCAAATAGTCACAATAACTATCAGTACATTGCTTCTGCCAAGTTAAATTGTTCGATTCATTTAACCTGTAAATAAAAGAATTGTGCTTAGCAGGACACTTTATGTGCTATTTTCTCCTCTTAGTACAAAAGAACAAAATGTTCACATATTTCAAGTTCTAGACATTTTTTTTTAAGGCCAGTCTTATTACGAGGGCATTATTTATTACTCTGGGAATATTTGTATTCTATGGTCATAAATAGGACCATATTTCCCCCCTATCCTTTTTTTTGGTAGGACTGAGATTTGTTTGAAATTCGTATAGATGAGCGACCATACCTCATTACCCGAATTCCCAAAACCCCACTGACATCTTGACTTCTCAGGGCAGATGCAATCATTCTCCAAAGGATCCATGGCCGCCTTGGCATTGACTGCACAGAAGTGCCAGTTCCTAGTACAGACTGGAACCCTGGGCCCCACCCACTTCTTTTCCCCCATCTCTTGCTCACTTAGGCATAGTATACCCAGCTGGATCTTTGGATGGGATTATGGAATCAACTCTAAAGAACAGACTATCTCAGACGCTCTCATTTTGGACTCTCAGGTCAGGCAAAGGTGACATGAAAAGAGATTCCTCCAAGGCTAATGGAAAGCTACCACAAAGAAGAATGTATTTATATATAATATGATCCCATGAGTCTGCAACTGCAAAAGAGGAAAGGGATATAATGCAGCCAGTCTAACTCTACTAGAACAGGGAAGAACGTCCATAACATGGGTCCTGGATGTGCTAAAGAGAACTCCGTGTTAGACGTCAGACCTAAGACTTCAGTTTTCACACTTTAGATGAATGATCCTGTTTTAATTGATGAACACTAGGCTTTTTTTTTTTTAAGTATCTAATTATCTACAGGTGTTTATTGCTTCTTCTCTTTGGTAAAACTAGAGCTCTTTGAGATTTCTAAATGTCATCTAACAGAAATCCCGTAGAAAAGCTGCAAAAACAGCCTCTCACTTACTGTAAGGTATATGTAGTATATAGGTGGGTGTCTCTTCCTCTGTCCCAGGTGCAGGCCACAGTCCCACGTTCTCCCTTCTGTATACAAGACAAGTTTTGAGGCTGTTCTGGAACAACTTTGGAGATAAAGAGCAAAACCATGTATTTTAAATAGCACACAGGTGATGTTTCAATCACACTGTTGTTATTTCCAATAAGATAACAATACTTTCCCTATGTTTCCCATATCTAGACAAGCTGAGAGCTATTTTAGGTTCTATCAAGTTCAAATTTGCCTCTGAGGTATGAATTTCCTTCACGAACAATAGTAATAATAGTGAACATGGATCTAACACTGACTATATACCAAGTCCTATACTAAGTGTTTTATGTGCATTTTTTTCCTCAATTAAACATCATAGCAGCTACATCCAGTACATACTATTATTATCCTCATTTTATCAAAGAAACTAAAACTTAGAGGTTAAGCATCTTGCCCAAGATTACAAAACTACAGAGTGGCAGAATCTGGGCTCCAGCCAAGGGGTGGCCGACTTGAGAATAAGCCTTCACCACCATATTCTACTCTTCTCCCTAACAGGTGACTATCTAGCTAGGCCCAGTACCCCAGTGATGATGAATTTACCTTTTCAGAATGAAGCCCACTCAAATATTAGCAACCTTTAAAAATTAGGGACTCTTTTTCTTCATTGACCTGAAATTTGATACCAAGACATTTCCACCCATTGGCCCTAGCCATAGCCTTCTGGGCTGTATCACCTAAATCCAATTTCTGCAGCATCACTTGGAGTACTTTATGAACATTTATAAATGAACTCTGTATGTACATTAATTCTGTAGGTACACTGAGTACCTTCCATGGGCTAGGCACAGTGCTAGCTGTGGAAATACAAAGGTGTACAGGCAGACATAGTCCTTTCTATCGTAAGATGTGTATTTTTAAATGAAGACATTTCATAGTCAAAGACAGAACCCTCAGCTAAGAGTTTCTCAGATACAACAGTCATCTTATTCTGAGACCCACATGTACATAGATGTTCCCTTTTGGGGTGAGAAAAACAAGTATCCACTAAAGCCCTAGATATTGTCTGCACTGAAATGAGCTGTAATTAATGATATAAATGTTTTTTGTCCTTGGCATACACCATACACTGGGCACTGTGTGACCTTGGCCAAATTAACTTCTCAAACCTTCAGTTTCTTTATCTATAAAATGGGTATAACAAAATGTAGCTCCTATAGTTTTAATAGAATAAACTCTTTTCCTAGAATAGATTTTTCCTTGTATGTACACACACACACACACACACACGGGTTGCCAAAAATGTATATACATGACTTGTATTCATCTTTTGTTATCGGTATATATTATTACAATTTTTTTTTTTTTGAGGGTAGTGTCATTGGCCCTCAATGTGGACCCAAACTGGGGCCGCTGGCATCCCAAGCCAACTCTTAACTACCACGCCACTTGGCCGGCCCAAGTATTAAAATTTTAATACAGTGTTTTCCTTTCTTAAAAATGTGTACATGTTTTTGGCATCCTCTGTATATCTTTATATATACACTTTATACATCAATATACACTACTTATGACTGAGCTACTTAAAATACTATGTTAACTTTTCATTTTATATACAACTTTTTGGTTATCTTAGAGTTAGTAATTAATTCTCTTGTTTTTCCATTTGTTTAGTTTTTTTTTTGTTGTTGTTATTAATATTGTTCCAAGCTCTCAAGCCAATTATTTGAATGGTTGTTCAATATATTCAGATGCATTGAGAATTCTATCAATTTCATCTTCTTGAAGACCTCTTTCTTGGAGCCTTGTGAACTTTCCAATACAATGTGTCTGCCTCTATACCTGGTGCAAAGCTGTCATTCCAGGATTGGCAATCTTCATTGTCCCAAATGTGCCTTCTCCTTTTTCCTGAGTTGGAGCTCCTGTTTCTTAGATCCAATGCTTTCTTCTTTCTTGATTTAATTATATGTTTTGGGGGAGTATATCCTTCAGTAGTTAACTGGGAAAGGGTGCAGTAGAGGAAGTATTCAGCTTGGCTAAAATGTCTTTATTCTACCCTCACACTTGACTGATACTTTGGCTGAGTATAGAATTCTAGGTTGAAAAGCATTTTCATTAAGGATTTTGAAGACCATGCTCTTTTGTCTTCTATATTCTAGGTTGCTGTTGAGAAACCTAAAACCATTCTGATTCTTGAACCATTATAATGGTCTATTTATTCTCTTCAGAAGATTGTAGAATCTTTTCTTTGTCCCCATATTCTGAATTTTCACAAAGATATGCTTAATGAGGGTCTATTTTCTTTCATTGTTTTGTATTCTCAAAGAGTTCATACATTCATTTTGGGAACTTTTGTCCTTTAGTTCGGGAAACATTCTTGATTTATTTCTCTGAGATTCTCTGTTTTTTCTTTCTAAAAACTCCTAGTTTCCATAGGTTGGACTTCCTTCTATTTTTATATATTTATCCCCTATATTTAAAAACTTTTGGTGTCTTTGCTCTAGTATGAGGAAAAAACTTCCTCAGTTTATAGTTCTACCCTCCTATTGAGTTTTCCATTTCTGCTTATTTTTTGGGGGGTGGGAGTGGAGGGCATATTTTCCATTTTTTGAATATTTTCTTTTTTATAGCATTCTATTTTTGTTCTGAATGCAATATTTTCTGTTAATTCTCTAAGGGTGTCAAGGATAGTTTTTTTTTGTTTTTTTAACATTTCTTCTCCATGAATATACTCCAGTTTCCTTATACGCTTTGCTTTGGTTTCTATCTTTCATGTTAGACATTTTTCTCAGATCCTTGTATTTTTACTCATATATAGGAGTGGGACACTAAATGAGATTGTAGCTCTGCGTGTGTGTCAGCTGAGGGGCATTTCATGACTCTGGGGGTCCAGGGTGATCTGGTTACGTTTTCTAGGGAACCGCTGTTGTCAATAATTTTAGATATTTCCTCTTGGCCTGGTTAGATTTCCCTGAAAAGAATTTTCAAATCTGCATGGAGGAAGATACAGGCCTGAACGGAGCTGTATGTAAACATTCCTTTAATTCCTCTGTTTTTTTTTTTTTTAGTGGTACTACCAATCCCAACCAAGCTGGCTGAAACTAGTTCAGTGACCCTCTGATACTTCAGACTTACACCAGCTTAGTGGAG
The DNA here is from genome assembly GCA_033961575.1 of Aselliscus stoliczkanus. Lineage (NCBI taxonomy): Eukaryota > Metazoa > Chordata > Mammalia > Chiroptera > Hipposideridae > Aselliscus > Aselliscus stoliczkanus. The sequence goes on from CM066730.1 coordinate 131,469,286, forward strand.
CAGGGACTGTCTGGCTACATGGAATTGGGAAGGGGATCTAAGAATCTGTTTTTAAAATAGATTTTCCATCAGCTTTCTCATTTGTAGCCCCACTTTTACTCTCACTCCCAGAAACACCTAGTATCATCAATTTCTGAGTCTTTCTAGGGTAGGAGCTTCTGCATGAAATCAGGCTGCATCTTGACTTCTCACTGTCAGTTAGCTGTAGGCTAAGCCAGTTGTCACTGGTCCACTTTCTTTCTTGCTTCCAAAATGTTGTTGATATGTCTCCCCTACCATTCTTTTTGTCTTTTAGGGTTTGTGCCCCTAGAAAACTTTCCTTATTGCATCTTGGGTTTATTTCAGAGGGAATGTAAGTAAATACATGTGTTCAAACCACCATCTTTACCCTAAGCATGCATAGAGTCTTCTGATAACCAAATGAGATATAAAGTACTGACACTTTTACGTAATGACAAAAAGTCCTCATCCTCACCTTTCCTCCTAAAAGTTTGCAGAGACTCTCATTTTAAAGACCACAGTTTTAACCGAGAAATCATCTTCTCAATGTGAGTTCCGTGGACCATGAAATCAAAGTGTCTACTTTAGCCCAGAACTTTGTTTTAGCAGAGAACTGTCTGTCCCAGGGGAAAACAGGCCTAATTCTCCTCAATACAAATGTATAATAGCTTATGCCAAGGAAAGGACAGAAATCAAAACCTCTGAAAATTAAAATAGTTTACAATATAATAAGTCATTGAATATTATTGTTGTTTTTAAAAACCCTACTTAATATGGGAAATAAAGTCTCAGAAAAATGGCTTTCAGAAATAATCAATAATGAAACATATATTGAAAACAACTGAGTAGCAATTCATTGTTTCATTTGTTGCCTTGATTATCTAAACAGGCAATCATATGTGGATCAATCCTATAAGGTTAAGCTGGAGCACTGATTGCTTAGTTTCTACACAGTCTGGATGAGCTCTGGGCAGCAGAGCAGCATGAGCCCAAGAAGGGGCAGGGAAGAAAAGGCTTAAAGGTTATTTCCCCATTGCCAGTTCTAAAGAATCGGCCAGCTTTGTGACAGGCCCTCTCAGGATATTCAATGACACTATGGACTACAGCTTATCACAATAAAAGAAAATGGGCTGTTTACTCTTTCATTAGGTAGGATTAAGCTTACTACCCTGGGTGAAACCAATATTCATTGTGTCTTTTCTTGGAATGACTAGCCATACTCAGAAAAAGGTGTTGCTTCCAGGCTGTCCTTGACCTCAAAAGTGCTAAACTTGCTCAGCCAGCAGCCACTTGATGGTGTGGTTAAGACCTGAGCACACTGCACAAGCAACATGCTGGTAGCACCACCCAACTGAGCTGCTTCAGATCCTCTTCATCATCTCCCTAGATCTTCTGATTGCTGCAGATTGTCACAAAAGGCATCTGCATACTTTGGGCAGAAAAGTGAAAAATAAAAAGAAGTTGCAGGGCCGGCCGAGTGGTGCGGTGGTTAAGCACTGGCTTGGGAAACCAGCAGCCCCGGAAGCCAGCGGCCCTGGTTCGGGTCCCACATATGAAGGCCAGTGACACTGCCCTCAAAAAAAAAAAAAAAAAAAGTTGCAGCACTCAAATGTATCTGAGCAAAGAGACGAATTGGGACAGCACGGCTAAGGACAGCTGCAAGAATACTGACTCCCAAGGATATTGCTAGCTTACTAAAAAACACCAGCAGCACCATGGACACCTGGAACTGACATCACAGGGCTGGGAATGGCTGATACAAATATGCAATGTTGCTTTGGTAAAATGACGAATTACCTGGGTGAAATATTCAGGTGTTCTGAGGACAAGGGAGGTGAGGACCATTGGTGTTTTTTAGAAAATTTTTCACTTTGTCTATAACCAATGGAAGCATGCTCAGCCCCCCAGCATGTTGCACACATGCAGCAAAGAGTAAAACTGGACGGAAGTGCAACCCTAGTGCTCATCCCCTAAGTGCCTCCTATGTGCCTGGTACTAGATTAAGCACAAGTATCATCTAATCACTGCAAGCATCTTATGAGGTAGGCATTAGTATCTTTATAACGTAGATGAAGAAACTGAAGCTTGCAGAATTGACATTGTCTAAAGGTACACTGCTAGTGGCAGAGTTGGAATTCAAAGCCCATGCTTGTCTGATACCACAGGCTGTCAGTGCTGGGAGTACGTGACCCATAAGTGGTGGGAACAGGAGACCCTGAGCTGGAAGACCCTAGTTTATGTCTCCTTCCTCCCCAATGATTTGCTTGGCCATTGCTCAGTGTTCTGCTCAATGCTTCTGGTGACCCTCTAGGAAGACTGTCTGCCACCAGCCATATCCTTATAGGTTCACAGAGAAGAGGTTTCCATCTTGCCTGAAATGAGCCTCATTGAGCTCTCCATCACTGTCTTTATGACTGGGACTCTGTCCTTGCATCTTTGTCAGCCTGCTGTAGGACTTCCTCCTACTGTCCTCATGCCTCTCACTGGCCACTCTGGAGCTTTCTTGGAACCACAGAGGCATAGAGGGCCAGGAGATTTCTCAGGGCCCATGCATGCTCACTGGCTTGTCTGGCTGGGCCTTTCAGGCTGCACGCTGCACGCAGGTGTTCTGCTGGCTCACCCTGTGCATTGTGACTCATGCTGCAGATGCCAACTCTCACATCTTGGTTCTCGTCCCCAGCAGCTGCCTGGAGGGACCAGCAGAGTCTCCAGAGGTATGAGAGAGCTGATGCCCTGTGGGTGAACTCTGACCCATGGTAGAGTTCAGTACCTTAACCACCTTGTACTTGCTTTGCTCAGTACCTTAGCTCAGTACCACAGCTCAGTACCTTAACCACCTTGTACTTGCTTTGCTGCTTTTCTGGCTCACTCCCTCACTCTTCCTTCCCTGGAATTGTACAAACCCCTTCCCTTCATGAAGTGTTAGCATGTCAGTTTTGCTTCAGGCAGTTTTCTGGAAAACATAATAAGTACAGTGATCATTTTCTTTTTAACCTCTGCTAAGTACGCTAACCAGTAATCAGGAGTGAGTGTGGATGGAAGAACTGTTTTGGGGGCATTAAATTAGAGAGGGAAGAAGTGCTTAGCCCTGGGTAGTCAGGTTGGGCTACATAAGGCAAAAGAGACATCTCTTTCTTCTTTATAGGAGATTATTGCTTTGAACAAATTCTCGTAAGTCAAGGAGGCATGAAGACTCAGCTGCAGAGATTCATTTTCCTGCTATTGGAGTCCAAGGACAGCAGGTATATGGTCTTAATGGGATAAAAAGAGAAGGGAGGCAGGGAAGGTGAGAGGGGAGGAAAGTGGGTGGGGGAGAGAAAGAGAGAGTGAGAGAGAGAATGAGAACGGAGGCTTAAGAAATAAGGCCTCAATTTAATTGATTTCTAGACTTCTCCCATTGAGGTACTCACGGTGCTCTCAAGATAAAAATATATCCATGTGGTAGGAGAAGAAAGACACTGTCCTATACAGTGGTTCTTCTGCTTAACACATGACAAATACCAAAAGATCATCAATTTTTAGGAATTCGGAATGGAATGCTCACCACCAACTGAGATCTCTGCCCCACATACTGGAATCTCCTTATTACTACAGGCCAGTTTGCAGACAAACAGTGTTGTACCCAGAGAAAGACCTGAGACTTGAGAACTGAGGGAGTGACCGTGTTGTGAGTCGATGCGTCTATTGCCCATGTAGAGGATCAACTTGTCAGAACGGGAATACCAAGGGCAGCCTTGTCGGAGCTTCAAAGAGCATGAAATGTTGACAGCTGATCCAAGTGAAATTACATAGGAAGGCTTCACAGTCACATCCCCTGTCTTGCACACATCTGCAGTGAGACACAAATGCAATACTCAGTCAGCACATAAGAAACCCATTTCAGTGTCAGATGGTCACATGTCTTGTTAGGGAGACCATTTCATCGATGGAGTAGAGGCTTGATCACTGCACTGTAAACCTGAAGCTGATGTTGTATAATATTGTATACCAACTGTAACTGAATATATAGATAGTCATGGGATGTGGATTATACTCTGGAAGGAAGTCAGAGGAAGTGTAATAGATATATATGATATGGGGGGGAGAAGTGGGGTGGCGAATTGGGGGAAGGAGGTTGTCACTTTGAGGGGTAAAAAGTTTAACTAGTGCACTGTGTTGTACACCTGAAACTAATTAAAAATAAATAAATAAATAAATAAGAAAAAAAAAAGAAACCCATTTCAAAATGGAGGGTTTGTGTAATTCCCCAAAACGGTAAAATTATCTCCATCAAATCTTGCAAAGATAAATAACCTCCATTGTTTATGCATGCACAATGAGAACAGAAAGCAACCATATTAAAGCCTAACTGTATTTGAATTACAATATGCATCCTTTTCAAAACAGTAATACTATAACCAGAACTATAAATAGGAAAGTGGTGAGAAAATTGGGTTGGAAGAACATTCAAGAACAGTTCCAGGAAAAGCCAATCTCTTTATATGTAAATTATTCACCAGACTTATAAAAAGTACTTTCCAGAATAAATCACATTTGTTTCCATCCCCATTTATGATTTATAATGCTTACTTCAATACTCATACCAAAAGAAAAGAAATGAAAAGAAGAGAAAAGAAAAACAATTTTAAAAAGCTGTTACAAACTTTAAGGGTCAGATTTAAGGATAATTCCCTCTTTTGCTATATTAGTGGTATAAAGTATGTATAATCTATAACATTATTTTATAACAGAAAATACTCAGGGACTTTGTCTGGTGTGTTTGTAGTTGGCAACAAGGGTGGAAATTAGGTCTCATTATGCCATATTTTGGTATTCCTTCAAGATGTAAGATCTTGGACTGGATGAACCATTATCCAATACAGCTAATATGAAATTACATAAATTTATTCTTTTTAAAAGAGTTCTTCATATTATCTACTATATGCCGGTTACCACATTCAACTTTAAATTAAAAGAGAGGCCATTCTTACTCTCCATAAGTTTTTATATAAATAAATATTACAACTATTCAGAATTAACAGTTTTTTGTGGTACTTAGTAATTGCCAATAAAAGAACCTCACGATCATAGATTCACCTGAATTTTTAGATCTGATTAAAGCCTCCATTGGAAGTCTTTTTTTGGGCAAGATTGCTTGAATCAACTACCACAAATAGAAATTGATAAAAAAAAAAAGTTATTTAAATCTAATAAAGGAAGTACTGAAAACTCATTGAACGTAAGTTCTCACTTCTATTTTCAGAACCCAACCTAAGTCTCTCTTATCTTACTTACATGTTTGTTTTCTGCTTCTTTGATCTTTGATTCTAATGAGCCAGAAAGTCCAAAATAAGCTCCCAACAGAAAAAGGAAAAAAAAAAAGCCAGCCATTTTTTTTTTTTTTAGCATAGCTGAATTCACCCATAAATATCCTCTATTAAATACACTATAATGTAAAAAATTAACTCAGGATGGTGAGCTTGGTTATCTAGCCACTTTCTTAAGAGGAAATGATATGACTGGACTCTTACATTACTCATTAGAATAAATTACATAAAATACTTAGTTATATATATAGAACCTGACTTATCTGCTTATATAACAGAAGGCTGATTACAAAAGACCAACTATCAGAACATTTACCACAAACGTATATTTCATCTGTAACTGAAAATGTAAACCACAAAGCCTTATAGAAATAGCTTACCTATTTTTCCTTTAACCAGCAGTGACATGACGATAAAAATAAGTGCCAAATAGCACACTCTTACTGTATGTGCCATGAACTGTCACCTCTGGAACACACCTCTATGTTTTCCCTTGTAAAAGAAGACATGTTATTCATGTTAAATATATTCAGAAAATACCAGAACCAACATCACTCAAAAGGGCCTAAAATGACCCTTTAATTTTCTCTACATTGTTAAGATTTTTTTATATATATAATGAAATATACCTTTAAAACTAGTAAATTGAAAATCTTAGTCACCTCTAATCCCCATGTCACTTAAGCTTCTTGGGCTCAGCAAAGAGTGGGAGAAGAGACATGGCCTTTGGGTTTAAATACTTTGAGACTATTGACAAGTTATTCAGCCTTCTGAGCCTCAATCCTATCTTTTTTTTTTTTCTTCCAAACTTTTTTCTTCCAAACAGGCTGAATCATCCTAGTCAAACATAGTAGCATGAAATCCCAAGGCTAATGAGAATTTCTGATCTAGCTATGTGCTTTTGGAAGTAAAGGGAGATTAAAAAGTGGGTCATAACACTCCCTGGAACTTAGTAAAAGACTGATCTCTGGCAGGAAGAGAGAAATTCCAAGAGCTCTTAGGGGGTTGTTTGGGTTTTCTATAGAAGTTCAATTTTACTTGTGTGTTTGTTTATTTATTACTTACTATTGTACTAAGTATTTTCATTTTGAATGGTTTGGAAAATGCAAGCTGGTGATTTCTGATTGTTTCCAAATATAAGATTAAGGAATGGCTCTACTAGTCATTAGCAAATTCTCTTTAATTCTATTTAAAGGTGGGCTAAAAATTCATAAAGTAGGTTGGGAAGTTCTGTGATGTCAGGCCTTTGGGAACCAGCTAATACAAATGTTCACTTCTTATTCCCATACCTAGAAATGTGCTAGAACGTATTGGAAAGGCTTAGAAAAATTCACTTATTTATTCAACAGTGATGGGTACCTTCCATATGCCAGGCACAATGTTAAGTGCTAGAGACACAACAGAATAGCCCTAGTGGGCTTCTAAGAAAGTATCCACTTGCTCTTTGACTCCTCTAACTCTAGCCTCGTCATCACTCAGGGTAGCCCCAAATAATATTAGCATCTTTTCAATACACTATTCCTTCTCTTCCTGATGTCTAACTCTTGGAGGATCTCAGCTCACTCAAGACATTTTTTCTCTGTTTTTACTCTGTACCGGGGGATCTCATCTTTATCAGGTATCATCTATATGCTGAAGACTCAGATGTGTATCTTCCACTCAGACATCTCTCTGAGCTCCAGTCTCACATGTCTGTCTCCTTGGCATCACTTCTTGGACCTCTAACAGGCTACTCAAGATTAACATGTTCAGCTCAAATTTTTGGTCTCTTTACTCTAAACTGGCTCTTCCCCCAGCCTTTTAAAAATCTTAGTGAATAACATTTTTATCCCTTAAGTTGCTCAAAAACCTAGAAGTCACCCTTGATTCCAACCTCTCTCATCCCCTACAACCAAACCATCACCAAGTCTCTTCAATTTTACCTCCAAAATACACCACAGATCAATCCACTTCTCTCCTTTTCCTCCGTCCTCACCCTAGTCCAAACTACTATCATCTCTGCCCTAGATGACTAAAGTAGCCCCTTAATGTGTCTCTCCAATCCATCTTTGCCCCTTTCTAAATCATTTTCACACAGCTGACTGCCTTTTAAAAACATAAATCATATTACCACTTCACATTAAAAACATATTATGACTTCATACCACCACTATTTAAAACACTTCAACAGATCCCCATTGCTGTTTAAGATCCAAAGTCCTTACCACACATGCTGTCTCAGCCACGGCATAACCTCACCTTTCCAGTCTTGCCACCATCATTTACTCTACTGTTTTGCCCTGCTGACTCTGCTCCCTTCACACTGGCCTTCAGAATCTACCTTAAACAAGACATGTCTTTGGCTGCCCTGGGGACTATGCACTTTCCATTTCCTCTGCTAGAGTCCTTTTCACCTGGTTTTTAGGGGCTGACTTATTCACATCCTTCAGATCTCATATCATGTGTCACTTCCTCAGAGGGCCCCTCCCTGACCACCTAACCAAAGTGGTCTTGCCCAGCTAGCTACTTTTTACTCATTACTTATGACTCGATTTATGTACTTGATTACTGGTTTGTCATCTATCGTTGTGCTAGAATTTAAGTCATCACGAGAGCAGGAACACTGACTGTTTTGCTCACTGCTGTGTGCCAGCACTTAGCACTGGGAAAGAATACTTAATAAATGGCTATTAAGAGAAGGAGGGGAGAGGGAGGGGAGAGGGAAGGAATATGAACTATAGAAAACTCCCTAAACTTCCCAGTGGTAGGCTGAATAATGGCCCACTAAAGATGTCTATGTCCTCATCCCCAGAACCTATGAATGTATTCAGTTACATGACAAAGGGACTTTAGAGATGTGATTAAAATTAAAGACCTTGAGATGGAGAGATTGTCCTGGATTATACAAATGGGCCCAATCTATTTATGTGAGTCTTTAAAAGTGGATGAGGGAGGCTGAGAGCTGTGATGTATGATGGAGTGGACCTGTTGCTGCTGGCTTGGAAGATAAAGGGGGCCATGAGGAATATGATGACCTCTAAAGTCTGGGAATGGGGGCTGGCCAAGTGGCTAGTTGGTTAAGAGTTGGTTTGGGAGCACGAGCTCTGAGCAGCAGAGCCGCCTGTTCAGTTCCCACATGGGCCAGTGATGCTGCGCCCTCTACAGCTAAGATGGTGAACAACAGCTTGACCTGGAGCTGGGCTGTTGTGGGTGGCCGGCGGCGGCGTAAGCTGCAGTGGGGCTGCAGTGAGCTGCTGTGAACGGCTCTCCAATGTCCGGTGACCAACTGCCTCAGACAGAAAGAGCTAAATGATCATAATACCAACATGGGCCAGTGAAGCGATGTCCTCCACAACTAGACTGAAGAACAAAAGGACAGCAACTTGTCTGTTCCCCTTCCCCGATTCCCCAATGCTGTTCCCCTCCCCCAATTTCCCAATAAAATCTTAAAAATAAATAAATAAAGTTTGGGGATGGATCTCAGCTTATAGATAATATACAATGTATTTCTTGTGGGTCTTGGTTAAAAATGTTTGAGAAACACTGATCTAAATAGAAATCTGACAATTTCCCTCTCTCTAAACCATAATGTCCAAGGCCATGGCTTACAATGGCCTCTGTGAGCTAATTCCTGTCTTTGTCACCAGCCACATCTACCACCACTCTCTGCTGACACTCAACTGTCTAGTGACACTGAGCTGCTTATAGTTCCACTGCAACATCTCATCCCAATTCATGTGCCTGTGTCTTTGTTCATGCTACGCTGTTCTTAGGCTGGCTCATCTACCCCTACTCAGCTCAGACACCTTTTATTCAGTCATTCATTCAACACATATGTATTAAGCAGTTTCTACATGCCAGGGACTTGGGACAGAGTAGAGAAGAAGATAGACAGCATTTTGGCTGTCATTCTACCAACATTCTGGAGTAGGAAGACAGAAGACAAAGAAATAAATAGCAATCAAATAAACTTAGTTAATGATAGAAGAACATAAGAGAGGCTAAAGGGAGAGAGCCTGAGGAGAAGACAGCAGGTCCATGAAAGCATTTCTAGCAGGTGAAGCTTGAGCTGAGATTGGCACAGGCCAAGTGAAAACGCAGAAAGAATTTTCCTGACAGAGGAAATGGTGAGTGCAAAGCCAGACACACAGGAACAAGCTTGCTGTGAGTGGGTCACAAATAAGGTCAAGGTGCCTAGGGAACATGACTGTGGGGAGAATTGTATGAAATGAAATTGGAGAAGGCTTGAGCCAGATACACCATGGGCATGTTTGCCATGGAAGGGAGTGTGGATTTTACCCTCAAATCTACGGGAAACCACTGATGTTTCATTAGAGATTTTATTTATTTATTGAACTGGGGTTTTTTGTTTTTTTAAAGATTTTTATTGGGGAATTGGGGGAGGGGAACAGCATTGGGGAAGCGGGGGAGGGGAACAGACAAGTTACTCTCTTTTTGTTCTTCAGTCTAGTTGCGGAAGATGTTGCTTCACTGGCCCATGTTGGTATCGTCATTGCGCTCTTCCCGGGTGAGGCAGATCGGTTGTTGGGCTCTGGGAGCTGCTCACGCCGGCTGCTGCTAGCTGCTCATACTGGCTGTCAGTCACTCACTGTAGCCTATGGCAGCCCACTGCAGCAGGGGCTACAGCCCACCGTCGCAGGCAACTCACAGCAGCTCCAGGTGGAGCCGTCGTCCACCATCTTAGCTATAGAGGCAACCAGGTGAGCTGTTGTTCACCACCTTAGCTGTAGAGGGCAGTGTCACTGGTCCTCATATGTGGGACCTGAACCAGGGCCCCGCTGCTCAGAGCTGGTGTCCCAAGCCAGCTCCTAACCAATATGCCACTCAGCCGGCCCTGAACTTTTTTTTTTTTTTTTTTTTTTTTTTTTGAGGGCAGTGTCACTGGCCCTCATATGTGGGACTCGAAGCGGGGCCGCTGGTTTCCCAAGCCAGCGCTTAACCACCGCGCCACTCAGCGGGCCCTGAACTGGGTTTTAATTCGGGGTATTACAAGATTTGAATTACATTAAACATACATACACAGAAACAAAACACAAACAAGAAAGCAGTCTTAGCGCCTTGTAAGTGGGCCAGAGTGGAAGCAAGCAAACGAGTAGGAAGCAATTGTAGAGACCCAGGTAAGAAACGATGATGATGTGTACCACAGTTATAGTAGTAGATGCGGAAAGAAGTTGTCACATCTTAGGAAGCCTTACTTATGCCTTCAGGTCAGACTGAAGCCTCCTACTAGTATCTTCATAGCATCCTGCATCCTCCTATCTAAGCACCTGCCGTACATAAAACTAGTTTACTTAGGTATCTACCTGTCTCCTCCATTAGCTTGCAAGCTCCTCATGGCCAAAGATCACAATTTGTGACATATTGTAGGTGTGTGCTGAACTGAATGAAACTTATATGGTTTTTCTGTGTTCATCTATTTTACTTTTAGTTTAGTTTAATGTAATTACATTAAAACTATATTAAATCTTATTCTGCTACATCGTGACTGATGCCATTAAGAAGTTTTTATTGTAGTTACCTTAGTTGCTTCATTAAAATTTGGAATATTCTCCATCAAGGAAATTATGAATTGAACTAGAAGATAACTGAATACACAGATACATAGGGATTAAATAGGTTTCTGCTTCCTACCTGCAAAGGGTACCTACAGGATATCTTTCAATGTGCGTTGCAATTTATGTAACATTCTCCAAATAGTAAAATATTCAATACTAAAATATTCAGTTGGTTATAAATAATTTTTAAATGTGTATACATGAAATATACATGTATATATACAAACTATATATGAAATAGGCAAAATAGAGGATACATTTGAGTTTATATAATATATTGATGCAAGCACAAACATGCTCATTTTCTCTGAATACCAGGTAAAACAGCTTTCTGTATTTAGAAGTAACTCAGACCCCAAAGACCTTCAAGTAAATGAGGTATCTTCCAATAAAATGAAACCTCTTATCAACTGTAAACATCCTTCATTCAGCCTGCCTGGAGGGTTGCTATTAAAACTACAACTCTGTCTTGCATCAGAAAAACGAAGAGTATACTATGTCATTGACTCATCATTCAAGTTGTGACAGTTTCCAGACAGTGAAAACAATATGTCTCAATGAGGGAGGCGGGGATCAGCCAGAAATAGAGTCACTGGCAGGAGGCAGAAGCAACAATTCCCCCACTTCCCCCATTGCTCCAGGAAGAAACACAAAATATGCAACTATTTCAAAACTTATCTTACTAGGCTAGGAAAAACCCTTACCACAGGTGATAATTTCACTTAGGCAGAAACACTTTCTACTTCCACATTACTTTTCTTCTGTAGCAGCACATGAAGTTCAAGAGGCAGCATGGTATTGTGGAAAAGAAAGAAGCCAGAGAATCTCAGTTCCACTGTGTGTGATTAACCGTAAGAGTGCCACTTCATCATTCATGCAATGGGTACAGTAAATAATACAGACTTAGATGAAGTTTTGGAAAGGTTGATGTGATAGTGTAATGGACCATGAGAATACCTACCTAAAGTAGGCACTGTACTGAGCCTAGCTCCTGTTTTCCCTCCTGCCACCTGTTTTTGCATTTCTTGTTTAAATCACTACTTTCAATGTACTGGAATTACACGTTTTGTGAGACCAGGTAAAATCATATGTTAGGCACTCTTTATGCTTAACCTTGGCTATCAGGTACTTTAATAAGTCAGAGGAAGAAGGAACCTCAAAAGTTTGCTAGTAAGCACCATGTGCCTGCTGCTTCCTTCCCTTCCAAGAGCTGACATTTGAGTCTGCGCCACCGCAGAACAACCAAGTGAATGTTCTGATGGGCACCGAGGCTGGCTATCTTACAAATGCATGCCATTAATTAGCCATTTGACTCAATGAAGCAGGGCACAGAATCCTTCCCTTCTGGCAATGATACTTACAGACATGTCTTACTGGTATGAGATCAGTATAAAGACAAGACTTCGGGCGTTAAAATGGAAGATATTCCATTTTACGGGTTGATAAATCAAAGCCTGGAGAAAAGAGCGAACCTGCCAAAGGTCACATTAATAGCAGAATCCAGATTAGGACATAGATCTCCAGACTTCTAACCCAACCTTACTTCCAGCATATGAGACTGCTTTCGATCAGTAGCAGCAACAGCATAATACTAAACACAGTGCCAATGTTAACACTACCTTTAATAGAAATACTACAGCCTGTTGATCTCTGTTCCAGACACCATGCACATTACATACAATCTTTATGATACCCACCTAGTAAAGCACTTATAATACCTAGTGCTTTAATCTTCAGAAGTTTGAATTATTATTTCTGATGCCCACCTCCCTCAAAAGAGGATGAAACAACAAAACCCAGTGCATATACTATACATAACCATCTCTAATGATCCATTCCACTATGAGGATTGAAAAGGAAAATCAAATCCATCAAGTAGCTAACTTGCAATTTAGCCATTGGGGCCAACCTTGTCTTCTCTATGAGCTACGTCATTAACAAACAAACAAACAAACAAAACAATCTCTTGACTGAAACATTGTCTCCTTTTCCCTTCTGTGTCTGCTATTTGGTGAAGAATCTAACATACGACACCAACAAATGCTGGCCGTATTAGATGGCTTGAAGGGGAAAGGAAAGTAACACATCAACCCTCTCTGCTTTTTTATCTTTCTACCCAACAGTCCCATCACTCTTTATATGAGCCAAATTGGACACACATCCATTTCCCTTTCTTATGAAGCTGCTAAGGCTCTCTTGAATTTTCTCTCACCTCACATTTGTAGCATTTGTAGTCTTAATTTTACAATGCACAGGAACTTTCATCTCTTGCTCAAATTCAGTAGGCTTCTGAAGTTTGGGTACTTTTTTTATTTTCATTCAGAGTGTTTTCTCTTTTCCCTCTTTATCATTTTTCTTAACAAAGATCCCCTTATACTTTTCTTCCTTCTTTTCTGTTTTTCTGCAGTGTTCTTTCTATCAATTCTATTTGTCTTTATTTCCATTTCAGATATATCTGACACAATAAACAGGCACCTGAAATGATGTGTATAGACAAGTTACATTTAAAATGCATTAGGAGGACCGGCCGTGACGCAGTGGTTAAGTGCTGGCTTGGGAAGCCAGCGGCCCCGGTTCGGTCCCACATATAAGGGCCAGTGACACTGCCCTCAAAAAAAAATAAATAAATAAAATAAAATAAAATAAAATAAAATAAAATGCATTAGGGAATCTTATCCTGCCCCAACCCCTGAATCATTTGTACTGTGAGCTGTCATATAAATTGAACAAGCATCACCTCAATAGAACAATAAAAAATAGAAACAAAGAAAGAAGCAACAAGACATGGATGGAGTCTTGAAGAAACAAGGTACTTTCAGATCAACTGATGTCATTTGCTACATTTCCTCTTGTCTTTCTTTGATGCGCTCCACAAGCCCACCATATTCACAACACTTGTTCAATTAAGTTTTTTTTTTTTTTTTTTTTTTTTGAGGGCAGTGTTACTGGCCCTCATATGTGGGACCGAACCGGGGCCGCTGGCTTCCCAGGCCAGCGCTTAACCACCGCGCCACTCGGCCGGCCCTCAATTAAGTTTTAACCATCCGACCTTCTCTAGTTTTACTCTCTGCATCCTTCTAGAGCTATAAAGAAAATAAGCCATCTTCTGTTGGGAAGGAGGACAAACTGGAAACAGCACAGTGTTTGGGGCCAGTGTTTGGCTGCTATTCTGGTTCCTCTACTTCTACTGCAAGTGACTTCACATTTCACTTCTCATTTCACCATTGCAAGTAACTTCAAATTTCAAAATATTTTTTCCTTGTTTGAAAAATAAGTCACCATTTATTGAGAAAATTAAATGTATTTCACTGACTTCTTGGTTTACTGGAAAGGTCTCTCCTTGGATACCCTCAATCATCCTATTTGGAGGCCAGGGATCTTGGGTACTGTAAAATCCTGGCAAGTTTTGCTTTACCTTGTAACATCAACCTCTGAGTCTTTTCATAAAGTGCTCTGAGGCATTAATATATTGAAGCACATTACAATTACTTTATTTTTAGAGTTTTCTAAGAATTTCACAATTATCTTAAGATAACTGGAAGCATACTGTGGGGATTAGTAATCACCATCCTGCAATATTCCTCAAGGTCTAAGAATTCAGCTGAAGCCTCAGTACTAACAGCCTCATGTCTCAGCATCTCCGCCTGACATGTTACTTAATGTTTGCCTTTTCCTCTGCATATCACTGCAAAAGAGATGTAAATTAAGAACCTAATCTTAATAATCTTTTATAGGTATGTACTTAGCAATTTATCACAATTCAGAGCAAATAATTGAGTTGTTAATATTTGGTCTTCTGCTATGTAAAGTAACTATCAGTATCTCTATTGTATAGATGGGGTAATCTGCAAGGTGACCAAGATAATACATACACACATACACACACACACACACACACACACACACACACACAACCCTGATGAAAATTTAAAATTAAATTAATCCAAACTATTTCCATGCTTGAATTTCCTGTAAAATGAGAATAAAAATAGGGTCTCCCTCACAGGATTATTAGAGAGGTTAAATGAGAAGCTCTTAGCCCAGTGCCTGGTATATAGCAAGAGCTCTGTAAATATTATCATCTGCTATTATTAGAAGAAAAAGGATCATATCATTTACTTTTCAAGGATATTATCAGGATTAAGTTAGAGAGCCTTGCTTTTTTTACCTCTCTCTTTGCCCATGTATCTAGCTCACCAGTGAAAGATTAATTTGATTAAAACTAGGCCTCATATCTCATATATAATAAGCAACTTTATGTCACCTATCATTTTTGACATTATTAAGTATTCTCACAATTATTGCCTCTGCAGGCAGTCTTAACTTCTTGAGGACAGGGACTGGGTCTTACATTTCTTTATATTGCCTACAGCGACCTGCACAATGTGTGGAACATAATAGATGTTCAATACATAGCTGTATTTTAAAAAACCAGTTACCATTAGTAAAGAGGCTCCAAGAGCAAAGGAAATTGGACTAGACTTCTTTGGAATTTGGCTCTCTTTACAGTTTAGTCTGCACAAATTTACATGTAGAAGTTGAGAGAACTGCTGCGAGTAAAATTACAAAGATGGCAAATAATTGGCTAGAGAGCAAAGCAGGTGTGTGGTACCTCAAAAATAAGTCCACAATTGATAAATGATGTGCAACATCTACTGTGCTTCAAGGATTCTTCTTTCATAAAAATCTAAGAGGTGCTTTAGAACATTTTTTTCACACTAGGACTCATTCTAATACAGGAAAGATTCAGAGCTTGCCAAACTTTGGGAATTTACCATCCTATGTAAACATCACCATATGCAAGAAACATGACACAAGATAAGAGAATGCTGCAAACTCTTCCAGAACCTTTCCTGCCTAACAAAGTGATAGTAACAAATTGAGCATTTCACATTAAAATGGAGAGGAGAGTGTCAGCTCTTAGCCATTAAGGTCTTTTCAGTTCTATGTTGGAGAAATAGGGCACTACAACATTCCTTGTTAAAATGAGAATCTCATGTTTGATTGCCCAAATGGTGGTGGTTATAATGCTATAAATCTGAGTTGCAACAGCGAGGAGCGCAGAGTTTGGAGCCAGAAACTTGTGAGACGATCTCTGTGAAAGTGCAAACGTGTCTACATCTGTAGAATGGGAATACTAATAACCACTTCACTGGGTTTTTAAAGCATTATATAGGATAACAATTTGGGCCCAAGGACCAGGTACATCAAGGGTGCTCAACAAAGATTTTATCTACACAGAATATATACATAGGGGATTATAACAGTCATCCAGAGTTTAAAACAAAGATAAAGACTAATTTTGCCCTGTTCTTTAAGGGAAAGGTCTTTTCGTATGCTTTTGGGTTGCTATTGTTAAGATTTAGACCTTGATATATAACACCTTAATCTCTTACGATGCTTATACTTAGTGCCCTTCAACCAGGTGAGAAGGGCCTCCTTAAATAGACACTTCATAGATGAAAAAACTGAGGCTGGCCAGTCAGCTCACCCCTGCATTCTGCTTGTAACTGGCCAGGCAGGGACTCTGGGTCTGTCTACAGAGGCCACAGGAAAGTGCTGCCAAGAAAGGGACAATTCACCCCCATGCAAGCCTAAGTAAGAGCCTCAATATCTTACAGAAGGTCCATTTTCAAGCCCCGAGTCATGCCTGTGGGCCTGGACCAAGGCTGGACCCTGAGGTGCGCCCTCTGTCCTTTTCCAGATGCCATTCCCTCCCTTCCTCGCGCACCCATGATTCTGTGTCCAGGACTCAGGCTGATCGCCCTCTCTTCCTTCTGGCCAAACCCCAACCCAGCACCCTCAAGTGAACATCAGCGTCCTGAGAGTGAGGACCTTGCTGAGGAGAGGCCACCACCCAAGCCCTCGGGGAGAAGAGAAGCACTGAAGCTTCAGCCGGTATCCTGGGGTCCTCGAGTCCCCCCTCACCCCCCAAGGGAACTCCTGGTCACTCACCGAGCATCTGTCAGCCTGCGGGCCGGAGCGGGGCCTGTACCACCCTGGTGGCCCCAGGGTTCTGGGACTCACGTGTTGCGCTCAGGGCGTCTGGGTGTCAGCGCCCCAGTTCCCGCCGCCTCGCCGGCCTGGGAGACCTCGGGGGTGGGCGTTTCCGCGCGGGGGTGGGGGGTGGGGGGGGTTGCACCGGCGTGGCAGCGAGCAGGGGTCGGGCCGCGGCCGCGGGGCGGAGGGAAAGCGGCTGTAAATAGAATTCAGGTGCGGGATGCTGCCCCGCCAGCACCTGCACCTGCGGTTTCCACGCAGGGCTCAAAGCGTCTCAGGGACGGGTTCCTCCGCTGGAGGACTGTGCCTGTGTCGCCTTGAGCAAGGTAATTCTCTTTCCACACCCCCGTTTCCCCTTACGGTATGTAAAATGCAGTGAGTAAAGCTGGTCTCAGAAGACGGCGAGGACTGGCTGAGGCGATGTGGTGAATTCTGCAGCAAGGCATGCATGATAGGCACGAAAAAATCATGTTCTGGGCTTTCACGGCCACAGAGACGTGGCACTTGGCTGACACTCATTAGATGACTTTCCTCGGAGAGGTGTTCTTCCTCTGTGCTGTGGAGCGCCCTAGGGCCGTGGTCTCCAGAGTGGGCAGTGTGCTGGACTGGGGTGTGGGAAGAACACATAAGAACTTTCATCTGGGTTTGCTATCTAAAAAATAAGAAAGAAGTTAGCATTCACAGATGGCACGACACCGACCCTAAATGGTCCCATGTTCCATATAAAAGGGATTCCGAGGGAAGAGGGAAAACTGCACAAAATGCAGTGAGGTTGATGACAGCAGTACCCTTACTTATGACAGTATTTCGCTGAATCCAGGAATTCATCAACTATAAGATATACTATTTTTTATATACCAGTAAGAAATAAAAAGAACTGTTGCATGAACTATGGCATAATGCTTTCTTTATCTCTTAGAATTGTTTTTTTTTTCTTAATTAGTTTCAGGCATACAGACAACATAGTTATCAGACATTTACATATCTCACAAAGTGATAACCCCAACAAGGCAGTTACCCACCATTATGCATCCCCTTGACTATATTTTTAAAATTACAGTTGACATTCAACATTATTTTATCTTAGTTTCAGATGTACAGCATAGTGGTCAGACAGCTATATAATTTATGAATTGAGTCCCCCAATAAGTCTACCACCTGTTTGACATTATACATAGCTTTTGCAATATTGGCTATATTCCCCATACTGTACTTTACAACACCATGACTCCTCTAACTATCAATTTGTACTTCTTAATCACTTCACCTTTTTCACCAGCCCTCCAGCCCCCCTCTTACCTGGTAACCGTCAGTTTTTTTCTCAGTATCCATGGGTCTGTTTCTCTTTTGTTTGTTCATTTATGTTGTTTAGATTCCACATAAGGAGATCATATGGTATTTGTCTTTCTCAGTCTGACTTATTTCACTAAGCATAATAGCCTCTAGATCCATCCATGTTGTTGCAAATGGTAATATTTCATTCCTTTTTTTCTGGCAGAGTAATATTCCTTTGTATATATGTACCACTCTTTATCCAATCATCTATTGATGGGCGTTTTGATTGTTTCTATATCTTGGCTATTGTAAATAGCCCTGCAGTGAACAAAGGGTTGCATATATTTCTTCTAAATAGTGTTTTGGATTTCTTTGGATAAATACCCAGAGTGGAATTGCTGAGTCTTAGGTAGCTCTATATTTTATCTTTTTGAGGAACCTCCATACTGTTTTCCATAGTGGCTGCACCAATTTGCAATCCCCCCAAAGAGCACAAATGTTCTCTTTTCTCAACATCCTTGCCAACACTTGTTGATTTCTTGATGATGGCCATTCTGACAGTGTGAGATGATATCTCATTGTCGTTTTAATTTGCATTTCTCTGATGAGTAATGCCGTTGAGCATTTTTCATAAATTTATTGGCCAAAGAGAATCTAATCTGTATGTTCTTTTTAGAGAAATGTCTATTTGGGTCCTCTGCCCATTTTTTAATTGGATTGTTTGGTTTTTCTTGGTGTTGAGCTGTATGAGTTTTTAAATAAATTTTAGATATTAACCCTTTCATAGATGTATCACTGGTGAATATATTCTCCTATTCAGTAGGATGTCTTTTTGTTTTGTTGATGGTTTCATTTGCTGTGCAAAAAATTTTTAGATTGATGTAATCCCATTTGTTTATTTATTTTTTTTCCCCTTACCCAAAGATATATATCAGTAAAAATATTACTGGGCTGGTCAAATGGCTCAGTTGGTTAAGAGCATGGGCTCTGAGCAACAGGGTTGCTGGTTTGATTCCCACATGGGCCAATGAGCTGGGCTGGAGCTGAGCTGCCACTGAGCTGCCAACAGGTGGCAGGATGACTGAGCTGGTGAGAGCACATGTTCCTAACAACAAAGTTGCCAGTTGGACTAAAGCTTGGGATGGTAGGCCCTGCCCATGCGCAACTAAGATTGAACATGACACCTTGAGCTGAGCGGCCACGAGCTGCCGACGGGTGGTTGGATAGTGACTGAACTTGGAGCTGAGCTAGCTACACCCTCCACAACTAAGATTAAAGGACAACCTGGCTGTTCCCGTTCCCCAATTCCTGAATAAAATCTTTAAAAAAAAATTACTAAGTGTAATGTCTGAGAGTTTACTGCCTATGTTTTCTTCTAGTTTTATGGTTTCGGGTCTTATGTTTAAGCCTGTAATCCATTTTGAGTTTATTCTTGTATATGGATTAAGAAGATGGTCTAGTCATTTTCTGCATGTATCTGTCCATTTTTCCCAGCACTGTTTATTGAATAGATTTACTTTACCCCAGTGTATATCCTTGCCTCCTTAGTCATAGATTAAGTGACCATATAGGTGTGGATTTATTTCTGGGCTGTTTATTCTTGGTTAAATTTATTCCTACGTATTTTATTTATTTATTTATTTATTATATTGATGCAATTGTAAATGGGATTGTTTTCTTAATTTCTCTTTCTGATAGTTCGTTATTGGTATATAAAATGCAACTGATTCCTGATTATTGATTTTGTATCCTGCCACTTTACTATATTCATTTATCAGTTCTAATAGTTTTTTGATGGAATCTCTGGGGATCTCTACAGATAACATTGTATCATAGCACTTCCAGTACTGTGTTGAATAAAAGTAGTGAATGTGGTGAACATCTTTGTTTTGTTCGTGATCTTAAGGGGAATGCTTTTAGTTTTCCCCCACTGAGTATGTTAGCTGTGGATTTGTCTTATACAACCTTTATTATGTTGAGATATGTTCCCTCTATTCTCACTTTGCTGAGAGTTTTTAATCATAAATCCATGCTGGATTTTCCCAAATGCTTTTTCTGCATTAATTGATAAGATCATATGATTTTTATTTTTCATTTTGTTTAGGTGGTGTATCATGTTAATTGATTTGGGGATATTGAACCAACCTTGCGTACTAGGAATAAATCCCACTTGATCATGGTGTATCTTTTCAGTGTATAGCTGAATTCAGTTTGATAATATTTTGTTGAGGATTTTTGCATCTATATTCATTAGTGATATCGGCCTATAGTTTTCTTTTTTTGTAATGTCTTTGGCTTTGGAATCAGAGTAATGGTGACCTCATAGAATAAGCTTGGGAGCCTCCCCTCCTCTTGTATTTTTCCCCTCCTCTTGTATTTTTTGGAATAGTTTGAGAAGAGTAGGTGTTAATTCTTCTTTGTGTAGCCATCTGGTCCAGGACTATTGTTTGTTGGGGGCTTGTTGATTACTGATTCGATATCATCAGTAGTAATTGGTTGGTTCAGATTTTCTGTATTTTCTTGATTCAGCCTTGGAAGATTGTATGCTTCTAGGAATTGACCCATTTCTTTCAGATTGTCCAATTTGTTGGAATGTAATTGCTCGAAGTATTTTCTTAAAATTTTTTGTATTGCTGTGGTGTTCGTTGTCACTTCTCCACTTTAATTTCTGATTTTATTTATACTGGTCCTCTATTTTTTCTTAATAAGTCTGGTTAATGGTTTATAAATTTTGTTTATCTTTTCAAAGAACCAACTCTTATTTTTATTGGCTTTTTTTTTTTTTTTTTTTGCTTCTATTTCATTTACTTCTGCTTTGATTGCTGTTATTTCCTTCCTTCCATCTACTTTGGGCTTTGTCTGCTGTTCTTTTTTTTCAATTCTCTTATGTCGTAAAGTTAAATTGTTTATATGAGATTTTTGTTGTTTCTTTAGGTAGGCCTACATTGATATGACTTTTTCTCCTAGGACTGTTTTCGCTGTGTCCCATTAGATTTTGGATCATTTAGTTTTCATTTTTGTTTGTCTCAGGTATCTTTTGATTTTGATTTTTTCCTTAATCACATTGTTAACCTATTTATTATTTAGTATATTTAGTAGCATGTTATTTAGCCTCCATGTGTTTGTGCATTTTTAGTTTTCTTTTTGTACTTGATTTCTAGTTTCATACCATTGTGATTAGAAAAGACACTTAATATAATTTCAACCTTCTTAAATTTATTTCAGTGGTTCTTAGCAAATATTCTGTGGGTACTTAGCAAATGTTCTCTGAAAAGAATGTGTATTCTGCTGCTTTGGGAAGAAATGTTCTAAAAATACCAATTAAATCCATCTTATCTAATGTGTTATTTAAGACTGCTGTTTCCTTGTTGATTTTCTGTCTGGAAGATCTGTCCATTTGTGTCAATGGGTATTAAAGTCTCCTACTATGATTGTATTCTTTGGAATGTTTTTAATTAAAATTTCATTTATTAGAGTATTTCTGTAAGAGTTATCCAGACATCTTTATTATTTATCACTCTTGTTCATTCAAAAAAGAAAAAGGAAACTATGTATAAGCAAAATAAATTGGTTAAAATATTCTTTAGATATATTCACATTCAGATTCTAACACTCTGGATAACTGTTTTGTTTCACCCAATACCATTCTCAGTCACATGAGTGTTAATAAGGCAGAATATTTTTTTTTCTTTTTTCTTTTAGCTGAGCCATCTTGCCACCTGTTGGCAGCTCAGTGGCAACTCAGCTCGGACTGGCATTGAACCGCCGTTGCTCAGAGCTCAGCTCACACTCTCGAGTGAGCTCTTAACCAACTGAGCCACTCAGCCAGCCCAATAAGGCAGAATTTTTTAAAAAGAATGTCCCACTGTTGTTTTTGGGATATCTTTCAGACCACTAAAACCAATCCAAGTTTGCTGAGCATGTGCAGAGCCAACTACATTAACCATACTGTTTGGACAGTAGGCATAAGATGGATGTTAAATGAGAAAAATGTACATCTTAGAATTGACAATGTATAGTAGATTGCTTTTATGACACTGTGACATATTGCAGTTTACATACTTCAGCAGTTGATCTATGTGAACCATTTGATCAAAATAAAGCTTTCAAATTATAGAATCTTAACATTAGTGTGTAGCTAGATGGTGAATGATTGTGAAAGTCATTTGCAACAAAGAGTTAAAAGTTAATTATTTTTATTTATCTTTTTTACAAAAAGCAAATAGTCTAAGTTTGCTAATCTTTTCTGTAGTGATGTATGTCTCTCAGTAGTATGTCACTTAATAGATTTTCCTGGAAAAACCCCCCAAAACTCAGCCTTTTTTGTCCCTTCAAAGTAAAGATAACATTTTAACACTGACTGAGAGAGTGCTAGGAAGAGGACATTTGAAAACAAATATTTCAAAATGTTGCCATTGTTGTGTGTGTGTGTGTGTGTGTGTGTGTGTGTGTGTATGGAGTGTTGCTAAAAATTATGGAAGTTTGTCACCTGCAAAACAAACAAACAAACAAACAAACAAACAAAACCCTTGGAAACAATTTGCTACTTTGTTTCAATTTTTCAATAAAGTAGTTCAATGAATTTTGAACCTATTTGTTAAAAAATATGAAAATGCAGCTGCTTCTGATTAGTTTAAAAGGTAACTAAATGTTAATAATTAGCTTGTATAATTCATGGAGTAGCTTATTTTTCAATGATTTTTAGTGAGAAGAAAAGCTCTTTTTTTTTAAAGATTTTTTTAAATTGGGGAATTGGGGGAGGGGAATAGCACTGAGGAATCAGGGAAGGGGAACAGACCAGTTGCTCTCTTTTTGTTCTTCAGTCTAGTTGCGGAGGACGTTGCTTCACTGGCTCATGTTGGTATCATCATTGCGCTCTTCCCAGATGAGGCAGATTGGTCGCCGGCCTCTGGATGATCGCTCACCACGGCCCTTGGCAGCTCACGCTGGCTGCCAGCCGCTCACGCTGGCTGCCAGCCACTCACTGTAGCCTATGGCAGCCCACTGCAGCAGGGGCTGCAGCCTACACCGTCGCCGGGGCTCGCACAGCCCAACTCCAGGTGGAGCTGTTGTTAGCTGTAGAGGGCAGTGTCACTGGCCCTCATATGTGGGATCAGAACCGGGGCCGCTGGCATCCCAAAACCAGCTCTTAACCAACGCGCCACTCGGCCGGCCCAAAAGCTCTTATTTTTTTTAATAAGTTATTCCAAAATGTATTTTGTTAATAATGTTATTCCAAAAATGTGTTTACTCTTTATCTCATTTTAAAATTTAATTTATTTTTGTGTACATTTTATAATATAGATTATAAATGTATATTTGCAACATATTTTTATGCATCTATAAAATTTATAAGGAAATGAAAACACAACTGAATATATATTGGGGATGTGTCTTCAAATTCCTTTTTTCTGAAGGAGTGCACAATCTAAAATGTTTAAAGACCACTAGTGTATTAATTTTCATTGCAGCATCTTAGAAAATTGCTAGCTCAGGCACAAGATGGTGTTCCAAATGCATCTGAGACTTTTTTTTTTTTAGGGTAACAGATGAGGTATGGGCCTTGAATCTGATTGTTAAGCAAGCAAAACAAATTATGAAAATAAGGTGCTGCCAAAAATGATTGCCTTTTTTATCTCTTCTTTTCCCTAGATGCAGATACATCAAAAGGTTACCAATCTCACATAAATATTTTTAGAGAAATTATCATCTTTTAGGTCCCTCAGTATATCATTTGATTTAGGGTTAAATATCAAGGGAAGACTTGTGCTAATAATAGTTATTGATAACAGCAATTCTCTCATCTCCTCTGCATCCTCTCTGTTTTGTAAGCTCCATAAGTGCAAGGACCACATCTATCTTTTTTGCTCTCTTATCTACAGCACCTGTCACAGTGAATGACACAGAATAGATGCTCAACAAATATTTAGAGTTGAATTGACTTGTTCTGGAGAGATTTCACTGTCTTTGGTCAACCAAGGTTATAGGTGGCATTGAATCTTCAAAACTTTCAACAGAATTTTAAAAATGTAGTTGAAAAATTATATACTTGTACTCGTATAGTTTTTCTTAGCAATTCGGTGACCCTTCCATATGGAATCTATTTAACCATCTGTAGAGGCCTTTCTATTTTCTTCCTTTCTCTTCCTTCTCCTCCTTCTTTTAATATCCGGGAGGTTTTCCTAGTAGATGCCTGGCTGTTGTCAGTAGTTACCTGTCTAGTTAGGAGGGGGAAAAAAAAATCTTGCTTCTGTGTTTTCTGAGAACAAGCGCTAGACCTTCTGGAGAATGCCTAATGAAGCAAAAGCCTAACATACAAACCAAAGTATCAGCCTGTGATTATTAGAATGATTATTTAATGTCTATGGGGGATGAGATGGCCTTTCATACAGCTATAGCTAGATGAATGTACTTGCAAATCAAAAGCTTAATTAAACTACAATGACAGTGACAAATACTTTTCTAGGAAATGCTAGTTCAGTTTCCATTCCTGGTACTTTTCCATTCCTTTAAATGTCTGTTTTTAGGCAACTACAATATTGCTACTGGGATAGGAAAAACAGTTTGGGGAATATAATTAATAATGTTGTAAATATTCTGTGGAATGTCAGATGATCATAGGTCTTGTTAGGGAGACCATTTCATGGATGGAGTAGAGGTTTGATCACTACACTGTATTACTAAAGCGGAGGTGATATATCTACTGTAATTGAATATATATAGATAGTCACGGGATGTGGATTATACTGTGGAAGAGAGTCAGAGGAAGAGTAATGGATATATATGATATGGGGGGAGTGGGGTGGTGTATTGGGGGTGGGGGTTTGTCATTTTGAGGGGTAAAATGTATAACTATTGCACTGTGTTGTACACCTGAAACTAATTTAAAAAAAAATAATAATAATAAAATAAATGTCTGTTTTGGTTTACTATTGATACCAAAAGCCCTGAAAATACTTACTCACACTGTGCTGTGAACAACTGAGTGTCATTTGTCAGAATAATATTAGGAGATGGGTGCCAACATAGTGATTTTGGGCATCAGACAAATGCTGGCACCAGTTAAGTTTGGTAAAAAGGATTTTCCATACATTTTAACATTTTTCTTGTAATAAGGAGATCAGAATCTAAGATTAATTATTCATCTTTGCTGCTTCACTTTACAAAAGTTTTATTTCGAAAAGTTTGCATGTAATTATTAGTTTTTCTCATCTGTCCAAAGTGTTACTCTTATAGGACACCAATGTAACTATTAAAGATACCTGTAACATCATCTGTTGAAAGGCTCATTTATATAAAACAGTGTAGTGCAAGATTCTTAGATTATCAGTAACCCCCAGAGATTCTTAAAATGCGGAGTTGTAACTTTTTCACAACTGACATTTAGCAAGCACAGATGTTGTTTGTAGATGAACAAACCACGTGGAAAATGCCATGTCTTGGATAGGACCAGTGCATTTCCAAGAGGTTTCTAGGTTGCCAGAAGCCTTCTTAAATGACAATAAAGGTTAAACAGTAAAATGAGAACATGAAGCCAATTTAAAACACTGACATTATGTAGCCAACATGTAACCAGTTACAAATACTTACATACATATATTTAAAACACTGACAGTCATAGGGTCACGCACAATGTAAACTTGAGTCACAGTGTGGCTCTGCTATTCTCAACAGCTAAACCTAAGAGACACATGAGTTATAGGATTCACAGATTCCATAATATAATAACTTACAACCTGGTTGCCGGAGGCAGAACTTTTGGTGGCCCCAGAGAAAGTGTTTCACCGATTCTTATAAAGAGGAGAGTGATTCGCATAAAAGACGAATTTCTCACAAACATTGTTACACAAAACCTTAATTATTTATGTATTTTGTTACAGAGCTCTTCAAGGAAAGCCCAGTGGAGAGCACTCTAGAACTTGGTAAGCATTAAGCATTTTTTTTTGTATATTTCAGTATTTTAGACTCCAGATATCCCTTTGCTCTTTGCTTTCTGTGCTTAGAAAATATTCTCTGATTTCCCAAGTGAGACAACCCCAAATCTTGTCCTGTTGCTGCATTCAGCTCAGAGTTAAGCTCTCTGGTGAGCAGTGGCAGCTACTAGTGGGGATATGATGACTCTGGTCTACTGGTTATAATCCCAAAACATGTGTTACCTGCATTCCACTCCTCCACCCACAAT
Source organism: Aselliscus stoliczkanus (assembly GCA_033961575.1). NCBI lineage: Eukaryota > Metazoa > Chordata > Mammalia > Chiroptera > Hipposideridae > Aselliscus > Aselliscus stoliczkanus. The sequence continues at coordinate 131,495,604 of CM066730.1, forward strand.
GTGAAGTGGTACAAAGGGAACAATGAATGCTCTCCCCTTTGGAAAGGAGAAAAATGTGAGACACCAGACATCTCACATCTGAAGCACTACTGTCTGCTGGGTGATGCAATAGAGTTTTTGATTTTGGCCTATAGAACCTCTGCCCAAATTGAGACAGGAAGTATCTCAATTAAGTATCCGTTTCTACAAGTCAAACACAACAGCATAATAGCAAATTTTAATAATTTTCTTCTCCCCTCCAACCTCTCCTCCAAAAGTAATAGTTTTGTGAGAATCTTTCCACATTTCTCTTCATGCTTTTATAGATATATAAAAACATGATAGTCTTTTCTTTTTCATTGAAGCAAAAATTGAGCCATGCTCTCTATCCATCTATCATTCTGTCTTTTAATTTTATTTGCTACAAGGCATAAACTTCATTCCATAACACAGATAATAGATTTAACTCTGTTTTTTTCAATAGCTACAAGTATTCTCTACTATGTATGTACAAAGATTAAGTCAACTATTCTCTTATTTATAGTTCTTAAAGTTTTCCCGATTTCCCTCAAAACGAAAATATTCTTACATACATGGTGTTTTTATTTGTGTATAATGGAATCTCACATATGACTTGTTGAATTAAAGGGTATGAGCTTTTTCACTTTAATGGATTATGCCTGTCTATTATTCAAACTGTAGTAATTTACACTCCTACTAGCATACCACATTATCACTAACAATGAATGCTATACATCTTGTTTAATTTTTTTTATTTTTTGAGGGCAGTGTCACTGGCCCTCATTATGTGGGACCCGAACCAGGGCCGCTGGCATCCCAAGCCAGTGCTTAACGACTGCGCCACTCAGCTGGCAATCTTGTGTAATTTTTATCAATCTAACGTGACAAATGGCATCGCATTGCTTTAAATAGATGTCCTTGACTATGAACATCTTCTCATATGTCTGATAGTTTTTCAATTATGTGCTATTAGTTTTCTCTGTTGACCTTCAAATAATATGTAATGCAAGAACTTAACAACAGTATACTCCTGTCTTTATATCTTCTATGCTATTCCATTGTACATTTTATTTTCATTTATATTATAAGCTCCACAATACATTGTTACTACTTTTGTTTTAACTCTTTATCTTTTTTTTTTTTTTTTTGAGGGCAGTGTCACTGGCCCTCATATGTGGGACCAATTAACTCTTTATCTTTTAAAGAAATTTAAAAATAGAAAACAAAACTTTTGTTTTCTATTTTTGCAACATAGTTATGACTGTTAGCACCTTTCATTACTTCGTATATGTCAAAGTTTCCACTGGGTATCATTTCACTTCCACATAAAGAAATTCATTTAACATTTCCTATAGTGCAGGTGTGCTACTGACAAATTTTCTTAGCTTTTGTAGGTCTAAAAATGTTTTCATTTCACTTTTATTATTGAAGATTTTTTTTTACTGCGTGTAAGATGATGGTTTTTTTTCTCCCTAGCATATTAAAGATATTATTCCATAGTCTTCTGCTTGCATTGTTTCCAATGAGAAGTCACTGAAATTCTTATCTTATTTTCCTGTATGCTTTCAAGATCTTTTCCTTGTCACTGATTTTCAATATTATATTATGATGGGCCTTGTTATGGTTTCCTTGGTGTATATTATGCTTAAGGTCTGTTGAGCTTGTTAGATGTGTGAGTTTTTGGCGTTTGCAAAAATTGAAAAACTTTTCTAACATTATTTCTTTAAATGTTCTATTTCTACTTCTAGATTCCAATTACACAATTTTGGAGTGCTTTATATTGTCTCACAGTTCACTGAGGCTCTGTTCTTTTTTTTTTTTTTTTACCCCAGCTTTTTTCCTCTTTTTGCTTCAGTTGCTATGTCTTCAAATTCTTTTTTCTGCATTGTCCAATTTGATAAATGCATCCATTTACTTTTATATAAAATGTTAAAGTACATGTATTTATCAGCTCTAAATTCTTATTTGGTCATTATTTTATGGTTTCCATTTCTCTTATTATCCATTTTATCTTTAAATCATTGGATACATTTATGGTAGTTGTAGTAAAGTCTTTGTCTGCTACTTCTCTCATCTCTGCTATCATCTCTGAGTTTATGTCTATTGCCTGATTTTCCTCCTACTTATGAATCACATTAATTGTGCTTCTTTGCCCATCTAGTAATTTTTTTACTGAACCCTAGAGATTGTAAATCTTTAGCTTTACAAAAGCTAAAATATTTGTTATCTGGTCTTTTACTGAAAAAGTTTGTTGATCTTGCCCTAGATGTATAAAATTATGTTGAGTATAGATGTCAGTACATGGAGTACACAGCATGCAATTTTCTTGTAAAGTACTAGTCCCCCCCTTTTTTATAATTAATACATCAGTGCACTTTTTCTCAATTAGGCAAGAGTCAAGAATACGAAAGAGTGAAAAACAAAATATGAACAATCCCCTTTGTTTCCCACACCCATCACAAACTCAACAATTGTCAAACTTTGGTTTAGGGAGATTTTAGTCATCTCATAATCTCTATCAGTCCTTCCACACTATCCTTTGATAATGACACTTACTATTTTTTCAGTTTATGCAATGTTCCAAGCAAACACAACTTTGAGCTGGCCTATTGTTAATAATTTCTAATTTCTATGCACAGTTCCTATTCATTGTATTCACAAACATACAGCTTTCTTTGTGTGGGTGTATTGGGACCAGGGTATACATATTGTTCTTTTACTATTCACCATGGAGTTTTTATTATTCACCATGGAGTTGTTTTCATGTCAAAGTGTGTACAAATATGTCTACCTCATACTTTTCTTAAACAATTTCATAACAGCTCTAGTACATATAGGCCACAATTCATTAACTGTTTCCATTCTAGTGGACATTTTAACTTGTAATTTTCTATTATTACACATAATATTGCAAGAAACACCCTTTATATAGTTAGTTTATATATTTGTTTCTGAACACACATGGCTATTTCATGGGATAAAGTTTTGGAAGTAGAATTTCAGCAACAGGAAAAGTGCATGTTTACAGTGTTCTCAATTTATATATAAAATTATATTAGTTTCAGGTATATAACATAATAATTCAATATATGTATATATTGTGAAATGATCACCACAATAAGTGTAGTTAATATTTATCACCACATGTAGTTAGAAATTTTTTCCTTGTGATGAGAACTTGTTTTTTTTTTTAAGGGCAGTGTCACACTGGCCCTCAGATGTGGGATCCGAACCCGGGCCGCTGGCATCCCAAGCCAGCTCTTAACCACCGTGCCACTTGGCTGGCCCCGTGATGAGAACTTTAAAGATTTACTATCAGCAACTTTCAAATAACAATATGGTGTTATTAATTATGCTGTATATTACATTCCCATGACTTATTTATTTTAGAGCTTGAAGTTTGTACTTTTAACTCACTTTCCCATTTTGCCTACCCCTCACTCCTCTACCTCTGGAAACATCAATCTGTTCTCTGTATCCATGAGCTTGGTTTTTTTTTGTTTGTTTGTTTTTTAGATTCCACATATAAGTGAGATCATGTGGTATTTTCTGTCTGACTTATTTCATTTAGCCTAATGCCTTCAGTGCCCATCCATGTTGTTGCAAATGGCAAGATTTCCTTCTTTTTTTATGGGAATAATATCCCATAATATATATATATATATATATATATATATATATATATATATTCATATTTTCTTTATCCATTCATCCATCGAGGGACATTTAAAGATGCTTCCTTATCTTGCCTGCTGTCAATAATTCTGCAATGACTATGGGGGTACAGATATCTTTTGGAGTTCATGTTTTTGTTTTATTCAGATCAATACCCAGAAATGGGATTTCTGGATCATATGGTAGTTTTATTTTTTATTTTTTGAGGAGCCTCCATTCTGTTTTCCACAGTGGTGACACCAATTTACTTTCCCAGCAACAGTGCACAAGGGTTCCCTTTGCTCCATCTTTGCCAAATTTTTAATTGGAATTTTTTTTTTTTTCAGCTGAGCCGTCCTGCCACCTGTTGGTAATTGGAATTTTTTTTGGCTATTGAGTTGTAAGAGTTTTTTATATTTTTTGGATTTAACCCCTTATCAGATACATGATTTACAAATATTTTTTCCCATTCAGTAGGTTGCCTTTTCATTTGGTTGATGGTTTCCTTTGCCGTGCAGAAGTTTTTAAGATTGGTGTAGTTTCACTTGTTTATTTTTGGGCTTTTGTTGCCTTTGCTTTTGGTGTCCAATCCAAAAAATCATTACTAAGACTAATGTCAAGGAGCTTACAACATATGTTTTCTTCTAGGAGTATTTTTATGGTTTCAGGCCTTATGTTTAAATCTACTCAATTTCAAGTTAATTTTTGTGTATGGTGTGAGATAATTGTCTAAGTTTCACTCTTTTGCATGTGGCTGTCTAATTTTCCCAAGGCTAATTTTCAAAGATTCTGTCATTTCCCACTGTATATTCTTGGCTCCTTTGTCATAAAATGACAATATATATGCATGGGTTTATTTCTGGGTTCTTTATTCTGTTCCATTGAACTGTGTATCTGTTTTTTATGTCAATACTGTACTGTTTGATTACTAGAGCTTTGTAATATAGTTTGAAATCAGGAAGCTTGATGTCTCCAGATTTGTTCTGTCTCAAGATTGCTTTGGCTATTTGGGGTCTTTTGTGGTTCCATACAAATACTAGGATTGTTTTGTTCTTTTCTTTGAAAAATGTCATTGGAATTTTGATAGGGATTGTATTAAATCTGTAGATTGCTTTGAGTAGTATGGACATTTTAACAATATTAATTCTTCTAGTCCATGAGCACAGAATATCTTTCCATATGTATCTTCTTCAATTTCTTTCATAAGTGTCTTATAGTTTTTAGTGTATGGGTCTTTCCTTGGTTAAATTTATTTCTAGGTACTTTCTTCTCTTTGATGAAATTGTAAATGAGATTGCTTTCTTAATTTCTCTTTTTGATAGTTCCTTATTAGTGTATAGAAAATTACCTGATTTTTGTACAGTAGTCTTCCCTTATACATGATTAGTTAACCTAATCAAAATATTAAATAGAAAATTCCAGAAATAAATAATTCATAAATTTAAAATTGCATGCCATTTTGAGTAGCATGATGAAATCTTATGCCATCCAGGTCTGTCCTGGCTGGGACACGAATCATCCTTTTCTGTGTTCAGCATATCCACGGTGTATATGGTGCTACCCACCAGTTAGTCACTTAGTAGCCATCTCTGTTATCATATTGACTGTCACAGTACTACAGTATTTGTATTCAACTAACCCTTATTTTATTTAACAATGCCACATTCATGTAACTTTTATTTGAGTATATCGTTATAATTGTTCAATTTTTAGTTACTGCTGTTAATCTCTTTCTGTGCCTAATTTATAAATTAAACTTTATCATAGATACGTATGTATAGAAAAAAACATAGTATATCTAAGGTTTAGTACTAGTCATTGTTTCAGGCATCCACTCTGGGTCTTGGAATGTATATTGATTTAATTAACTTATTTATTAGTTCTAAAACTTTTTTGGTGGAATCTTTTAGAGTTTTTCTAATATAATATTACATCACCTGCAAATAGAGGTTTCTCCCTTTCTGACTTGGATGTCTTTTATTTCTTTCTTTTGTTAATTGGTCTGGCTAGGACTTCTATTACTATGTTGAATGAAAATGGCAAGTGTTGGAATTCTTGTGTTATTCCCAATTTTGGAAGAAAAGCTTTTAGCTTTTCTACCAGTGAGGATGATGTTAGCTGTGGGCTTGTCATAAACAGCCTGTATCACATAGAGGTATTTTCCCTCTAGACCAACTTTGTTGAGAGTTTTTATCGTGAATTGATTTTTTTGTCAGATGCTTTTTCTGCATCGATTGAGAAGATTGCATGATTTTTCCCCTTCATTTTGTTAATGTGGTATAAAACATTAATTGATTGGTAGATGTTGAAACAACCCTTGCATCCCCAGAATAAATACCATTTGATTGCGGTGTATGATCCTTTTAATTATTGTTGAATTCAGTTTGCTAATATTTTGTTGAGGATTTTTGTATCTATGTTCATCAGGAATATTGGTATGTAATTTTCTTTTCTTGTGGAATCCTTGTCTGGTTTTGGTATAAGGGTAATGTTGGCCTTATAAAATGAGTTCAGAAGAGTTCCCTCCTCATCCGTTTTTTGGGAAGAGTTTGAGAAGGATTGGTATTAAACCTTCTTTGAATGTTTAATAGAATTCACCAGTGAAGCTGTCTGGTCCTGGAGTTTTGTTTGCTGGGAAATTTGTTTTTACTGATTCAATCTTCTTACTAGTAATTGGTCTGTTCAGATTTTCTATTTTATCATGATCCAGTCATGGTAGGTTGTATGTTTCTAAAAATTTGTCTATTTCTTCTAGGTTGTCCAATTTGTTGATGTGTAATTATTTATAGTAGTCCCTTATGATCCTTTGTATTTCCTTTTTTAAAATATTTTTATTAAAAATATAGTTAACATACAATATTATATTAGTTTCAGGGTTATTCAACCATAGTTATTCAACATTTATATTCCTACAGAAGTGATCGCCATGATAAGTCCAATAACCATCTGACACTGTACCACACTATCACAGTATTATTGACTATATTCCCCATGCTGCACATTACATCCCCGTGACTTATTTGTTTTATACCTGGAAATTTGGACCTCTTATTCCCCTTCACCTTCACCCACCTTTTTAAAATTTTCAGTTACAATTGACATTCCATACTATTTTATATTAATTTTAGGTATACTCATAGTGGTTAGACATTTATATAATTTAAGAAGTGATCCCCGGGCCAGCCTGGCACTATACATATCATTGACTATATTCCCTATGCTTTACTTTATATCCCCATGACTATTTTTGTAACCACCAATTTGTACTTCTTAATCCGCTTACCTTTTCCCGTGGACTCAATAGTTTTACAAGAAAGAATGCAATGTGGGTGGGGCTCTTTCCTTGGGAGAAAGTGCATTGGAGGAGTTGGGTGAGGCAGGATCCCAGTGGAGCTCACTAGGCCAGTCAGATTCAGATTTGGCTGTGTTGCAGAAAGCTCAATACAGGAAAGATTGCACTCACCTGATGGCTGCATGCAAGGAGCACCCCACACAAAGAAAATGGCAACTGTCCTGCTCTCTTGCTGAAGCCACGCACCTCAGTTTGCCCCCTGTAAGCCTCCAATGCTGGAGCCCACGGCGAGTGCGAGCGAGTAAGTCTGTACACAGGCCTTTTAAAGGGATGTCTGGGTGTCCCACTGCCTTCCGTCCCACCCAGGTGGTTAGAATCCCCATTGTTTTTCACAGCCAGATGTTGTGGGGGCTTCTCCTCCTGGCACCAGTACTTCAGGCTGGCGAATTTGGTATGGGGCTGTCCCTTGCTCCTTTGGAGGGAACTTCCATGGTCGAGATATCCTTCCTGATTCCCAGCTACCAAACAGAGGTTTGGGACCAGCCCATTTAGCATCTTTGCCCCCCCTACCATCCTCGAAGTGGCTTCCTCCTTATATTCTTAGTTATAAAACCTTTATTCAGCCAGACTACAGATGGTTCTCCAGGTTGATTGTTCTATAATTTGGTTGTAATTTTAATGTATTCATGGAAGGAAACATGCACAGTGTTTATCTACTCTGCCATCTTGGATCTTTTGACTCTTTGTATTTCTAAGGTATATCTGTTGTAATATCTCTTTCATTTCTGATTTTATTTGACTCTTCTCTTTTTTGGGATGGTGTGTGTGTGTGTGTGTGTGTGTGTGTGTGTGTGTGTGTGTGTCTAGTTCATACTCCATTTAAGCTTTTTATTTTGTTATATTTTCCTCACTTACCCTTCATCTGTAGACTCTGAGGAAGAATCTATTTTCTTGCCTTTCCCAGCTTCTAGAGTCTACTCATATTCCTTGGCTCATGGCTGCCTTTCAGCATCAAGAATAGCAATGTCCAGTGTTTTTCACATCATATCACTCTGACAGTCCTTCTGCCTCCCTCTTTCACATTCAAGGACACGTGATTTCATTGGGCCTGCCTGGATAATCTCCCTCTCTCATAGTCAACTGATTAATAACTTTAATTCCACCTGCAACCTTAATTCTCTTTTGCGATGTAACCTAACATATTTACAGGTTCTGGGAATTAGAATGTAGATACCTTTGGGGGGGGGGGGAGTATTTTTCTGCCTACCACAGCAACTTCCTAATTTTTGCCAATCTGTAAAGCATCTCAATGTAGCTAAAATGTACAAAAAAAACTACTATAAACTGGTAAGGGAAAAAAAGTGAATATAAAATTAGTAATGAATATAAATAAACAATTTACACAGGAAAAACCTGAAATGCTCATACGTATATGGAGAGATGCTCAACTTCACTTTTTTTTTTTTTTAAAGATTTTACTGGGGAGTTGGGGGAGGGGAACAGGGTTGTGAAATCGGGGAAGGGGAACAGACAAGTTCCTGTCTTTTTGTTCTTCACTCTAGTTATGGAGGATGTTGCTTCACTGGCCCATGTTGGTATCTTCATTGCGCTCTTCCCGGATGAGGCAGATCAGTCGCCGGCCTCTGGAGGGTAGCTTACCACGGCTATTGGCCTCTCACACTGGCTGCCGGCCACTCTGCAGCAGGGGCTGCAGCCTACACCATCGCGGGGGCTTGCATAGCCCAGCTCCAAGTGGAGCTATTGTTAGCTGTAGAGGGCAGCCCTCAAATGTGGGATCCAAACCAGGGCTGCTGGCATCCCAAAACCAGCTCTTAACCAATGCGCCACTCGGCCGGCCCTCAACTTCACTCTTAATATATAGCAATTCAAGGGCTGGCCTAGTGGCTCAGTTGGTTAAGAGCTTGCTCAAGAGTGCGAGCTCTGAGCAACAGGGTCTCCTTTTCGATTCCCACATGAGCCAGTGAGCTGTGCACAAGCTGAGCTACCAACAAGTGGCAGGATGGCTCAGCTGGTGAGAGCACGTGCTCCTAACAAGACTGCCTGTTTGAGATGGTGTTCTATGCCCACTCGCAGTTAAAGACTGAACTTGGCACCTTGAGCTGAGCTGCTGCGCAGGTGACTCAGGGGATAGAGTGTGCGCGCTTATCCAACTCCCGCATGGGATGGTGGCCATGCCCATCTGCAACTAGTTGAACACAGCACCTTGAGCTGAGCTGCACTACTGGACTTGGAGCTGAGCTTGCTGCGCCCTCCACAACTAAGATTGAAGGACAACAACTTCTCTGTTTCCTTTCCTCAATTCCCCAACACTGTTCCCCTACCCCAATTCCCCAATAAAATTTTAGGAAGAAAAATAATAGCAATTCAAGTTAAAACTACACTGAGACCATTTTTTGTAACACCTTGAAATATAATATTTTTCTGTAACAGCTTGAGATATATTGAGATATAGTTCATATGCTATGTAATTCACCCATTTTGAATGTACAATTCAATGGGTTTGCTATATGCGCAGAGTTGTGCAGCCATCGCCATTCAAAGAAACACTGTAACCTTTAGCTATCAACCCCAACCTCTCCATCTCTCCTGACCCTAGGTAACCACTAATTTACTTTCTGCATCTATAGATTTGACTGTTCTGGACATTCAAATAAATGGAATTGTATAATAGATGGCCTTTTGTGATTTGCCTCTCCCGTTTAGCATAATGTCTTCAAGGTTCATATGTGTTATAGCATGTATCAGCACTTTGCTCCTTTTTAATGGTTAAATAGTGTTATTCCGTTGTATTGCTAAACTACATTTTGTTTATCCATTTAGCAGCTGATGGACATTTTGGTTGTTTCTTTTGGTGGAATGATGCTGCTGAGCATTCATGTACAAAAATTTGTGGGGACATACATTTCCATTTCTCTTGGGTATATTCCTAGGAGTGAAATGATGAATGAATATATCTACTAATTTTCACATAAGGAAATGCTTGTTTGGTTTCATAATCTAAATTTAGCCTTTAAAGTCATGACTTTCCTTTGCGTATACCTATTCCACAAGCTGATCTTTTTCACTTTGTTAGGGTCTGTGCATAAAGAAGTCAAGTTATTGGTAAGCACTCAACTGGGCTTCCTACTAAGTGATTTGCTGTTATATAGCAATGCCTCAGGATTCAAATATGCTTCAGTGTTTTTAGAAATTACACGCCACACTCCTCAAGGATTCTTGATATTTGGGCTCTCTTTCTTTTTAGAGATGCCTGACAAACGTGGTCTCTGAGAAGTTCCATGAGGAATCCCATGAGCTGTAGGACAAAATATGGAGGAACAAAAAAGTGGAGCTCAGAAAGGGTTTCCTGGAAAACACTCTAGGCATTCAGCTGGGATCCTCAAGGGCTTTATTCTAGGGACAAATCTGAATGGGAAATAGGCTTCAGAATAATTGGGGACTAGCTTTGCATTATTTTAATCTCAGATTGCAAAGATGATCCACCTCTGGCCAAACTTCCTGCCATAAATAAAAGTCAATCCAGAGCCTCGAATTGCCTTTATAATTCTTTATGTACAACGTTTAATTCAATAAAAAATAATGAAGCCTACAAAAACAATAATTGACCCAAACCAGAAAGAAAATAGACACAGAGCCATAGGAGATATAAATATTGGAGTTTGTAGACATTATTTTAAAATAACTATTAGATTATATTTCAGAAATGAAATAACAAGATGGGGATTTTGTCAGAGAACTGAAAACTAAAAATAAATTAAATGGAAGTTCTAGAACTGAAAAATGCAAAGTAAGTACAGAATGTGACTGTATTTGGAGATAGGATCTTTAAAGAAGTAATTAAGTTAAAATGAGGTCATTAGGGTGGGCCCTAATCCAATACGACTGGTGTCCTTATAAGAAGAGGAAATCAGGACACAGACACACCCAGAGGGAAGACCATGTGAAGACACAGGGAGAACACAGCCACCTACAAGTCCAAGAGAAAGGCCACAGAAGAAACCAACCCTGCTGACACCTTGATTTCAAACTTCTTTCCTTCCAAATTGTGAGAAAATAAGTTTCTATTGTTTAAGCCACCTAGTCTGTAATGCTCAGGTATGGCAGCCCTAGTCAACTAATACAGAAAGTATTCATAATGTTACCAGAGAGAGGGGCGTCCGTTTTCAGGGCAACGCCCGGGCTTGGTTTCCACTCCAGGGGTTGAACCCAGGCCTCGGGGAGGAAAACTGGGAAGCCTAGCTACTACATTGCCAGGAGTTGGTCCGTCCTCAGCACAGTGTCCAGGTTCTTGGTGTCTCAAGCAAAGAATTGAACAAGATACAGAGGTAAAGTAGTGAAAGAGCAGTTCATTGGAAGAAAAAGTACACTCCAAAGAGGTAGAAGTGGGCCCGAGCAGAAGGCAGTGGCTCAAGGGCCATTAATAGAAGAGAAAGTACACTACCAAGCGTTAGGAGTGGGTTGGTAAGCATGACTCAAAAAGGCTGTGGCTCAAAGGGCGTTGACTGGGGAAGACTTGGAGTTTTTATCCCATTTTTCTCTTTAATGGGCTGTTCCTCTCTGGATGTAGGACCACTTCATTGACACCTGTGATTGACAACAGGCTATTACCTCATTTCTTTAGACTGTGCATGTTCCTTCCCAGAATTCAGTCTGTTATAATAATATTAATGAACTTCCGGGCATATGTATAATATTATAATGATGGTATAATGAGATCCAGGTGAAATGAAGGTCATTGTGGCCTTTACTGCACAAGTGAATGACTGGTTTAATCTTGTTGGGTATTTAGTACCTATTTGTTTCCTCATAGGGCTAGATAATTACAATGAAAAGTTTTGGGCAGAGAGGGATGTGTTTTGGGCGGTCACATTCTGTGGGTTGTGTTGGATATGCAGGAATGCAGAGACCCAATGCCTGCCTGTAACTACCTGCCTTGTTATCCCCTTGAGAGACGTGATCCCCATAAAATCTCTATGGGAAGTTTAGGGACAGGAGGTCTTTTCTTCTGTTCTGCTTCCTGCTTGGCAGGGGTGTAGAGCTGCCTCTACCTGTTGGGGATTCACAGGACTCTCACCCTATCTGATCTTAGATGAGAGGAAGGGGTCTCGAGATCTGTCTGGAAGACTGTGTTGGCTTCTTTGGTTGGGACTGGTAATATTGCTGGGGTATCATCTGTATCCCCAAGGCCCCTGAATAAGGAAAAATAGATTTTATTATGGATCCTGTGGCCATTTACTGGTCATTCAGGTGGCGTTAATTGTCCAGGAGTTGGGCCTAGAATGGGTTGGAAAGAACATTAGGCTTCAATGAGTACAATCAACAAGTATAAATCACACATTTCAGGATAATTATCTAAAGCAGGGGGTAAAAACACTTCTTATGATTCAGGCTAAAAACAATCTGTTGCCTAAGATTAAGAAACTGATTTACAGGGCTGGCCAAGTGGCTCGGTGGTTAAGAGCTGGCTTTGGGTGCCAGTGGCCCCGGTTCGGATTCCACATATCAGGGCCAGTGACACTGCCCTCAAAAAAAAAAAAAAAAAGACAATGATTTACAAAATAATTAAGAAGTGGGGGGTAGGAGCTAAGAAACTGGGGAAAAGGAAACTTAAGGAAAAGGAAACTTAAAATCTCTATAGAAAAGAAAACTTAAAATTTTGGAGGGTGGGAGGGGCTACTTGCTTGGCCTGTATCAAAAAGGCCAACATATACACAAAAAGGTATTCTCCCTCATTAGTCATCAGGGAAATACAAATTGAAACTACGATGGGAAACTACCACTCACCCACAAGAATGGCTAAAATTTAAATGTCTGACAATGTCAGAAATGTTAACTATTGCTATAATTGTTGACTCAGTTAATAGCTATTTATAAAACATTGTCCCAGGCACCATTCTAGAGAATGGGGCCACAAGATATGCAAGACAGACAGTGTCCCTACCCTCCTTGAACTTACAGTTCGGGAGGGAAGACAAACAACTCAACTAGTTAACAGAAATAATATGTGCTAACTGCTATCATTGTGAAAGTGTAAGATGCTTTGGAATACACAGCAAGAACGGCAACTGGACTTGAAACTGAGCTCACACCCTCCACAACTAAGATTGAAGGACAACAACTTGACTTGGAACTGATGGGTCCTGGAAAAACACAATGTTCCCCTTCTCCAATTCCCCAATAAAATTTAAAAAAAAAAAGAATATTAAGCCTAACATGGGGGCGGCCGAGTGGCACACGGGTTAACAGCTGGTTTTGGGATGCCAGCGGCCCCGGTTCGGATCCCACATATGAGGGCCAGTGACACTGCCCTCTACAGCTAACAACAGCTCCATCTGGAGCTGGGCTGTGAGAGCCCGGGCCACGGTGTAGGGTGCAGCCTCTGCTGCAGTGGGCTGCCATAGGCTACAGTGAGTGGCCGGCAGCCAGCGTGAGCTGCCAATAGCCGTGGTGAGTGACCAGCCAGAGGCTGGCCACTGATATGCCTCACCCGGGAAGAGTGCAATGATGATACCAACATGGGCCAGTGAAGCAACGTCCTCCACAACTAGACTGAAGAACAAAAGGACAGCAACTTGTCTGTTCCCTTTCCCCGATTCCCCAATAAAATCTTAAAAAAACCAAGCCTAACGTGGGAGTAATATCAGTTGCCAGTAAGGAGAGAGGTAAGCATTTCAGAGCTCTTTTTAACGAGTGGGACTGAGATAGGTGGGCTCCACAAGCAGGTTAATAACTGGTGCTCCTTCAGGGAGATGGTTTTCAAATAACTGTTCAATATTTCACAAGGTCTGCCTCAGTCTCGCCTTTGCTCTTCACAGCAGTTCTGCTCTGGCCACAAGGTCAATCAGAAAAGAAGCCTGCAGTCAGGGCTGGCTTCATGAGCATGTGACCTGTGAAGCTGTACAGGCCTCAAGTGTAGGAGAGCCCTGTGCTGTCACTTTCTTGAAATGCTTAATAATTTTTGAACAAGGGGCCCCACTCTTTCATTTTGCACTGGGCCTTTTAGTTTATGTAGCTGGTCTAGCCTGCAACTAACTACACTTACAATCCTTAAAAAGCAATTTAGCATGCTCCTTGGGAGTTTCATATGGCCAGGATTGTTGCAATGGCAGATACTCTGGGCCTACTCCAGACCTACTGAGTCAATATCTATGTTTACAAAGTTCCCTGGCAATTTAATGCACCTTAAAGTGTGAGAAGTGTTAACTGAGAACACCTCATGCCCCACGTGCACTGAAAGTAGAGCTAACCCTACCCATAACTCTGGTGGGCATGTGACTTGGTCTGGTATTTCATCCCCTAGTAACCGTGATTAATTACTTTAGAGATAAGCATGTGACACAGGTTATGCCAAGTACCCTAAATATTGGAATTTCAGTAGGAATTACTCAGCTGAGACCATCTTCCCATCCGCCCCCACCTCCACCACCGGAACTGCTAGCAGTAAGAGTGACCTGAGTCTGGAGTTGTCATGGCCACCATGTGAAGACTGGAAATGAAACCAATATCTCAGAGGGACAAGCCAAGAGAGGGGGAGAAACTGAGTCTTGATGCCAGAGCCTTAGTTCCTTGGTCAAGGTGTATTTGAAGCTCTATCTACCCCTGGGTTTTTTAGTTGCTTGATCCAATAAACTCCCGTTTTCATTAAAGTTCATTTGAATCAGATTTTCTGCTCTTTGGTCCACAAGACACTGGAGAATAAATTCTTCTGTTTATGTTTACACAAAGTGACACTCAGAGGCAGAGAGCTATGTTTGGCTGTAAGTCTGTGTACACAGCAATAGATGCACTTTTTGCTTCAACTATCCAGTTGGATTATCGAGCTTCAGACATTCACTGGATAATTACCAAATTTCCATTTTGTTTTACTTTAAATTATACCAGTCTTGGGGTCGAAAATATTTTCTCTTTGCTTGCGTTTTCTGCAGTTTCAAACCATGCAATTCAATTGTCGCTATTAACGGAGGGGCAGTCAAGTCCGATGTGTAGTAACATGTTTCCGTCTGGGGTGTAACTTCCTTTCGGCGGTTCATTGCGCCAACAATGCTAAGAATGAAAAGCTCCTGTTTTCACATCAGGAATATATGGCGAAAAGCATTTCTCTAACCCCAAGCCCACCTTTACCTCCCATGTTCATTACCTCCTTTAATTGTAGCTTAGGTTTAATTACCGCAAGGAAATGATTAGCCAAGCTTTTTCTTTAATGCAACATCAGAGTGCTTTTTCCTTCAAAGCATTCCAAACCATGTTTTATTTATCTCTGACTACCTGGTAGGTAGCTCAGTGCCCTGTATAAAGTATTTTCTTAATACGTGCTTGTTGAATTCTGTTAAATTAAGTATAAACACACTCATAAATAGGCTAAAGATTCTAAAGTTTGTTGAGGTTACAAATCGAACTCAAATATGGACCATTAGAGCTGGAAGAGACAGAGATTCTTTAGATTCTTTTGTTATTCTGTCTCTCTCCCTCTGTCTGTCTGTCTCTCTCTCTCTCTCTCTCTGTCTCTAAGAAATAAAACGTTATAGATATAATTAAAGTTTCCCCTCCCCTCCCCCTTCCCCTCCTACTCCTTAGAGGTAAGCGCAGATGAAACTGGTGTATATTAATCCAGTGTATGTTTTTGTACTTTTATCATGTATTTTAGTGTGTAACAATTTACATAAGTGGAATCATATTAATGTGTCCTTTCGCACTGTGATTTTTTTCTCATTCCATCTTATATTCTTGAGTTTATCTCCATTGATACATGCAGATCAACTCAATGATAAGTTTGCACATGAGCACAAGGAAACGTGTACAGCTTGCTCACTGTCACACTGCTCTGCTTGTAATAGTGAAAAAGTCGAAACGACCCAGGGTAGGGGAATGGATGAGCTGAAGTGTATTCATATAATTGAATGCCAATCCACAGTTAAAACAAATAACTTCTGTATTTTCCATGGTCCAGAGAGGTTAGGTGAAATGATAAATGTCACTCAGATGGTAAAGGGAAGTCTGAAACTGAATCCAGGACTACTGGGACTAAGCCTAGTGTTCCTTTTTATTAACCTTATATTTTGAAATAATTTCAAACTTAGAGAAAAATTGTGAAAACAATACATATGAAGAATTCCCATATACGTTTTAGCAGATTATTTTTTAACATTTTGTCATTTCTGTTCTCTCTCTCTCTCTTTCTTTCTCTCTCGGTCTCTTTGTCCCTCCATCCATTCCTACCTCCCTCTCAATACAATTTCTTTACTAAGCTGTCTGAGAGAGGTTGCTTACATATATTGTGTCAGCTATACTTCAGCTATAGTATACCAGTGTGTTTTTATAAGTAAAGATATGTTTTAAAGTATTCACAGTACAGGTATCAAATGCAGGAAATTTAACATCGATATAGCATTTTAAAAATCATCTACAGCCCGTATTAAAATTTTGTTGAATGTCCCATTAATAGCCTTGATAGCAAATCTCCCCTTATACTTGCTCTTGGCATAGGATTCAGTCCAGGACCACGTGTGGCATTTGGTGGTCAAGCCTAGTCCTGAGTGATTTATTATTGCTGAATTTGAAAATGTTCCACAGGTGTGCCTTGTGTAATTCCTCTATTACCCACACCTGCTGACTTTTATATACACGTGATAACTCTGCTATATTCTTGGTATGAATACATTATTACTACTAAGATCCTAGTCTTGGCATGGCAAATGTTGATTTAAAAAAACAATTTAAACTGCAGCTTCCATACCCTGAGGAATTCAGAGTAGGGCCCAGTGCTGACTTAGTCATGTGGCGTGAGTGAGGTATCTTACCTGCTAGGGGACCCAACAACTCTGACTCAGTCTTCTCAGCTTTAAAGTGTTGAAAATAATACCTCACAAGTTGTTGGGAAGTTCAATATTATGTATGGAAAGAACCTGGTATAAAATCATAGAAGTCATTTACAGCAGGTACTTTTTTTTTTTTTTTAGTTTGTGCACTGAGATTTAGTTTCTGCCAAGTTTGCGTGTTAATGGTTATGACACCTAGTAGTTCTTAAGTCTGTTCACAGCAGGAAATGTGGGAGGTGACCCTTAAGTCATTTCTTCCCCAGTTCATGACAAGGTTACCTGGTTTCTGCGCAAACACAGGCAAGTTGCTTTTTCTTTTATATACTATACCACATAAAACTTGGTAGCGTGCAAAAGATTTTTGCTTATGTAGTCATAGAAAAGGAAGTTTGTATCAGGTCACTTTAACATTTTGGTTAGCCAGCGTGCAAAAGATTTTTGCTTATGTAGTCATAGAAAAGGAAGTTTGTATCAGGTCACTTTAACATTTTGGTTAGCCATACTTTACTCACATTCTGAAACTCAGTCGTGTCATTTAAAGGGATTGCTCTCTTCTCAGATAATGTGCAATATCGTTATCTAGGCATAATTGTTGAGATGGAAAGATGAAAATTATTAACATTTTAGAAAATAAAAACATTAGCACTTCATTTCCATTTTCAACCTCCAATGAGGCTGCACAATGAATTGATAATGCAATCCAGCACTCACAGGCTTTTAAAATTTATGGTGTTTTCTTTGAGCTGAATTGCATTTATTGTCAGTTCTTCTGTGTGTGACTGCAAAGAGGTTGATGTAGGGAGAAGTTGTGAGGATGGGTTGAGGTTTAATTCCAGTAACAATTTACTGAAAACAGCATCAAATATA
This sequence comes from Aselliscus stoliczkanus, assembly GCA_033961575.1. Lineage (NCBI taxonomy): Eukaryota > Metazoa > Chordata > Mammalia > Chiroptera > Hipposideridae > Aselliscus > Aselliscus stoliczkanus. Next base: position 131,513,253 of record CM066730.1, read on the forward strand.
TCTTTGTGCAGTAGTCCCTGTTAAATTTCAGGTAAACTGATGTACAAGGTAAAGCAAACAAACAGCATCACTGCTAATCATTATTAAAAGAAAATCTGATAGATTCTGGGAGCAAAATACAAAGCTTTTTTTTTTTCCTTTTTCTTTTTAAGTCTAGGGAGTTATATTAATTAGAACTCTCAATTATAATTAACAGAAATACAACTCTAAGTAGCTTAAGCAAAAAGACTATGATAAAATGTTCTCATTAACTGTAAGTCACGGATTTGATTGAACCATATTAACAACTAAAACCAGGTACTTAGATGCATGTCAGGTTCTCATTCCATCTCTCCTCTTTGCCCTTTTCTGTTAATCTGTGTATGTTTCTTGGTCTTTGTATGCAGACCATCCACCTTTTATCCTGGTCACATGGAGAAAAAACATGACTGACAGCAGCTTCTGAACATCTAAAATTCTGTCACTGGAGAGTCTCTGTTTTCTCCAAAATTCCTGGGGAAAGCCTTTGATTGGTCCAGGTAATGTTGGGTGTGCAACTCTAGCCCAGTTGTTATGACCAGAGGCAATCTGGGGAAGGCCTTTGACTGGCCTAGCTTGGATTAGGGTACCTCCCACCAATCAACTGCAGCCAGCTGACCAGAGTGACACTGAAAGAACATGTGGATAGGAAGAATGGGGTAGTTCCCCCCAAAAAAGGGTAACGGGGAGACAATAGGTGACAACCATAGGGGTGTACTCCACCCATTCTTTGAAAAAATAATTTCTGATTCCTTATTGCATCCATTAGGATTAATTTAGACACAAATAACCAGATGATAAATAAGAGTAATTTAAAAACATTAGTCTGGTAAATAGGAACAAGATGGGCATGATATATGAACAGATAACTATAGCCAGTCCCTAAGGAGGCACAAGATGAGGAGGAGAGTCCAGTGCCAGGTGGGGAGACTAGCCTAATGGGAGAAAGGTGTATCTTTTGTTTTATGAAAGTAAATAGAGAAGATGGGTGAAAAAAAGTTTATAGATAGGGTGCTGTTGAAGTGAAGGGGGTCCCAAGAATTGGCATCTATTATTCCTGAGAAAAAGAGGTAATGGAAGAATTGGGGGTGCTAAATAATAATGTACAAAGGCAAAATTTCCTTTTCACAAGGAGGAACAAGTAAGTTTATGGTTTTCAACCCTGGCAGTGCATGAAAAGTATCAGTGAGGCTGGCAGTAAAGATCAGGCTTTGGTAGATTGGCTTATTTATTTATTTATTTTTTTAGTGTTCTCTAGGTGATTCTAAAGTTGAGGCAGGTAAGACCACTGGTCCATTTCTAGGCAGCTAATTTGGCGTAAGTTGTGAAAGAGCCCTGGCCCATGAGTCAGGAAAGTGGAAACTGCCCCTGTTTACCACTTGCGGAAATCACCAAGCCAACTCCAGCTTCATTTAGGGAGTTAACGGGCTAGACTGAAACGAAAGTATTTAAAACAATAATAAAATAAATACATTGATAAGCAAATAAATATATTCTATGGATTATCTCTATTTCTCTACTTGACTATTTTAGGTACAATTTAGCAACATTTCTTTACACCATAGTTCCCATGAATTACACAACACCTATTCTTTTAGAATTTAGCTGTTGGTCTTCTATGACTTAGACGTTTTTCATTCGAAAGCTATTTAACTAATGTTCTATAAGATGAGTACACTTGTTTGCTTGCTCATTGCCTTTAACACACCACACAATTTGCCTGCCTCTGACTAAGAGCCAGACAGCTGTCTAATTAGTGTGGTGGCTGGAAAGGATTCCTCCTGAAGAAATGAAAGATACCGTTTGCTCTCCCGAGATGTTCTTACTTCTGCCACATGACTCTATTTGAAATAAGAGTTTGGGTCAAAAGTCAAGAGGGTGGTTGAAAATAATTGTCACGTTGAAATAATCCAAGGAAATAAAAGTGCACAGTTGAAAAGAAAAATGCATATGTTTACATTGTATCATGGCTTTCTCATCAATTATGCAGCAGCAGTTTAAAGAGAAACAACAATGATGATGATAAAATAATAGAATGTTATGGAAAAATGGCAGAAAACACACTGAGGTCTGAACATTCTTTGATGCCTTCATGTAATATTGTTTTACTTCTCATTGGAAGCAAATTTGAATTAGTAGATTGGGCCATTGTTTATTATACATTCATTTTTAATATTTATTGAGCATCTATTATGTGTCAGGCACTATTCTAAGGATTAAAGATTTATGGGAACAAAAGCAGACAAAATTCCTGCCCTCTTGGATCTTATATTGTAGTGAGTAACAATGAACAAGATTTGTGTGTAAAATATATGGTGTGCTCGATTTTAGGTGGTGGTGAGTGCTCTGAAGAAAGGAAAAGCAGAGGAGCATAGGAAGCATGGGACTAGGGTTTGCAATTTTAGAAAGAGTGAGCAGGGAGGGCCCACAGGCAGTGTGCTAGTGAGCCATGCAACAATCTTGGGGAAGAGCATTCCAGGAAGAAGGAAGAGCAAGAAAAGGCCTTTGAGGTACTTACTGGGTAGTCAATGGAATAGAGAGAGGCAAACAAGATAGGGCTTCATAGGTCACTGTGGTGACTTGGACTGCTATTATTCGTGCAATGAGAAACCATTGGCAGGTTTTGACAGATGTTGTTTTAGCAGGATCATTTAGTTACACTTGGTCACTCTATTGAAGATGGGCCTTAGGAGATTTTTGCAAAAACCCAGGCAAGGAATGATGGTGGATTGAACTAGGGTGGTCAAGTTGATCTGGTAAGGAGTGACTTAATTTCTGGATGTATTTTGATGGTAGGGTGAACTGGATTACCTGATAGAGTAGACATGAGAAGTGAGAGAAAAAAAAAAATCAAGGATGACACCTGGATTTGTGAGCAATTGGAAAAATGGCAATACTATTTACTGAGACAGGGACATCTGTGAGAAGAGAAGGCTTGGGAGATCATCTCATGATGGGTCTTATAGACCGTATGGATGTGCAAACGAATATGTTAGATAGACAGTTGAATGTATGAGTCTGGAGTTCATAGTACAGGTCAGGATAATCTATTTTCATGACATGTAGATAATGCTTAAAATCCCAAGATTGGACGAGATCACCAAAGGAGAAACTAAGGCCTGAACTGTGGGGCCTCCAACATTTATTTGTCAGAGAGGCTAAGAGGAACCAGAAAAGGAGGCTGAAGATGAGTGGTCAGAGAAAGAGGTCATGGGCTTGTGGTGTCCTTGGAGTGAAGTGAAGAAATTATTTCAGGAAGGAGAGAGCAGTCAACTCAGCCAAATCTTTAGCAAGGTTCACCAAAATTGGTATCCCTGTCTGAGAAAATAGGACAAGGAGAGAGAACATCAAAATCTTGTGATTGTCCAAGGTCATGCACTTGGCATGTGATAGATTCAAAATTAACAAACTTGGCCTTGTTTGGCCTTAATTCAAGCTCTTCAACAGAAAATTAAAAAAAGTTTAGTCCAACTATTTGCAGCATCAGTTATATTTGTAGTTCTATATGCTTTTCTGCAAATGTTTTGCTAAATGAGGATTTCCATTGCTTAATAAAACAAGAAAAACAAAATGGAAAAAAATGAGTTTTAAAGAACTTTTTTTTTATTTTTTTTTTTAAAGATTTTATTGGGGAATTGGCGGAGGGGAACAGCGTTGGGGAATCGGGGAAGGGGAACAGACAAGTTGCTGTCTTTTTGCTCTTCAGTTTAGTTGTGGAGGATGTTGCTTCACTGTTGGTATCATCATTGAGCTCTTCCCGGATGAGGCAGATCGGTCGCTCTGGATGTCGCTCATCGCGGCTATCGGCAGCTCATGCTTGGCTGCCAGCCGCTCACGCTGGCTGCGGGCCACTCACTGCAGCCCACGGCAGCCCACTGCAGCAGGGGCTGCAGCCCACACCATCACCGGGGCTCGCACAGCCCAGCTCCACGTGGAGCCGTTGTTAGCTGTAGAGGGCAGTGTCACTGGCCCTCATGTGGGGTCCGAACCGGGGCCGCTGGCATCCCAAAACCAGCGCTTAACCAATGCGCCACTCGGCCGGCCCAGTTTTAAAGAACTTTTAAAAATTATTATTTCATTAAAGTTGTAAGGATAAATTGAATCTATCACCTATCATGTTTCCAAAGCATGTTGGGTTTTTGTTTGTTTGTTTGTTTGTTTTTTTGTGTTTTAGGTGTTGTTTTTATTTGTGTTTGCTTTGTATTGTAATTGCTTTTCTGCGTTATGCTGGGCTTTAGCAAGCTCCCCTCCCACCCCTCAGAACATTCAACATATGCTGCCCCTATTCAATCAAATGGAATCTCCAAAGTAGCACATTGAATGGAATGTGCAATGAATACTAAAAAAAGGAAAAATGAACTGGCAAATACTTGGCAGCTGGCACTTCTTAAAATCCTAATCTCCTCATTTAAGGAAAAAGAAATGATTTTTAATGTCAACAACTAAGGTAAAATAAATCTACATTGAATCTCAAAATAAAATGAGTGCTGAATTTTGTTTAAATCCAGATAAGAAGTTTGAAATAAGTATCATGTCAGCCAGTATCCAATGAACATATTCTATTTTGCATGTTTGCTATGAAATTCTGAACACTTCAAACAAAACAGCAGGCGTGTGATAGGAATTTAGTGTTGGTGCTGTTCACTAGGGGAACAAGAGTAGTCCTATGCTGCCTAAAAGTGCATGCTATCTGAATTTTCTAGTCCTGTTTCTTCATCTTCTCTTTACTCCACAAGCCTACTGACATTTCCTGCCTCTCCACAAAGGTACTTCATATTCCCCTCTTGTTATATACATTTAGGCATCTCTCTCCCGCCCCCCAAATTCTCATATGTGTGTGAAGATATGTATAGAGGCACTATTACAGGAATGGGTATTGTAATGAAAAATTGAAATCAACCTAAATGTTCATTAACAGGAGACTAGTAACTATATTACAAGACATTTATTCTATGGAATACTATGCAAGTGTTAAAGAATAAGATAAAGCTGTATATCTTCACAACATGGGAAGATTTCCAAGATATGAATTGTTAGGTGAAAGTAGCAAGTCACAGAACAATACCACAATTTAACCATTTAAGAAAAAAACTGAAGAGAAAACCACTAATTTATTGAGAATTATTATTATGATGTGGAGGGGAGTGGAAAGCAGGGGTGTGCAGAGGGACTGTCACTTTTCACTCCATTTACATTGGTATCACCTTGATTTTTGAAAGCGTTTTTTACAGGAATTATTGCATACCTTAAAAATAATTTTTTTTTAAAAAAAAACTTGACTATTCTTTCTCACTTACATCTAATAAAATTTTCAGGCAGGATGTGAACAGAAAGAAAAAAGCCAGGTTTATTGACTTCCGTATCTCACACTTGGGTTCCAGTGTTTGACTATTTATGATTTCCTTCCTGTGTTCTGACAGAGTCACTAATTTTAGAAACAGCATTTTGTTTTGCTTGAAATTTTGAACGAAGGATCTCAGGAAAGAACTGTTTCTGTGATACTTGCTTAGTTTACTTTTTCCCTTCTCATAAAGCTAGTCCAGAATCCTTTTACTACCCCAAATAAAAATGGACCATTTAAGATAAATTCATAATTTTTTGCTACATACTAATTATGAGAATTAAATAATAAGTTGTATTGTGACCATAAGCATAAAGGAAATGCATCCTCATAAAATTGATGGAAATTCTGGATAAAAAGATGCAGAGTAAATTGGAAAAGTGAAATTAGCACAATGGCTAAGAGAGTCATAACATGAAACATTAATTGGGATTTAATGGTGTCAATTTAGCAGTGGAAAAGAGACATAATAACATTCTATCAAACCTTTGTTAGAGTTCCTTATAAATTGCCTTAAATATAGCATCCAAGAAAGTTGTACACAAGCTACTCCAGAATCATAATCCATATTTTTTTATATTGGTTTCATGCTTTTACCCAAGAGATAGCTGTAAATTGTTTTTATTTCTAAAAATATTTTAATTAAAAATATAGCTAGCATATAATATTATATTAACTTCAGGGGTACACCATAGTTTTTCAACATTTATATGCCTAAAGAAGTGATCACCAGGGCCGGCCAAGTGGCTCAGTTGGTTAAGAGCTCGCTCAGCAGTGTGAGCTAAGCTCTGAGCAACAGCAGTTCGATGCTCAGCCCGAGCTGAGCTGCCACTAAACTGCCAACAGGTGTCAGGATAGCTCAGCTAAAAAAAAAAAAGTGATCACCATGATAATTACAATAATCATCTGACACCGTACCATGCTATCATATATTATTGACTATATTCTCTATGCTGTACATTACATCCCCATGACTTACTTGTTTTATGCCTGGAAGTTTGGACCTCTTATTCCCCTTTACCTCCCCACCTTTTTTAATTTTTCAATTACAGTTAACATTCAATATTATTTTATATAAATTTTAGGTGTACAGCATAGTGGTTAGACATTTATATAACTTAAGAAGTGATCCCCGGGCTGGCCGAGTGGCTCAGTTGGTTAAGAGCTCACGCAAGAGTGTGAGCTCTGAGCAAGAGTCACCGGTTTGATTCTTGGCTTGAGAGCTGCCAACAGGTGGCAGGATGGCTCAGCTTAAGAAAAAAAAAAGTGATCCCCCTGACTAGTCTAGTACCCACCTAGTACTATATGTAGTTATTACCATATCATTGACTATATTCCCTATGCTTTACTTTACATCCCCATGATTATTTTGTAACTACCAATTTGTACTTCTTAATCCTTTCCCCTTTTTTACCCACCCCCTCAAACCCATTTCCATCTGGCACCTGTCAAAATGTTTTCTGTATTTATGAGTTTGTTTGTTTTGTTTATTTATTTTGTTCTTTAGCTTCCACATATAGGCAAAATCACATTGCCTTCGTCTTTCTCTGACACTCCGCTCAGCAAATACCCTCCGGGTCCATCCATGCCAGTTGCAGTTGGCAAGAACACATTCCTTCCCATGGCCAAGCAATGTTCCACTGTATACATGTACCATCTCCTCTTTATCCATTCGTCTGTCGACAGACACTCAGGCTGCCTCCACATCTTGGACGCTGTAAACAATGCTGCAATGAACATGTGGATGCATATGTCCCCTCAAGGTAGCATTTTGGGTTTCTTTGGATAAATGCCCAGAAGTGAGATTACTGGGTCTTTCTTTGTCTCTTGTTATAGCTTTTGTTTGAAAGTCTATTTTGTCTACTATAAATATTGCTACCTCAGCTTTTTGGTTTGTTTTCATTTTCATGAAATAACTTTCCATCCCTTTACTTTCAACCTGTGGGTATCTTTCGATCTGAAGTGAGTCTCTTGTAGTCAGCATATGTAAGGTTTTTGTTTTCTGATCAATTCAGCCCTCCTATATCTTTTGATTGGAGGATTTAATCTATTTACTTTGAAAGTAATTGTTGATAGATATGTAGCTATTGCCATTTTATTCATAATTTTGATCTTTTTTTTTTTCCATCTTAAAGAAGGTCTCTAACATTTCTTATAATACTGGTTTGGTGGTCATGAACCCCTTGTCTGGGAAGCTCTGTATCTGTCCTTTGATTTTAGATAGCCTTGCTGGGTAGATGTTGGTTGTAGTTCATTGCTTTTGATCACATTGACTATTTCATGCCAATCCCTCCTGGCCTGCAAAGTTTCTGTTGAGAAATCAGCTGACAATCTCATTGGAACTCCTTTATAATTTACCAGTTGTTTTTCTTTTGCTGCTTTTAGGATTCTCTCTTGTCTTTAACGTTTGCCATTTCCGTTATGATTTGTCTTGATATGGGCCTATTGGGGTTCATCTTGTTTGAGACTCTCTGTGCTTCCTGGGCTTGTATGTCTATTTCCTTCATCAGGTTAGGAAAGTTTTCATTCATTAATTCTTCAAATAGGTTCTCAATCCTTTGCTTTCTGTCTTCTCCCAATACCACTATGATGTGAATGCTGTTATGCTTGATGTCCCAGAGGTCTTTTAAACTGTCTTCATTTTTTAAAATTCTTTTATCTTTTTACTGTTCCAACTGGGTGTTTTCTGTTACCTTGTCTTCCAAACTGCTGATTCTATCCTCTGCTTCATCTAGCCTGCTGATGATTCCTTCTAGTGCATTCTTCATTTCAGTTATTGTATTCTTTACTTCTGACTGGTTTTTGTTTGTTTGTTTGTTTGTTTGTTTCTATGTCTCTTTCTATGCTTGCTATCTCATTGTTGAAGTTCTCAATAAGTTCCTTAGGCATCTTTATAACCATTGTTTTGAACTCTGTCTTTGGTTGGTTGCTTGCTTCCGTTTTTTTATAGTTTCTTTTTCTAGATTTGTTTTCCTGTTCTTTCATTTGGGATGTATTTGTATGTATAAGGTAGATCTGCTGCATCTCCCAGTGTTGTCCAGGTGGCCTTGTGTGATAGGTGCTCTGCAGGGCCATGGCACTGTCTCTCTTGTCACCTGCTCTGGGTGCTCCAGGAGTGTCCCTTGTGTCAGCTGTGTTTACTCTCCTGTTTAGTTGAGCCTTAATTGCTATGGCACATCAGTGGATGGTGTTGACCCTCAGGTTGATTGGCTGTGGGGTTTGGCCATGTCCACAGCTCGTGGGCTGCTGTGCGGGGGGCTTACACCACAGAGCGGGATTGGCCCCAGTGGGCCCTCATGCCTGTTGAGACCACCCTTTGTGTGTGCTGTTGTGGAGCTAATTGGGCAGTCCTCTGCTGTGATCAGAAGCCAGACTCCAAGTATGTTGGTTTTGGGGCATTTGGGAGGGGCTCTGGTGCTGGACCAGTTCACCCACTGCCTGTGACTGGCTGGGTACTACTTGGTAGGAATTGCAAAGCTATCCCTGTATTGGCTGTTGCCTGTGCTAAACCTGGAGGTGTGTGGGAGATGCCACACTGCGAACTGAGGATGGCTGTTACCAGTACCAGGCCTCAGATAGCTCTGCAAAAAGCTTGCTGCCACTTGCCAGTTCCCTTAAAGTTCAACTGCTGATAAAGTCTCATGTGGTATGCAAGTTGGGTGAGTTCAGGGAGTCACTAGAGTGGAAAGAATTGGAGTCATCAGGTTAATGTAGATTCTGGTTTGGTGCCAGTGCTGAGCCTGGACATACTCAGCAAAAGTGTCAGAGAACACTGAGGCCAGCTACCACCTGCTTGGCGCCCGTGGACCCCAATAGTTTTCCAAGAAGAGTGCAGAGCAGACGGGGCTGGCTGCTAGCTAAGAAAGTGCCTCCAGCATTGGGGAAGTTGAGTAGGGCAGAGTCCCAGGAAGTCAGCAGGGTGGAGCAATGGAGCTCACCAAGCCAATCAGATTCAGATTAAGCCATGTAGAGGAAGGACTCAACACAGGAAAGATGGCACCTGCCTGCCAGCTGCAGAGGAGAAGGATCACACAAAAGGAAAGTGACAGCTCTTCTCCAGCCCCTACCCTGAAACCATACACCTCACTCTCTCCCTGTATGTCTCTGACGCCATCCCGCCTTCCCTCCCCCTGCCCCTGAGTAATTATCCCTCAGCTGGAGCCCAGGGTGAATATCTGCTACCTAGTGAGTCTATGCGTGGGATGTTTAAGAGGATGTCTGAGTTTCCTGCAGCCTTCCATCCCACCGAGACAGTTTGGATCCCCATTGTTTTTCACAGCAAGATATTGTGGGGATTCCTCTTCCCTGGGAAGCCTGGTGTGGGGCTAGGGTTCCTCCATCCTCTGGGGGAACCTCAGCTGATATCCCTCCTGATTATTAACCATCACATGCAAGTGTGAGGCTGGCCTCTTCCATGACTCTGCATCTCCTACCAGTAACAATGTGGCTTTTTCTTTATAGCCTTAGTTATAAAACTTCTGTTCAGCTAGACTTCAGATGGTTCTCCAGGTTGATTATTCTATAATTTAGTTGCAATTTTAATGTGTTCATGGAAGGAGGCAGGCACAACATTTATCTACTCACCATCTTGGATCTCTCACTGATCTCCATAAATTGTTTCTAATCACTTTTATTTTAAATCAATAATGTCTTTCAAGTGGGTAACACTTCCCATTAAAACATCACCTCCTAACTTGGTATAATTACTTCATAAAGAGATAAACTACAGCACAGTTCAACAGTCTTTGGGTTTATAAAATCTAATTATGGTCACACACAGTATTTTATTCTTAGTGATCACAAAAAGAACACTAAGTTGAGCAAAACCCAGAAATTTACAATGAAGTAATTGCAAAGAGACAAGATAATTATTGCATATAGTCCTGCCTCTATTAGCAGCCTCTGAGAGAAAGCTCCCTTTTACAAAGTTGTTGAAGATGTAAGGAGGTTTGGGGGAGTTCTGATTCCATTAGCCTGGGTTGGCAGCCTATGGCTGAAATGGAAAGTTTGGTGCAGTCTGAGGTATGGTCTTCTTGAGGTTGTGCTAGGATCCAGATCATGCAGGTGTGGAATCCAACCCCCAGCCTTGGGTTTTCATGCTTCACATGTAGGTTGCTTCAGCGGCAGCTGCATAGGAGAGTGGGGTTGTGGAGGGGAAAGGTATGGCTTTAACCTCTGTTTCAACAGGAATTTGTTTTCACCTGTTTTACAGTTTGGGCTTCTGCAACAGGTTTCATTTCATTTCAGTTGCTAAAATTTGTTTATGAAAACTTTGCCCTGTGCCATAATCATGTGCTTCCTTTATGTCAAAGGGAGGATGACTGAAAATATAAGAAAAAAAAAGAAATTGGGAACACCCTCAGATTCAACCAGAAGGACCAAATAGCAACCCACATTCCCTGAGAAGCACATGCTAAAACTCGTAAGCCTTCTTATATCATCAAATATTATTTCTAACTCTGGTAAAAACAGTAAACTTCTAACTCTAGTAAACTCATAATTTAAAAAAGGATAAAACACACACATATCAAGAAAACATCCCCAAACTGTACTTCAGTGGTGCCTCCTCCTATTCCTTCTGTGCAAGAAAACGGAGGTGGGGGAGGGAGGTAAGGGAGATGTTAGAACAGGAAGAAATTGGATGTCCCTTAGTCAGTTTTAGTATTGTCTGGAACGATGATGTTCCATTTAGCTTCAGTACTATTGAGAGTTAATCTGCCTTTCTTTCTTTGTATTTCTCTTCCCTTTTTCATTCTTAGTGGTATCATAAGGGTCTTTTTCTCCCTCTTTCTCTTCCTTCCTTCTCCTTAATCCACACTAAGAAACATTACACATCCATTTAGGCAGCAGAAAAGGACAAAGATTGTGAGGCTCAGAGAAAGAAAATTAGTACTAAGCCAAAGGGCTGGATGGAAAGATAAAAAGATACACATTTGTTCCCCAAATCTACAGAAAATTCTGGCAGAAGAAAGGAGAGGTGGCAGAGGGTTGGGGTTAAGGACAACTTGTAGAAGAAGGAAAGAAGTAGAGATATTAGCCCCTTGAGAATTTTTCTATGGAAGGGACTGATAAGTGCCAAACTGATTCTCACATGTTGGCTCCTACCTGCCATTCAACTGACAATGTCAGTGACCCCTCCTGGGAGAGACTTTCCCTGACTGCCCAGCGTAACGTGACCATCAAGCTACTCTCCACCACATTTCCTACATAATAAGTCTCTACACAGCACTTATTATCTGGCATTTTCTTGTTAGTTTTTCTGCCTCCATTTCCCATTCTCACCCCCTTCCCCACTAAAATGTAAGCTCCTCAAAGGTCAATGACTTAGTCTCATGGATTGTCTGTTTCTTGTCCATGGGATATACTACCCCCAAGGCTGCAAGGACGTGGCTGGTTTTGTTAACATCCCTATCGCTCAGAGTGCTTTGCACATAGCAGGGGCAATCAGTACTTCATTGTATATGTACTTGAATTAAAGAACCATAGAAAGAAAACCCTTGCCCGTTTACCAAGGTTACATTGTGATGAAGCAGTTGAAATTTTCCATGAGTTGGGGAAATGGCAGGTACATTGCCTCTGTTACAGGTATAGCCTCAATTTTTAGGACCACAAGGGCTAATAGCAAAAATGGGACTAGAAGTGTCTCCTCCATGCTGAATAGTGATGTGGTTGTGGCGAAGACCCCATAGGGAGAGAAAGCAGCCCCCTTCCCACTCCAGAGGGCAAGAGGAAGGTTATAAAGGAGACACTTACTGTATGGAAGCATGTGGGGAGCATCACATGATGCTGCCATCCTTTAAGCTTGGCATAAGCTTTTTTGATGTGAGGCAGTTTACAATTATACTGAAATACACTATGAAAATATTCTTCACATGTTAACAGATGTCTTCATCATCTTGGTAAACATCAAAGATTTATCTCGGTCTTTTGTTATTTCTGTCTCAAATACTGCCTGCCTCTTTGCTTCATTATATTCTTCTTTTGAGACTAACAAAGCAAAGGCATATAATCATTTATAAGTCAAGATATTTAATATTAGCATTTCATTCGTGATTTAAAATACAATTTCAGAATAGGTAAAGAACAAATATACACATATTTTAGGATAAATAGATTAGAATTTCACACTACGGGATATGTTTTTTACACTGTGAATAGTAATGTTCCATTTTGGAGTAAAATGGCTTTAGTAAATGATGTAAAATAAAATAAGGAGGATTGCCAATGCAAAAAAAGAGAGATGACTTGTGATAAATTACTTATATGCTGGACATTAAACAGTCTTCACAGATAGAGTGACCATATGGGATGCTTCTGAGAGTGAAAGGGCACACTGATCATACTTAACACTGGGACAAAACCCAAGATATACCAGGATGTATAAAGTAGGTCATCCTCCTCATAGGGACACTTAATGACAACAAAACTGCTTTTAGCATTTTTTTTTTTTTAAGAAAAGCCCAAAACAAAACAAAATAGCTTGCTCATATGTGCTAAACACATGGTAGGCAACTGGTCCTTTTCTGACTGATTTGTTATAATAACATTAAACTATTTAATCTGAATATAAATTATTAGTATTGACAATTGTTAGAAAGGGATTTTCAGTGGGTAATCTACCCTATTTTCAGATTGTTCTGATCATTAAAACACTTTCCCCTTGACCATAAAAGTTAATTGGGATAGAGAAGTGTGCTAGTTACCATTTCTCAGCTTAAAATTTGCATTACCTATTTTTAAGGTCATCCACCTTTCAATATTGACCTGGGTAGTAGTAGAGTCCCTCTTCAGTGCCAGCCTTTATCGATTGTTGCCATCAGGAGCTTTGTATTGCCATGATTCTGAGGCCACCTTAGGGCTCAGCAGAAAGGCATGTGGTGATCAGCTAGTGATGTCTGCAGGAGATATGAGACATGGAGCAATGGCAGGCGTGGCAAGTATTCCTATCACAGATTTGGACATATACCTGTTCTAACAGTAATTTTATGACATATGTCTAATGTATAGTTGATTACAAAAAAAATTACACCTGCCTCTGCTACCTCATTAATTCTAGTATAGTATAATTAATACACCAACTATGCCCCAGGAGAATAATGTCATCACTCTTAACTTGAATGAAAATAGCAATCTCATGATTTCCACACATCATTGTTTTACAACTCTCTTAGTTCAAAATCAAAATAAGAAAAGATCAAATCTCTAACACCTGCACATAAAGTAGGAAAAATAATGCAGCAAACATGATAATTAATTGCTCCTCTGTTTCTGTCCTTTACTTATTTTGTCGTTAGGTTTTATGGAGATGTGGAGAATTTTAAGGAATAAAATGAAAATTAAACTTACTTCTCTTCCTGCAACCAAATATTAATGTCTCAATTTTAAAGAACTAGTTTCAGAATTTACTTCACTACCACATATTTTGTGTGATTTATCCTTCATACAACAGAGAGATCTATTTTGTGTCTTGCAATGAGGGGAAATAAAAAGGACCTAGTTGATACTTTAAACAACATACAAGTAGGTCTCTAATATTGCTGTTTCTTTTGTGACCGTGAAATATGTTCCATCTTTGGACCTTAATTCTCTAATTTTAAAAAATAGGGAAGAATTGGGCCGGACAAGTGGCACAGTGGTTAAGCACTGGCTTGGGAAGCCAGCAGCCCCTGTTCGGGTCCATGTATGAGGGCCAGTGACACTGCCCTCAAAAAAAAAAAAAAATCAGGAAGAATTAAATTTACGGTGAAGTGGGGAGATCCAACTACAGATTGCAAGGCAGCTTTCCCACATCAATTTTGACTACACAGCTCTACTTTTCCAAGAGTGAAATCCTGTTGAAATGGCTTTCCAAAATATCTTGTGGAAAATAAGAATTAATAGATGGCAACTCCTCACTCGTGCTCACCAAACAGGAGACAAATTCATCGGGCAGCAGGGTCTGTTCTGGAATAGTTTCACTTGGGGAAGCCCTTTTCAAAAGCATGGTGGCTTCTTCCTCTGTTGAGTTTGGCGCATCAGGAGGATTCCATTCACCTTGATTTAAAATGAGGCTTAATTCTTCAAGAAATAATGTGTTGCTTGAGACAGAAAAGGCAAAATTAGGGCATTTTTTAAACTGGGAATTCTTTGCCAGGTCTATGGAATCAACTGGTAGTTTGAGAATTGAGGAAGCTGTTTCATCATTATTGCTGAGATGGTTATCCCCAGAGAGAAAATTTGAAATCTGGGGTTTATACCCAGTGTTGAGATCAGGAATATACACAACTGTTGTATTGGTGAGCAGTGACTTTTGCAGGTAGTCTCTTGTCTCCAGGGATCCTGTATTCTTTTCTTTCTTGGAGTCTTTGGGCTTGTGTTCTTCTGGTAGAAAGATTTCTATCTCTGTAATCGCTGGATCAACATATAGGACTTGTTCTCTGGAGTTATTATTCATATATTCAGTCTTTTCCTGGGTAGAAAAGAAAAATCATTTTATTTTACAAAAGACATGTAAAGGGACCAGTTCCCATATGATCTCCTCCTTTGTCCTTTGTTATCCTGCTTGATTCCAAATCTTTATTACGTTTTCCTATGAGGAGACTGAAAGAAAGGAAAAATAAAAATCTTCCATGTTTTAAGCATATGATTTAAAATTTTTAAAGAGAAAGAGCATCTTGCATATTAGTAACTTGAATATTATTTAAGTACCTTTTAAATTTTGGATTTGGAAATATTTTGGAATATGTCTTAATATTATGGAGCCTTACCACAAGAAAATATTTTGTTGCTTAAATGGAGTAGAGGGAGAATCCTACTTTGTTTCCATTTGAGGATAAAGTAGCAATAAGTGCTTTGAGTTGAGGTTCTAAATGTGTGCAGCTATTCACAATTCAGGCATTCTGTGATGATCAGGAGGGTGGATGAAGAAGGGTTTTATTTGTATAAAAGCCTGATGATTCTTCTGGGTAAGAAAATGACTCGAGACCTTTCATCTGATGGCTGGCTTCCTAGGCAAAATAACTCCCACCCAACACGATTATAAAATTATAGCTGCCTGCTATGGACTAAATGTTTTGTCCCTCCAAAATTCATACATTGAAGCCCTCATCCTGCAATATGATGGTATTAGGAGGTAAGGTCTTTGTGGGGTTATTAGTCTTTGGGTCGAGCCCTCAAAAATGGGATTAGTGCCCTTATAATAAGAGACAGGAGAGAGATTGGCCCTCCCCCTGCCCTGTGAGGATCCAGCAAGAAGACAGCTGTCTGCAAGAGAGCTCTCACTGGGAACCAAATCTGTCAATGTCTTGATCTTGGACTTCTCAGCCTCTAGGAATGTGAGAAGTGAATGTTTGTTGTTTAAGCCACTCAGCCTATGGTATTCTGTTGTAGCAGCCCAAGCTGACTAGAACAAAACCTTATCTAAAAAGAACCCCTAAAGTTCACTTCTAATTCCAGGAGCCCAGAATGAGAAGGAAGTTTGGCAAAAAGGAAAACCTTGAATAAAGCAGAGTGAAGTGTTCAAATTTTCTGCATGCTCAACCTCCCCACAGAATTTAACAAGGTTTGGATTAGGTTGTGCAGACATGTACAGTAGTCCCTCTTCTTCACAGGGAGTATGGTCCAAGACCCCCAGTGAATGCCTGAAACCAAGGATAGAATCTAATCCTATATAGTCATGTGCCACATAACAACATTTCGGTCCATGAAGGATCGCATATATGATGGTGATCCCATGAGATTATAATGCAGCTGAAAAATTCCTATCATCTAGTCACATCATACCTGTCATAACACCATGTGCAATGCATTAATCAGGTGTTCATGGTGATGCTGAAATAAACAAACCTACTGCATTGCCTGTCATATAAAAATATAGCAATACAATTATGTACATAATAAACTACTGTGTTACTGTGTGTATTTACTATACAATACCTTTTATCATTGTTTTAGAGAGTACTTTTTCTACTTGTAAGAAAAATGTTTCTGTAACACAGTATACCATGTTACACTGACAGCAGCCTCATGCATTTCGCATATACTTTGCCTCTTGATTGCATCCTATTCTCTTGTGCTTGATTTAATCTCGTGTTTAGTACAGTAACATGAGGTACAGGCTTATAGCCTAGGAGAAATAGCGTAGGTGTGTAGTAGGCTAGACCATCTAGGTTTGCGTAAGTGCATTCTATGATGTTCACACAGGACAAAATCGCCTAACGACACATTTCCCAGAGCATATCCCATCACTAAGCAGCATGACTACATACTATATTTTTTCCTATACATTCATACACTTTATGGCTTCTCTATGGCATATACAAATTACCAACTTCACTTCTCTTGTTCTTTGGAACCATTATTAAGTAAAATAAGGGTGACTTGAACACAAGCACTGCAAATCCACAACTGTCGATCTGATAACCAAGATGGTGATTAAGTGACTAACAGGCAGGTAGCGTATACCATGTAGATACACTGGACAAAGGGGTCATCCCATCCTGGGTTGGACGGTTCAAGATTTCATCACACTATTCAGAATGGTGTACAATTTAAAACTCATGAATTGTTTAATTTCTGGAATTTTCCATTTCATATTTTTGGATTGAGGTTGACCACAGGTAATTGAAACTGCAAAAAGCAAAACCACAGATAAGGGGGGACCACTGTAATTATAGGTCAGATGAAGTCAAAGGAACTAGACATACTGTAGGAAACTAAGAATGCAAAGCAGCTATGTTCTGAGGAAGGAGGCGTTCGTTTTCTGCACTTCAGGTTGGCAACTGAGTGGAGTGGGAATTGGATCACAACGAAGGACAAAGAAAACCAATGGAGACTGTTCCAGAACGAGGACCATAAAGGAAGAAGAGGATGTGATCACAGCAAGATCAGAGACAATTCTTTGAGCCACAAAAAAGCCCCCAATTCTCTAGGATAATTAATGGGGGAGTAAGATAGAACCACTAAGTGGAATGAATATTAAGATAACAGTATTTATTATCTGTAGTTTGGTGAATATATGCTTGTCCTTCGGTTAACTATTAACTATATACTTTATACATATATGGGTACAGTTTTTTAAGATCACCCCTCCACTGCTAGGCAACATTATCTCCTTTGAAATAAACAACACCCACACCCTTTCTTTCTTTCATGTATTGGGAGACAAAAATCTCTCCTGCTATAGGTGAACTTTCCACCTCTTCCCTTTAGAATATCCCCTCCTTCTTCTTCACAGTCTTGTTCAACCAATTTCCCTTCTCTTTCTGTCATAGTCCTTCTCAGGCCTGTCCCATTTATCACAAGCATGCTTCTGACTCCACACCCCTCTGGAGCTACTGTTATTCATCCATTCCACCAATATTGGAGAGCTGACCACACGTCAGCATAGCCCCTCCCTTCATTTCCCTTGTAGTCCACACTCATCCAAAGATGTCTCCACTCTTAGTCTCCACGTACTCACTTTCCATTCACTTCTCAACTGAACCTCTTGGCCAGGACTACCAGTGACTTGTTCCATGTCACATTCCATGGACTCATTTACTCTTTGTTATACGCCCTCCAGAAAATGGTCAGCACCATGGATCCTTGCTTATCAACATTTTGTCCACACCTTATTGTGCTCATTCCTCTGACCCTCCTAATTCTGCCTCTTTCCCAGAAAATTTCAACTGAAAATTCCTCATGGGCCCCTCATTGCCTTTAGGAGTAGTTTTCAAACCCTTAACAGCGTTCTCAGAGTTGGCTGTGTAGTGGAATTACTTGGGAAGTTTTGGAAAATAGCTTCTCAGGCCCATCTCTCCCCAGGTATCCTGGGTTGTGGCCTGGGCATTGGGATTCTAATGTGCAACCAAGGCTACAAACTTTTGCCTCAGGCACTTCTTGGGTTGGGAAAGAGTTGATTAATGGGCTCACCAGAGCCCCAAATAAAGCCATTTTATTTGATTTACAAATACCTGTCTTCCTCATATGATTTGAACACAAAGTTCCTAGGCCAAAAATAATTTTTTTAAAGTTTGAAAACTATTGGTCAACAGAATGAAGTCTGAGTTCCATAGCAATAAGACCTTTTGTGATATGACAATCACTTACCGTTCCAGCATTATTCTAGCCACTCCTCACGTAAAGCTTTTTGATAAAGCAACACCCAACATAATCTTTTCACCCCTGTGTCTTTGATCATGTTGTCCTCTCTCCTTTGAATGTTTCTCCTGAGCAATTTCTACTTATCTTTCAATATGTTTGCTCTATATTCCTTTTGGTCTCATTTCTATCACTGCACTTACATGACTGCATTGCAATGCTTGGATAATGTGTCTGTCCCATTCACTGGGTTTTAAGCTCCTTGACAGCCAGGAGAGAGTATTGGAAAGTAGAAGGAGCACACACAATAGATTCCCCTCATCCAAATCACCAGCAGTTCCTCCATAGCCAGCAAAGTCCCAATATCCTCAGGGCCTTCCCAGCTCACCCTTCTCTTCTTTGTTACTTTGGAAACCTGGCCCACCTCTGGTGACACCATATCCCACAGTCCTCTCACATTTATTTTCTTGAATTCCATTGGGTCTCAGGAAGGAAGTGGTGTCTTCCTTGGGCTCCACCTGCTTCTCCAATCTCATGTAACACAGAAGCCCCTTTGTGTCTTTGAGGCTCATCCTAGTGAGCTTTTCTGCCCAATTCCTTTGGTCCCCGAAGACACCTACCAATTGCATGGCCACCAAGTGACTCTAGCACCTCACAATCTACCACATCATTTTTCTCTTTTGACTAGCATTGTTTCTTTCTTCTGTCTCTCTTTTCTTTCTCTAACTCCATTCTCTCATCTCTCTTAAGTATGATTTGAAATATATATAATTTTGTTTCTGCATGTTTATATAGTTATGCTAATATGCACACACATTTTTTTTTGAATAGATATTCTGCTGTGTTCGATTGCACTCTTGGTCAGAGCTACCATTTAGTTTTTACTTGATGGTGTTTAGTTACCTGTAGCATTTTCATAACTTTACTGTTTTCCATATTAGGAATATCTTCATAAAGCCATTTTGGTATTAGCAATAAGATTCTTCTTTTAATTCTAGAAAACAAAAGTGACACATTAGAAAAAGCATTGTACTTTAGGGTTGGTGCAGGCAGTCATGTAGGAGACTAGGAAATCAATTAGAATAAAAATCAAACTTTTTGAAGCAGAAGCTAAGATTACCATCTCTTACTTTAAATAGTTAACTGGGAAGTTGATTTAATATCTGTTCAGATTTTCCTCTTCTCTCTATTGCTCTCCTTCTCTCTAATGAGCTGGAACATTTCAAAACACTCACGCTTAAATTTAAGATAAGTGGGAAAACCACCCCAGAAGTGAAACTATGCACGTTAGAAATGGCAAACCATTATGAGCAGGAGATATCAGTACGGAAAAGTTTGGAAAACTTTAGGAATATTTTGTAGAACTTTCCAAGGTGACCGTAACCACAGAAAAATATTAAAGAAGAGAATGTTATATAATAAAATATATAATTTGAGCTCCTCTATTTCTGAATTTGTAATGATTCCAAATAGGGTTGAGATGATAGGAGTGGCTCTAAACTTTCTTTATGTGGATGGAGCAGGAGGCTGGGGAAGTTGCCGTACAGTTGTGTGGCACAGTAAGAATTCCAGTTTTGACTTAGGCTGCATGCTTATTAAGGATGGCTAGGGTTGGGTGATGGAAAGAGGAGGGAGAAGCTGTATATGATCCACCTCTTCCCCCGAGCTACCCCTTGGCACTGCCACTGTGTTGAAAGCACTTTCTGCATTTACAGTAAAAATTGATTTGAGCAAAGGACTTGTGCCAGGAACTTAAAAGAGACTAAACTGATCTCTGGCACCATTTTCCATGTTAACAATGAACCCATTAACAACAGATCAGACTTGTTTATCTGTTTAAGCAGCTTCTCCAAGGACTTCCATTAAGTAACAACCAAAAGGACTAAGTGTACTTTGCTAGCCCAATTTGAACTTGAACTGTAGGATAAAAATAATTTCTTTACACATATTTATATAGTGTTTTATGATTCAACTTTTTTAGTAATTCACTTTCTGTAACCTAAAAAGATTTTATATAACATGCTGATACAGTGAAAACATATATATGTACATATGTACATATTTACCCATGCTTCATTTCATTGTATTTAAAATATTTTACCCTCTGTTTTCCAGTTCTATTTCTGATATAAGGCTTATATAAATACTGTATATTTAGAGTAATAACAGTATCTGCTTATATGTAAAATAGTGATATTGGAATTATCTCTTATTTCTTTTATCTTTTTAAAAAGAATACTCATTGAAATAATTAAATCAGCAGAGAATTGTCCTATTTTCTTATTTGTCATTGCCAACGGGAAATTAATTTTTAGGTTATTCGTAACATGTTTAATGTTATTTAAAATTTCACACTAACTAGGACATCTTGGATAACATTAATATTAATATTTTTATGTGGTGTAAGTTTAAATATTAAAATATTTCAAAAGGCTTGTAATCAAGTATATTTTAAAACAACCCAAAATACAGTTCCATATTCATTTGCCCATTTCACAAGGGTAACAAGGATGTTTATTAATACATAATTTAAATACTTAAGTTCTGAGGGAAAAAAGTCTACATAAATTTTAAAAATCACTAGTATACTTTATTTAGAATACCTATTCTAAATCTTTCTACTGTGTTTTGATTATAAATTTAAAAGAAAGAAAGATTGTCTCATGAAGCAAGTGATGAAAGTAAAGAGAAACTCAAAGCCTATTAGGCAAAGAACATTCATATATGTTAATATTTAAGTTTTGGATGTACTGGGAGACTGCCACATGAAACAATTAGAGATATGTACTCTATGAATCTAGTAAAATTTAGGAAATCAAAGGTCTTGCTTTCCTCAAAATTGCATTTTTTAATAACTAGGCATAGATCTTTACAAATACCATATTGGAAAAAAAATAATTGATGGAGGCCAAGGAGACTAGACATTGGGGTTGGAGGCTAAAACACTAGCATAATTGAAACCAAAGTGGTGCGTTCAGACGTTGTCACATCTCTCTTCATACTGACTCAGGAGATTTGTTTGGGTAGAATTTGAAGCAGGTTATGACTTAACCGCTCTAAAGAACCCAGGCACGCTGGCTTGGGAAGCCAGCGGCCCCGGTTCGGGTCCCACATATGAGGGCCAGTGACACTGCACTAAAAAAAAAAAAAAAAAAAAAAAAGAACCCAAGCACTACAGATAAACTTGGGGCACAGTGAGAAGGCTGTGTAATGAGGGACGACAGTACATGAGTTGTGATGTCAGCCGGATCTGGATTCCTGGGTAGTGCTTAGAGACTTTGGGCTAACCATTTAACTTCTCTAAGTCTCATATAAGTCGTCCGTAAATTAAGTTATAGAGCTTTTCGAGCAGGGTCATTGTGAAGATTAAATGAATGACGTTTGTAAAAAATAAGGCATAGGTAGGTGTTCATTAAGTACTTTTGCTTTTCCTTTCTCTGCATAAAAATGTTGATAGATTTTTCTCATAAATAACTGAATTGACTACACTTCAGTGGTACAAAAATAGAGGATGCCAAAAAATGTATACACATTTTAAGAAAGGAAAATTGTATTAAAATTGTAATACTTAATACCTACTAATAACAAAAGATGACTACAAGTCACGTTTGACTTCTGCAGTTACAAGAGGTGCTCAAAGTGGTTACCATCAGTGTCCAAACACTTCTGATTGTGGCGAACTACTGCTTGAGCAACGTTGACTAGTGTCCACTTGTATACATTTTTTTTGGCACCCCCGGTATACGGTCTAAATCAGAAAACAAATTCTACAAAAACCTACCGAGTTCGGAGTGATCTGTTAAATATTCCAATCAGTGAAAAAATTGACAACGCAACAGCCAAGAAGACCATTCCTGATAAAAGTCCAATGTCTTGTGGCCTGGTGCCTGAAAGAAAGAAAAATAATTTTAGCTAAGCATTAGTGTCCATGTGATGTCAGAATAATCATTCTCTCTACTCTGCTCAAAGTGAAGGTCATTGATCTCAAAGGGAAAGAGAAAGAGGGAAACAAAATTAGCCTTTATGTTGGGCTGTAGAGTGATTGCCCTTCCAAACTGCATGACAGTACTTTTTGTTTGAGGAAATCAGGCTGCATACATCTGATGTCAGTGGGTTTCTAGAAGTGCATCTCTGGCAAATGTGGTGAGCATTAGACATTTTTCTGAGCTTGTGTATGCATATTTTATATAAAAAGGTTTAGTGATGAACCTCATTTGGTTTGTCTGACACAAGTGAGAATTCCCAATTGCTTGTAACAGAGTCTAAAGCTGGCCAAAACTACAACTGAGGTTTTCTAGTTTCTTTTTTTAACCTTTTGTGCGAGACAGAAGCTATATACAACTTGGCACTATTCTTCAAAATTTATTGTTCCTGAATTTTTTCCTTCTGAGAAAGGACATTCACTCTACTAAGAACAATATATGTTGCAAGAAAAAAACTTTAAATTGCTATATATCTTACACTCACATTTTATTTTAAAAACAATGCTAACCATGCTTTTCTTGCATTGTGAAGTTGAATTAATCACCTGAAATCTTTGAATAATGAATACACTATATTTAGCATGTGTTACCCACTAGGCTCATCACATTTTCTCCCTCGTACATGTAAAACCCTATGTTCTATTTTCACACATAGACTACAATTGAGACATGACTTATCACACTGGAGTCTGTTCTGAGCCATGCTGGATATTGACCTCTCTTTCATCCCATTTCCTTTCTCCCTTTGATAGATGTTTGTCACATATGTACCACATGGCAGACACTATATTGGCCCTTCCCTAGTTATAATATTTCCCAGCTACACCTACCAAACACTTGGGGTCTCCAGGCTGTCCAGCCCTCTCCTAAAGCCAACTGGTAGGCAGAGGCCTGTGTAGCTTAGATCACTCCAAAGTCCCAGTGTGATATGGACATAGTATTTTCCTAGGACTAAAACACCATTGCTGAAGATTTCATGCATCTAATGGAAGGTACTGACTGCCACATACCCTTGGGCATTTGTGCCTCAGGGAGGATAGAGAATCCCCACCTTAACAGGACCTGGGCAAAGAGTCTGAGTATAGAGCAGAGGAACCTGAGATACCTTTGTTTGAAATTGCCTCTGGCATTTATCATCAGCTCTGTAACCTCAAGGCATAATTATAAATTTGCTGAAACTCAAGTTTCCTCTTCTGTGAAATAAAGATATTAATACCTACCTAATAGAGCTGCTGTGAGTTCCTAGCCCCCACAATTCCCACAGATATATCAAGGTTCAGGCCTTTGTAGACATCTGTAATCAGGGATCTATACTGAACTTAATTAAGCACTTGGCTTATAACTGATTCACATGTACAGATTTGGAGTGTCCATACTTTGCTTCAGGTTTCTTTTTAACATTTACCACCACCTGACTTTTTCTTCTTGTTTTGTTTCTTTTGTCTCCCTCTTGTCTATCTAGAATGGAAACCACATGGAGATGGGGGCTTTGTTCATTTTATTTTTTACTGCTGATTCCCCAGCACTCAGAACAGTGACTGGTACATAGTAGTTGCTTAATGAATATTTGTTGAATAAATAAGTAAAAGTCCAAAGAATGTCCATATAACCTGCAAAAATTCTTAGCCTATTCCTGCCAGATTTCTGTGTAAGGAGATAAATGGTCTACCAGTACTCGGTGGTGAAATAGTCATGACTAAAGTTTTTCAATCTGAAATTTCTATGTAGAGCTATATTTGCCCATTGCCAACCTGATCTAAAATCTTTTTATGCTTAAAACATTTAGGTATCCTCATCAATGGAAAATCCTGAGTCATACTAACAAATAAAACAGGAGCTGGTTTGTATGAGAGAAAGAGCACATATTACAGGGTTTGAAAAACAGTATTTAAATTTTAGCCTGTCACTTACTATGACTTTGGACAAGTTCCTCAACCTCTCTGAGCTCCAGTTTTCCCATCTATAAAATAGATACGGAACACTTATCTCACCAGGTTGTTTTGAACATTGAAAAAGATGATGTATATAAAACTCCTGGTGCACGGTAGAACTGAGATAATGGAAATTTCTTAGAAAGAAGAAGTTTTGAGGTCTTGAGCCCCAGCAATTAAAATGGAAATGGATCCAACCCAGAGCTAAAGCTGGCAAAATCCACCGAGACCACTCCTTAAATTCAATTTTAAGCAGATCATTCTGAATTATTTTCCTATAGAAAGCATATGGCCAATCTTATCAAGAAATTTATGCTATGCCTGACACATGATTTTTCAGTATGGGGAATTCAACTGAATGATTAATCAAGACTATTAGAAAAACCTAAGTTGTATTTTCTTACCAGAAATAAGATGTCCTTTAAAGACGGAAGCACTTAAAAGCCCAGAATTCTGAGAATCATATTGAAGTGAATTCAGTGTGACCTGGGGAACTTAAACAAAAGGAAAACAATGTCAGCTTTTTATATTTTGCACTCAGGTTACCCAATTTTCTAATAGCGTTTCTTCATTTGTTTGGAGATAATTAAAGTAAACTAGTAACACTAAAAGTCTTGAAAGATAGAATAAGAGCAAAGGCCTTTGCTTATGTGTGTCTTTTCTTCTTCTTTTTCTTTAATTAGGTACTTCCCGAAGGAGGAAACACTGATAAAAACAATAAAAACTACTTAGGGTTTGTAAAACTTCAAGGTGTATCCATCCATTAATTTCACGAGGCTGCTAGGCAACAAGTACCAAGAAGCTTTATTTCATTCCCCGAACCAGAAAAAAATGCACAGTAACTGATTGCTATTTGATTCCTTCCAATAGATGATGCAATAAAATTTAGGTTTCCTTAAGAGCCCCCAAGATGTGTCACTTTTGCCTTTGCACAATCTTTGGGATGTTGTTGGTGAAGAGCATCTTGGCTCCATATGAGAAGCCCAATTTTGATGAGCAGACACTTTGAGGTTGTAACACAGGGGTGGAATGCTATTAATGACTTCCCTCTGCTCTTTTCCCGCTGGCAAGGAACCTGGCCAGCCCTATCTAGTCATAAAGGCTGTCAGGACACTGCTAATGAAAGCTTCTGACCAGGGTGGGGTGAGCAGCCTTGGCAGTTAACTGGCTTTCAGTCTGAACTCAGAAGAGCCTGGCGCTTCCTTGCCCATCTCCTCCCACCTGATAATTAAAAGCTGCTAGAGGTGACTTCAAGGACGCCATTCTCCTAGCCAACAGAACACATTCCTGAAAATGGTTCTAAGCTCTGGATCCCCAAGAGTGCCTCAAACCCTGTTGTTCAGTCGTTCTGATTTTCATGTTCAAATTCTTCTTCTTCAAAAACATTAGTTTGGGGTCAGGGAGAAATCACAACTTGAGGTGTCCTTAATAGCCACGGAAACATCACACTTGTATAACAAGCTTTGTGGCCTGAACAACTCTCTTTGAGAAAAAATATCAGAGTTCCATTTAATAGGTTCTTATGGGCATTTGGAAATTTCTGAAAAAGGCTGATCTGGGTGCCAGCACAGGCTTGATTGAAGAGTAGTTTTTAAGGACAATGGGTAGGAGATTTTAGAAGATGAAAACATCACAAAAGCCAAACTTTTTTTTCTGTGTTTTTATTCTGGCTTCACAGCAAGAGGGAAATGTTTCACTGCGGATTGTGACAAATCAGAAATTCTTTTTGGTTTTTCAATGCTTCACTGTGTCTCTTTTGTTCCCAAGTATGCAGTTCCATCAAATTCGAGCAGAGCAAGGTTATGTGCCATGGTCAACAGCTAGGTTTATTCATCTAAATCAGCATTTTATAGGCTTATGTTCAGTCTCAGGGAGCCCATGCAAGAAGCTACATCTATGTTATTTTGAAATTTTAAGAGAAATATTACATTAAAATGTAACACAGTTTTTAATTTGGTAAAATCATGGGTTTATAGCATATGTTGCTGAATTATTTTTGTTTTCACTTTCATTATTTTAAAATAAGCGTGTGTTTTTTTTATTTAAAAAGAATTTATGGTGCCATTGGCTTTTAATACAGGTTCATGTAATTCTGTTGTATAAGCTACAGGTGGTTATTTGGCAATGAAACTTCAGATATTAATTTTTTATCATATAAAAATAATTTTCACATCTGTTTAGGGCTTTATTAGCCCTATTAGAGAATAAACACAATCTTTTTTTAGGGTATTTGGTTATCATAATATCAAATCAACTAGATGCATTAATTTAAATTAGATTAAATTAAAGTCATTTAAAAGAGAGGCTTAATTGTCAGAGGGTAATTTCACAAAGAATCAGATATCTGAAGTAAGACAATTTATAAACAAGATTGTTACAGATGAAATCAAGCCAATGGCAAAATTTTGGGGTATAGGACTGAAATGAAGCCTTTATAGGTAGTATTCTTCATGGCATACCGCCACCAAGTGGTTAGATCATTTCTTCTTAAATCATACTTAACATTTTTCATTGTAAAAACACTAGCTATAAGATAAAAGAATTTTAACAGAAAAATAAAAGGGAGAGAAAAAGAACCATTTCTTTCTCTCTTTTTTTCAAGGTAATTCTTTTTTATTACATCATTGTATTCCATTGTATTCATGTATATAATTAATCAGTCCTATTCTTATGAATATCTTTGATCATATTTCTTTGCACATTTATACATTTTAATTGTATATATCATATTTTAAAATAACTAATAAGGGCCGGCCGAGTGGTTCAGTTGGTTAATAGTCAGTTGGTTAATAGTCAGCTTAGGAGCATGAGCTCTGAGCAGCAGGGCCGCCGGTTTGGTTCTCACATGGGCCAGTGATGCTGTGCCTTCTACAGCCAAGATAGTGAAGAACAGCTTGACCTGGAGCTGGCCTGCTATGAGTGGCCGGCAACGGGGTAGGCTGCAGCCCCTGATGCAGTGGGCTGTTGTAAGCTACCGTGAGTGGCCGGCAGCTGGCAGCCAGTGAGAACTGCCATGAGCTGCCATGAGCAGCCATCCAATGGCTGGTGTTGGGAAGAGCGCAATGATCATAATACCAACATGGACCAGTGAAGCGATGTCCTCTACAACTAGAATGAAAAACAAAAGGACAACAACTTGGTTGTTCCCCTTCCCCGATTCCCCAACTCTCTTCCCTCCCTCAATTCCCCAATAAAATCTTAAAAAAACCCCAAAAACCTAATAATACTAATCTGTATTTCCTTTTTCAATATTTTCTTGCCTATTCTTATCAGCTTATTTCCCTGGATAAATTTTAGAATTTCTTTTTGAAATTTTGAATTTTGTTTTCTTATTCAATTTATTGGGGTGGCATTGGTTAGTAAAATTATATAGGTTTCAAGTGTACATTTCTATAATACATCATCTATATGTTGCCTTTGTGTTTACTGCCCAGTCAGTTCTCCTCCCATCACCATATATTTGATCCCCTTTACTCTCTTCTTCCACCCTCCTACCCCTTTACCCTCTGATAACCACCAAACTGTTGCCTGTGTCTATGAGTTTTTGTTTCTTTGTTTGTCTTGTTCCTTTGTTGCTTTCAGTTTTATATCCCACATATGAATGAAATCATATGGTTCTCGACTTTTTCTGTCTGACATATTTTGCTCAGCATGATCATCTCAAGATCCACCGATGTGGTCGCAAATGGCAGTATTTCATCTTTTCTTATGGCAGAGTAGTATTCCATTGTGTATGTGTACCACATCTTCTTTATCTAGTCATCTGTCTGTTTGGTTATTTCCATGCCTTGGCCACCATGAATAATGCTGCAGTGAATATAGAGGTACATATATCTTTATGGATAAATGTTTTCAGAATTTGGGGTTAGATACCCAGAAGAGGAATTGCTGTCTCATATGGTAATTCTGTTCTTAATTTCATGAGGAACCTCCATACTGTTTTCCATAGTGGCTCTACCAATTTAGATTCCCACCAACAGTGTCTACAACCTTTCTAACACTTGTTATTATTTGTCTTGTTGATGATAGCCTAACAGGTATAAAGTGATATCTCACTGTGGTTTTGATTTGCATTTCCCTAATAGCTAGTGAAGTTGAGCATTTTTTTCATGTATCTGTTGGCTGTTTGTATGTCTTTTTGGGACAAGGGTCTGTTCAGGTCCTCTGCCCATTTTTAAATTGGATTGCTCATTTTTTGCTGTTGAGTTGTACGAGTTACTTATATATTTTGAATATTAGCCCCTTATTAGAGGTGTTGTTTGCAAATATCTTCTCCCATTCGGTTGTTTGCCTCTTTATTTTGTTGATGGTTTCTTTTGCTGTGCAGAAGCTTTTTAGTTTGATATAGTCCCATTCATTTATTTTTGCTTTTACTTCCCTTGCCTTTGAGGTCAAATTCATAAAATCCTCTCTGACCCCAAGGTCAATAAGTTTAGTACCTCTGCTTTCTTCTATGCAGTTTATTGTTTCAGGTTTTATGTTTAGGTCTTTGATGCATATTGAGGTAATTTTTGTATATAGTGACAGAAGTCTAGTTTCATTCTTTTGCATGTGGCTTTCCAATTTTCCCAGCACCATTTATTAAAGAAGCTTTCTTTTCTCCATTGTCTGTTTTTGGATCCTTTGTTGAAAAAGAATCATTTCTAATCCCATCCCTTTAATACACCTGCTATTCATATTTTATTGTATTTTCAAGTATTTTAGTATTCAAAAGCATTCACAAATGTAATGGTGTACACACACAGCTTTTATAACTGAAAAACATGTCAGCTCTAGTCATCAGTGTATTGCCTAATATGTTAGAAAAATCTCATGGCATTTTCATTATTTACTTAATGTCTGTTATGTTATGTCCATAATGAGACAATTCTGTCTCTGCAACAGAATATTAAATTATGCCTGTTACTCTCACAGCACATACTTGAGTGTACTCAAAACCCAAATCATCTCTAATTTGGTAAGAATTTTTATATAACTTATCCACACTGACATTGGATATTAGAGTTAGTCTTACAGAAGACAGTGTGTTCAAGGGATTTTAGAGTGGTTTCAAACAAAAAAATGTAGTTTCTTATTCTTGGACAAAACTGGAAGCATAACATAACTACATTTTTTTGGCCCACCAAACACCAACCTAATTTAATCAAATCTTCTCCAAAGGGCTTGGTTTTAGCAATAATGTATTCCATCTGTTTCTTAGGAATGATATCAAATCAATCTCCTCAGCCCTTCCCTCCACATCTACCATGGGGCAAAGTGTGCTTTGTTATTCTTTTTAAGCAACCGTTTAGTGAGTATTCATTATATTTCAGGTAATGTACTAGACTTTCCCTACTTCCTCTAATTTAATCCTCACAGCAACCTAGTCAGGTGGATAATGTTATTGTCTTCATTTTATTGGTAAGGAAACAAAGGTGTAAAAAAGGGTAAATGACTTACCCAAAGTCACATAGATGGAGGTCAAAGAGTGAAAATTCCCATCCAGTTCTGACCCATAGATTTGCTGGTCACTGGCCCCATTAATTAATAACCTCACTTCTGCAGAAGGATTACTCAGGGTGGGAAAGCTCAGTCAGCCCTGTGAGCAGCCTCTCGCTGCTGATACTTAGTCATTTCTCCTCTAGGGGTTGGCCAGTGTGTCAGAGTTGTCTTGTAGGGCTCCAGAACCCACCACAATGGGCTATTGCTACTCCATTTAGCACTTCTTAGACTCCTCCAGCCTAGAGTTAATTTCTTCTGAAAACAAACTATTTTCCTTGACCAGACAAGCAATACATACTATTTATAGGCTGCTTGAAAAATATAGAAGAATACGAAGAAGAAAATACAATTTTATGTTTGTTCACAAACTGGAAACAATTACTTTTCATTTGTTAACAATCTTTTGTGTATATTTGTACTCTTATGGAGATCATGCTCTTTACTAAATGTTGTATCTTGTTTTTCTTTTTCATTAAATGTTATAAACATTTCCTCATTTTATTAAAAATTGTTCAAGACCATCATACTAGTGGCGATTTGATATTTCATCATGCTTGTACTGTACTTTTTCAGTCATCTCCTTATTGAGAAATGTTATAGCTTGGTGGTTTCAAACACCAGCTTTGATCTCAGACAAAACTCAGTTCAAGTCCTGGCTCCACCATTTACAGTTGCATGATGCTGGGTAAGTTACTTAAGTTCCCTGACACAGCTTCTTCATTTGTAGATTTGGCTAATAACAGCACTTCATTCATGAGGTTGATGATATAGTTTATATAAATCACTTAGTATCAGGCCTTACACAGATGAAAAGCTTAATATGTGTTAACTATTTCTATTATTGGACTTTTAGATTGTTTCCCAATTCTTACTATTATGACTAGCTTTGGGATAAATATCATTGTACATAAATCTCCTTTCCAAATCTCTGTTTATTTCCTAAGGCTAGGTTTCTATAAGTGGAATTACTGGGCCGAGGGCTATGGACATTTATAAGTCTCCTTTCTTTACTTTTGCCCTTGCCGATCTTGCTGTCAAAGACCCACTAACCAAGGTTTGCATCATAAAGGCTTTGACCAGAGCTGATATAGGCATCTTTCTAGATTTTTCTTTCAGGAGGTTCTAGGTATTCAAGAAAGAGGAGTCATATTAAAAGAGACAAAGGGAGTGATTTTCAAATTATTAGAAGTGTTTTTTTTCCAGTCCTATTTTTCTTAAAACATAAACCTCTCCTTTTAGTTTCTTTCTAATCTACTTCTACTAACCTCAGCTATTGCACAGCATTTAAGTGTTATCTCCCCAAGCCAGTTTAGTTTTATGGTTGGAATTCAACTTTATTGGGCCAACTGTATAGATCTGACTCTAACCTATGTCAGTTGGCAAAGCAAAAGGCCGGACATATCAAACAGACACCAGACGCCCAGGGCTGAGAAAAGGATATGTCAGAACAAACTCATTACCACGCCTTGAAAAACAAGTCAAACGGTGAATCATTGCATGGGTTACAGTATCTTCCTTGTATATTAAGGATAGGAGGGTGTGCCTAGACATATCCAAGGGATTATCTTCATGCCTATATTCCTAGGCTGTAAGTACTTGGTATGTAGAGGGAGACGAAGGTAAGAAATATATGTATGGCAATCATATTGTTAAAGAGAAAGAATAAGAAAAGGAAAAAGTAGACAGCATCAGCCACCCAGGAAATTTTCCTAAGTGACATGGATCACATAGAGGTGAGGGTAGGATGTCAAAGTGTAGCAAAACTTCAAGAATCAGCAACTTCCAAGTTATACCCAGTGGTTTAAGATTCTTCAAAAGTGCAACCTTGCTCTCAAACACAGCACGTACCTATTCTTGAGTCTGAAGAATCTAGTGGATATTTGCCATATTTTAGTTGCCCAGCCGCAGGACATACTTCTTTGTGGGCATCCTAAAATAGGTAAGAGGCAGGTAGGGCTTCCCAACTGTGGAGGCCTCAGGGGGGCAGACCCCCTCTCCCTGTAGCCAGCCATTAAGTAGCTACAAACAGATGGCTTAAGCCTAGCTCCTCAGATGCCCTCCTTTCCTGACTTGCATAGGACACACAGCTCCAGAAAGTCACTTAGAATCCAGTAAGAGTACAGCAGCTATACTCAGGGCCTGGTAACAGCAGCACCAGTGGGGTGTCTATGGCACAGGGGAGGCAGGGGCAGTAACCTTAGTGCCAGCTGTAGGTTCTCACCATCTTCTTAGGTTGTGACTTGGGCTGTGGTTCTGGCTCCCACTGTAACCTTAGATCCTGTTCATGACCATTTTGCCAACCTTCCTACTGATTTCTGGCTGTCTTCCTGATATTTCTCTTTCTGCTTAGGAGAACCAGATTTGATTTCTTTTGCTTGCATCTCATCACAATGAATAGTAGAAATTGCAATAGTAAGTAGTAGGTGGATAGGTAAGAAGATGAGACCAACAAATAATGATTCCCTAAAGATGTCCATGTCCTAACCCCCAGTACCTTTGAATATATCACTTTATATGGCAAAAGGGACTTAAGATGGGGAGATTATCCTAGATTAGGGGTGGGTCCAATAAAATCACAAGGTACTTATAAGAAGACAGCAGAGTCAGAAGAAGAGATTGGAAGGTGCTATGCTTCTGGCTTTAAGGTGGGGCCACAAGCCAATAAATGCAGGCCACAAGCCAATAAGTCCTCTAAAATCTGGTAAAGGGAATGAAAATGATTCTTCCCCAGAGCCTCCAGAAGTAACACTCTCTTGCTAATATCTTGATTTTATCCCAGGGACATTGATTTTGGATTTCTTGCCTCTAGAACTATAAGATAATACGTTTGTATTGTTTTAAGCTATTAAGTGCATGATAACTTGTTACAGCAGAATAGGAAACTAATACAGAAAATTATTACTTCTTCAAAAAAAACATAATTATTCTCTTCTTTTTTTTTTTGAGGGCAGTGTCACTGGCCCTCATATGTGGGACCTAACCGGGGCCGCTGGCTTCCTAAGCCAGTGCTTAACCACCGCGGCACTCAGCCGGCTCAATTATTCTCTATTAGTGGGTTTCAAACCTCAGAGAGATTGTGAAGCTCTTTTGAGTTTTTAATTTTTAAAAATTTTTTTTATTTTAGCTTAGCCATCCTGCCACCTGTTGGCAGCTCAACGGCAACTCAGCTCGGGCTGGTATCGAACCGCCATTGCTCAGAGCTCAGC
Source organism: Aselliscus stoliczkanus (assembly GCA_033961575.1). Lineage (NCBI taxonomy): Eukaryota > Metazoa > Chordata > Mammalia > Chiroptera > Hipposideridae > Aselliscus > Aselliscus stoliczkanus. The sequence continues at coordinate 131,546,272 of CM066730.1, forward strand.
TCGCACTCTTGAGTGAGCTCTTAACCAACTGAGCCACTCGGCCGGCCCTCTTTTGAGTTGTTTTTTATTCGACAAAGCTCTGGTGGTTTATTAGAGACAGGACCCAAAGAAGAATAAAAAATGTAGATCAAGAGTCTAAAATGCTTAGAATTTCAAGTAACATTGTGTGCCTGTTTAACCCAGCTTAGTAACCACAAATCTACAAATTTATAATCCATTTCAATATGAATGAATCAAACTTCTAATTACAAATAGAGTTTTTGAAAGTACATTTTGTGTGCCACCCTCTAATTGCATTATATTTAATATCACCTATATTTAGTTGCATTGATGTAATATTTGTTTTTTTTTTCTTTTAGTCCCTAAAAGTCCTGAAAAATTAATGAGAATCTTTATGGAGTCATTTGTGATGCAAAAACCAATAGTGTTTTGTAAGAACAAAATACAATGTGGTTTAATATCTTGCTCATACTTGCCTTCCTTTGGAGAATTGTCAAAAAAATATATATTATTTCTTTGGGAAACTTTTTTTTTTTTTTTCACTGCAAGTAGCAATTCAAGCAAGTTAATTAGTCACTACGAAATGTGACTGCCCTTCCCTCAGGCCTTCGACTTGTCCTTAAAGAGTTTACAAAGCCTGCACCTTTTCTTCATTACAAAGAGATCTATATTACAGTGCAGCATTAAAAACACTCCTGCCAAGAAGTCCTCTTTTCACCCTTCTTTTTACATCAGTAGTAGTGAATTTTGGGAATGGACTGTCACATTTCAATGCTGGTTTTGTATGCTGACAAATTACCTTTTCCCCTTCTGGGCTCTTTCTGTACTGTTTCAAGACCTCAGGTATTTTTTTCAGTGACTCTCCTGGTTGGTGTTCTAGAAGCACCAACTTCAGCAGCCTTCAGTGGTTCTCAGAGCCTCAGCTGTAACCTCATATCCAGAGGCAGGGCAAGCTTTAGGCAGAAGGGTTAATGTAGCATGATGGTCCACTTGAGGCAACCATCTTGCATTCAGTGATTCTGGGGATCCTGGGCTGCCACAGTGAGCTGGAGTGGCTAGAATCAGTGGGCAGGAGGAAGCAGAAGCATAAAGGTGACCAGATAGTAGAAGAGATAATGGTCTGAGGTCCTCATGTGCCAACTCTTTTCTATCCCCACAAACCACTATTAACAATACTGATTCCAAGAACATAGAATATCTTTTCATTTGTTTTTATGTCTTCTTCGATTTCTTTCATCAGTGTCTTCTAGTTTTTATTGTACTGGTCTTTTATCTTCTTAGTTAAATTAATCTTAAGTGCTTTATTGTTTTTGATGCTATTGTAAATGGGATTGTTTTCTTAATTTCTGTTTCAAATAGTTCCTTGTTAGTATATTGAAAGGAAACTGATTTTTGTATGTTGATATTTTGTCTTGAAACTTTACTGAATTTGTTTATTAGTTCTAATAGTTTTTTTAGTGGAGTCCTTAGGGTTTTCTATATATAAGATCATTATACAGTTTTACTTTTTTTTTTCCTATTTGCATATCTTCATTTCTATTTTTTGCGTAATTGCCCTAATTGCCCTGGTTTGGACTTCTAGTACTATGTTAATAGAAGTGGTAAGAGTGGGCATCATTGTTTTCTTCCCAATCTTAAAGGAAAAGCTTTTAGCGTTTTACTGTATTTTGGGGTTTTTTTTAAGATTTTTATTGGGGAATTGGGGAAGGGGAACAGTGTTGGGAAATTGGGGGAGGGGACCAGCCAAGTTGTTTTTCTTCAATCTTCATTGTGGAGGGCACCAGTTGCCATTTGGCTTCCCGTCGGCAGCTCATGGCCTCTAAGTTCAAAGTGCTGTGTTCAATCTTAGTTGCGGGTGGGTGTAGCCACCATCCCATGTGGAAGTCGAACCAGCAGCCTTGTTAAGAGCTCAGGCTCTATCCACTGAGCCATCTGGGTCGCAGCTCAGCTCAAGGTGCCCAGTTCAGCCTTAGTTGCGGGTGGGTGTAGCCCACCATTGAACAGGCAATCTTGTTGCTACACCAGCTGAGCCGTCCTACCACCTGTTGGCAGCTCAGCAACAGCTCAGCTTGGACAGTGTTCACTGGCCCACATGTGAATCGAACCGGCGGCCCTGTTGCTCAGAGCTCCTGCTCTAGACCAACTCTTAACCAACTGAGCCACTCAGCCAGCCCCAGCTTTTTACTATTGAGTATGATGTTGGCTGTGGGCTTGTCATACATAGACTTTATTATGTTAAGGTACATTATTACTTATATACCTAACTTGTTGAGAGCTTTTATCATGAAAGGATGTTGAATTTTGTCAAATGATTTTCCCACATCTATTAAGATGATCATATGATTTTTATTCTTCATTTTGTTAATGTAGTGTATCACATTTATTGATTTGCATATGTTGAACTATCCTTGCATCCCAGGGATAAAGCCCACTTGATCATGTTTGTATGGGCTTTTTTTTTGGGGGGGCAGTGTCACTGGCCCTCATATGTGGGACCCTCATATGTGGGATCCGAACCGGGGCCGCTGGCGTCCCAAGCCAGCGCTTAACCACCGTGCCACTCGCCCGGCCCTGTATGGGCTTTTTAACATGCTGTTTAATTCTATTCAATTCTGTCTACATTTCCTGCCCACACCCTACAATGTTGTTCATCACATTTGTCCCTCTTAAAGGATGTGTCTAACCTCTAGGTACAGTGTTTCTCACACTTTACTGCAGAAGCCTCACTTGGCAAGAGGCTGACGAATCTGCATTTAAACTAGTTTCCAAGCATTTCTAATGTAGATGGTCCACAGACCCCAATCTGAGAAGCACTGCTTTCTAGACACTTTACTGAATCAGGCCTAGCTGGAAAAACACGTTATGAATTGCCCTGCACTGGTCGTGTCTTGGGCAAGGCCGTCTTTTCACCTATACTTTATCTTCATCTCAGACTGCCCTGTCCTATTCCAAGGTTCCTGAAGCCCTGCAGTTTCATTTCCAACACCTTAACCCAAATCTGCTTCTATAAATTGTATTCATGTCCAAGTAGAAATAATTGATAGCATCTTATGGTTCATTCTTTTCTCATGTGTTTGAATTTTTACAACAAACATTACTTTTAAAATGAAGTGCTGTTGGCATAGTTTTATTATTAGCTAATGTGTGGAGGAGAATTTGCTTCGGTGGTTGATGGGGTGCTGACACGGGGCCCTCCCAGGTCTCTTAGGAAGGAGACCACAGAGCTATAGTGCGAGTACTGATACTGGAATCTCAGTATCAGTTATAGTGAGTTATACACTGGCTCTACCATTCACCAGCTTTGTAACGTTTGGCAAAATTGCTAATCTCCCTGTATTTCATATCTTTTTTATCTGCACAATTGGAATAATAATTACACTCCTTTTATAGGCCTGTAGTGATGACTAAAGAACAATTCATATGTAAAACACTTATCACAGTGCCCAACATATAGTCAGCATCCAATAAATGCTAGCTATTATTATTTATTATCCTGAAGGCACCCTGCATTCACCTAATTAACCCTTTGGTATTATACCAGGATAGTAAAATATGAGTTTCTAACCCAGAGAAACTTCTCCTGTGCGTTTGCTGTAGCCTGATGTTATATTCTGAGATTGATTTCTTTCTTTTTCTTTTGTAGTATAAAGCTTTATTTTCCATTAAAGTCTAAATACTCTGAGGAAAGAAAAGAAAATAAATCTTGTAAGTCGTTTAACTATTGCTATAAATGAGTTTGTTTGGTTTCTTTTGGAAACTAGGCTTTTCAAAGCCAAGGAAAGGCACTATCCAGAGGAAAGTGATGCAGAAGAATACGGGGGGCTATACGTATTTCATGATTTGACCTGCAGTGCCATCTGGGCATAATTTGAAAACACACTGTTTTTACTTGTTTATTTGTTTGTTTGTTTTTAGAATTTTCTTAAGAGTTTATGTGAGCCAAACTGAAAATATATGCCAGGGAGCAAGATTTCTAATGGTCCGGAGAATAACAATTATGCAGCTTTTTTAGGCATTTGTAATTAAGGAGCAAATGTACAATACATAGACGTGAGAGAAAGCAAGGTAAGGTTGGATTACAGGATAGTGAACACAATTATGTGCTCTCTTGAGGGTTAATACCCCCTTCAACGGACATGACTTCAGGTGTTTCAAAGGTCCGTTAACCTAGATGCACAAGAACAATGGATGGGGCTGGCTTAAAACCTTACTAAAGAAGTTACAGGGCTGGGGAAAACACATTGTTTTGAGATGAATCAATTCAGTTATACACACATAAGAATTTTAGAACAAAACAGGAAATTCCTGTGTGGAGGGAGCATTACTGTCTGGGCTGTGTTTCTTCATAAATAAATAAACCTTTAATTACTGGGAAAGTTTGGTCAAAAAATCCCCATTATCAGACAAGTTGGTTAACTAAAGTATTACAGAAACTATTTTCTCTTTTTTCAATTGTGAAATAATTTAAACTCTAGTTTTGAGGTTTCATTCTTATGCTTTTATTTATATCTTTATTTATAATGCTATGTAATTTACTTTTTTACTCTGCTTTTTATTGACTGTCTTCTCTAGAATTAAGGGACCTTTGTCTCTGTGCACTGAGTACCTGGTAGCAAGTACCTGGTGTATGATAGAGGCTAAATGAACATGAATGCCTAAATGCATGGCTGTCTTTCCATGGATACCTTTTTAAAAAGCAACTGATATTGAAGATTTACTAAAAAGCAACTTGGCAATTTGCACCAAGCATCTTAAAATGTGCCTAACTCTTGAGTCAATAAAACCTAAAGACAAAAGGGGAGTTTATATACAAAGCTATTCAAAGAAGTGTATTGATAACGGGAAAAATGCAATAACCTAGTTGTTGCTTAAATAGGGAAATGATTAAATAAATTATTGTACATCCATAAATTGGAAATGCTAGGCAGTCATTGAATAGGTTTTTAAACTTAACAAAGTAGATTAAGTAAAAACATCAGGATTTAAACAGTATGTACACTACAGCACTTAGCAGCAAAAATATGTGCATAGGAAAAAACTAGCGTTAAATCCATTAAAATGTAAATAGCAGTGTTTCTAGGTTGCATATTACAATAGACCTGTATTGTTTTTACAAATAGAAAACAAAGATAAATTTTCAAAAAGATTTAATATCAGCACTTTCCCTAATACACTTTCACTGTTTCCCTTTTAAAGTGTCTTAGAAAGAAATTGGTACCAAAAAGATAGTTTATGTTTCCTCTTAGCTAACATGTTAAACTTGTATAGATGCAAGTTTTCAAGCATATTTTATTTTAACTGGCATTTTTGCTCAACTGATTTATTTTCCTTAGGAAACCAAGACTTTAAATTTAGACATGTTGCAGGGTAGTGTGATATTCCTATTCCTTTGATGTAGGGTTTAAGGCCTCTACTTTTAAAGGAGAAATTTTGTGGCTCAATACTTGTAAATGCTTTATAGTAAACAGCTCCTCCACTTTGATGTAATTGGTTAAAAAAATTGATGAGATTTCTGAGGGCTGGCAGTAAGAAAACTTGTGTTATAGTTTGGATGCCATCTCCCACTAGCAATGTGCTATTTAGCAACTCATGCCTCAGTTTCCTCATTTGTAATGTGGTGCCAATTACACTAGCGAATATGGCTGATGTAAAGATCAAACAAGCTTATACGTAGTAGTACTTTGTAAGTGGTAAGTAAATGTTATCCATTTGAATAATCTTGCTACACAGTTCCATATTTCATTTAAAAATAATTGAGTTGTCAACTAAATTCTGACTATTATAAAATGGCATCTAAAGTCTTAAGAATTTTTAACAATATCAACTTAAGACAAATTCTTAAATTAAAAAGTAACTTTTATTTTTTTTTTAAGCTGAGCCATCCTGCCACCTGTTGGCAGTTCAATGGCAACTCAGCTCCGGCTGGCTTCGAACCGCCGCTGCTCAGAGCTCAGCTCACACTCTTGAGCGAGCTCTTAACCAACTGAGCCGCTCGGCTGGCCCAAAAAGTGACTTTTTTAAAATTAAAGATTATTATGGTGACAATGGTTAGTAAAGTTTCATAGGTTTCAAGTGTAAAATTCTGTAATACATCATCAATATATTATATTGTGTGTTCACCCCCCAGAGTCAATTCTATATGGTGATGGAAGGAAAAAAAGTAACTTAAAAAACAGAACTGAAATTTAGTATTGCAAGTGATTCCCTTAATAATGTGTTTCTAAGATTCGGGCATTAGGGGGCGCCAAAAAACTTTTAAGCTAGTCTTTGGGTCTTGGCTTTCTTCATTACATCATTATTTCTTACATCATTATTTATAATGTTATGTCAAAGTGCTTTGGAAACATGAAACACAATTTCAAGATGTTATATTATCATAAAAATATTAACAATACTGTGATTATAATTAAGTTTTTCTGTTCTGAAAAGAAAAAAGTAAACCCAGTCTATAAGCTACCTGTAGTAGGGAAGCATCTTTAGGATAATGGGGCTATTATGGAATATTATGACAACTATAATAGAATCATTTTGTTTTCTTATAATTGAAGTCTATTTGGTGATATTTTATTGAATGCCATGTGTAATGGACTAGAAATTCAATAATATTAAGAGCAAGGAACTATCTAAGGATAAACAATAGCTAAATTTTATTGAGAAGAGACTTAAATAATCCCGTTTAAATCTTTTAACTCTTTTGATTGTTTTACATATCATAGGTAATCAATATTTATTGATATGATTTGATTTGTGTTTCTTTTAGAATATATTTTATCAGAGTGACCTGAAGAGTTGAATGAAACTCTGAGAAATATATTTAAAAACAAGGTTTTAGATTATTATGTGCCTCACAATCATCCAGGATGTTTATGAGAAATGCTGACACTTGAGCACACCTCTGCCCCCATGCTCCCACTAACTGAGATCTATGGTGGAGGGTCAGTGAACATGCATGCCAGGTGGTTTTCATGCCCAGTAATGTTTGAGAATCATTACATAAATTCAAACAAAACCAAAACAAACTCAGCCTTAACAAAATCAAAACAAAATGACAATTTAAATGTTACTGCCTGCCCTAGAATAGTTTTGTCAATTTTGATAGAAGTCCAGAAGAAAATGCATGTAATAGAAGAGAGAGATCAAAAGAAAAGCCAAAGAGATTAAATATATAAGTACACTCACCTATTTCAAGTGTTTTATGAATAAAGGGTAAACTCCAGGGCTGCCAATAGCTTTTACCCGTTGCTTGACATCGCACTTGAAATACATACTTAGTATTAGGCTCCAAGTAGAATGCTGACTGTCCTATATGTGTAAAATTGCTGTCAAATTCCTTCACCTAAAGTGGATGAATAACAATAATGAAATGACACAGTGTGCTTTTAAAACAAGCAATTATTCCATTTAACAGAAATGCCTGGAGCACCTATTATGTTTCAGGCATTCTTAGAGCATGGGAAAACAAAGAGGAATGGGTACTTTATATGAAACATGGCTATTATCAAGAAAGTCCAAATGTAATATATTCTTAATTTTGGAATAACTGATTTTAATGGGGTGGGAGAATTGAGGGACCTAATAGAAATCGTTTGAATCCAGCCTCTTTCTCCTTTCCTCTATATTCATTCTCTCTCTCTCTTTCGCTCTCACTCTCTCTCTCTCCGCAGTTGGATATTTAGATCAATAGTTTTTCACAAATGATGAAATAATTTCACTTGCTAATGACTTTCAGAAAGAATTACTCATAAGCTAATCTGTTAAATTGGTCCTTATTGCAGATCTATGCAGATTCTATAAGGCCTGTTGTTACATAAGAGAGAGAGAGAGAGATAGAGATAGAGATAGAGATAGAGAGAGAGAGAGAGAGAGAGAGAGAGAGAGAAGAAAACATTTACAAAAGTTGAACTGGAAAAATCCAATGGAAGATAAGCAAGAAAATAGCTGTGGTATAAACTTAACAAATTGTTTTCTGGAGTTCTACAACCTGCTATAAAACATAATGGAAAAATGACCCCCAAAGAAACTGCTTCAGATGGGAGAGAGAACTCAAGGCATTTACACAGAACCTTCAGTATGTTGTGATAAGGGAATTTACTGAAAAAAATAAAGCACGATTGAAAGGTAAATATCAAATATGTCTACAAATGCATTTATGCAGCAACTGGGAGAAAACAGTTACTAGACACTCACAAAAGAAAAAGTTGAAACTATTAAGACCTTTTTAAAAAAAGAGCAAGGTATCAACCTCATTTAGGGATTCTTCTGTTAAAACCCAATCTTAACATAAATCTCTAAAGCTTGTAATGCATTGCAAATGTAACATTCATGAGCATATCTGCTTTGGGGATATCATGCTCCCTGAAAGATATCATTCAGAGTTTCCGTAAGCCACATCTCTCTCCGTGGCCTTGGAATTTTCTGCTATGTAAATATGACTGGTGGCCTCTGGGGTCTCCGAATCCAGGAGAGATTTTACTTGTGCCAGAAGTTTAACTTTCAGATGCACTCTGCTTCACATTAGCTTCTCTTGGAAAGGAGTTGTTATTTTCCAATATGTCTCTTGCCATTACATTTGTACATGAGTCCTCTTGAAGAAGAGAAATAATACCCTAAAGTACAGCCAGAATCCTGAACTTGTTTTTTCTTTTTTTTTTAATTTAGAATTTTATTTTAATTGTTTAAAAATAAACTTTTGATACGTTTGATGTGATTCTAAGAGAAACATATTTATCTAATTTTGTTCAAATAGAAAAGCTATGCCTTGATATACCTTTTCATTTTTAATTAACTTTAGTAATGTCACTATCAGCATCAAATACCAATAGATATATAATATGCTTCTATGTGTTATTTTGAATTAATAAGTGGATTTAAAATCCCACAGTTATGGATTCATATTCTATGATTAAATAGATTTAGATAATAGAAATATAAAATTTTTCTCTTTTTTTAAAAAATTAGTTTCAGGTGTACAGCATAGTGCAACAGTTATATTTTTTACCTCTCAAAGTGACAATCTCCCTGCCCCAATCCGCCACCCCACTCCTCCTGAACTTTTTATTTTATTTTTTTTAGCTGAGCCATCTTGCCACCTGTTGGCAGCTCAAAGGCAGCTCAGCTTGCACTCTTGAGTGAGCTGCTGTTGCTCCGAGCTCAGCTCGCACTCTCGAGTGAGCTCTTCACCAACTGAACCACTCGGCTGGCCCCCCTCCTGAACTGTTTTCAAGAAGAATTTTACAGAACTATTAACAGATATGTTTCTCCTATGAGGCAAGCCAGGTAATTGCTTAGGGCCTTGCAAGCACAAGATGATACCTCAAGATGATACTTTCAGAGACTAACATGAACAATGAGAGAGCTAGACATAATTCCGTGCCTATGGGGAAGGTATGATCTTGAGTGCAAGAAATATGGTTTTATTTTTATAACAGTAAATTTCTAGTTAGACCCTCAATTATGAAGGTGGGGGCACAGAAACTTAATTTCTATCAGTTCGAGGTACCTGGGTTTGCAAGCATAATTCGTTCTGGAAACAAACTCAGTGACCCACCAGTCTAAACTCATTTGGTTCATCCCCTTTACCCCTGCCCCAGCCAGTTTTCCTTCTTTCTTCTCAGGTAATCTTTATCGTAATCCTTATCTAGTGTTTGGTGAAGGAGGGAAGAGGGGTGATTATTAGGAAATTTAGTCATGACTAATTACATGTTCTCCAAGTCTTCTTATACCAGCACTTACACTTTTGAAATGCAAAGGCCAAGGATTTGACCCTTTATTATCTGTGCTCTGTTCCCTTAGCCATTCCAGGAAAATAATGAATGCTTGGTTTTGTGTAGCCCATGAGCTAAGAATGGTTTTTACATTTTTTAAATGGTTGGAAGAAAATCAAAAGTAGACTATTTCATGATGCATGGAAACTATATAGAATTCAAATTTCAGTGTCCAAAAATAAAATTTTACTGGAATGCAACAATGTCCATTCATTTATTGTCTATGCAGCTTTCATGCTACAAATGCAAAGTTGAATAGTTGGAACAGAGACCTTATAGCCTGCCAAGCCGAAATTGCTTATTATTTGGCCCTTGAGTAAAAAGTTTGCCAATACCATGGTCTTGCTTTAAAGAAGAGTCACCACTAATCTATTTACTTGAACTTACAGTGACTATTTCCCTACCTTACTATCACTGCTGTTGGGCATCATTAAAGGCAAATAATACTACTACAGCTAATGTTTCAAAATATTATCTATGTGAACCAGACGTTATAAGAATCAGTGTAGATACAGAAATGACTACGGGACAGCACTGCTTTCCAGGGACTCATAGTTACAAGGATGAGGAAATACACTTGTAAACAGGTAAGTATTGGGTTGTCGGAAAAGTCATGACGTATTTTTTCTATGTTTCTTGTTGCAAAAATGCGTAATGACTTTTTTGACAATCCAATATATGCAATGTATGATTCTGAGATAGGATACACCTAAGTGGGCAAGGATTGCTGCTCAGAATCGGGAGACAGTCCATGACTATAACCTAACAGATAGATAAATATTCTCCCCATAGTGTCAGCCTCGCAGGATCATCTGTGGGGTTGACTATATGCAGCTTAGCTAAAAGAGGCTGAAAAGATCCTCAATGAACTAATTTTGATTTTCAGGTGGGTTTCTTTTGCTCCACACGCCTGCAGCATGGTTCCCCTGGAGGTTAAGAGTAACGATAACAGCTAACATTTATTCTACATCAACCCTGGTGCAGGCAAGCTTCTTACAGCATTTGATCATCCCCAAAACCATATGAGGTAGGTGCTTATCTTATTCCTATTTTAGGTATGGGAATAATAAGGTACAGAGAAGATAAGGAACTTGCCCAAGGTGGCACAATCAGAAAGTGGCAGAACCAGGCTTTGAAATTTATGTAGAGGCTGTGCACTTAGCGACAAGGCCTGCCACTTGAAATAACCTCCTGCTGGCGATATCTGATGGATGCAGAGCTGAGGTGGGAGAGCAAATCTGTAGTCCTTCGTGTCCTCCCACTTTCTTGACCCAGACTTCCTGTTTCCCAACATGGAGGCAAAGACAACACACTATGTATGATTCAGACAAAATTGATGGGGTAGCAAATTTAAAACACAAAGCTTCGTTTGGCTACTGCTGACTAGACTTTGGTCATCTGGATAGAAATAGTAATTCACCTTTTTCTGTGTGAGTGGTTACATATGGAGGATTCATAGTAGAAGGGATAGGATACAGGTTTTAGATTGAAGCCTGTTCTTTCATTTTCCAAATATTTTTTGGATGCCCAAAGTGATGTAAGATCTGTAAGAGGCACTTAGTTACAGTGTCAAGTTTGGAGAACCTGGCTTAAGCTCTTTCAAGCCCATTTTATAATGAAGCTGAAACTACCGATCACAAGAGATTGTTATGAAAATTAGAGATAACAAATATTCTTTCAGCTCCTTCATTTGCCTGCTGCTGAAAAAGAGAAAGTTTTGAAAAGTCAGCTCAAATTTACCTCTAAGTTACCAAGTCTTATAATGGCATTCGTAACAGAACCAGGAGGAGCAGAGAACAAGAGTTTCAATGAGAAAACCTATTCAGAGGTACAGATAATGTAATTCCTTTCTCTAAACATTCTTATAGCTGATTACTTCTTCCTACTGAAGCTAAATAAGGGAGTTTCATATTCTCAGTATCATCCTATGACTGAGACACTACACAAGAACCCCAGGTGCCCGATTTGAGCAAAACCCTATTAACTTAAAATCTAAGACTCAAGAATTTCATTTAGGTTATTTTCAAATTTCCCTAAATTCCACATAGGAAAAGGATTGGCTGTGAGTTTTTGTTTTGCATTGATCTTGCTTGTCCCCGGCTTTAAGCATGGGGTTGCTGTGCACACAGAGAGAGGCCATGATTATTTAATCAAGAAGTCCAGCAGGGTTATCACTTGGTTATTGACCAAATGATGCATCAGTGGATTCAAATCTAAGTGTAATCTAAAATTCACATTTCTGATTTAAATGAACAAGGGTAAAATAAACAAGTTGACACCAGAGATTTATTTTTAAAGAGCTATCTTTAGAGCATGTCATGAAGTCAGTATAGTTTTACCCTCGTCTTCTTGATACTCTAAACTCATTGCTGTACAGCAAAACCGATATTCAGAATGATGAGGCTGAAGCAGTAGAAGGCTTTGGAGTCACACTGATCTCCAAAGATTAATGTTAAGTACATATCATTTCATTTAACTCCCTGAAACTGGTAAATTCATACATGATGCATAACTCTTATTTTTGAAAGGGAATACTGTTTTTATTTTATTATTTTATTTTATTTTGATGAGTCTGTTCAATCCACCATCTTCACCCAGAACGAACGAACGAATGAACGAACGAACGAACTAACTAACTAACTAACTAACTAACTAACTAACTAACTAACTTACTTTCATTTTCACCTATCTCCCACCCCTGTCCCCTTTGGCAATCATCAGCTTGTTCTCTGTGTCTGTGGATCTCTTTCTGTTTTGCTTTGTTTATTCATTTGTTTTTGTTTTTTCACATTCCACGTATAAGTGAAATGATATGGTGTTTGTCTTTCTCTGACTTATTTCACTTGGCATAATACCGTCCATTCATATTATTGCAAATGGTAAGATTCCATTCTTCTTTATTGCTGAGTAATATTCCATTGTGTGTGTGTGTGTGTGTGTGTGTGTGTGTGATCTTCTTTATCCATGTATCGATCATATGTGATACATAACTCTTAATTAAGCAAAGCCAGACAACTCTATTTCTTAATTGTTTTGACTAAATGGCAGTTTATTGTACTTGAAAATAATAAAATGGCATTTCTTTTCAAATACCCAATATTGGAACTTTTTCCTCAGACTAGTGTTCCCCCATAATTCAAATTACTGAGCTTTTATTAATGTTCACTGTTGCTGTAATATGATGTGATTTTTATTAACAAACCTTGTGACTATGCTTCTCTTAAGATCCTTGGTAATTTACCACTGGTATTTAAGGATGGTTAGCTTCTCTACACATTCACTTTTTACCTTATACTCATCTAAGACTGAGGTCTATATTAGTAACAAATCTTACATTTTGAATTGTACATTTTTTCATTTAAAAGGAGACACCCATAAATCTGAAGTTCTTTTTGAATAGTTTTTATTTTTCTGGATGCCTATTAAATCTCAGCAAAGAAGTATAAATTTCACCCTAGGAGATACTGAATTACAAGGAGCTAAATAGATAGATCTCTCTTAGCTGGGCATTGGTCTATTTAGCATTTACAAAAGGCAAGCTGATCTTTCCAGAAAACATCTCTCTGTTTGAAAGCATATAGTACTCATTAGTAAAACTAGAGTGGTTTGAATATCACACAAAGAATCAGATAAAAACACGTAAAATAAATCATTATAAATCCACTGTGGTCACTGACTATTGGTTGGCTTTTCTTTCATTCACTTAGATGTTAAAGAATAGTGACAGTTAGCTTACATTCCAAGTTTGGTTTGTTGTAGCCTTGTATCTCATTTCACAGGAAAGCTTTTCAATAGTTGTTTGACTATTCCAATAAATTATTGTCTTGGGCACTGTAGTATTTATATCCTCAGCTCTGGAAATGATGGATGCAGAGGGTATCACTAGAAAAAAAACCCAAAATCCAGCAATTTAAAACTTGCCTGGGAGAAATGTGTATCTTTTCATCAATCCATAGACATGTTAAAATTCAAAGTACTAAAAAAAACAATTTCATGATCTAATGAACAATTAATGATTTTTTTTCTTGTTTTCTAATCTATTATGGAGGAGAAAATTGTGGTATTAAGTAAAATTCTATTCAGCCCATTCTTTCCATTTTTTTAAAAATGAGCTCTAACAGTCTTATCTTTCCCCCCACCTCCCATCCTCTTATAACCCTAACTAATGAAATGCCAGAGCCTGGCCTTATTAACAAAAGAATATAAGAAAGAAATAAAGAAGATAGCTCTTTTTCTCTGCATCTGTTTAAGGAGAGATGATGTTTTGCATCCTAAATTTAGTTCAGAGAATTTGATTTGATAAGATGTTAAATTGAGACCTTTTACAATAATATTATTTTTATTTTCTGGTATGATAGGGACATTTGTATGAATATTTATATTTTTGTTAACTTGTTTTATTCTCCATTAAAACAAATCTGTACTTGAAAGTATGACCTGAACAAAGCAAGTTTCATCAGACCCTAAGATTTTACCAGTTTTTGCTATGATCTATGATAATAACTTTCGAAAAGGAAGTGAAATTCTGATTGGTTATCATATGAGTTCTTTTGTTGTACTAGGAGTAATAGTGTAACAGGAATCTCTGTATTTCTAACCTGTATAAATACCTGAGAGTTTATACTTGCTTGTTTAAAGTTTGTTCTGTCCAAACAGAATAAAATCATTGGCACTTTCCATTTCTCCTATATGCATGATTAGAAAAATAAAAACCTATGAGTTTGCTACATGTATTATTTAACAAAGAACTCAAAAAGAGTTTGTGTATGTGCTTTTTAGGGGCCATTGTTGCAGTTTAATATTCTTATGAATTCATTTTCTTTTCATTTATTCTAAATGTATAAAGTATTCTTTGGGAAATTATTGTTTTGTTATCAATAACTGTTATCTAAAATTATGTGCACAGGTTTATGATTTATAGAGCAATATAAATATTAAAGATTTGCTCTCTAGTAGCACAGTCTTAGAATAGAATCTTTAGGCTAAGCCTAGCATAAACCAGAAGTAGTAGTAGCAGAATTAGTCTAATTGAAGAGCTTACTATACTGAACTTTTATCATCTGAATCCCATAGTTCATTTCCTTTAGCTAGTATAAGCTTCTTGTAATAAGAACCAGTATTCAAAGATTTCCAGAGTCAGGGAAGTGGGCTCCCATGGGGGTTCTGAAACGACCTTGAACCATTTAAGCACCCTCAAGGCTATAAATTATTTGTGCCCTCCTGTCTCCCATCCCTGAGTTTGGCCTGATACTGGTCTTGCAGCACAAGCATTCTGAGACCCCTTTGCAGAAAGAAGTATTCTGGGGAGGAACCAAAGTCTATGTAGTCTTATGAGCAAGGCAGATCACAGTCAAGTCAGGTTTAGGATAGAGTCTTAGAGCAAGTGAATGCAGTAGAGAGCCAAGCCTTTAGGTTTATGAGCTTACTTTTTTCAAATAAATATGTGTTATATCACATGTACTTGAACATGTAGTGTGTTTGAGCTGTTCTCTTTACTAGCCATGTGACCTTGAGCAAATTATTTTCTTCATCTGTAAAATGGGCACAGTACCATGTGTGGTGGTTTCCAGAATTTAATGTGATATGCATGTTGTCTGGGACACAGTAGGTGTTCAATAAATTGGTGCAATAATATTAAGATCATGATACGATCACAATGTTAATAATCATAGTAATACTACCAATAATAATTTAGCTCCTAAAAATGACATTGCCAAAATGATACTGGACATGATAGCCTTTAAATATCATGAATCCATTGAAGGGAATCTACTTTAAGAAAAAGGCATATTGCGGAATGCTACCTCAAAATGTAAATTTACCAAAGTGTATAGATCATGGTCAAGAGAATGATAACTCCAATAATATACAATACAATGGAGTTATTTTTCATCACCATAGTCAGCAGTGTTTGTTTTCAAATCTAATATTCAGAGCATAAGGACAGATTTTTAGACCTATCCTGTTAGTTGAGATAATTGAGTTTAGCCAAGGCAGAAGTTGAGATATTAGTTCCAATCAAAGACCCTAGGGATCCCCAAAAGATACCCATATTGTATCCCAAAAGAAGGCATCACATCCCCTAGATCATTAGTTAGCAGGGAAGTTGTCAGACACATTGCAATGTGCTTTTAAATAAAAACTGAGGATAGGAGTTGAGGATGTTGGAATTAGAGCCGCCCTAGCTCTGCAATCTCAAATTTCTTAATGCCACTTAACCTCAGTTTCCTCATGTATACATTATAATTTCTTCTACAAAATAGGGTTATGGTGAAGGTTCAATAAAATCTTGTATGTAATAGCAGTTAGCACTGAAGAAAATGCTACATAAATGCTAGTTTGCTCAACTCATCCTTAACACGGCAGTCCCCTCTTATCTGTGGGGGATAGGGTCTAAAACTCCAGTGGATTCCTGAAACCACGAGTAGTACTGAACCCTGTGTATACTGTGTTTTTTGTTGTACATACATATCTATGGTAAAGTTTAATTTATAATTAGGCACAGTAAGAGATTAACAGCAAAAACCAAAAATAAAATAGAGAGCCATTCTAACAATATACTACAATAAAAGTTATGTATATGTGTTCTCTCTCTCTCTTTCTCTCTTTCTCTCTCTTTCTCACTCTTTCTCTCTCTCTCTCTCTCATAATATCTTATTGTACTGTACTCACCTTGTCACTTAAAGGAAGTATGTTATGGCTTCTCTTTGGATTATCCAAATTGCTAGCATCACTATTATTCTTTGGGGCCATTATTAAGTAAAATCAGGGTTCCTCTACATAAGCACTGAGGGACTGCTACAGCAGACCTGATAACCGATACGGCTACTAAGTGACTAATGAGCAGGTAGCTTATTACATAACACGTGGAAACTTGGGACAAAGGGATGATTCACAATCCAGGCGTAACAGGATGGCTGGAGATTTCATCACACTACTCAGAACAGCACACAATTTTATGAATTTTTTTTAATTCTGGAATTTTCCATTTAATATTTTTGACCATGGTTAACCAAGCATAACTGAAATCACATAAAGTGGAACCATGAATAAGGAGGGACTACTGTGATAAAAACAGGAATAATTGGCAAAAGGACCTCTCAATAGAGAGAGATTCACACTTGGTACTCTTTGGCCAAACTCTGGCTTTAGAGCTGGGACATAGTTGTAAAAGGCCCAATTACTTTTGAAATATATCTTAAGGAAAAAAACAACTACAAGCCAAACTTTAGCCAAAAGGTTGTTCATGACAGTATAGTTTATAATGGTGAAAATTTGAACAGTCTAAATCTCCAATGATTAAGTGACTAGTTAAAGACATTTATTGAAAATAAGATTGTAGATTAAACTAATAGGAATATTGATTCTATATTGTAAGTTAAAAAGGCAAGGTCTAAAAATATCTGAAGAAAAAAATGTTAACATTTGTTAAATTTGGCTGGTAAACATAGAGATGTCTACATAATTCTCTACAATTTTCTATGTATTTTGTAAAACTTTTCAAAATAGAAACAAAAACATAACTTCCACAATAGAATATACAGAAGAATTCTTTAGTATGCTGTACTTTTCATAACATAAGACTCATAGCACTTTATTCAAATCCTTATTTCTTTCTATCTTCTCTGGTAGAATGCAAAATATTTAGGGCAGCAAGTACCTTGTCTATTTTACTCCCCCTAGTCCTTACAACAATGCCTGAACATAAAAAGTTATCAGTAAATATTTTTAAAAACACATACACCGTGTAGAAATTATGGTAATTCTTGGGTTTGTTTTTTTTTAAAATCATGATCTACAGGAACTTTCAAGAACTTCTTTCAGATCTAAACTTTATTTGAGTAGGTCAGCATGAATTAGTTGTTTATTTGTAAGGAGTATAAAATTTCTTATTCTTTACCTATATCATCCAGATGAATTTGCAGTTGTTTTGACTTCTCTGTGCCTAGTACATTTGCAGCTTGGACCCAAACCAAATACTTCTTCCCTCCTTGTAATGAGTCAATGGAGATGTTAATATAACTTGAGGTGAGAAATTGTTGTTCTCCTTGTGTCTCTAAACTTAAAAAGAAAAAAAAAAGGTTATAATCACCAGTTATGTTTGGCATGAATTAATTATTCCTCAATTACTTTATGCTACCTTTTTAGCCTGCTTTCAGAATATGACATTTACTGAAAAATGAATCAAACTTGACTTTATTTTGCGAATTTTAAAAAAGAATGTCAGAACTATTTAGGACAACAGTATGACTTTCATGGCACTAAGCAATTTTATCTTCATAAACTCCTTCATCTATTAAGAAAATAAAATAGTACATTTGTGTGTGGGTGTGTTTATGTTTGCATATATACACATACCATACATATGTTTTTATAGATAATATGTTACAACTGTTACAAAAGCAAATATATTAGTATTACATATTAAAACACTTTCTTTGTCTTAACAATTCATGTTTTCCTTCTGATCTTAAATGAAATTAAACATTTTTGTGGACTCCTGAAAGTATTTTGGGCCCTGCGCACTACCCTGCCAATTGACTAACTCAGCTCTAGACATAGCTTGAAATAAATGAGCACACTGTGGGAAGAGCATTGCATAGGGGTTCAGTGCAAGGGTTTTGAGTGAGACATTTCTACCAGATGTAGGGTGAGGGGTAAGAATGGGGTGGGGGGTGAGGCTGGGGTGAGAGCTGGATGGGGTAGTGGAAGACTAAGACTCCAGGTAGAAAAAAAACCAGCATGTTCTGAAACAAATGAAATGACAAGGCATTTTTGAGAAAGTTTAACAATTTCAATACTCTAGAGCAGGAAAGTGCAAGAAATAACTTGAAGTAAAGCAGACCAGGTCAAAAAGACCTTCTGTGGATTTTGAGCCTAAAACTGACTGAAATTGGTGGCTGATTGGATGAGGGGAAAGGAAGTCACTTGCTGCTGAAGAGGCTGGAGAAGATAGAGGGGAGACACCTTGTTTGGAATGAGAGATAGAGAGAGCTATTACATTATCACTTCAAATTATATTTATCTAAGTTTTTATGACTGAATGATTAAGGATCTCTAATCTGCCAGTTAAACTTGGTAAAGTTTCAAATCTTATTTGTTAAGGCTAAAACATAAAGTTTTATTGATTGACATTGGCTTTGAACAAAAAGTTTGAGCCTTTCTTTTAAGTCTTTTAAAAATTTCTATTCCACAGTATTTTACGGGGGCGGGGGGAAGGCGGGGGTTGGGAGAAGTGGAGAGGATTGTACTGGGGAATGTTTCTCCGTTATTTTCTGGGTTCTGTGTAGAGAGACTGTCCTTAAACCTCCCTCCTCTTGTCCTGTCCCTTGCTCACTCTTGCCTCTTGAAAGCGGGGGTGATTCTACTAAAGAAGAACGGAGCATGTGTGAACCTCAGTCCCTTCCTCTTTCTTTTTTCCCTCAGGAGTCAGAAGACTAGAGATATGACCTGTTCTAGCCTACCCTTCCAATATGCTGTAAGATTTAGAGGAGTGAGTTCCCCATGTGGGGACCTGCAGCTGTCCAGTGCTGGCTATGATTGAGGGTGAGGGCAATAAATCTGCTTATTCTGGGAAGATTGTTATAGAATTAGAAAGTTTACTGTTGCCATACACCAAAGCCATGCTCTCCATTATCAAGCTTTATCAGCAGGAAATATTATAAAATATTTAAAATTAAATATTTCAATAAATGTTTCAAATTAATTAAAATTTAAATATTTTTATATTTTCGGGGTTACCTCTGGTTTCACTGAGTGGGTTTAGAACTCATGAGGGAAATATGCAGAGATAAATATAGGCGCCCCTCAGACTCTTAGACATTATTATCTATAATCACATCCATTTGTAACATGACAGTGTTTTCTCTGGACTTCACTAAGTTTACATTTCTTGAACCCTTTGAACTACCAACTCTTTTCATGAAATTCATTTTTTTTTTTTTTTTTTAGCTGAGCCATCCTGCCACCTGTTGGCAGCTCAACGGCAACTCAGCACAGGCTGGCATCGAACCACCGTTGCTCAGAGTTCAGCTCAAACTCTTGAGTGAGCTCTTAACCAACTGAGCTATTCGGCCGGCCCAAACTACCAACTCTTTTTACTTCCTTTTCTTAAGCTTCTCAGTCAGCTGTCTGCATCCTTGGTTACTCCATCCAAGTTACCATTTCAACATGTCGTGTAAGCCCTTGTGATTTCTGTCTTCAGTTTCCCCATGAAACTACTCATCTAAAATGGTGTCCTTTCCAAGGTGAGACTTCTGAATCCTCTTTTTAACATCTGTTCTTCTTAAGTACTTAAACTCTTCCTTCCCTTGGCAACCGGGCCCTGTCAGTATTTTCTTTTCTTTTTCTTTTTTTTTTTTAATTTATTTATTTTTAATTAGTTTCAGGTGTACAACACAGTGCAATAGTTATACATTTTACCCCTCAAAGTGACAACCCCCCACCCCCAGTTCACCACCCCAATCCTTCCCCGCATATCACATATATCTATTACACTTCCTCTGACTCCCTTCCACAGTCAGTATTTTCTGAGTGAGATATCCTGCATTTCTTTTTCAGACATGCTTAGTGACGTGTTCCCTCCTCCAACTTTCTGCCTGGGTTCCCCTCCCTACTCCTCTGACCCAAGGCCCTTGGCACCTGTTTCTCCCTTAGTTCTTTCCCTCTGCTAACTCATGTTCCCGGCTTCCATCACTATTTCACATGTACGGCTACCACATATCTGCTCTCTCACTGGGAGCTGCACTTAAATGTAGCCTGAGACCAGAATTAAAGCACATTTCCAATTGAATTATCCTTCTGTGCAAATCAGTTCTTCCTGCCAGTTACTCCACTATTGTCAACAGCACATTGCCCTGTCTGATCATCAGTTTGCCATCTTTAACAACTTTCTCTCCATCCCCCTTAAGAGCCAACCAGGGAAGGTGAAGCATTTTAAAAATATATTATTTTCTTATATTTCCTTCCTGTTTTGATAGCTGTGGTCATGGTCTAGGTTCTACCTCTATATTATCTGTTTGGTATATTGCTTGTAGATTCCTAGTTAATTGGATTGTATTGTGAAAACTAACTTGATATATTGGGTTGTTGGAAAACTCATGATGCATTTGTGCAATGAAAAACATAGAAAAATACATCATGACTTTTCTGACAACCCAATAGATAGTCTACATTCTTATATTTAACAAATTGAATGTTTCACAAATTTGCATGATGTCTTTGATCAGGGGTCATGTCCATTTTCTCTGCTTTGTTGCAATTACAGTATTTGTGCTGCTGAGGCAAGCACCAGCCTAATTTCTTTATCTAATATCATCAACTGCTCTTTGTCCTAAGGAACTGACTTGATAGGCTTTGTGGGGAAGAAACAAGTTTAAAAGTCACTGGCATTTTATCCCTAGGGTTCCACTTCAGGTCCTGTTATAACTCTGTGTCTACACAGCAACTTCCGAATTTCTCCAGCCAGGATTATAACTTGCCAGCCACTTAGATTTGTTGGAATCCAGAGTGATATGCTTGCTAAGACAGAACTCCAGGGAGGTAGAGAGGAACCAGCCTTACACTACCAAGTAGTAAATGCACTTATAAATAAAAATACTACAGAAATTATATTTCTATTTTTTAAACTTATTGCCACTATCAGAGCAGGATAATCTCTGCAGGCAGTTAAGAAATCTCTCTAAGGCTGACAGGGGTGGGTGAGTAGAAGGTGAAGAGGGGGACATAGCATGTAGCTAGTTCAGCAGCTAGTTCAGCTCAGGTTTGTAACTCTCAGCACATGTTTTCCCGGGATGCCTCTTTCCTCTCACCAGTAGGGAGATCATTATGAACACCATGAGGGGACAAGAAGGACAAACCACGGTGATGAAAAGCACAGGGCTTGGGTTTTATAGTTACACTTAGGTTCAAACTCCAGCTCTGCCCCTTGATAAATTACGGGACTTGGAGCCAGTTATTTAACCTCTATGTACTTCAGTTTACTTATCCGTAAAACAGAAATAACTTCGTTGTTATCATGAGTAAATGAAATAAATGAGTAAATGAGATACCAAAGCAGGGAGTAGGTGGCTTCACACATAATAAAGGGCTTATTAACAAACAATTATTGTTACAAATTAAAAGATATTTATGACGTGACTTTCACACATACTAAAAAATAAAAAATAAAAATAAATCTTTAAAAATTGAGACAGGTGAAATTTTATCTTGCTTGTATCTGAAGTCAAAACATGCCATTAAATTCAAGTGTTGACATAGTTGCCTTATGCTTTTTCTGAAATAAGGTGGAACATAAATAAATTAGCAGAGAATTTGTTAAAAGGTATGCTAACCTTATGCTAAATAAGAATTAAAATGTGGAAATGGCAACTATGTGTAAGTAGGGCACCTTTGAGTATTTTCCAGTTAGAGAAAACCACATATGTGTTCTTAATTGATTTGTGGCTAATTCTTTTACCGCACATAATGAGACCACAAGTCAAAATGAAAATGCATTCTCAAACCGACATTAAACATAGTCACTAGGTAATTTAATTCTGCTTTTAAAGCCTACCCTTTCATTAGTACCTAGACCACAAAGCACTATTTTAGGTAAAGAATTCAATAATAATGACTGACTGTACATTGGGACTATTTTTACATAAAGCTATATATTACAAAGTTTTTGAATTTCTTATTTCTATTTTTATGTGCGAATTCATACACAACAGATTATTTGTTGAAGGAAGTCAGCATGGTTTATATATGCTCTGAAGTTTCCCGGGCAGCTCACTCAACAGATTTTCAATAAACACTGCCAATTTATGGTAATAGTGGTGAATAGTGTCCTCCACTTATTAATCACTCCTTCAACAATATTTCCTTAATACCCACTATGTTCCCAGCACTACTTTAGACACAGGGTCTACAACAGTGAACAAAACAGATGAATTCCCAACCTTCATGGAGCATACATTCTGGTAGAAACAAATAAATATGTATAGTGTGTCCTATGGTGATATATGTTCAGAAGAAAAATAAAGAAGTAGGGGTAGGGGGATTTTATGCTTTAGGGAGGTGTAAAAGGCCGATCTGAGAAGGTGACATTAGAGCCGTAAATAATCAAGTCGTGTGGCTCCTGGACAAAGAGCCTTCTAAGCATTTGCAAAGGCCCTGAGTCAGGACCTTGCTTGTCTCATTCAAAGAATAGCAAGGAGGTCAGTGAGGCATATTTGAGGAAGGGAGCTAGAAAGGGATTCGAGAAGAGATCAGAGGGTTATGGAGGCAGGAGACATGCAGAAGGCATTGTAAGGTCACACAGGGCCACTGCACGACTCTGGTTTTGACTCTGAGTGAAATGGGAGATTTTGAGCAGAGAAGTGACATGATCTGATGTGCCTGTGAAAAGAATTACTCTGGCTATTTATGAATAACTAATAGGGCAAAGGTGGAGGCTAGGGCACCAGGTAGGAAGCTTTTGCACTAACTCAGAAGAGAGATGATGTGGCTTGGACCAGGATTACTATCTAGGTAGTGAAAAGATTTTAAAGCTAGAGATCCAGTAGGTTTTGCGGATCATTTGTAGAGAAGAATCCAGGTGGGTGTCAGTGATTTTGACCTGAATAGTTTAAAGGATGGAGTTGCCATTTACTGACAAGGGGAAGGCAAGTCTGGGGAAAGGAAACTGGGTGTTTGATTTTGCAAATGTTAACTTTGAGTTACCTTTTGGATTTCTAGGAGGAAATATTGAGTAAGATGCTAGATATATGGTAGCTGCAGTTCAGGAGAAATGTTACTGTTACTCTAAAAAATGTATGAGCTTTTCATGCACAGAGATTCTTTTTTTTTTTTTTAATCTCTAGAGTTTAAAACAGTGCCAAGAAGGCAAAATGCTAAATAAATATTTGCTAACTACTTGAATAGAATGGATTGAAGGGCCACCATCATTCATTCATTTTCATTTAACAAGTGTTTATTGAATAAAAGGCACTGTGCCAGATATTATAACAGCTTCCAAGATATAGAAAGACTGTGTTTACAGGAAACTGTTGAGGGTATTGGGAAAATAGTAGGTAGATGTTTATTAGCATAATTCGTAAGAATTCAGGAGGGCATGTAAATGGCCATGCAACTCTGCTGGTGGGATCACTACAAAGGTACTGGAGAGAAAGAAAGTTCTTGCAGTAATGCAGACGCAATTCCTCTGCTTCATAACTTCAACCCAACACCAGAAGGAAACCCTTGTGGGCCCTATGCTGCCAGAGAGGGAACTCCACCCTTTTGCCATCAGTGAAACAAGTGGGAGGGCTGAGGTAAAATGCCTGTCAGTCTACGTGATTTTACTGGAAAATAGAACCACATGAGTTGGAAGTGAAACCTTGCAAATGCTGAGTTCTCTCTACCTATCTACCAAAGTGGAAAATACATGAACAATCCAGGATCTAAAAGAGCCTTTTTAAACCTGATACTTACTACTTCAATGACAACATGTGTTATAAGTCAGCTTTTTCCTTGGAGGAAAGACCTTTTTGCTAGTTAGAAAAACTGATGTTCTCCTCTCTAATATTTTTCAATTCCTGGGTGTGTTTTTTTTTAGCTGCGCCATCCTGCTACCTGTTGGCAGCTCAGCTTGGGCTGGGCATCGAACTGCTGTTGCTCAGAGTTCAGCTTGCACTCTTGAGCGAGCTCTTAACCAACTGAGCCACTCGGCCAGCCCTCCTGGGCATGTTTTTAATTTTAAGATGAACAGATGTTTATCTGTGCTTATAGGGGCTCATTCCTTGAATTTGTTAGAGGAGAGCATTCATTTTTTATGTTCATCTTTCATGCCCTCTTTAAAATATGATAAGATCTCATTAATCTATATTCCATTAATTCAGATTTCGAGTTAGGTTTGTCTGATTTGGGCTATAATTTACTGTTGGATTTCAGGAAAAACAGTGAAAAAAATTTAATATATATGACCTTTTATTATTTAACTAGACTGTGAAGGTAAAATGCAGGAAATGTCTATTTTTTGAATAATCACTTAACAAATATTTATTGAGCACTTACTATATTCCAGGCATTCTAGGCTCAAGCAATACAGCATTTAACAAAACAAACATAAATTACTGCCCACAATGAGTTTACATTCAAGTTTGAATAAATGAGTGAATTTACTATTGACATATGTACAACAGCTAGAAAATTAGTGTTACTTATTAGAGCATATTTAACATCTCTTTCTAGTAATCTGTCCAAAATTACTATATTACTTGAAAATAACATAAATAAAATAGTTTATAATATCCTATAAGTGATCATTTTTAAATGGCTTTACATTAATCTCTTTATCCAAATCAGTCAGGTTTTGAAGGTAGAACAAATCAAATAAACCTAGGAAGTCAGCCTTGAGTGTCATCATAATATTTTAACACTGCCTTTTTGTTCTAAATATATTGACCATTTCCTATTTGCAAATCATTTCCCATAATTTGCTTTCTTATAAGTTTTATAACAACCCAGTATGGCTAAATAATTTTTCTAAGATCACACAGCTAACAACCATGCCAGATAATGGTAGATTAAAGTACTAAGCTCCATCTATAATGCACTTGGATGAGAAGCCTGGAGGTATAGCCTCTGAGGATTACGGTCAATGTACAAGATTACAGAAGAGAAAAGTAGAAATAGCCTGGTTCCTTGGAAAGTCATTGAATTATCATGCCAGCTCAGTACTACCTATGACTATGGCCTGATAAAAATAAAGCCCCAATATGAATGGATCTAGAGGGTATTATGCTAGGGAAACAAGACAAACAGAGAAAGACAAATACCATATGATTTCACTTATATGTGCAATCTAAACAATAAAATAATGAACAAACAAAACAGAAGCAAACTCATAGATGCAGAGAATAAACTGGTGGTTGCCAAATAGAAGCGGGGTTGGGGGGCTGAATGAAACGGTGAAGGGATTAAGAAGTACATATTGGCAGTTACAGAATAGTCATGGGGATGTAAAACAGGTTAGGGAATATAGTCGATAATATTGTAATAACTATGTATGGTGCCAGGTGGGTACTGGACTTATCAGGGGGATCACTTCATAAGTTATATAAAAGTCTAACCACTGTGCTGTACACCTGAAACTAATCTAATATTGAATGAAAACTGTCATTGAAAAATTAAAAATAAATAAACAAAAGGAACATCGATAGGGTAACCAACTTATCCCAGTTTTCCCACGACATGTTTCAAATTAATAGTTTTATTTCCATCTTTAACACTAGCAGGGGAGTCCAAAATAGACTGACATACACAGATACAGTTTAAATGTAACATAGAAAGTTTTGAACTATATAGATTGAGGAAGGGAACCTTTTCCTATTTTGCAGTTTCTGAACAGTAGAAATTAAACATATTTTCCCCCAATTTAATTTAGCATGAAGTAATATAACTTCATACTATGATCAACCACTTATCTTTAAGCATAAAACTTAAGAGATTTTGGCTGCATGATCATCTTGGCTCCTGTAGCCTGGGTATTGTTGGAGCATAACAAAAGATCGTTTATATGAATACAAAGCCCTCCTCAACTCTAAGTAGAAAGTGATTACGTTCATTCAGCTATTACTTTTAGTTTTAAAACTGTGTTCCGGGAACTCCCTTAGACTCAAGCAAACCAGGAAAGTTGGTCAGCCTATATAGACACCAAATTCAAGTTTCGGGGTCATTATTAATAATAATAGCTTTCATGAATTTAGTGCTAACTATGGACCTGGCACAAGGATGCACACTTTAAAAACCATATTCCACTTAAATAATTAGAACAAACCTGTGCAGTAGGTTCTATTTTAGGCCTACTTTAAAGTAAAGAGAATGCAAGTTGAAGAGATCAAGTAAATTGCCCAAACCCTCAAAGGAGGTTAGCTCTGGGAATTAAAGGAAAGGTCCTTCTACAGCTATGTGGTGCTGTATCAACCATTGGCCCCTACCCCTAGTTCCCTACCAATGACTAAAAGGGTTAGGAAGATTATCAAACACCTTGTCCCATGGAGTGAAAATATTAGTGCCCCAAAAAGGATTTTGTAGCTTTACTGATCATAGTTATTAGAGGGTTGGAGATAACGTGAGTGTGCAGTTAATGCCTGAGGCTGGCTTCTTGGATCCCTGTTGGAGGTAGAGCACTGGCTGAAATGCAGTGGAATTGCTCATGTTACCGTGCTGAGGGAGGAACCTACCTCTTCACATACACCGCATACTTTGTGTCAATGTAGGTGGGTTTACCGGTATTCCAGGTACAAGTCATGTTGCCTGAATATTCATAAATGACACAGGTTACCTTGTCAGGAACATCTGGTGGATCTGCAATAAAATGTATCACTTAGGAGCCACCACAGAAACACAGAGTTCTTTATAAAGTAGTTAGTTGATAAACTTTCCATTTTATCTGGGAAAATGGGTCAATCTCCACTCAGCATTTCTCATTCCATCCCTACCACCTCATCTTATAACCCACCCTGCCATCAAACATTGATCCTCTCCTTTGCATATTTTACTGTATTCTCCCTTCCTATGGGGTTACTAATATAATCAAGTTCCTCCCATTCAAAACAAACAAAATAACCTCTCCCCTCAAATTCTCTCCCCTCAGCTTCCACTGTATCTTTCTCCTTTACTTAACAGCTAAACATTTTTTTTTTTTTTTTAGTAATCCATTTTATTGGTCTTTTTCTTCATCTCCCATTTCCTGTTGAACCCCAAACAATCAAGATTTGTCCCTACAATTCCACCAAAACCACTGTTGCTAGGGTAGTTAATGACTTTTTAATCAACAAATCCCATGGTCTCTGTGCAGTCAATATGGACATTGACCTCTGCAGCCCTTAATGTTTTGGTCACTCCCTTCTCGAAACCTCTGTGCCTTTTGGCTCCGGTAAAAGTGTTCTCCAAGTGTTTTTCTGCTACTCTGGAAAACTATCTTCTGCTCTGATACCTATTCCACTACTCACTTTAAAAGTTTATGTTCATACTTACAATGGAATATTATTCAAGCTTTAAAAAGAAAAGAAATTGTGACATATGCTACAACACAGATGAACCTTGAAGACATTCTGGTAAGTAAAATAAGTCAGACACTAAAGGACAAATACTGTATGATTTCACTTATATGAGGTATCTAGAACAGTCTAACTCATACAGACAGAAATTAGAATGTTGGTTGAGAGGCTGGGGATGAGGGGAAGGAGGAAGGGGAATTGTTTAAGTGGATACAGAGTTTCAGTTTTTCAAGATGAAAAGAGTCCTTGAGATGGGTTGGTGGTGATGGTTGCACAGCAGTGTGAATGTACTTAATGCCATGGAACTGTATACTTAAGAATGGTTAAATGGTACATTTTATGCTGTGTCTATTTTACCACAGTGGAAAAAAAAAAGGATTTTAAAAAATTTTAGTAATCACAAAATTCTATTGCAAGGTTGTCTCTTTCTCCCTTCCCCACATCTCCTCAGCACTTTCTCTGAGTGGCCATATTGTGGAGAACATTGTTGGTTTTTGTCTGCTAGCACCGTTCCCTTTTCAGAACTGACATCTCCCTCACTTCTAACCTCATCCCCTCTTCCCCCCTGCCCCAAGGTCTCTCAGTCACTAGGTTTCACACCTAAGTGTGCCCTTGGCTTAGGCTGACTATTTCCCTTGGGAATGAAGAACACAGGACTCAAGATGAACCAATCAGAATTCTCCAAGGGACTTTTTCAGGAGACATTGTAAAAGAGGCACTTTCTAACCCCCTGAAATTGCTAACTCAATTTGAGCTGTGAGTTGCTGGTGGTCATCTTGCTGTCATAGTGAAACAGTCTATTTAAGAATGAAGCCAACACAGAGGAAAACAAAACCCAAGAGATGGGAAAAGATCAGAGAGTTCTGATGACATTGTTTGAGCCCTTGGGGCCTGTGAAACCTATGAAACCCCAACAACTATGGAACAGCACCTGGAATTTTCAGTTACATCATCTAATAATGAATTACCAAGATCAAGATAAAAAAAGAAGTATGGAAATATTGAGTTCTGATCATATACTCCCTTTTCAGGTGTACTCTCTCAGCTTGTGTCCACATGTGCAACCCTGTCTGGGAAACTAGAATACTCAGAGAATGACCAGACAAATGGAAAGATGGAAACTCATAAAAAAAAAGTGCAGACATTTGTGCACCTGAAGTTATACCCAAAGATTTATCTTAAATAAATCTTCACCTGTAAATCACCTACCAAGAATATCACTTGTAAAATAAGAAATAAATATATGATAAAATCGACCCTCATTGCAAATTGAAACAATAGATATAATTTATAGTAATCAAATTGGCAAGGAGTTTGAAAAATGGTAATCCACGGTGTTGGAATGGACTCACGAAAATCCTCTAGCACACTTCTGGTGGGAGTGCAAAGCGGTACAACCTTTATGGAGAAAACTTTACATATCACCATCTTTAAAAGCTGGAGTAATAACTTGCAACCAAGTAAATTTACATCTAGGAATGCACCCTTAATGAAATGTTCATAGATATACAAAAATATTTGGCTGAAAAGATGTGCCTCTTAAAGTATTGTTTATAATAATGAAAAAACAAATGGGAACAGACTTAATACCCCAAAATAAGGTTAAATAAACTATAATACACTCCTAAAATACATCCCTAAACAAAGTTGTAGAATACAATTTCAATATCTGAAAGAGAGAGAGAGAGAGAGAGAGAGAGAGAGAGAGAGAGAGAGAGAGAGAGAGAGAGAGAGAGAGAGAGAGAGAGAGAGAGAGAGAGAGACTGAAACTTGAAAGACATATTTCAAATTATTAAAGAGGAATTCTGTTAGTGGTAAGATTATGGGATTATAGAGATGATGGATATTTCTTTTTACTGGTATAAATTTTTTAAAAAACTTTATACATTGAATGTAATTTGATTTTATAATTAAGAAATGTTTTCAAACAGTAAGAATACACTAAAGTACTTTAAAACATTTTGGTAAGTTGTAGCATTAAGTTGCAATGGGGAGAAATGGGATACCAGTAGGGTAAAGAAATCTTTAAATTTTATTTGAACCTTAAAGGAGGTAGCTATGGAAATACAAATTTATGTCATTTTGAATATTAATTGAGTTATGGTCCCTCTATGATTACAGTGATTCGTGCAGAAGTTATTTTTTTCCTCTGTTTTCAGATAGAGAATATCATTGATTTAGCCATCATGAAAGACAACTGTCAATCTTTTGGAATATATTATTCCATAGCATTCTATATAAAGTAAATGCTCAGTGTTATAAATGTTTGCTGGTTAATTAACTTGTGAAACATCAAATAGATTATATACACATATGCAAATAATCACAATATTTGTAAAATTAATGTGATGGGAATATGAGTATGGTTTTGAGAGTAACACTGGATTGTTGTTAGATTTCATTGCCGGGTTATTCAATGTCCAAGAATAAACACCTGCTATACAGCCAGAAACTAGAGAATATCCTGAAATATACAAAGATGAGGCTTAACTTTTTGCTCTTTCCCTCCCCTATTATTGGGTCACTCATTAATATCAGGCCAAGTTTCTTATTCATTCAGAGTCTAGCCAATGGTCATTTTCTACTGAGAGTCTGTGATTCCCTCTTCTTTGAATTTCTAGCATTTAACACATTTTTGGTGCATAGCAAACTTAGTAAAGTGTATTTCATGTATTGATTGGTTTGATTAATAAAATGATAGTAAGAAGATTTAAAATAAAGAGAGATCCAGTGCTTCTGGCAAAAATCACTCTTTAATTCCTTACCCAAGGAGAGCACAGATCAGTCTAATAGTGCCAGTAATAATACTTAATAGAAATGTTAAAGATGAATATTGAGGGCTTTTATTGGATAACAAGTCTGCCTTCATTGAGACAAGTAAAGATCAAAGATGGTTAAAATTTTAGTCAAAGATATTTAATCTTTTAAATGCTTAAGTGGAAATAGGACTGTGCTATATATGGTTTGTTTTAATTTGGTGATTTAAAATGCTTAAAGACATCTAATAGTGTTTTATTCCATGCTTGGAGTTATTCGGATAGAACAAACTTCCCATAACCAGTGTGCATTAATCACAGATAGGAATCTAACAAGTGTTTAAAATTATTGCTAAAAATGAAAATTGTGATAATAATAGTTTGTGTTTCACACATTGCACATTAAAGTACAGAACATTTTCAATATATTTGGATAACTTTTCAGGGAAAGCTATGACTCATTTATCTTCTCTTTGTCTTTTATGACTTGTCACCAGTCTAAAAATGTACACATAATCATTTTTTAAAAACAGTAACGATAAATTGACATAGTTAAAGCTCAGAGGACAAATATCCTGTGATCAAAGTGATCCAGTGAAAGCAATGTGATTTCTAGAGTACCACAAAAACCCTCAAAAACCTTTTTCTTTTGACCTACTTAAATAGGAAGTTTTGTTTGCTAAGAATGCAGAACCCATTAACACTGGGTTCTTGAACCTAGGAGTTTGAGCAAATTTTACCTGACTATTACAATTTCATACTCATAACTAGAGGTCTGTGTAAGAAGTTACAACTCACAGAGTAAATAATGTAAAGAGTGATGTTCTTTCTAAGTAGCCATTTGCAGAGAATAAGTGCTTCTGTTACAAGGCTTTAGAAGGGGAGCGAAGGCCATTCCTTGACCTTAACCATCACCTGGTGATTGTGTTTGGGGGCAGAGGCCCTTCCTTAGCCAACTGTGGACAGCTGTTGGTAGTCATCTGTCACCCAAACTGCAACACAGGGAAGGAGGCCATATTTCTTTTGTCTCCTTTCTTCCTCTAGCTTAAATTTAAAGGGAACCTTTCCCCACAGCTGTGGAAGTTGCTTTCTTGCTCTCCGAAGAAATTGTATATTATCTCAACACAACCTCACCCCCTACCCCCAAAGGATAAATACTAAAGCATTTCAGCATTATGGGTTATTTACATTTCCTGAGGATGTGGACAAGGTAAGGAGTCCTCATACATCAGATAAGATGCCTTTGGTTTCAATTCCCACAATTTGGGTCAAGTTTAGCATGTTATTAGTGGTTTAAAGCATACATTTGCCAACCTTATTCTTTGACTGAAAAACTCACTACTTTCTTTTCTACTACTTACTTTTCTTCCTCAGTTCACCCCTGCTACCTCGCATATTTCTTCTGTTTTTTTGAAAATCATGCAAGATCAGATGCCCAGAGTTAAGTAGGACAAGGCCTTATTTTGGAACAAAGAAACCTCCTAGTTTTCAGGCATCTACTCTAGGGCCAGGTGTTCTGGCTCTTGCTAGGTAAGGTCTGCAGGTGAGGAAGAAGAACTCAGATTTGATTCTCAAAAGTTTGGAGGAAGGGAGCATGGCAAAGACTCACTAAAAATGGGCCCAGATGCTATAGAGAATGAATATATGGGCCCAAACAGTCCTGAACCTGTTGATCTCTTCTCGATAATATTAGGTTGTTGAAAAAGTCATGACGTATTTTTTGTTTTTCGTTGCAAAAATACATCATGACTTTTCCAACAACCCAAAAGTAAAACCAAGAATTAAGTATATAATTATACAAATCAGCCCATATTACTCTGACTTAAAAATCTTCAGAATACTGTGAACACACACTGAATTCAGCAAATATTTTTAAGAGTAACTTGATAAATTTTTTTCTTAATCACATGAATAAACACAATGATTCACAGTTGGGGCAGCGGGATTAGAAGCAGGGAATTGTATCAGAATCTCCCATGTTTTATCCAAAGGATGCATTTTTAAGGATTTAGGCATATTGGCATTGTACTTTCAAGTGTATAATATGCTTTAAAATAAGTTATTATAATTGAGTGTTCACCACAGTGAATATAAGTTGCCTCATTTTAAAGATACGGAATTGAGGCTCAGATTGGTTAAGCAACTCATCTAAGGTCACAAAGTTGGTACGGAGTATAGCAGGAACACAAAGCTAGTTTTACAACTGTTTTTCTCCCTAAATCTTAACCTTAGAATTTCACAGTGGTGTCTCTTTCAAGGTTGATGATATTAGTTTGGAAGAAAAACAAACAAACAAGTAAAAAACAGACAAAAGAGCAACATTTAAAACTGAGGCTGCTGCCTCTCATGTATGCTGTATCTGACCAGGCAAGTGTTGAAAATTGTTGTTGTTGTTGTTTTTTAATGCATTGGTAACATTCAAAATTTGTAGAGTTCGCATTAAAAATTCCTATTTCTGTCTTCATTTGAAGAGTCAAAATATCTAGGAATATTGGGCCCTCACAAATGCTGAAACTGGGAGGTGGCTGTCCCCAATAGACAATATAAGTGCTTCCCTCTCTGCACAAATCCCACCAGCTTCCTTAATTCTTATTTTTCACCCATCTGCCTCCTGGAGACATTTAAGTTTGCAACTCCTGTATTAGACTAATATACGAAGTGAACTATAACAATTTGCATCTACAAGTTTCTTATTATGACCAGCTTTCATTTGGACTTTGAATGCACCTCAACACTTACATCCAGAAGCAATGTCTTTTCCACATATCAATGTCTCTTGAAAATATCCAGGACATTCAGCAGTGCAATGCATAGAGGCACGTGGTTCCAGAAAGTTGTTATACCAAAGCCGAGCTGTTGTTTTATTAATCCTTGTGATTTGAAACCTTTCTTTGACATGATTTTTATAAAAATAAAGTTTTCTTGGTTGACAGTTCTTTATTGCTGCTTGGCAATATATAGAGATATTCATACCCATCGTAAAAATTGTGGCTGGTTCTACCCAGAGGCGGCCAGAGCAGTTGATATTTGTAATTCCTGGAAATAAGTAGATTAAAATAATAAATCCCATGTAAAACAGGAGATTCAGAAGAATATATTACTGCATTGAAAATGTATTCATTTATATTACCTAGATGATTTTGTTTTTGTTTTTGTTTTGTTTTTGATGTCAGTGTCACTGGTCCTCACATGTGGGACCTGAACCAGGGCCGGCCGCTGGCTTCCCAAGCCAGCTCTTAACCACCGCGCCACTCGACCGGCCCACCTAGATGATTTTAAACAGAAGTCCTAATCATTTGCAATTTTCAAGAAGCTGTAGAAAGTAGCCGGTGCCTTATTTCTCCTAAATCGTCTGGGATAGTGTTGGTCTGACTCTGAAAATGTCCAATATCCTGCTGGAGGGATTCTAGTTCTGATGATGAAGCTACTCTATGTCTCTAATATAATGGTGTCCCAACCTAAAGAACATGGTTTTGAGCTTGTCACTACTCTGAGTAACTTGCATCATCAGCAAAGTTTTCTTCAAGGTCTAGAACCCTGCTTTGGTGCTGTTTGTCTCCAAATAAATGAATCCCTGCCACCTACCCAGGATATCATTGTGTCCAGTGGAAACTTCCACATGGCAATAGCTGCCTTGCCTGAACCTCTGAAGAATCCCTCCCTTAATTCCTCCAAGATGCTTATGTCTGTCATAAGGATCAGCACAGTGCCTGACAGAGAGTAGCCAGCAACAAATGGTTTGTGGAATTGATTTAAATTCAAATGTTCGATGGGTTATCAAGTAATATTTGTAATTCTTCAAAGATGCCAACTCAAAGTAATAAACTCCTGGGGCCGGCCGAGTGGCTCAGTTGATTAAGAGTTAGCTTAAGAGTGCGAGCTCTGAGCAACAGGGCCACCGGTTCAATTCCCACATGGGCCAGTGACACTGTGCCCAAGCTGAGCTGCTGCTGAGCTGCCAACAGGGTAGGATGGCTCAGCTGGTGAGAGCACATGCTTCTAACAACAAGATTGCCTGTTCGATGGTGGGCTACGCCTGCCTGCAACTAAGATTAACTCGGCACCTTCAGCTGAGCTGCAGCCAGGGTGGCTCAGTGGGTTCTTAACAACAAGGCTGCTGGTTTGACTCCCACATGGAATGGTGGCTATGCCCACCTACAACTAAGACTGAACTCAGCACCTTGAGCTGAGCTGCCACCTGGATGGCTCAGAGGATAGAGCATGTGCTCTTAACAACAAGACTGCTGGTTTGACTCTCACAATGGGATGGTCGCTTTGCCCATCCACAGCTAAGATTGTAACAGAGCACCTTGAGCTTAGAGGCCACGAGCTGCCGACGGGTAGCCAGATGGCGACTGGTGCCCTCCACAACTAAGATTGAAGAAAAACAACTTGGCTGGTCCCCTCCCCCAATTCCCCAACACTGTTCTTCTACCCCAAACCCCCTCCCCCACAAAAAAAGTAATAAACTCCTATGTGGAAATGTTTATATATGAGTTAAATCTTGTCCATTAGGGTTCCTTGTCCAAAGGAACCTGCATTAGGACGGAGGTTGGATTTTTACATTTTATTCCATATAATTTTTATGTGCATGTAATTTCTCCCAATGTAATAATTTTTTATTCTTCAGAGATTCTAGCATAATGCCTTGAAAATAATAAATGCTCAATACTTTATTTGAACAAAAGATAGCAGTAGGTATTCAAAATACTGTACCTCCATGACACCAATTGAAGAATATATAAAGAGCTATTACTACATTCCATTGAATCGTGACCTGATTCATGCCTGAAAGCAGGAAAAGCTCTTGGTTCCCCTCTAGAAAAAATACAAAATGTTTAAATTGTAATATTTTCATAAAATAGCAATACAATAATAAAAGGCATTACAATTTTTTCCTAAGTTATTGTCTTTGATGAGAACCTTTGATTAGGAAGAAAGGAAGAATGGAAAGAAACAGCAAAGAAAAGTCACTGGTGTGTGAGGAGATGTAATAGAGGTTGAGGAATAAAACAAAATAATGGAATTTTGTACCCTTCAAAAATTACTATGAATTACCTTAGTAGGACATTTTGACCCTTGATATAATACCATTACTCTTAATCTAGTCTCTCTCATCATAAATCTCTTTTTGCTCTAACTCCTGATGGTGAATTTCTCTCCTGACCAGATTGTGCACCTATCAAGCTCCAGAAATATCAGTCTTTGATAAGTAAAACTTTGGTAAAACCAAAATTTTCAGAATTTCCAGAGAAAAGGCATTCAAAATGAATCAAGATGAAATGAGGCAAAGGCATATGTGTTATTATCACCCGTTAAACTTACAGAAAACTAATTATCTGTAGTGAGTTCAAAGGAACGCATTATAAAATTTCCAAATAATATTGCCATTAATTTTCAACTGGAGTTATACATTATTTAGTTAATCAGTTTCTTAGATTATTAATAAGTCAGTTATTCAATATATCAACATTGTTCACTTATTTTTATCTGTTTAATAAAACCTCAGCTTTTTGTATAAAACACCAAAACAAAACTCATAACTCATCAAATAGTGTAAAATATCTGATAATATTTTTGAAAACTAGGGTTCTCATGACTCATGAATATAGGGACCCCTTTCATAATTCATTAACAATAGTAGGTCTCCTCTGTATTAATAATAGGCAAAACAAGCTCTAAAATGTTCCTAGTTAGAAGTTAACCACTCACCTAATAGAATATACACAGTGTCGTTATTTAAAAGTGATACGATGTCAGATAATGTTATAGAATCAGCTTTCATCAGTAACCATGGTATGAAATATCGCAAGAATGTTTAAATGAAAATAACGCTGCCCATGTATTTGCAAAAGAAAATACATCTGTTTTTAAATATTTGATCATTATTTTTTCTTTACCTTTTGATCTGTTTGAAGCACATACTTCCACTTCAGAGTTAGGCTGCTACCTTTGTGGCCTGCGTCATGTCTTCTTTCCTCACTGCCTGCCTATTGATGTTCAGTTCAGATTTTTAGCTGTGAGGCAAATGGAAATGTCTGCACAGCTCTGACCTACATTGCTGATTCTTGAAGAGGAACTCAACTGTCCAATTCAAAATGACTGGCTCTTATGTCACTAGTTGGAAAAACCCAGATTACTGAAAGTGAACTGCTTTGTTAGTCCTTTCCTCCCCTCCCAGCTTAATTTTAAATGACTTGTCTCATCCAAGAAGTAGAATACATATATACATGCTTTACCTGTCACGAATCTTTGACACCAAAAATATGTTGCTTAGTTTTAATTTGCAACCACCACTGACATTTATTATAAAGTTATTTCTGAAAGAAAAAAAAAGGAAGTTTAAAGGCTACTGTTGACCATTAATTTATTTTGCAAGTATTTTTGAGTATCTACTATGTGCCACGTATTGTTCTGGGCAGT
This sequence comes from Aselliscus stoliczkanus, assembly GCA_033961575.1. Classification (NCBI taxonomy): domain Eukaryota; kingdom Metazoa; phylum Chordata; class Mammalia; order Chiroptera; family Hipposideridae; genus Aselliscus; species Aselliscus stoliczkanus. The sequence continues at coordinate 131,583,238 of CM066730.1, forward strand.
AAACATATAATGGTGATTGATTACAGGAAAGCTCCTTTTGTTGTGTTGTTTACAATGGTTAAATTATAAACTAATTGCTGGGAACTATTGTTCATGGTTTAGCAGGATTCTACAAGCAAATAAAAAAAACCGACCAGGGGCCGGCCGAGTGGCGCGATGGTTAAGCGCTGGCTTGGGAAGCCAGCGGCCCCGGTTCGGTCCCACATATGAGGGCCAGTGACACTGCCCTCAAAAATAAACAAACAAACAAAAAAAAACGACCAAATATTTGGTTGAGTTATAGCAGGAGTCACCGTGGCCTTTCCTGGCATACTGTTTCTTCCTCCCTCCTCTATATGTCCTACGTGTGTATTGTTTCACTTGATATACTCCTTTCTATTGAAAATAACAATTAATTAACCTGCTTCCTTTACAGAAAACTTCTTGAAGTCAGAAAAGACAGTATGTCTTTTTAATTTTTATATCTTTAGTACCTAGCGCACTAGAATACTGTGGGGGAACACTTAAAACACTCTATGCTTAGATTCTTTCTAAACAAGGAAATCCGAATTTCTGGGGGGTAGAGGCTGGGCTTCAATAGTTTTAAAAAGAAACCCCAGGTGATTATAATGAACAGGCAGGGTTAAGAACCACTGGAATGGACGAATAAGATTGTTTTTGAAGACCACACAGAAGAAATGTGACTGTCAACTGTGTTACGTAACAATTTTCCAACCTGTGAAGGAGACGGTGTGGAAAACATTTCACCTCCAAAGAACAGAATGTGCAGACAATATAGATATTTTGTGATTGGCAAGTGTTTCTCTGGGTTGAGAGGAATAGGATTTGAGCTGGAAAATTAGGTCAGTAGCAAAATGTAATGGCTTTGTATTCCTGCTAAGTAGTTTAACCTTCCTTTTGATGTCAGTCAAGAGATAGCAAAGATTGTTAAGTGGAAGAATAACATAATTAGAATGGATTTCAGAAAGATAATTCTAATTATAGTGTAGAGAATTGATTGAAGATGAAGAGCCCAGTTAGGAAGCTATTGAAAATCAAAAGCTGATGAGGACCTAAAGCAAAGGAAAGGCAGTAAGAACTGAGAGGAGGAAATAGAATTGAGAGCTATGTGGAGGCAGATTGGACAGGCTGTTGTGACCAATAAAGAAATGGTGACTCCCTGGTATTGTGCAGTCGACAACCTGTGTGAGTGGTTAAGGATTCAGGACGTGAAGAATGACTCTGGAGGCTATTTTTGCTGACGCAGTAGATAATGATGTTAAGTGAGCACTCACAAAAAGGACCGATGATGGGGAAGTGATAAATTTGGTTCTGGGCATGTTGATGGGGAGAGGCTCACTGCATATTCAGAGGGACCTGTCTGATGGGCTATTGTAGACATTGGTAATCTTGGGAGAAAAGTTTGAGCTAGAGATCTAAATTTGGAAGATTTCAGCATGTTGATAGTATTAAAACTAAGGTTAGAATAAGGGAACTTAGAGTGAGTAGTCAGAATCAGAAAATGTTGACCCAAAAGACAAAAAGAAATATAAGGAGTATGTGGTCCATGTCAAATGGTCAGAGATTAACTATAAGAACTAAAAGGGAGTGTTGGATTTGATGATAGTCAGTCTTTCTGGAGAACAGTTTCAGAAAAGAAATGGAGATAAATAAAAAATAAAGGAGAAAACACTGTCTAATCTTTCAGGAATTTGGACAGTAGAGATGAAATTGATGGACAGCTCAGGGCAAATCAGGATTTATTTATTTACTTATATTTTAATGGGGACTGGTGATGGTTCCTAACCATCTTTTCATATGTTTATTTGCTTATTTTATTTGTGTTTATTTCTTTATTTTCATGTGTTGATTTACACATTTTTTTGTTTGGTGAACAGTCTGTTAAAATCTTTTGCCCATTTTTATTGGTTTGTTGTTTTTTTATTATTGTGTTTTGAGAGTTCTTTATATATTGTGAAAACCAGTCTTTTCTCAGGTATGTATTTTGCAACTATTTTCTCCTAATCTTAATGATTTCTTTTGAGAACAGAAGTTTTTAATTTCGATGAAGTCCAATTCATTAGTTATTTTAATGAGATATATATATATATATATATATATCTTTTTGTCCTGAGAGCCGCTGCTCACATTTTCATAAATAGGTCAATGCATAATCTTGTTTTATGTGTGTTTCTGTTTAAAGACACCTTATTTAATCTATATTGTGGATTAATTAACATTGAATTTAGGACCAACAGCCCTGCAGTCCATGCCTGAATGAAGCTTGTCTAACATATATATTTTCTTTGTAATGTATTATACATTGCAGCCTTGTATTTAGGAACACTAGACAGTACTTCAGGACTATACTTGGAGGCCATTTTCAACAGCAACATCACCAACAAAAGGCACAAATGTGAAAAACATGGCACTAAATAGACTGAAAAGTACACTTGTTTAGAGTATGGGAATTGAAATAAATTCCTTAGCTGGGAACTTGCACATTGGGCCACTGAAATCTTTTGCCACTCTGCAACATGTCTTTGAACAACTGGTAAAGTGCTGTGAGTATTGATTTTTAGGTTACAAGTAAATTTTAGCTAGTAAGTGGATTTGAAAATACAGAATTCAGGAATGATGAGGATCCATTATGTAAAATCTCATGTGTGTAAGTGGCTTGATTTCATTTGTTAATCAGAAAGCATCAAGACCCGTTGTCTTGGCTTTCTCCCATATGTAGGGCTGCCATCTGGGTATCCTAGGACAGTTCAACTTAAACTTGTCCCAGGGTAATTATAAATAACACTCCATTTTATTTTCAAAATTATCCCAGTTGGGAAGATATATTGTTACACTCTTATAGGCCTATTAGTAATAAACCATGTTTATTTACTAAAATTCACACAATTTCAAGGTTTTCTCTAGCATTTGGAAAATGTTTAGAATAGTTATTGGCTGAAACGAATGAAAAGGGTAATTGAGTATAAAAATGCATGATCCTGAAAACATATTATATTAAATTGGTAAGTATATTTTGAGTTAACACATCATCAGGACAAATATATCATTATGCAGCATTTTAGATTTTTTCCCCCCTTTTAAAAAAATCCACTTTAGGGAACTTAAAGCCAGACAGAAGGAAAGGCTAGAATTATATGTAATCCGTATGCAATTGTGCTTTTCTATAAATTTACCTGCCTATTGTGGATTGAAAATATTTTCAGTTTCCCTATCTAGAAGCAACAAACACTGTCATAAACTAACTGGATACAAGAAGGGGCTCTTTGAAGTGGATGGTTAGGATCTTCAAGTTTAAGAAATATAGCTGGATCAAGACCTGGAATATTAAACTGTTGCCTAACAACATAACAACACTAGTCTACCCATTGAAGAAAGAGGGCTCTATCTTGCCTCAGGATCCAGGTGCCAAATGTGGGTAGGAATGAGCACAATGGGGAGTGGATATTTGACCTCTGAAAGGGGAACCTCGTGACTTCATGACTCTGCACACAGGTAGAAAACCTGCCACCTCTATATGGGGAAATGATATGGCAGTCCTGGCATTTCAAAAAAGATTGTTTATTAAAAATATAGCTAACCTACAATATTATATTAGTTTCAGGGGTACATCATAGTTATTCAACATTTATATACCTAAAGAAGTGATCACCATGATTAAATGCAGCAACCATCTGACTGTACTATGTTACCACAATATTATTGACTATATTCCCCAGGCTGTACATTACATCCCCATGACTTACTTGTTTTATACCTGGGAGTTTGGACCTCTCATTCCCCTTCCCCTTTCCCTGCTTTTTAAATTTTTCAATTATAGTTGACAATATTATTTTATATTAATTTTAGGTGTACAGCATAGTGGTTAGACATTTATATATTTTAAGAAGTGATCCCTGACTAGTCTAGTACCCACCTGGCACTATACATAGTTAGCAATCTTATAAGCATTGTTTTGAACTCTGTCTCTGATAGATTGCTTGCCTCCATTTCGTTTAGTTCATTTTTCTGGATTTTTCTCCTGTTCTTTCATTTGGGATTCATTTCTTTGTTTCCTCATTTTGGCGGCCTCTCTGTGTTTGTTTATATGTATTAGATAGATTTGCTGTTTCTCCCAGTCTTGGCTGGGTGGTCCTATGGGGCCCAGTGGCACAGTCTTCCTAGTCACCTGCTCTAGGTGCTCTAGGAGTGTCTCTTGTGTGGGTTGTGTGTGCCTTTCTGTTATAGTGGAGTCTTGATTGCTGTTGGCATGTCAGTGGGTGGGGTTTGGCCACATCCATAGCTTACAGGCTGCTGTGCAGGAGGCTTACCCTACTGAGTGGGATTCTCCCCATTGGGCTTTGGTGCCTATTGAGACCATCCTGTATGTGTGTTGCATGTGGGGCTAATTGGGCAGTGCTGTGTTGTGGTCTGACACCAACCTCCAAGTATGTTGGTTCTAGGGCCACTTGGGAGGGACTCTAGTGTGGGCCCTGGTCAGTCACTGCCTGTGACTGGCCGAGAGCTACATGGTTTGAGCTACAAATCAATCTGCAGTTGTTTCTGCCTCTGCTGGACCTGGAGGCATGTGGGAGAGGCTACGCTGTGAACTGAGGATGGCAACCACCAATATGGGATTTGCGGTAGCTCTGCACAAAGTGAGGACACCCTGAGGTCTGCTGCCACCTACCAGCTCCCATAGGTGTAGCCACTGATAACACATGATGTGAGACAGGGTCTCAGAGAGTCACTAGAGTGGGAAGAATTATGGTCACCAGGTTAATGTAGATTCTGGTTTGGTGCCAGTGCTGAGCCTGGAGCAGCTCACCAAAAGTCTCAGAGCACACCAAGGCCAGTCACCTCCTGCCTGGCACCTGCTGACTCTCAATAGTTTTCCAAGAAAGAGTGCCATATGGGTGCCTCTAGTGTTGTGTAAGTTGGGTGCAGTGGGTTCCCAGTGAGTCAGCAGGGCAGAGCAGTGGAGCTCAACTGGCCAATCAGATTCAAATTTGATTGGAAGGGGCAGAATCAACACAGGAAAGATGGCGCCCAAAGGTGGACCGGCTACACAAAGGTGGACCCCTCACCAGGAAAATGCCAGCTGGCCTCCAGTCCTCCCCTGCAGTCACATACCTCAGCCTGCACCCCTGTATGTCTCTGAACCCCCTCCCCAAGTTGCCGTCCCTCCCCTGGAGATCAAGGTGAGTGCCTGAGAGTGAGTGCTTCTGTGCGTGGGTTATTTAAGAGGACTCTGGGTTTCCCACAGCCTTCTAGCCCACTGGAATGGTCAGAACCCCCACTGTTTTACACAGCCAGATGTTGTGGGGCTCCTCTTCTTGGCACCAGTACCCAGGCAGGGGAGCCTGGTGGGGGGCTGGGGTCCCTCACTCCTCCAGAGAGAACTAAGGCAGCCAAGATATCCCTCCTGGTTCTCAACTGCCACACACAGGTGTGGAGCCTGTTCCGTGTCTCCACCCCTCCTACAAATCTCTATGTGGCTTCTTTATGTTTTTTAATTGTAGGACTTCCGTTCGGCTGGATTTCAGATGGTTCTCCAGATTGATTGTTCTATAACTTAGTTGTAATTTTAACGTGTCCATGGAAGGAAACAGGCACAGTGTTTATCTACCCTGCCATCTTGAATATCTCCAGCCCTGGTTTTTTAATAGGCCTGGCTTTTGGTTAGTAATCTATTCAGAAAAGGGTACTAGTGAACTTGTCCTGAGTTTGTTCTTGTACAGAAGGTACACTGTTTTCACCCAGGTCACTGAATTTCCTTGAAATGGCTTTAGTAGGGGAGAACATCTGAATATTATATGTGTATAAAGCTCCTAAGCCATTCCCTTGGCAGTACCACTGAAAACACAAATCCAATTAAGTGAACGTGATTTAGAAGGCTTAAAATTTGTTCCATAGTGATCTAATGATTCTGTATGGAATTAGGACATCAATATAGAAGGACAAGGAGGCTAAAGCGTGGTTGGATGAGTTGGATTTGGAGAAGTAGATGATAACAGCTAGCCATAGAGGCCAGAGAAATTCCCCTAATGTATGGGTATGCCCAGAGAAGACACTTTCAGCATACTGCACAATTCTTGGTAGATAGGATACAGTGGTCAGCCCAGTATCTCTCAATACCTGAGTGAAAGATAGGTGTCCTCATTTGAGAGGGCTTACTATATTATAATGACTAAAGTGTGACCAGGTCCCCCTCACTTCTTGCCTAGGACAAGACACATATCCACCCTCTTTCTTGAGCAGCCACAAATCAAACCAAGGCAACAGAAGAGGACCCTTAGAAATGCAAAAATAAGACAAGACAGGAGGGATTTTTTTGTTTGATAGTTTTTTCTAAAACACATAACAGGAGCTATGCTTTGAAACAACTTCCCAATTCATGGTAGAATATGTTTACTAAATTGTTGACTAGAAAAGTAGCTTTCTCCTATCAATTTCTTTTTCTGTTTTTTTTTTTTTTTTGGTTTTTTTTTTTTTTGAGGGCAGTGTCATTGGCCCTCATATGTGGGACCCGAACTGGGGCCGCTAGCTTCCCAAGCCAGTGCTTAACCAGCACGCCACTCGGCCAGCCCTCAATTTCTTCTTTAAAGAACCAAGAGAGCCAATTGCATGAGTGGGCCCCCAGAAATTGAGGATGAAAGAAGGAAAGCTCACTGTGATCATGGATGGACAGGAGCCACTCTTCATGGGCTATTTAAGGTTATTTCTGTATATTGTGCACTAATCACTTGATCCTGGAGTGAAGAACTCTTCTGCACTCACTAATATGCTATAGACTGTGTGCAATTAAAGTGAAGAATTATTTTGATGATTGTGTAATTCTGTCTTTCTGTTGTTATAGACCTAATAATGGGCTGTACATTCCTTTTGTGGCTTCTCTGTGACACCATACTCGTATATTGTGCCTGGGGCTGTGACTACAGAAGAGGATGTTAATGGCTTTCAAGGACACTGAAGTGGGAGAAAAGTTCATATTTAAAAATTACAAGGCAACATAATGAAAAATATGGAAACCGTTAAAACAGCAGAGAGGTATATACAGAACCTTCAGTCCACACTTTTGCAAGTTTTAGTACCTGAATGCCAATTCTAGTAGAACAAAGCTTACCTAACCTGGGTCAATGATTCAGGCTCAGTTACTTGCCTGTTTCCTCCAGTTTGATCTCATACTTGTGACTCTGAACTAGATTTTATGGTATCGGCATCCCTCTTGCAATTGCCCCACCTGCTACCCCATCATCCTCCAATAGGTTTGTGTACCACACCATATCCACTTTACTTCACCAACAGTGCCCAGCTCACTGTCTGGGCCTACTCCACTTTTCAACACTCACAGCTCTGAAAAGGACAATTTCAGTTTCACCGTTTTTATTTAAGAAAGTAACAGAAGGGCCGGCTGAGTGGCGCATTGGTTCAAAGTTGGCTTGGGATGCCAGCTCTGAGTAGCAGGGCCACCGGTTTGGACCCCACAGAGGCCAGTGAAGCTGCGCCCTCTATAGCTAAAATGGTGAACAACAGCTCAACCTAAAGCTGGGCTATCTTGAGTCACCGGCAACTGCGTAGGCTGCAGCCCCTGCTGCAGTGGGCTGCAGTAAGCTACCTGAGTGGCCGGCAGCCAGTGTGAGCAGCCAGCAGCCAGCGTGAGCTGCCAATAGCCGCATGAAAGTCCAATGGCGGGTAACCAATCTGCCTCAGCCGGGAAGAGAACAATGATCATAATACTAACATGGGCCAGGGAAGCGACGTCCTCCACAACTGGACTAAAGAGCAAAAGGACGGCAACTTGTCTGTTTCCCTCCCCCAATTCCCCAATAAAATCTTTAAAAATAAAAGTAACAGAAAACAGAATTTGTGCTTGCATATCAGGTCCACTGTTTTCAAATTCAAATGTTACAATGTTTTCAAAAATATTGAACTTATTTTTCTAACGTCAAAGCCTTGAAGTTATAAGTTTTACTTATCTTGAGGATCTTTTTACCTAGTACAACTCATTCTTCAAACCAGCCAACTAAAATGAGGTGTTGCTTTATTTTATTACTTTTCTCAACCACTGAATTAATAACTCCATTATGCATAAAGAGTTGGGTAGACGCTACGAAGAGAAATAAGTACCATAAATCTTTTGACTCATCCAAAGGATGGCACCTACATGCAGCTGCTTTATTCTTCGCCACATCAAACACCTTGTCACTCATTCAGCTCTGCTGGAGGAGCAGGTGCTGTGGGCTGAATCATCACAATTTCCTGTGAGGTGTGCATTAAAGGTCAACTTCATCTTAGTTGCTATGAGTATGTTAGAGGCTTAAGAATTGGAAGTGAATTCAAAACCTTCAGTGTAAAACTCTAGTTGCTGAGGACAGCATGCACACTCTTCAGGAGCTCAGTTTCCCAATTCTCCACTTCCATATGTGACCTTTCCTAAATCTGATTTCTTTGAGAATGAGCCTGGGTTCATGTTCATCTTTCTCTCACTTCATAAGGAATGGTATTCCCCCATCCCAAATTTCAGCATTGTGCATTACCCTGGGTATAAATAGCTCCAGAGTACCAAACAAACAGGTAAATGGAAATACTGGTTTTAGGGAGGCCTACTTGGACAACTAATCAAGATGCTTTAGGGTCATCTTTTTTTTTTTTTTTTTTTTTAGCTGAGCCATCCTGCCACCTATTGGCAGCTAAACGGCAACTCAGCTCAGGCTGGCCTCGAGCCGCTGTTGCTCAGAGCTCAGCTCGCACTCTTGAGCGAGCTCTTAACCAACTGAGCCACTCAGCCGGCCAAAAAAGAATTCTTTTTTATTTTGTTTTGTTTTTTTTGAGGGCAATGTCATGGCCCTCATATGTGGGACCGAACCGGGGCTGCTGGCTTCCCAAGCCAGCGCTTAACCACTGCGCCACTCGGCCAGCCTTTTTTTTTCTTTTCTTTTTTTTTTTTAAACGTGGGACCCGAACCGGGGCCGCTGGCCTCCCAAGCCAGCGCCCAACCACCGCGCCAGTCGGCCGGCCCAAGATGCTTGAAATTCATAAGGTTTCTAGTCTTTTCAAATATGCTCGTGCTCGCACGTGTGTGTGTGTGTGTGTGTGTGTGTGTGTGTGTGAGGCTGACTAAAATACTTGTATTTCAGTCCATGTTGAGATAATCTGGATTTTAGCCAATTTGGGGATATTTGAGCCTATTTTGGAATAGTCTGAATCTTAGGATCAGAAGCAATGTGAGGGATTTATGGTTATCCTCTTAAATGTAAATGAGAACTTAATAGACTATCACATTTTTCTCTAGACACATTGGATGAAATTCAGGTGTAAATTTTTACTTTATTTCTTTCAGATTTGCTGTACTCCAGTCAATAAGGTAGTTAAAGGTTATGTTAACAAATCATATTGTGACATATTTGTTCCTATTACAACCTAGTCTCAGTTATTTCATCTTATAAAATGTTCAATAATATCTAGTGTATGTATAAAAGGAAGTAAATTTATTTGACTTATGTTTAATATTATAGATGTCAATTTAAAAATATTTACATGTAAAAATATGCATAATTTTAAAAGCTGCTTTTAAGGATACATTAAGGAAACCATTTAGACCACATCACTAGATAAGAGTTCAACTATATAAGCCAAACAAAAAGCATATGTGGAAAAAATACACCAAAATTACAATAGTGTTTTTTTTTGTTTGTTTTTTTTAAAAGATTTTATTGGGGAATTGGCGGAGGGGAACAGCGTTGGGGGAATCGGGGAAGGGGAACAGACAAGTTGCTGTCTTTTTGTTCTTCAGTTTAGTTGCGGAGGATGTTGCTTCACTGTTGGTATCATCATTGCGCTCTTCCCGGATGAGGCAGATCGGTCGCTGGCCTCTGGATGTCGCTCACCGCAGCTATTGGCAGCTCATGCTTGGCTGCCAGCCGCTCACGCTGGCTGCGGGCCACTCACTGTAGCCTATGGCAGCCCACTGCAGCAGGGGCTGCAGCCCACACCATCACCGGGGCTCGCACAGCCCAGCTCCAGGTGGAGCTGTTGTTAGCTGTAGAGGGCAGTGTCACTGGCCCTCATGTGGGATCCGAACCGGGGCCGCTGGCATCCCAAAACCAGCGCTTAACCAATGCGCCACTCGGCTGGCCCAATAGTGGTTTTTTTATTATGAAATTACGGTTATTTTTTTCTTCCTTTTGCTTCTTTATAACTTCCTATTTTTTAGGATGCGTATATGGGGCAATTTTAAAACATTTAAAAATACTAAACCCATGAAAGCACAAGGAAAACTTGAAGGGATTAAAAAGGGGAAATTCCTTCCTACTTGATTCTAAAATATGAGACAGCTGGAGGGAATTATTGATATGTTTACTTTTGTATGCATTTTACTTATACAAATTCAACTGTAAGTAGAGGGGGGAGAGAAAGAGTTTTTTATCCCATTAAAGTCTCCTTCATTCTTTCCCTATCCCCTTTAAAATAGACCTTGAGCCTTTGGTGATTCAAAGAAAAGAAGGCCATATAGAAATATAATAATAATTATTTTTAAAATTCAGGTATAATTGTATATTTAAAGTGTATAACATAATGATTTTGTATATGTATACATATGTGAAGTGGTTACCACAACCAAGCTAATTAACACATCCATCATCTCACAGTTACCTTTTAATTTTTTTTGCAAGAACACTTCAGATCTACTCTCTTAGAAATTTTCAAGAATACAATACAGTATTATTAATTATAGTAACTATATTATACATTAGATCCTCAGAGGAAACCCTTTCACCATCTCCTCATTTCCCCCACATGCCAGCCCCTGTGGTATAGTAGTAAACTATTCTACTTTATGTTTCTATGAGTTTGATTTTTTTTTTAGATTACTCATATAAGTGATATGTACAGTATTTGTCTTTCTCTGTCTGCCTTACTTCATTTAGCATAATGCCAGGTTCATCCATGTTGTTACAAATGGCAGAATCTCCTCCTTTTTGTGGCTGAATAATATTCCATTAAGTGTGTGCATGCATGCCTTTTTTATCCATTCATCTGTTAACAGACGCTTAGGTTGTTTCCATACCTTGGCTATTGTGAATAATGCTGCAGTGAACAAGGGAGTGCAGATATATCTTTAAGACACTGCTTTTTCTTCCTCTGAATATATTTCCAGTAGTGGGATTGCTGGACCATATGGTAGTTCTATTTTTAATTTCTTGAGAAAACTTCATACTGTTTATTATAGTGCTTGTACCAATTTATATTCCCACTAACAGTGTACAAGGGTTTCCTTTTTTCCACATCCTCACCAACACTTGCTATCTCTTGTCTTTTTTATATTAACCATCTTAGTAAGTGTGAGGTGATATCTCATTGTGGTCTTGATTTGCACTTGCCTAACGATTAGTGATGTTGAGCTTTTTCTCAGGTATTTGTTCACCATTTGCATATCTTTCTTGGGAAGAATGCCTATTCAGGTTCTTTGCCCATTTTAAAATCATATTTTTTGAAGTTTTTGCTGTTGAGTTGTATGAGTTTCTGATATATTTTGGATTTCAATCCCTTATCAGACATACGCATACAGTTTGCACATATTTTCTCCCATTCCATAGGATGCCTTTTATTTTGTTGTTTCCTTTGCAATGCAGAAGCTTTTTAGTTTGATATAGTTCCACTTGCTTATTTTTGCTTATCTTTGTCTGGCTTTAGTATCAGGGCAGTTCTGCCTTGTAAAATAAGTTTGAAAGTATTCTTTCCTCTTCAATTTTGTGGAAGAGTTTGATAAAGTTTGATATTAATTCTCTTTAAATGTTTGGTGGAATTCACCAGTGAAGCCATCTGTTCCTGGACTTTGCTTTGTTGGGAGATTTTTGATTACTGATTCAATCTCCTTAGTATTCATCAATCTGTCCAGATTTTCTATTTCTTCATGATCAGTCATGGTAGATTGCATATTTCTAGAAATTTATCCATTTCTTCTAGATTATCCAATTTGTTGCTGTATAATTGTTCATAGTAGTCTCTTATATTTGTAATTTCTCTTTTTCCATTTCAGACTTTAGTTTCTTTTTTTCTTAGTCTAGATAAATTTTTGTCAATTTTGTTTATCTTTTTAAATATAGCTCTTATTTTTCTTAATCTTTTCTATGGTTTTTCTAATTTGTTTCATTTATTTCTGCTCTGGTCTTTGTTATTTACTTCATTCTGTTATTGTTGGGCTTCATTTTTTGTTCTTATTTTTCTAGTTCCTTCAGGTGTGAAGTTAGGTCATTTATTTGAGACCCTTATTTTTTTAATGTAGGTGTGTATTATTATAATGGTAATTATTAATAATGATGCTTATTATCATTAATCATTATTATTATTAGCTTTGATGAAAACTTTATATCATCTGCTATAAATGATAGAAGGTAATAGAATAAAAACTTCTTTTATCCACTCACTCTTACCAGTTAGTGGGAGAAAATACTTATAAAGTCTTTCTTGATGATCAAAACATTTTTTAGAGAATTTTTCAGATAAAGAAGAATAAAACTCAGCATGATCAAGGTACACTCATCACTCTGTTTTGCAGGCCCCTCATTCACTTGGCCTTCACTTATAATTCTAATGGAATCTTGAATATAAGGGTGATTTTCAGCTGTTCAGATCAACAAAGATCAATAAGATATTCAAATATGCAAATATGTTCATGCAAATAATTTTGAATATTCAAGATCTCCTCCAGAAAGATTTAGAGTTCTGTCCACTCGAATGAGAGCATGAGGACCTGTCTGCATGGATGCTAATGATCTTCAGTGGTTTTCATTGCCTCTACTCATCTCCTCAAAAAAATAAAACTCTGAGACTTAAGAGTTGATACAATTGACAATTTGAAAAGTATCATTCAGTACTACTCTTCAATTGAAGTGTGTGCTTAGGTTTTGGTTTTTGTTTTCACCAGTGCATGCAACAGTGAATAAATTGTGTTTCAGGGCAGGCATTTTAATACTTCAGTACTTAACACTTGTCAGTTTCTCAGAGTGACATTTTAATTTAGTACTGAAAAGAATGCAGGGTGAGCTTGAAAGTTCAGTGCACAAGACAACACACTAGTGAACAGCATTGTCAGTTATATGTTCTATGAGCTGTTCCAAGAGATTGAGTTATGGAGGTTCACAACACTCCTGGGCGGGCCTGAGTCTTGGTCCTGTGATTCATGTGGTGTGCAGATTACCACAGCTTGGCATGCGTTAGCCTCATCCTAAAAAGGCACAGCCAGAAAAGCCCAGTTTTATTTTGTTAATACACATTAAAATAAGCACATGGCTATTAAATGAAAATGTGTATTTGTGTACCATATGAAATTACTCATTACCAGAAGTACACATAGTGCACTAAGAAAACCTGTTTAGAGTATCCCTTGTAGCAAAATAAATTTTTAGAGAGCTGTAAGAACTTTTTTTTGTCTTTACTTGGGCATATTTTCTCTGCCATTTTACCCATATACTGTTATGTACCATGTAACATCATGTTGGTCAATGACCGACCACATATATGATGGTGGTCTCATACATTATAATGGAGCTGAAAAATTCATATCAGCTAGTGACATCATAGCTTAGTGACATCATCACCATCTTAATGCATTACTCATATGTTTGTGATGATGCTGGTGTAAACAGACCTACTATGATGCTAAGCATATAAAAGTATAGCACATACAATTATGTATAGTACATAATACTTGATAATGATAACTAATGACTGTGTTTCTGATTTAAGTATTTACCTACTATACTTTTAATCATTATTTTACAGTGTACTGTTTCTATTTTTAAAGTTTGCTGTAAAACAGTATTCCTTGTTACATTGGCAGTGGCCTCATGTATCTCATGTTCACCATGTCCCTTGATTGCATCATTTTCTCTTGTGCTTGATTTCAACTTGTGTTGTTTTGTGCAATAACACAAAACAGTACAGTCTTGTAATCTGGGAGCAATAAGATGTACCATGTAGTCTAGGTATGTAGTAGGCTATACCATATAGGATTGTACAAGTAAACTCTGTAACATTTGCAGGATGAAATTGCCTAACAGATTCCTCAGAAAGTATCCTCATTGTTAAGCAATGCATAGCTATATATTTTTTTAAAATAGCTGAATGAGAGTGGGGTTTTTTCTTGTTAAGAATGTAAAATAGGGCCGGCTGAGTGGCGCAGTGGTTAAGAGCTGGCTTGGGACACCAGCGGCCCTGGTTGGGATCCTACATATGAGGGCCAGTGACGCTGCCCTCTAAAAAAAAAAAAGAACGTAAAATATACCATGGAATCATTCTTGCCTTTCTAGAAATAAGCATTGAGAGGTATAACTCAAGTGAAAGGAAAATCATTCTTCATCCGTTTGTTCTGTCCATATTTGTTCTGACCTTTTGTACTTACCTAGTTTTTGAACATTCATTTGTTCAAGGACTATTTATTGAGTGTTTACTATGTTCCAGTAATTATTTCAACACTGAGAATAAAGGGGTAAACAAAAAGACAAAAAAGACAAAAATCCTCATGGAGCTTACATTTTAGTGTGAGGAAATAATAAGTAAAATAAAAAGTAAAATACAGTTTTAGATCATGATAGCATTTGGAGAAAAATAAAATGGGAAATGCAGAATTCAGTGTGCTCAGAGAAGTTCTTGCTGAAATACAACATTTGAGCAAAGATCTTGTAGAAGTGAGGGAGGGGGGGCCATGAGTTAATTTAAAGGAGGGTGCTTCAGGCAAACAGAGCAGTTGGGAGTACTACAGGGAGGGAGAAAAAGAAGGTCTGGGGTGCATTAGAGGTCCAGTAGGGAGGCCACTGTGGGAGGAGGTAGGTAAGGAAGGGGAGAAAAATGGGAATTAAATCAGAAGGAAATGAGTTGAGAGAAATAACTGCAGTGAGGAGTGGTGGACAATAGCGTAAGATGGCAGGAGGCCTTAGCTCTTCTGATGACTGAGATAAGCCATTGAAGAGTTTTAAGTAGAGAAGTGACAATGATTTGACTCCAAGAATTCTGGTCTAAGCAACTTGAAAGGTGGGGTAAAGTGGTCATTAATTGAGATGGGGTAAACTGAAGAGGAAAATACTTTGCTGAGGAATGCAGAAGGGAATTAGAAATTTGTTTTTGAGACATGTTAAGTTTAGAATGCCTAGTGTGCATCCAGACAGAGATATTTAATAGGCAGTTGGTGATATCAGTCTGGAATTCAGAGAAAAGATATAGGCAGGATATAAATATTTGAGTGTCATCTGTACATAGATGGAATTTAAAGTCATAAACATGGATGACATTACCAAGAAAGTAGATGTAAATTAAAAATAGAAAAGGGAAGAAGTCCTAGGACTGAACCCAGGATGTGCCTATGTAAAGATATCAGGAAAAATAAAACAAGGCAAATTTTCTACTAACTCTTCTTAAAAAGGTTACCAGGAAATTTATTTATTTATAATGGAAAATAATTAACTATATAAATCACAAAACTAAAGAAGTTTGAAGCTAAAATAGACCTTAATCTAAAGGATGATCAAATTCAGCCTGTTCGCTTTTTGGCAGAAAATACTTTGACCTTTAAAATATTGGCTGGCTGAGTTATTCATCCAATTTCAATTTGGTGTTTTAATTTTGGTCAAATTATGGGCAATGATTGCACTATGAACCTCCAGTATAAAGTAGGTGGATTAGAGTAAAGGTGGGGTTGCTCAGACAAAAGAGGGATCTAGTTTTAACTCAGGGTTTTGGGTGGGGGACCACTCAATTCCACAGATATTTATTGAGTGCCTATTGTGTGTAAAACACTTGATAGGTTAATTTGGGAAAAAGAAATATGGATAAGACATCGTCTTTGTCTTCAGAAAGATTACAATAGAAAATGAAGAGTAAGATAAATAAAATGTGGTAAGAGCCATAGAGAGGCAGAGATACCTCATGGAAGTTCAAGTTAAAGTGATTCTCCATTGGGAACATCTTAGAAGGCTCCATAGAGGATGTGGCATTTAAGATAGATACTCCAGATAGGGTAGGATGGGGTTTTGACAAGTAGAAGGTATAGAATGGGTAAAAGCCCTGGGGTGGTAGTTTCACTTGTGGGTGTTCATGTTTCCAAACCACTGCTATTGTCATCTATATTGTTTTCTTTCATTGTTTTCTCCCAAATTGGAAGAGCAGAGAGTGGTAAATCATCATTAGTTTGAATCCATCAAGAAAATGTGTATATTTGCACACCTATGTTTATTGCAACGTTATTCATAATAGTCAAGCGGTGGAAACAATCTAAATGTCTATTGATGGTTACATGGATTTTAAAAATGTGGTATATACAAACAATAGAATATTATGCAGCCCTAAAAAGAAAGAAATCCTGTCATATGTTATGACATTGATAAATCTTGAGAACAATATGTTAAGTGAAATAAACCGGTCACAAAAAAGACAAATACTGCATGATTCCACTTATATATGATATCTAAAATAGTCAAACTCATAGAAACAGAAAGTAGAATGGTGGTTGCCGGGGGTAGGGAGGAGGAGGAAACATGGAGTTGTTTTTCAGTGAATATAGCATCTCAGTTTTGAAAGAAGAAAAATGTCTAGAGATCTGTTGCATAACAACATGCATATAGTTAATACTACTGCATTGCACATTTAAAAATACTTAGATGGTAAATTTTATGTTGTTTTTTGTTTTTTTTACCACAACAAAAAAAGCAAAGTGATGAATTGTAAGCAACCAAACCAAACCAAAACAGCTTAGTCAAATAGAGGAGAATTTTTTAGTTCAGAGAATCTCAGAGTAAGGATGCAGCAGGGCCTTAAGAACCACTGCAACAGGCTACTCTAAGAATCCCCTAGGTGTCGCCCTCTGCTTCCTGAATCATCTTTCTCACTATGAATCTGCTTTCTCCGTGGTGGCCAACATGGCTGATAGTAACTCCCAGTTTTACACCTTAGACTTTCTACCACAGAAAGAGTGCCTGATCTTCTCTCTCTACTTTTAAAATATGGAGAAGAGCTCCAAGTGGTTCCGTTGGCCTCTGGACCAACTGATGACAGAATCTTGTGAAAAGATCTTACAAGGAGTCAGATCTCATAAGAAGAACCTGTTAAGTCCTGTGTGAACCATATGATTAGAAGTGGAAAGGGGTGGGAAGTATATTAGTTAGCTATTACCACTTTAATGTTGTATAACAAAGCACCACAAACTAGTGGTTTAAAACAATTATCATTTATTTCCACGGATCTGCATAATGGCTGAGGCAGGTCTACTTCAGACTGTCGTGACTCGGGTGTCTGTATTCCACACATTGGTCATCCTCCTTCTGGGGGCAGTAAGCTAGCCAGGGCACATGAGAGACCTCTGAAGTTTAGGCTCAGAACCATCTTCACACATGCCATTGGTCAAAGCAAGTCACATGACCAAACACTAAGTCAAAGGGCAGAGAAATGCTTTCTACCCACAGTGAAGCTTTGGTCAGAGTGGCATGCAGGGGATGTGGAAGGATGGGGCTAAATCGTTTAAATCTGCCACAGGGTGGATGTGTGAAAGAGTTCGCATAGGAAGATTGGATGTTAGACAAACAAGATGATAGGTGTCCACTGTAGTATTATTACATAAATACAAACAGTAAAATCTGAAGTAGTGGATTTTTTAATCTCCAAATATTAAAGTAGAGAGCAATTGGAACCCTTATGGTGTAACAAGTACTCTACTAGAAATTTTATAGATATCATTTCAAAGGAGAATCAATAAAAACTATTATTAACCTGAAATAACATGATTTTCCCATAAGCTCTCTTAACTAAGTTTCAAGAAATATTTTTGAGGATTCCAAGTTAATACCTCTATTTCCAATTGCTGCTTCTTTAAGAGTAGGACATGCCTTAAACTTTCGAATCTTTACATCTAGGAAACAAAGACACCAGCATGTAACAGTGGGAAGGAGAACTATTCCAGAGCCAGGGAAACCTCAGTTTAAATTCTAGCTCGGCCATTTATTAGTTGCATGACCTTAGACAAGTACAAACCCATTTTACCATCAGTTTTCTTCTCTGTAAAATGTGGATAATAATACATACCAAATAGGTTTGGGCGAGGATGAAATGGGAGTATGTTTATCAAATGTCCATCACATTGTTTGGCACAGAAGTTTTTAATCAATGTTAGTTTCTTGGTTATGGAGTAAGAAATGAAATAAGGCAAAGTTCCCACATTGAGTTCCTTTCCACACTAAAAATCTAATAACATTGCATAATGAAAAAATTCTCAGATGAAATGGAATACAAGTTTACATAGAAAAACAGGGTAAAATGCTGAAGTCATTTGTACTGTACTTGAAACCAAAATTCTACGGAAAAAAAAAAAGGTGTTTGTTTTTTCAGCTATTTTCCTCAGTAGAATCTTTTGGCAACCTAAATATGAACATTTCCATTTCATGTTTCAGTCAGTAATAGATAGAGCTCATGTAGTTTAATGTTAAATTCTGTTAGAGTACAGTGGCAACACTGAGGAACTTAGACCTTTCACCATTCACAATCCGCAAGCAGGAATCAATTATTTTAACTCAGGAAAGATGTTAACTTTATAATCAGTAGCTAACTGACTTCCCCTTTCAGGATATTTCTTCTTTGTGCCTCCTTTTCTTCATAGTATTGAGAAATCAGTGTTCACGCTTGTAAAAACATTATACAAAGGCAACTTGTAGTATAAATTAGGTTGTAAAATTTCTACTTTCTCATTTGACAGAGTAAATCTTGGGTGGTGAATTTAATTAATTTGTCTTCTTTAGACACCTTTATACTTTACACATTTCAGAAGTGGTCCTTGCTACAGTCTTGTTTATAAGAACCTTTATATTTTGCTAAGATTTTCATCCTAATACTAATCAGTTGTTAAATAAAAGAATGGCTCAATATGTTAGAATTAAATCATGTCATAGTTCTCTCTAAAAACTAATCGAAAATTTCATTAAATCCAAAGCACAGTATTGTAAACAATTCTCCAAGAGTTTCATTACTTCATACTGTGTCATTATCTTTTCTTTTGTGGATGGCAAAAAATCCAAAATTTCAAATTGGAATTGCAAGAGAAATTTAGTAAAGCTGAGGCAACTTCTAAAATTGTCACTGTACCCCAGCAAATCGTATATTTTTCATAAATTTTGCCCACTATAAAAGAACTCTGAAAATCGAATTTCCTTTTCTTGAACAATCTGTTAACCTTATTGTATCATAGTAACCTCAAGTTTATAGCACGTTGATTTCTTATTCACTAGTTCTTTAAGTATGCTGCAACTTCAGCTTTTTTTTACTTTAAGTCATTTTCCCATTATGAATATAAATGACTTGCAGCTAACTTAACAAGTAAAAATATTTTCATTTTGGTGTGTTTTATTTGCAGTTGTCAGCATTTTTAAATTTTAACTGACAGAAATCCAACTCTAACTAGCTAAGTAAAAGATGGGAATTAATGGAAGAAAAACAGGATTGATGGACTTTCTTTGAAGGGCAGGAAACTGCAGGTATCTCTGGGAGAGAAACTTGAAACTTGACACTACCAGGACTCACTCTCTTTTGCACTATTCATCCTTCATCTGCTTAATTCTTCTGGGCATCATTATTGCCTCCAAGTTTTCCACATAGAAGCCCAAGATTATAACCTTCTTATTCTATGCCTCAAGAAAGAAGGAGCCTCTTCCTGAAAAAAGTCTCTGAGAAGTACTCTGATTGTCCTATCTTGGGGCCTGTACTCATCTCTTAGAACAATCCCTTTTCTTAGAGAAATGAAGTACCTACTTTGATTGACCAAAACAGAGTCATATTGCCATCCCAATGGGCCAGGGTGGAGTGATGTGCAATAATTGACAGTCCAACCACAATTAATTGGAAAGGAGGAAGGGCAATTTCCTCAAGGAGAAAGGTAGCTGTTAGCAAATGAAGGTGGGAGAGAAGAGGTATTCTACACTGATTATATATATATATATACATATATATGTATATATATATGTATATATATATATTTTATATATATATGTGTTTTATATATATGTGTTAAACAAAAAACATATATATATATATGTTTTTTGTTTTGTTTTGTTTTTTAGTTGAGCCATTCTGCTACCTGTTGGCAGCTCAGAGGCTGCTCAGCTCAGGCCGGGATATATATATATATATGTATATATATATATACATATATATGTATATATATATATGTTTTATATATATATGTTTTATATATATATGTGTTAAACAAAAAACATATATATATATATATATATATATATTTTTTTTTTTTTTTTGTTTTGTTTTGTTTTGTTTTTTAGTTGAGCCATCCTGCTACCTGTTGGCAGCTCAGAGGCTGCTCAGCTCAGGCCAGGAATGCAACTGGCAACCCTGTTGCTCAGAGCTCGCACTCTTGAGCAAGCTCTTAACCAACTGAGCCACTTGGCCAATCCTATATATGTGGTCTTAATTCAGTAGAATCTGGGCTGTTAAGCCCCTTGGTTTCAGTGTTCTCTGGACATGTCTGAAGATCTGGTGGAATTAGTATCCTAGGATCTGATTACATGAAAGACCTTGGCACCGTCTTTAACTCAAGGGAAGGGAATGTCATGGCACAGAAGTGTGGCTTAAGCACAACAGGCCAGGATAAAGGAAGAGAAATGATTATGAATATATTGGGTCTTCGGAAAAGTCATGATGCATGTTTGCAACAGAAGGCACTAGTTCATTTTTGGAAGTACTAGAGTCATTCGCATCTATGTTATTGCTATGTCATTTGACAGCTGACAGCTCTAGCTTCATTCTAAAAAAAAAATATTGAGCAATTTGGTTGAGTTTTGGAGATTTTACAACAAGTTGAAGATGGAAGACCAAACTGCACTTTTGTCATATTTTACTGTTTTACTTCCATAAAGGGAAGAACGCACATCAAGCTTGTGAAAAGTTGCATAAAGTTTATGGTGACAATG
This sequence comes from Aselliscus stoliczkanus, assembly GCA_033961575.1. Classification (NCBI taxonomy): domain Eukaryota; kingdom Metazoa; phylum Chordata; class Mammalia; order Chiroptera; family Hipposideridae; genus Aselliscus; species Aselliscus stoliczkanus. The sequence continues at coordinate 131,604,180 of CM066730.1, forward strand.
CTCTACAAGAACGTCAGTGCCAATGATGGTTCACGAAATTCTGTGCTGGTGATTTTGATCTCAACGACGCTCCTCAGTCAGGGAGGCCCACTGAGATTGACGAGGACAAAATAAAGGCATGGATCGAGTCAAACCCATGTTACACAACACGAGAGATCGCAGAAACATTGAACATCCATCATTCAAGCATTCGCAACCACCTGAAGAAGCTGGGAATATGTAAGCAAGCTCGATATTTGGGTTCCACATGAACTCAAAGAAGTTCATTTGACGGTGCATATAAATATCTGCAATAGGCTCATTAAACGTGAGGAAAACCATCCTTGTTTTGAAGCGACTGACAACAATGTGGTGCGCAAATGGTTTTGGTCCTGATGTGATGATTCGCCTCAAACGACATTGAAAGCAGACATTCCTCAGAGGAAGGTTATGCTCTCAGTGTGGTGGGATTTTAAAGGTGTCATGTTTTTCGAGCTCCTACCAAGGAACCAAACAATCAATTCAAATGTGTACTGTCAGCAATTGGACAGTTTGAACGAATCCATCATCTAGAAACATCCAGAGCTCATTAATTGTAAAGGAGTTGTATTCCATTGTGACAATGCAAGACCACACACAAGTTTGATCACCCATCAAAAATTATTGGAGCTTGGATGGGCTGTGTTGCCACACCCACCATACTCGCCTGACCTTGCGCCATCAGACTTCCACTTGTTTCACTCTCTTGCAAACTCCTTGTGTGGTATAACATTCAATTCAGATGAGGCTGTAAATCAGCACATTGTTCAGTTCCTTCTATGAATGAGGAATTATGAAGCTCACTGAAAGATGGTAAAAGGTTATTGAACAAAATGGGCAATATAGCATTGATTGATCTTTGTTCTTTATATAAATAAATGACCTTTGAAAAACATAGACAAAATACATCATGACTTTTCCTAAGACTCAATAGCATTATTTCTGTCTGCCTGTCTATCACTCACATTATTAACTGGCTCAGCCCCCATGGATTCATGCCCTAGTCTTAGTGTGAGAGAGGTTCAATAAACATCTGAGTAAATCTGAAGGGCCATTTCACAATGGTCTCTGTGGGACACTGAAGTGCAAGTGCCAGCAGCATTTATGACAACAACTCCTGTAGTGACCTGAGACCAATCCCACCATAGACATCTGCATTCTCAACATCACATGTTAGCACTGACATCCACTGACAGCCACTAAGAGCTGTGGCAAAGGCTTGGGAAGATAGCAGAACTGTCACTTTTGACATTGCATGCACGGGAAATAATAGTATAGTTAAGACAACTTTGTAAATTGTCATTTCTCCCCAATAAAGCATATATTTTTCACAAGATGACATGAAGCCAGAGTAGGAGAGGTGTCACAAGGCTAAGCTGAGAGTTTCTTCTGTCCCACATGATGTTGACTGGCACTCCAGGCATCTATGGCTCAATGGGTCTGGAATATCCATTGTGGTTCATTCGAAGGGCTGGCAGCTCGTGCTGGCTGGCATCTAGGAAATCAGCGGGAACTGTTGACCACAGTACCTCAGTTTTTCCCCCCATGGCTCCTCTGTGGCTGGTTTCCAAAAGGGAATATCCCAAGCAAAGAAATTGGAAGCTGCAGATATCTTAAGCACAACCTTAGAAATTACAGTGTCATTTCTGCCACATTCTACTCATTAAAACTGATCACTGGGCCAGCCCAGATTCAAAGTGGAAATGGCTTACATAAGGGTGTGAATACTGGGAAGCATGGTTCATTGGGGGTCATCTTTACAAACGAGCTACTATGGCCAGAGAATGCAGTTTTGTGACTATTTTAATGATCCTGTTTTCTCTACAGCTTATCCAGGAAACATATTATAGCTAAAAATATTATTCATTCATTCCTATATTCATTCATTTATTCAACAAATATTTAATTATCTAACATGCTAAACACTGTTGTAGTAGTAAAGATATTAATATAAATATGACACAGTGAAATGAACACAGACATGGGAACAGAAAGATACAGCACCATGGAATAAGGGCTAGAAAAGAGGGGGGCAAGTGCCATGAGAGCACAGAAAAGAGGAGATGGAATAAAATGTAAGGGAAGGTTTTTTTTGCCTCAAAGGCAACAACTAAGTTGAGTTTGAAAAGATGCATAGGAGAGGCATTCCCAGAAGGAGCAGCATAACAAAGCAGAATAAGGAGTGTTTAGGAACCTGAGGGGAGTAGCCAGTGAGCTTGTCAAGGATCTTGTAGCCCATGTTGAAGCATTTGGACATTATCTGGCGGAGAATGGGAAGCCGTTTAAAAAACGTAAGTAAGAACAGGGCATTGATATAGTATTATTTTAGAAGGGTTACTCTAGCAGCACTGTGTAGTATGGATTGAGAATGGTGCTAAGAAGATTAGTTGTTTATAAGGCCCAATTAGAGAAATAATGAGGGCTTAGCCTAAGACACTGTGGGAAGGACAAAGAAGAAGAATTAAGGAGGAATGAGAAGATCTGGTGATTGATTGGATAGGGATAGTGAAGGAGAAGGAGGAAGTTTGGGGCAGGTTGCTTGTATTAGTCAGGATAGGCTAGGGGTAGCTACAATAACAACAAACCCCCTAATCTCCAGAGATTAACACAAAGACATTTTTTTTTCTTGTGCAGTGTCTCCTCCATCTTGTAGCTCTGCCATCTTCTCGACTTCATGACCTCTAAGTTTGCCACAACTGAGGAAAAAAAAAAGATTGAGAGGAACACCATTTCTTTGTGAGAGGAACACAAATGCCTTGGTCTGGAAGAGACATACATCACTTTCATTCCCATTGGCCAGAAATAGGTAGATAGCCCCAACCTAATTCCAAGTGAAGTGAGAAAATGTTTAGAAACATATAGATATTTGGTACTATTATCATTAACAGTGTGGATTAGCAGTATGGTCTCTGAAAATACCGGGGGTGCCAAAAAAAGTATACAAGTGGACACTGTGGTCCCCATTGCTCAAGCAGTAGTTCGCCTAATCAGAAGTGTCTGGACGCTGATGGTAACAACTTTGAGCATCTCTTGTAATTGCAGAAGTCAAACATGACTTGTAGTCATCTTTTGTTATCGTTATATGTTGCATGTTATAATTTTAATAGTTTTTTCCTTTCTTAAAATGTGTATACATTTTTTTGGCACCCTCTGTATACTGCCTGAGCTCAAATCCCAGGTCCTGTACTTAGTAGCCATGTAGCTGTGGACAAGTCTCTGCTTCCCAGTTGTAAAATGGTATTAACAATAGTATTTACCTCATAGTTTTGTTTTGAGCATTAAATAAGATAAAACACACAAAAGACTTAATGCCTGGGACAAGGTCGGCACTCAATTAAAAATATTATTATTAGTAGTAGTACTAGTACTAGTACTAGTAGTCAAATTAAAATGATTCCAATATTTCTTTCTCAAGGACCAGGTGAAAGGGATAATGGGGATGGGATGGATCACATTTGAGAAGAGATATAAATTAACTTGTGGATATGTTGAATTTGCAATGCTGGATGTACCTCCAGTAGAGATGTTTAGTAAGCAATCACAAAATGAAATGTGGGAAATATGAAATTTCATATTTCAAAAATCACAAAATGAAACTTCAGGGGGAAATAGGGCTGGAAATAAAATCTAAAAATCATTGGTAAGGAGATGACTTAAACTTTGGGAATGAGTGAAATGGCCTAGGGGAAGTGCCTAGCTTGAGGGAGAATACAACTTTGAAGGCAGAACCCTGGATCATACCAACATTGAAGAAGAAAGAGGAGAAAGAAGAGACCACATTGAATCAGTAAGAGGTGGCCAAAAGGAAGTAAAAGGGGAGTTTGACAGAATATCATTCCTTTTAGAATTAATAACAATTTATCAATATTTAATTTTACATTTAGTTCAAAGATAATGGTATTTGATACAACCTTTAAATTTAATCAGTAAGATTTTAAGTAAATCATTCTAAGTAGCTTATGAGGAAACATTTAGAAATATGAATATTTATGTTTATAATACAAAAGTGAATCCATAAGAGTGGTTGCAGTTATCAGCATTTATAATAATTTTTTTGTCAGCATTTTATTAGGAAAACAAAACCTCTCTTGCTAAAAAAAGATCTTCCTGTTTCTATAAGGAATGCCAATGTAAAGAGACAAATCAGGCTTCAGTAGCAGCAAAAAGTGAGGAAACATACAAAGTAAGAAAGTGGCATAAGTATTAACCCACTAGTTTCACTGCACTGTAATAGTAATTTCATGAACCCCTAATAGATATAAAGATGGGCAGGGGGTGTGGGACAAGGGAAACATTAGAGAAAGAGTCTTTCTGAAAACTTATAGTAACAATAGCTTAATCTCCAACTGGAAATTTTGGGGAAATTGTTTTTCAGCTATTATCATGAGATATTTGGTGTCATTTCAAGTCATTATTATTAAACTTTAAAAAATGTCAACCTCCTAAACTTTGGTATACTGCCACCAAGTGGTAGGAAGTTTATAAAAGTAAGAGAATTTTGATCTGTATCTTTTCCCTGTAATAAACCATAATCCTGTGTATAATAGCTTTCCGTGAATTCTGTGAGTTCTTCTAGCTAATTATTGAACCTGATGGTTCAAAATTGTTATCAGAAGTAAGGGTGGTCTTGGGGAATGTACCCTGTACGAGTATCTTTGTGGTTGGCCTAAACTCCTTACAGTTCTAAAAATTCTGCAGATATTTACTTTCTTTGCTTTCTTATATCATACAGTTTATTTTTAAAGAAGTTGTATACTTTTTAAAATAAAACTCTCATTAGGTTCATCTATATTCATCTATAAGAGGTTCATGAACTCATTCAGTAAATACCCGTTGAATTTAACTGAAAGCAATGAACATAGGAAAGAATCCATTTGAATTGTTTTGGTGTATATTTTACCAAACTTTTTTAATTAGAGAGAAAATACTTTGTGTAATATTTTGTATAAAATACTTTGCCTAATTCTAATTGTATGATGTTGGGCAAATCACATAATGTTTTTGTTTGATGATTTCTAAAATTGAAGATAATACCTTTTCATAGATAATATTTAAAGATTAAGAATTAATGAAGGATGAAGTGAGATATATTATTAAAAATTTCTTGTCTATACATGACATATAGTATGCATTCCATGAGTATTAACTGAGATAATGATATTCTAAGAATTTTTTATGATTCATGCTTTATAAATTTTATTGACTAAAAATTGGTGTGAGACTAACATTTCTGAACCCAGTAAGTTCTCCTTTAAGAAGCTAATTTTGCCTTTGTACAAACTTATGAGGGAAAGGCATTATATTAGGCAAATAAAGACTATCAGCTAGATTCTAGTTACCAACTCTATGCAAATCATTGTATTTGAATGGACATGTTTTTAAAAATGTGATAGAATTAAACTTCCTTATACTTTTATTGTTATAGTTCTTATATTTTAATAAATATGTGGCACAAATTGATTCCAATTGTTAACTAAAATTCCAAAAGAAATTAAAAGAGAGTTTTACTCATATATGACCTGTCAATCAGGGACATAGTCCGCAGTATGAACCGAGGACTTGTTCCAAAATGGAGGGGATAGAGCTAGGTTTTTAAAGGCAAAAATTGCAAGAAGCTGATGATCAATGAGATGGATTGCTAGGGGGAAACAAGACCAGAAACTTACATTATTTGTTTTCTTATAGGTGTGGGCAACTGGACTTTTCAGAGGTCAGCTGAATCAGTGGTCAGCAAGTGGGGCTGTGATACAAGAACAATGGGTACCATATGATTAGGAATCTGTGAACGTCCTAGTTCCAGTTCAGGCTCATAGAACAACAGCTTTTGGATTACTTATCAACAGGAATCAAACAGCACAAAGAGACCGTTTGTTTCTGCAGGCAGTTTCCAAGTCCAAGGAACAGAGTCAAGCTCTGTAAGCAGCCTCAGAGTTTAAATTGCCAAAATCCAAATGCTGGGCCACACAGTATGATATTAAAGTTCTTAAAAGTCCTCACAATGTTTTCATGCATTGACTGTGAATGACAATTTCTAGCCAAATTTTAATTACAACATAGCTACGACCACTTTCTTTTGCAAACGTTCTGCCATTGTCACTAGCATGGAGTTGTGCTGTGATGATTAATTCTGTTTTTTAAACACTTTCATTTCTACTTTGATTTGCATGAGATAAGGTGCATTTCTGAAATGCATACCAACATAGCTCTTGACTAAAAATCAATTGATGTTGTAGAAATGTCCCACCACTCTTGATCAAATCGAGAATGTTTTCAAGTCAGTCGTTTTTAGATTACATTTTGTGATGCATGTATGAATTGTGTGTGTGTGTGTGTGTGTGTGTGTGTGTCCAAACCTGCTATGCAACTTGTAAAATACAAGGGTGATCTTACTAATCACATGGGCAGTTTCTTGGCTTTAGGACTAAGAATGGGTATTTTTTTTTTGTCATAAATTATGAAAGCAATCTTTCACCAAATATTCAAGTATAGGCTGTCAATGTCCGTTCAGAGCTGCAAGATGCATGGAAGTTTTAAGCTCCTTTTTGAAATTCTGCTTTTCCGGGAAAGTACAAAAGGAAGAAGAAAATAAATAGAAGCAAAGTCACTGCTCCCCAGTTTTTTTCACTTCATATTCTCTTTTCCTTAACCTCTCTCTCCTTCCACTCTTTCAGCATAATAGTTTTTATTTCCATAAGTATTTGGTTAGTCATTTTAGCTCTTAGTGACAAAAGTATGTGGGCGAACCCCTCCAAGGAGAGACAACCTTGCTCTCAAGACCTGTTCAAGGTAGGTAAAGCTTGGAAAACTCTTTCTATGGACACAGGGCATGTTGTAAGGGGACTAAAGAAGAGAAACAATACAACTGCCAGAACTAGAAGAGAAAAGAAAGAAGTAGATTCAGTTTGGGGACGCGTAGTGTGGGATGGAGATGGGAGGCAGGTCTCAGAGTTTCCTCCAGGTCCTTTGAAAAAGTCTTTCCCTCTTCTATACTTAGTGTTAAAGTATATCCTCAATTTTGCCCCCAGTTTTGGCTTCCCAGAAAAGGACAGTAGGCATAAAGTGTTGGACTTGGGCACCTTATTTTTCATGTGCCTCGGTACATGCTCAGTGGGTCCTCTCGTGGTGGTGCCAAGGGGATGGTGAATTGTGTGTTGGGGGGCAGGATATGAGGTGGGAGCTGGCTGGAGGCTGCATAATCGGTGCATTGAAACTTGCCAGGACAGAATGCGTTGGTGGGAGTCGATCACTCCTGCAATAATTGTGGTGTGACTTGATTTCAAGCTTGCCTATGGGATCTTCCAATTGCTATCTGAGTGGTTGCTCACAATTATACTCCCCAGAGCATCATACTTTTAAAACATCCTTGATATTTTTCCTTAGAAGCTTCACATCCAACCTCATGTTGGTGACAAGCAAATTTTTGTGAAGTTTCAAAATGAAGAGTACATTTTCTGTCCCTCTCTCACCACAAAGGGAGACAAGAAAATGCATGGTATGGATCTAAGGTTTAATAGTTAAATCTTCTAATAATGAGCTTTTAAATTCATTCTCATGATTTGTGGGCTGTATTGGTTCACTAGGGCTTCCATAACAAAAAAAGCACAGACTGGATAGTTTAAACAACAGAAGTTTATTCTTCACAGTTCTGGAGGCTCGAACTTCACAATCAAGGTGACTGCGAGGCTAGTTTCTTAGGCCTCTCTCTTTGGCTTGCAGGTGGCCACCTTCTCACTGTGTCCTCCTGTGGTCTTTCCTCTGTGTCTATTGTCTGTGTCCTAATCTCTTCTTATCAAGTCATATTGGATTAAGGCCCGCTTTAATGGTCATTTAACTTAACTGCCTCTTTAAAATAAAGGCTCTACCTCCAAAGACAGCCACATTCTGAGGTACTGGGTGTTAGGACTTCAACATATGAATTCTGTGGGGGGACACAATTCAGCCCATAAATAGGCATGTATCAATATTTTAGACATACAAAAAAGGATTCTCTGTGTCTGTACTTGGAATGTGAGGTGAAGAAATTCAGCCAATTATCTCACTAAGTAAAAAGTAAAAGTAATCATTTAACACTGAGTGCTTGCTATGTATTCCATGCTATGTTTGGTGGACTGTGTAAGATAAAAGTGTAAGAGGCCTTGCCTTCAAGGAGTAAACATTTGAACTGATAAAGCCAGATAATGAAAGTAAGTTTTAATTGAAGCTTCCATTTTCTAGATAATTGCTCAGTCCTGCTCTTTAATTTGTGAATTTAGAGCCTCTTTTAGTTTTCCTGAATTTTTCCTGAGCCTGTAAAAGGAGACGTTTAGAACTTGCTGAAGAAGACTTCTTGGCAGAGCCTATTATATGTTGGCAGCATTAGGTGTTTGTTTGTTTGCTTTAATTGTTTTCCTTCCCAAAGGTCCTAACTGTTAAAATGAAGTAGTGCCCTGCTCTTAAAAGTAACTTTTTATTTGATATTGTTATTTTTAGTAATGACTTAGCCTCTGATGTGCTCATATGCTGGCCTTGCGATCTTGAAATTGTTTGTTGATGTAGCCAAGTCTTTGCAGTGAGGCCTGTGGGTAATTTATGGTGAGTGTGATTGGGAATTTTATTCTGTCCTAGTTGGCAAGCTCTCTTTTTCATTGTGTTCTCTTTCAAAAAGCTGTCATTACTGAGCCAGTAATTAAGAACATAAATCCAAGTTTTCTTTGAAAAAAATTTTACTGAATTTAGATTTGGCAAGAACCACATTTTATAGTAATTCACTCAATTTCATGTTTCATCCCCCAATAAATCATCATGAATTAATGTCATCTATTACAGATAAGCTGGGATCACTCTTCCTAAAATGCTATAATCAGAGACATCTCCAAATTAAATTGTAGTTTGCAGATCCCAGTTAGGTGTAAAACCCTTTGTCTGGTGGATTCAAAGATGGATAATTCAGTTGTTGCTTTCAATGAGCTTTCAACACAGTGAGAAAGAGATTTGTCAAAGAGGGACTCTCTGTAGCACAATATGCCAAGTTCTGTAGTGAGGGAAAAAGTACAATAGACACACACAAGAAAAAGAGATTGTCACCAGAACAAGGAATGAGAGGATGTCAAAGAAAGTTTCACAAAAGAGCCTGTACACTAGTATTTGATAAAGAGTAGGCTTTTGACAGAAGATATAAGGAGAAAACATTTCAAGTGGAAGGAAAAGCATGAGTGAAAGACATACCTGAGAAAAGGGCAGGATGTGTCCAGGGACTGGGAGTAGTATCGGAAGAAGACGGGACATGATGGGAGATTAACTAGAAGAGTGGAGTGAGCCCGATTCTGGACTGTCTTTTCTTAAAATACCTTGTATGTCATCTGAAAAGTTTACGTGTTGTTCTGTGATTAATGGGGAGCAAGGCAAAGTTTGCGGCCTGGAGCTAGATTTGATCAGCGTTGTTTTTTGAAGGAACACAGCTCTGATGACATTTTGAAGGATCAGCATTTGAGGGATTAGGAGGAAAGTTGGGGGTAGGAAAATTAGGGAGTATAGTGCAATAACTCAAGGGAGAGGAAGTGAAAACTTGAAGGCCTGAAGGAAGACAATGGCAATGGAAATGAAAGTAAGGACCGGAAAGGTGTTGTCCAATTATAGTCAGTGTTGCCTCCCTGTTCATGGAATTAGTGAAAGACTGTTGACTCATTCTAACCTCCAGATTCTATGAGTTAGTCTTCTCTGACCACATAAGGACCCTACATTCCAGAAGAGAGCATTTCCTCACAACTGTAAGTACACATAAGAAAGCTTTGGATATATCTCTCTACATATTTAAGAAGTGAAATCATCTCTCCCATTCTGATTAATATATCAATTGCAATGGGGATGACTAGATCTACTTACTTCAGCATAAACTACTTTTGTGGGTTTTTGTTTGTTTGTGTTTGTTTGTTTTGATGAATTTCCAATATGGAGACATAGTAATGCTTATTAGGGTGGTCTCCCTAAATAGGGGGCCTATACTTGTGCTTTGTAGAACAATGAGTTTTAGTTTCTGTTAACTGAACTCAGAATATGAATTAAATAGAAAATTGAGAAGTAAAACTATGAGAAAATTAGAGAAGGGAAGGAAACAAGATAATCAAATGACATGGCACATAGAAGATACTGAATTCCTGTATTAAAATAGAACATCCTAACTTGCTGAATAAATTGTCATTATTTCCCAAGTTCCAAGGATTTAGAGTAATTGAAGAACTATGCCGTGAAGGTATCAAGTAGGCCATCAGACATAGGGACACCACTGGTGATTGCATGGTGACAGATATAGCAGAAAAAACACAAAATGATATACATATGGAGAACATGCATTTTGCAATATTTGTACCTATCCTCATACAACTTATCCCTAAGTGGTAGTATATCATTACTTATGAGTATATTTACTTATTTTATTTACCAAACATTTATATGTCATTTACATTCTCTCAATTAAACCTTATAACAATCCCATGATGTACATAGTTTTACTATTCCCATTTCACAGATGGGGTAACACAGGGAGGTAATTAGACCACAGTCACACAGCTGGTGAGTAGCAGAGCCCAGGATTCAAACCCAGGCAGCCTGACTTCAGAGTCCATGTTCTTAACCAGTATACTATGCTGCCATTCTAAGTTTAAAGGTGGGAGAGAAAGCAATATTTTTTAATGCTATGGTTTGATCTAGAAGGACCACAACAGAGCATTGTCACAGATTTGTGTATTGTCATGAATGTAAATGAAGGCTAAAAGCAATCATAGCATTTACGGTTGCCTATTTCCTTTCTGACTGATGGTTAATTAATTCATTTAGGTTGTTAGGTTTTAGGGGTACAAAGACGAATTAGACATGATCCCTGCCTTCAAGAAGCACTTTGTATAGAGGGGGAATAAAACAAGTACATATGTCAAATGCTTTAAAAGAGTGTGGTAAATACTAGGGTAGCAGTATACATAGGCTACATGTGAGCACAGACATTGGACATTTAAATCATAATGTATCAGGCAAAACTTGCCAGCAGAGGTATTAATTTGTGTTGGGTCTTCAAGGATGAATAGGACTTAGAAATGTAAGGAATGGAAGAACAGCATTGTAGGGAGAGGGACCAGCAAAGGGAAAGCAACCAGCAAAGGAAAATATAATACATTTCAGGAACTGCAAGTTAATTAGGACTGGGATATCAAGTATACATGGGGCAGAGGTCAAACCAGGAGACTTGCATGATAAATCAAGGAACTTGACCTTTGTCCTGAAAGCTGTAGGTATGGGTTGAAGCTTTAATCACAGAGGCATGTGATTGTATTCTTCTTTAAAAAAAATAATAATTCAGAGAAATGTGAAGGATAGAATGGATCAAATGTATAGATGTATTTTGACACTATTGCAATAATCCAGACAGCAAGTTAGAGAATCCTAAACTGAAGCAATAGCAATGTGAATGGATAAGAGGACAAAACTAATATAAACAAATATGTTGAATACATCATATACAACAGAAAGTGATTGTGTATATTTAGAGAGAGGGTAAAGGAGTTTTCTAGGAGAGTGATGGCCAAATCCTGGTTTGGGAAACAGCTGCATTAGTATAGCTTTAAAAATATAGATCCCTACTCTTCTCCTGTAGAAATCCTGACTTAGCAGGCCTGGGGTAGCAACTGGGAATCTGTATTATTTGAAACTTTTTGAGTTCATTCTGCAGTGTAATAGGATTAAGAACCATTACAACTCCTGAATTTATGGGCTGGATGCCTAAGAGGTAACTGATATGTTAATAAAGATTGAAAGAGATTTTTGGCTGTGGGAGAGAAGGGTGGGTTTACTTTTAGACCTACATTTGGGCTTCCTGTGGGAAATCTGGATTGAGCTAGGCATATAGGTTTGGACCTCAAAAGGAGATTTTGTTTGGAAATAGATGGTGGTTGATGAACCATGGGTTTGGGAGGTCATCCTGAAGAATATATGGAATAATGGAAGAGATGCCTAAATACAGTAGTGACCTAAAGAGAAAGAGCAAGTTGAAGACACTGACAAGGAATTTTCAGAGAAGGTAAGATGATGTGATTGTTGTCAAATAAACCAAAAGCGGGGAGATCCATAGAAAGTAGTGGTTAACATTAGCAAAAGTTGTAAACACTCAAATATGGTAAAGAAGAGCAGAAAAGTGTCCACTAATTTATAAGACGATGACCCTGGTGCCCTATAAAAGCAGAATTAGTGGTATAGTTTAGAAGGAAGCCAAATGATGGTATATTGAGAAGGAAAAGGGATGTAAGAAATTAGAAACTCTGAAGTATAGACTGCTACTAAGAAATTTAGCAATAAAGGGAAGACGAGCGAGAATAATGGCTAGTAGTGTCAGGGGAAGAATTTTTTTTTTTTTAACAGAAGAGACATGAGCATGCTAAGGAGGAGAAATTGGTAAAGAAAAGAGATATAGGAGAGACAGGATAACCAATTCAAGTAACTCTTTAAGGAGGCCAGAGGTAGGAGAGTTTAAGGCATATTGGGAGGGATCAGCTTTGGATGGGAGAGGCAACACTTCCATTAAAATTAAAATATAGCTAAGATGGGAATGGATAGGGAAAAACTTTGGTTTTAGAGACAGAAGTTGATGAAGTTCTTACCTGATGGTCTCTACCTTCTTAGTGAAATAGGAGGCCATCTGCCTTGCCTAGGAAGGTAGAGGTCACAAAGAAAAATGTCTGCCAGGTGGCAACTTTCTCAGTAAATTTGATAGAATCCTAGCACAATGTCTTTCATGCAATACATTGAGGTAGCCAGTGGCCAAATGAACAAATAAATGTTCAATCATCAAATGATAATCTATGCTCATAATAATAAGGTAGAATATATGCTCTCAGAAATAGAAATATGAAGTAGAAGTATGAAATATGCTGGTTTAAAGTAGACATTAAAGATTGAATCAAGAAATGACTGAAACACTTAATGTGGTCTTGGTACATTTTGCATTAAAAGACTAGATTTTTTTGTTCATGCAAAACAGTTAAGTTACACCATCCTATTAGACCTGATTTTCCTTTGCTCTCAGCATTTATTTGAAGAGACACAAGCTACGCCCTTGGTACCCTTAGTATAACGATGAAAGCAAGCAAGTTAGTCTATGGTGTTTCCTCACCTCCACTTTCTTCAAGGGCTCTTCATCCATTAGGAACCATTGGCACATTGCCAAAGGCCAAGGGAAACATTTGCAAGCTAAAAAAAAAAAAAAGGATCCGGGCCAGCTCAGTGGCGCATTGGTTAAGAGCTGGTTTTGGGATGCCAGCGGCCCCAGTTAGGATCCCACGTATGAGGGCCAGTGACACTGCCCTCCACAGCTAGCAACAGCTCCACCTGGAGCTGGGCTGTGTGAGCCCCGGTGGCGATGTAGGCTGCAGCCCCTGCTGCAGTGGGCTGCCATAGGCTACAGTGAGTGGCCAGCAGCCAGCGTGAGCTGCCAATAGCTGTGGTGAGCGACATCCAGAAGCCTGCGACTGATCTGCCTCATCCGGGAAGAGCACAATGACGATACCAACATGGGCCAGTGAAGCAACATCCTCCGCAACTAGACTGAAGAACAAAAAGACAGCAACTTGTCTGTTCCCCTCCCCAAATTCCCCAATTAAAAAAAAAAAAAGGATCCAAAATATGAAAATAAAACTACAATAGTAAAACTAGTAACATCCTGTCAATTTCATTAACTGTCAAATTTAGTATTTGTAAAATTCTCACTGGCCCTTGAAAATAATTGGTTGGTTAGTTTTTCTCATTTCAGAAAAATTCATGATATGTACAGTGACTTGCCAGAAATCATATCATAACTAAATAATTACTCATAGCAAAATAATTTTAAGCCAAAAACATAAAAATTATTTCAAATTAAAAGTGTGTGTGTGTGTGTGTGTGTGTGCATAAAATGGGATTTTTGGTGCATCTTAATATTTAGTATGTCTGATGTGTTGTTGAAGATGAAGGACGCTAAAAATAAAAGGTGTAGGGGGGCCGAGAGGCACGGTGGTTGAGTGCTGGCTTGGGAAGCCAGCGGCCTCGGTTCGGTCCCACATATGAGGGCCAGTGACACTGCCCTCAAAAATAAATAAATAAATAAATTAATTAATTAATTAATTAATTAATTAAATAAAAGGTGTAGGACACCTTACTCTTGAAAAAGACCTGCCTTCTATTCCCTGTCACAAGTAAGCAGCATGTCTCAGCTGGCCTCATATAATTTATACCTTCCCCAAACTGGGAAACTCATTCACTGCAATATACTGATTTTTCCAGTTACTTACCATTCTATCTCTTATGGAGAAATAGAAGTTTTTGTTCCCAATAAATGAAATTGGTGAGAAATATGGGAGTCTCACTCACCTCCTTGGACTCATGTTTCAGGGAAACACAGATACTAAAATTCCTTCAGTTGTTTTCAGGGTATGTGAGAGGGCTGGTTCCTAGGTCTGAGAAGACAGCTTACAATGTTCAGCTGATCTATATTCTCTTCCAATATCTGTCCCCTACTTTCCTGTAAGAGACTCAGAGAGTCTGAGGCATTCGCACTGTGCTGACACTCTTCCTGCATCTCCCCTACCTGACATGCAACCTAAGGTTATGTGGTTCAGAACAAGCAGGCTATTTGCCTGCAGCCCACTGGCCCAGAAAAAGTCCTTTGTCACATTGGACTATCTACCTTGTGGGATGGATGTAAAATGTCTGGATGTAGCATAACAGCAGAGGGCATGCTGGAATGGAAAGGCAGTCTCAGAGGACCAGGAATTCACACCAGGGGCAATATATGGTGAAGGAAAGAGGGTAGAAAAGAGAGCTAAAAGAAATTAAGTACAAAATAATGTGAGCTTTTGACATAGGATCCTAAATCCTTGTCTTTTCATATGTTATTGTCTTTCTGTGATATTGATTGAATAATATACAATATGAGAGAAATAGCATAGATTCTTTTGAGCTACGAAGAACCTTAATGTGGACATTGGTATTCTTTAGAAATATTGATGAAGTCAGTACTTTCTACAAACCATACAACTTTTACACTTAAATGTCACTGGAACCCATTCAATTCACTGAGCAAAAATATATTGAATGAATAATCATCTACTCAATTTTAAAAATCAATAGAGGGAGTTTGGGTTAATATTCTGATCCTTGCCTCCACTCTGCCTCTAGCTATTGTTATTGCATTAAAAACGTACTTTGTGGAGCCCACTGAGTGGCGCGGTGGTTAAGCGCTGGCCTGGGAAGCCAGCAGCCCCAGTTCGGTTCCCACATATGAGGGCCAGTGACACTGCTCTGGAAAAAAACAAACAAACAAACAAACAAAAAAAAACGTACTTTGTGGCTTTTAACTTTTATCATTGAAAAATGAAAATAAATTTGACCAGGTCCTCATAACTAACATTCTGTTCCCCAAGCTTAACATGGACCACCTGATCTCAAATGAAATTTTCAGTAATATTAATTAACTAGAAATATGAACTATTATTATGACAATAGGACCTAACCAGCTTGACGGCTTGCTGCTACTCTGTGTGACTAATTGCCTTCTAAGTGCCATATTACCAGCCTTGGATCATGGACCAATTTAATTTGAATGCAATTGATTACATAAATGTGAGCTCTTCACATTTACTGTCATTAAAATTATATCACAACAAAAAGAAAGAAAATAGATATAAATCAAGCTGAATGACCTTCACGTATGTTTCATGTCTGGTTCTCATATGGTAATCTTAAACTTTCTTCACTCACCTTTATCATACATTTAAAAATTCCTGGGATCCACACACACCTGGGAATTCTAAACATGTGACCTTCTATCAAAAAAACTTGAATACCTTTACAGTTCTATGATTTATTCGATGATCTTCATAGTTTTATTTTTTACTTAAAACAGTAAAGGTGAGGGCCGGCTGAGTGGCGCATTGGTTAAGAGCTGGTTTTGGGATGCCAGCGGCCCCGGTTCGGATCCCACATATGAGGGCGAGTGACACTGCCCTCTACAGCTAACAACAGCTCCACCTGGAGCTGGACTGTGTGAGCCCTGGCGATGGTGTAGGCTGCAGCCCCTGCTGCAGTGGGCTGCCATAGGCTACAGTGAGTGGCCGGCAGCCAGCGTGAGCGGCTGGCAGCCCGTGTGAGCTGCCAATAGCCGCGGTGAGCGACCATCCAGAGGCCGGCGACCGATCTGCTTCATCTGCGAAGAGCGCAATGACGATACCAACATGGGCCAGTGAAGCAACATCCTCCGCAAGTAGACTAAAGAACAAAAAGACAGCAATTTGTCTGTTCCCCTTCCCAAATTCCCCAACGCTGTTCCCCTCTCCCAATTCCCCAATAAAAATCTTTAAAAAAAAAAAAAAAACAGTAAAGGTGACTCTCTTAATTTATGCCTAAGTAATCAATTATATGTTGAATTGTTTTAGAGATTCTTTCCTTTTCCTCCTTTTTAAAATAGGAATTTACTGACTGACAATGACAGAAAAAATCTTAGAGAAGTTAGATATTCTCGATGAGCAAGCAAAGATACTCTTGGCTAGAAGAATAAAGGTTTGTGAAAATCAAAGCTATCGTTTAAAATGTGAATAATTGTTTTTTAATGATGCATTAATACAAAGATATAATTTGTAAAAAACAATTATATTACTTGAAAGAGTTATCTATGTATGTGAATACTATAAAGAATTAATTAGATATATAAGATAACTTCTTCATAGCTGCCATATGAGAATATGAGATATCTTATCTGATAAGGGGATAATATCCAAAATTTATAAAACTCTCATGAAACTCAACTCCAAAAAAACAAACAACCCAATTAAAAAATGGGCAGAGGATATGAAGAGGCATTTCTCTAAAGAGGACATACAGATGGCCAACAGGCATATGAAAAAATGTTCAAGCTCACTAATCATCAGAGAAATGCAAATAAAAACCACAATGAGATACCACCTCACTCTGGTCAGAATGGCTGTCATCAATAAATCAACAAACAACAAGTGCTGGCAAGATTGAGGAGAAAAGGGAACCCTGGTGCACTGTTGGTGGGACTGCAGATTGGTGCAGCCATTATGGAAATCAGTATGGGGGCTATCTCAAAAAACTGGAAATGGAACTG
The DNA here is from genome assembly GCA_033961575.1 of Aselliscus stoliczkanus. Lineage (NCBI taxonomy): Eukaryota > Metazoa > Chordata > Mammalia > Chiroptera > Hipposideridae > Aselliscus > Aselliscus stoliczkanus. The sequence goes on from CM066730.1 coordinate 131,621,320, forward strand.
CCGTGTGACCCAGCAATTCCACTCTTGGGTATCTACCCAGAAGAATCCAAGACATTAATTCGAAAAAATATATGCACCCCTATGTTTACTGCAGTGCTATTTACAATAGCCAAGACTTGGAAACAACCGAAATGTCCATCGGTAGATGACTGGATTAAGAAACTGTGGTACATTTACACAATGGAGTATTACTCTGCTATAAAGAAGAATGAAATCATACCATTTGCAACAATAGGATTGGATGCCCAAGAGTGTGATTTCTGGTGCAATCTGTCTCTTAAACTCAACAAGGTGAAGGTCACAAGGTTTGGTTTGAGTTGTCTCTCACTGTGCTTCAGCCTGAAAACTGCCTCCAGTAAGGAAGCTGGGCTATTGTAGGATTTACCTCATTTGTTTCCCATTTTCAGGGATCACGGTCCTGCTCTGCTTGTTTTCTAATGCCTGCTTACAGTTGTTATCATATATTTTGTCTGTTTTTCTGGCTGTTTACAGCAGGAAGGCAATTCCTGTAGTGCTTAATCCTTCTTTGACAGGGATAAAATTTCCTATATACTTTGACTTGCTTTCACATTTTTTCTCTCTCCATTTCTCTGTGCTGTGCTCTGAGAGAATTTTTTAGAGAAACTTTCTGGCTCCTTAACTCACTCTTTAGCTATATCCTTTTTCTGCTTCGGTCCATCTATATAAATATTTGAACAAAGTCCTCCTTTGATTGCTTTCTTCACTCTATTTATGGCCCATACAATTAGTTGAACATTGACGTGATTCACCACGTGCATGGTGACAGAGAGAGGAACAGGTTGTAGAGACCGGCCTGCTATGTTTCCAATAACTCTACGTATCAATATTGTCTTTGCTAAATGTATAGGTTGTTCTTAAATTCTGAACTTTAGAATTAGGAGGGAAACCTCATGATTATCTAGTCCAACACTCTCATTTCATAAACGGGAAAAGAGCAGCTCATGTCACACAGCACTGGCATAAAAGAAGTTGGTACACAAGGCCTCCAACTTTCGTCTGTATTGTTTTCCCATTATTGACCACCATGTAAATTGTGTGCATATGTGTGTGGGTGTGAGTGTGTGTGTGTAAAGTGAGGTTATTTTTGTCCTTTCCACACAAGATTTTCCCTATATGAATAGTATTCTTTTTTTCACTGTGTTATACTTTGGCTTTATTGCAGAAAAACTATCTTCAGAGTCACATAAAGGAAAAGACTTTTGTTACACCCTTGACATTTGATTGTCAGTCGGAATTTGAAGAGGCTGTTATCACTATATCCACATCTAAGACATTACCAGAGAGTACAGAAAACAAGTCACCTGATATTAAAAAACCAAAAAGGTAACCATCATAACTACTTCAAACTTTCAGTTTGGAGTTTTAAAGCATTGCTTTAGATTTGTCTTAGATTATGCAGTCTATATTAAATGTAAGCTTTGTCAAACATAGGTATATTTCATAATGGTTATGAGTTATAACAGACTAGATTATCATTTTGAATATTCCTAATTTGTAAAATATTTATGACAATATTTCACCATTGTACATGGTAATTGCAGAGAATAATTACAATTCTGAATTTTTAAAGACTTTCCTTGAGCTGTATTATATTATCACAAATTAACGTCCGGATTTATTTCAAACTTGAACCAATATGCTACACACACACACACACACACACACACACACACACACACACTCCATCTAGAAAATTAAGTAAGGAAATTTCTCTGGGTACTTACAAGGAGTAGTCTGAATATGTTATGCTTGCTCTCTTATTGGCATTATATACTCAATATAGTACATAAACACTGTATACGTATATGCAATGCTATATAATTTTCTGGGCATTAGAAATGTAGAGGAGAGCCCAGAAAAAAGAAATACTACAATGTAGAATCAATAGGACCTCTCTGAGCTTCTCTCTTTTCCTCACTCTTGGTATCCTAATTTCTTACGACTTTCAGGGCACTCTCAGATATCTTTAAACAAATGTTTTCACATTTTGTCTACTTTTTCTAGATGTTCTCAGGAGCACAGCTGGTCCAAACCACCTAGTCTTCTATGTCCAGAAGTGAATCCTAAATTGCTATTTAATATAATACTAAATTTCACTCATACTGGAAAAATTCTCATTCTGATACAACCAATTGTTTTCTCTAGGGCACTAAACTAAATTCAGGTAAAAAAACAAACAAACAAAACTCCTTACTTTTGTTTATCTTTGTTAACAATAGCTCTGCTATCACATGCTACTGTAAATTTCCATTTATTAATTTTATTCTATTAGTATTTATTGAGTGACTGTTGTGCTCTGGGAATACAACAACAGTGAGGTTGGGGCGTGAGGGGAGAGAAGGGATTCAGGAAAGTGAAGGGGAACTGGCAAACACCACTTGCTGCAGAGAGATTCCTAACATAAGGCTTATCTCCTAGAGGAGGTGGCACCACAGGGGAGAGGTAATGAAGAGGCAACAAGTTTTAAAAGAGGGAAATATGTTCCACGCCAAACAATAATATGAACAAAGGGCTAGCCAGGAGCAAAGAAAGCCCAGTTCATTTGAGGAGCCAAAAGAAGTTCAGCGTGGCTAGACTTGAGTGGGATATAGGGCAGAGACTGCAGATGGGGCTAAAGAGTTGAGGCTGAAGAGGGAAGGGAAGGCTAGGTCACCCAAGGCCTTAGGAGCCTGGGAAAGAATGTTGGCCAATCCCCTAACACAGTGAGGATCCACTGAAGGGTTCAAACAGGACAGCACAGATGCAGATTTAGATTTTATAGAAATATTGCACAGCAAAAGAAGTCATAAAAAATTATAAGGGCTCCTCAGAACATCTGACCCTTTGATAATACAGGCCTAGTGTCTCCAGAAACTGCCTCTTCCAGGAAGCAACACATCTTTCAGTGAGTCCTTTTCTAGTCATACCAAAATAATTGCTTAAAAAGCAGAGCATAAGGCAGAAAGTTTCTATCTTCATATCAAGACCGACATGCTTGTTGCAATTGGTTCTGTTGGATAGATTCATTTCCTCCAAATCTTGAGATGCAGCTCCTGGACTTCTAATTCATGTTGATTATAACTAATATATGACTCTCCTCCAGTACTCACAAACCTCACTTCTACACTGAGGCAAGACATCATATGTAATTCATATAGCATTCAGCTTAGCCTAAACTCTACATCATCACTGCCACCTCCTGGACCAGAGACTTTCCATTAACTGCATGCTTCTTTCTTTTTTGACCTGTAGCCTCTTGCTATTCATAGTGTGGTCTTCCATCTAGCAGCATCAATATCGCCTGGGAGCTTGCTTGGAAATGCAGAATCTCTGACCCAGACGGAAGCTGCTTCAGCAAGACCACACAAATGGTTCCTATGGACTCTAACGCTTGAGAAGCACTGCTCTAGAATAGTGGTTCTCAAACATGGAGGGCTCGTTGAAGCCTCCAGGTTGCCAAGCTCCACTTGCAGAGTTTCTGATTTAGTAGGTCTTGGCTGGAGCCTGATAATTTGCCTGTCTAGTAAGTTTCCAGGTAATGCTGAGGCTGCTGGTCTGCATACCACTGTATGAGTCACTGCTTTGGCTTAGGTCCCACTCTAATCATGCTGCCTAATACCAACATCTGTACCATTTTTCCCCTTCCCTTGCTGAATATGACAGCAACACTCAACCTGGTGCTGTGATCACCTGATTGATGAAAACTGCCCAGGTTTGTTTGTAGCTGAGCTTTGCTTTCAGAGTAGTAATTTTCAAACCCGGCACATCAGTATTACCTGGGGAGCTTTAAAATAATTGGATTCTACTTTAATTAGTTTGGACTGGAGCCCAAGCATTACTATTTTTAAGATCTCCCAGATGATTCTTAAATAAAGCTAGGATTGAGAACCATTAAAATTCTTAGGGCTTCTTTCTCAGTTACTCCCAGAGACATCTTTTCCATGTCACTATTAGCTTAGGATTTCATTTTTCTTGGATAAGTGGGAACTGATAAAGGGGATGGTGACAAGAAACCAAAATTTGCTGGAAGGATCTTCTTAGGATTACATTCCTGATAAAACAGAGAGTTTTATAATCTTTCAAAAATATCCCTCAGTCTTTTCCCTATATTGTCCTTAAGATTTCTCAGTAAATACCTAACCTACTCTTCCCTGCACCTTCTTATAACTGGACCTTTTACAAAACAGCCATGTTCATTTGAACAAAAGTCCCTTTCAAAAATTATTTAGAATAAGGAAAAATTTTGAAAGGAAGATGAAATGAGTTCTCCATTACTTAAACATTCAGTACTGGATTATCATGTGAACACGGCAATTATACCACATCTAAAGTAGTAAGAAGCGCAAGTGGACAGATTAAGAATATTTTCCTTTAGATTAGTAGGGGCTTCTCATTAGAAGAATTATTTTCCTAAAAGTATATCCACACTGAGACCTGTCAAAAGACTATTCCTTTTAGAAATATTTTTATGACAGAAGGATAAACTTGCATACAGAAAAAAAATGATTAAATATGCATAGAGATTACAGTTGTAGCCTACAGTGAAACTCAATTGGCCAAATTCTTCTTCCTTTAGTTCAATACATGTCTTATACTCTGTGTGACATTAGCTTGGCATAGAGAGTAAGAGGATGGAGTTTATGGACCAGCTGCAGATTTGTATCCTAGCTTTGCTTCCAACTCACTGTGATCTTGGACGAGCTTTATAACCTCTTTGTGCCTCAGTGGGGATAATAATAGCATGTATCCCATAGGGTTGTTGTCAGAGTTAAATGGATTAATGTATGTGAAAAACTTAAAATAGTCCAACCTACAGTAGAAACTCAAAACAACAATGACAACAAAACCCAACAACAAAAATATAACCTGTATTTTTGCAATATTTAGTCATGTATTCTAATCCTTAAAAAGAAGATAGTAATGAGATAGGTTTGGGCCATGTTTTCATGTGGCAATCACTTCCAAAATTTTAGGTAAAGTGTGACTTATAATAGGTAAATGGGATGGGGTGGGGTGGGACGGGGTGGGAGGAGGAAGGATAGAGAAGAGGGAGACATTTGAATGAGTAGAAACAGATTCATGCCTTGCTTGCGACTACCCACACAGTTTCTCACTTACATGGACACAGACTCCTTTAATGCCTTGTGAAATTTCTGGGAAGATAACAGCCACATTTCCTCCAACTCTCTGTGGGGAGAGTTTCACTGTTGGGCTAAACACTTTCCCTTCTCTGCAGCTAAAAGAGGACTCCCATTTATTGCTCATACCTGGAGAAATCTGAGACTCTATAGCAGGGTTTCTGAACAGTGGCTGCTCACTTGAGAACTTTGGAAAAATATGCTAATCCCTACCCTAGTGGTTATGATTTTACTGGTCCCCACTAGTCTGGCATAGACATTTTTTCAAAGCACCCCAGATGATTCTAATATAGAGCTAGAAGTTTGAGAGCCATTTCTAGTGACCTCTTGATTTGTCACTCTCTCAATCAAGAGACCCTCCTATGACAGCTTATTTACCCTGATGCACTGCAAAAGAATATTATCTCTCATTGCCTATTACTTGAGTCACAAATTCCCTGACCTCTATAGGCGCTGAAGGAATGCACACTTACTGAAATGAGTAGTCAAGGAGAAATCACAGGGGGACTCGGACGAAGGAGAGAGATAAAGACAATCAGAAGAGGTGATTCCAAATAAGGCATATTTATGAGAGAAAACAGAAGAAAGCTGTAGAAAATATGTATCTTAAAGATAGATATAATCAGGAAAAAGGATTTTAAAAAAGCATTTATGATTTCTGGTCAAGATGGCAGAGTAGGTAAACACTGTGCTTACCTCTTCTCATGACCACATCAAAATTACAATGAAACTACAGAGCAGCCATTATTGAAAATCGCCTGAAGTTGAGCTGAACCGAAGTCCTACCTCTAAGGACATACAGAAGAAGCCACCTGAATAAATAACTCAATTGATTTCCTATAAATCATGTTAAGTATGCATTTATTGAAGGACACCCCACCCTGACAAAAAGCTGTCATTTCCCAATATTTGCACCAAACTTTGGTTTTCCTCTCATAAGCACACTAAATCTTTAAAATCATTTTGCAAAATTAATATGTCTAACGCCTCTCAAAAGAATGTTAAAATTATCATAATTTGAGAAATTGAAGAGAAAAAACAGGCAATATAAAGACACAATATTAGTAATGAGGAAGGAGCTATAACTATGGATATAGAAGAAATTAAAATAATAGTAATGAGTACTTTGTATAACTAAGCTGCTTTGAAAAATGCGTGTAACAATGGAAGATCTTCTGAGAAAATATAAATGGGGAAAATAGCCTCAACAAGTAAAAGGAAACATAAAAAAATCAATACCTATAGACATTTTTGAGAAAGTAGTCAAAGAACTGTCTTTTATAAAAGCACCACTGTAAAGCTGTGTCATAGTGAGTTTCTTCAAAGTTTTAAAGAATTATTTAGATGGTTTCTGAGTATAGGCAAAAAAGAAATAGTTCCAATTTAATATATATATATCTGATCCTCAAGTCTGACCACACGAATTATAAAAACATTGATAAATATAGATTTTTTTATAACTAAAATAAAATATTAGTTTAACTGTTTCACCTGTGTTAGGCTGTTTTTTTTCTAAGAGAGCATAGGTCTTAAAAGTTCTCATCACAAGAAAAAAAAATTGTAATTGTGTGGTGATAAATTTTAACTGAACTTGTGGTAATCATTTTGTAATATATACATATATCAAATCATTATGTTAAACACCTAAACTAATATAAGGTTTTATGTCAATTATGTCTCAATTTAATAAAAAGCCTTTCATCAAATCATTGTTATACACCTAAAATTAATGTAATGTTTTACATCAATTATATCTCAATTTCATAAAAAGCTTTTCCTATGTGCTCACTATGGAGTAAGCACTCTATTAGGCATTTGGAGGAGCAGTAAGATGGGAAGTGCTGTTTGTCCTAAGGGAAGTGGAGCCTCAGAATTTCTATATTAGGCATAGTGTTTGCCCTCAAGAAACTGCAATCCTTATAAGTGCATGAAGAAAAAAAAAAGAGCCTCGCTTCCTAATGAGGCACAGGTGAGAATTCCTTAGAGGGGCAAATTCCCCTACCAAGGAAAGCCTCCTTCAGCTACACCTCTTCAAATTCCCTCCAACTCCTATACTCTCCAATATATCCCACAACTTTTTCTAACTAGGATCCCTAGCTTGGCAGTCATCAATCTGGGTGAGGGACCAACAAAATGGCCACGCCTAGTTACCACGTTTAGTGTCCATTTGGCCCCCGTAGGAACTCAAGCATCCTTACCAGAGCAAACAGTGTGATGCAGTGTGCTCTACTTTCACCCCTCACATCACCCTCTCCAAATTTCTTTTCATGTAGCTAAACGTGGGGCAAGCAGATGTGCAGCTGAGGAGTGAGAGGGTCCCACCTTTTGCAGGTACCCGGCTTTATGAGTGATTCCTTAGGAAACCCCTCATCAGGATTGTAGAGAAAGCTTCCCTGCCCTATCCCACATTGATGAGAGAGGGAAAAGCCACAGCAGATCCTGTGAGGTCAATGACTAGTAATTCTGATACCCACCCCCACCTCCCACTACAGTTTTCTGCTGCCATTTGGGGGTTTGGGGAAATGTCTAGCCCCAAATATTGGTGGATGTTTGTGGAATACATTGTATTTGTTGCTCCTTTTAAACAGTCACCGAATTGCCAATTTAAGAGACTAGGATAAGTGCCACTCAATCACTATATTAACAAAATGCAGTCCAACACTATATTAAACAATGACTAAGTGGAGTAAATTTCAGGAATAATAAGAAGTACCACATGTTGACTCTTACTATGTCCCAGGCATTTTGCTAAACAATTTCTAACCTTTATTTTATATAATTCTTAAGCAACTCCATGATGTAGTTATTACCCTCTGACTGAGAGTCAGAGAAATTCAATATTGTGCAGAAGTTCACATAGTCAGAGTCAAGATGCAAAATAAGGTCTAACTCCAAAGCCCATCTTCTTGGTTCACCACACGTACATCCATATCTGAACATCTCTATATATTTTACAAACGTAATTTTGAAAATACCTTGCTAAGATAAGAATAAAAAAATTAACTTCTTAACAAGACTGTATAGCCAACATCCTTAGAGTGGAGCCCTTGACACATTTGCATTTAATTTAGAAACAGAAGGATGCCCATTCTCACTACAGTATTCTGGTACTGCTTGCCAATGTTATTAAATAAGAACATAATAAAATTTTTAATGTTTTGAAAGGAGCAGATAAATTATTTCATGAAGATTAAATGATTGTTTATTGAAAAACCCAAAGAGGATAAACTAAAAACTCACCAGAAGTTATAGCATTTATAAGGAAGTTCAATAAAAATTTTCCAAAACAACTTGTGCATTCAACAAATATTTATTACACACGTGCTATATGCCAGCCATTGTTCTAAGTGCTGATAATACAACAGTGAACAAAACAAAGACTCCACCCTCAATTTATATTCTAGGATAAGGTGGAAGACAGATAAAAAACTAAACAAATGAATATGTAATATAAATCTACTAGATATAAATGCTATGAAGAAAAATATAGTAAATTAAGGGAATTAAGACAGGGATTACTGTTGATGGGGGTGGGGGTGGCACAGGAAAAGACCTTTTTGAAGAGGTGAAAATTTTAGTAGTCTTATAAAATAAATCTCTATGACTAAAGGGAGTAAGCTTGTAATACCTGGAGTCGGGGGGTGCGGGGAGGCCAGGGGGATATTACAGGCAGAGAGAAGAGCAAGCACCAAAGTCCTTAAGTGGGAGCATAAGTTTCTTTCCTTAAATCAAATAGTCAGAAAATTCACTCTGTTTCCATGTGGGGTGAAGGCAGGTACACAGAGAGAGCCCTGAGAGGCATTCATTGTAAGCCCTCTACTTAGAAATATGAGAATTGGGGGGGATGATTCCATCTTGCCCCAAATATTGGTGAGGATTTAATTTTTTTTTCAGTCTGAAAGGAAATAACTTGAGAGAATGACTATACATTTATATTTTACAGGTGTCACTATGGTTGCATTGAGAATAGACTGTTAGGGACAGAGCAATAACAGAGAGAGCAGACAAGAGAAGGCTGAAGGGTCTTGGACTAGGGTGCAAGTAATGAGGAAAACAGTGGTTGGATTTGGAATGTATTTCCAAGAAAGATCCAGTGAGATTTTCCTATAGATTGGGAGTGGGGAATGAAAGAAAGAAATCAAAGATGACGGCAGAGTTTTGGGCCTAAGGTTCTGGTTGAACGGAGATGAGGAAGCCTGGGTGAAAACAGACTGGGAAGGCAGTGGAAGCAAGAATTGGGTTTTGAATATGTTAAGGTTGAGATGGCTGTAGTACATCTAAATGCAGAAGTCATGTAGCAATTGGATATATAAATCTGGAGTTCAAGAAAGAGTTTGGGATCTAGGCTATAAACCTGGGGGACATCAGCCTATAGGTAAAATTTAAAGGTGTGGTACTGGGTAATATCAACTAAGAGTGAGTGTCTGAGGTCTGAGGACTGAGTTAGGGGTTACAAGCATTTGAAGGTCAGAAATATCATGAATTATATAATACCATTAACTTGATTATATACCATCACTAGTCAGTTAAAGAATTTAGTGGAGAAAAATTCCTGCTTATAATAAATAAAGTCTGTGATCTGGTATACTATTCTGGTATCTGAACTGACCCTAACTCCATGTCCCACCACTTTGACTCAAGCCTGACGATGTCCAATATCTCATTTAACGATTTTCCAGCATATTTTTCTAAAAGGGTTAATCAACTCCTGAACAAGTTTCCTGGAGTGCTCCCAAATTTATTACAACAGCAGTTTCTTGTCTCTCTCTCTACTTCAAGTGATTTTCACCAATATTTTCAGCTCCTACTTAATCAGTCCCAATCTCTTAGACTTTGTACTGTAATACTCGGGAATACAGCAACATCCATATCGATATAACTGACACTTCAACACATTTCTACAAATTTATTTTTTAGATTAGTTTTACAAATTTTCTGATTATTTTCATTTAGTCTAATTTTATTTCTTCCAGGTATGTCTCCTTCAAAAATGAGCTTAAACCTGAAAAGAATGTTATTGAAAAGTTAAATTTAAGACCACACTTTGTACCAACAAATATAAAAAATCAAGAAAGCAAGTCAATAGGTAATGCTTTGTGTAACATATTTACTTCTCCTTTGATTTATCAATGAGTATTTTTATTATATACTTTAATATTTATTAATGTGTGTCATAAAAGTTCTGGATGATTCAATGTCTCTGTTGAAAGCATTTGCTTGAAAGTATATGGGTTATAACTGTAGTGTGAAAGATTTTAGTGAGCTATAAAGAAGAATTTCCTAAGAGGAAAAGATTTTGAGTATCAGAATAGACAATTTATATAATTCACAAATTAAGAATATATTTTTATGTTTATATATTTTTCTAGAAAGAAAATCTCTGAGTTTCTTTTCAGTTCAACCCTAAGAGTTTTCTTGCTATCGTTTAAAAACCAAACAATCAAGCATAGACATGTTGCTAAATAGAAACTTACTTTACAGGAACTGTAAAATAAAGGTACTTACTTTTCTAGAGACTTAAGGAATCTGTGAGCTAGGAACCAACATTATAGATCCTTGGATAATTTGAGTGTTTTGTGTTGTCTTTATTTTTCTTTGGTATTATAAAAAAAAAAACCCATTCAGTGGCATCATTCTCATCAACCTCCTTGACTCCACATTGCCCCATGTTGCCTAATTCAGAAGAGATGTGGGGAAAGACCTCTGCTCCAGTGGGTCCAGAAGACTGAGCACTGAGCCAAAGAGGACTGTTTTGAGCCTTAAGATCTCATGAAGTTTGCCTTACGAGGTTTTAGATTTTACTTGGGGCCCCTTTCTTCTTTCCTATTTCTCCCTTTTGGGATGGGAATTCAGCCAAACACTTCACCACTTTATAAGAAGGATAGCCTTTTGTCCTTTGTCTGATAGCACGTTCTTCATTTTCAGAATGGCCTTTACCATCCATATTTCTACTAATATGTCTGCACATGATTATGTACTTTCTAAGAAGATAGAGGCTTTCTCTACAGCTCTCCTCTTTGTTTCTGAGTTCTCACCAGAATCGTTTTTAAAATACCTTCATGGCTACATTGGCTTTTTCTAGCATGCACATCAAAACTCTTTCAGTCTCTACCTAATTAATATCTAGTTCCAAAACCACTTTCATATTTTGTTCCAGCGGCACCCCACTTCTCGGTACCAATTTCTCTCTTAGTTCAGGCTGCCATAACAAACTAGGATAACCTGGATGACTTAAACAACAAATATTTATTTCTCACAGTTCTGGCAGCTGGAAGTCTGAGATCAGAGTACCAGGATGGTCAGGTCCTGGCGAAGGCCCTCTCTCTGGTTTTCAGACTGTTGCCTTCTTGCTGTGACCTCACATGGCAGAGAGAGATCATCTCTCTCATGTCTATTCTTATAAGGGCATTACTCCCATTGTGGGGGCTCCACCCTCATTACCTCATCAAGGCCTAATTACCCTCCAAAGGTCTGCCTCCAAATACAGTCACATTGAGGATTAGACCTTTAACATGAATTTTGGGAGGGACACAAATATTCAGCACATAGCAAGTACCCTATCTAAATTGTACCTCTCTCTATTGTTCCCCCTCACCAAAATTTGTTTATTTCAGTCACAGCCTGTATCTCAATTTATAATTAATTCACTCTTGTGTTTCTTTACTTGATTATTTTCTGTATTACTCACTAAAATGTATGCATCACTGAGCAGGAATCACAATCCGAGTCCAACACTAGTGTTGGGCATATGTGACCAACAAATAGTTATTGACTGAATGAATACCATATTCAGTTTGTTACATCTATTATCTCATTTACTCTTCACAGCATCCCTATTAAGATAAGGACTATTATTTCAAATTAATAGATGAGAAAACTAAGCTTCAGAGAAGTTAAATAACTTTCCTATAGCTACATAATTCACACACACAAAAAAGTAGGTTTTGTTCCCAAGCTATCTAAATCCAAAGATGGTATGCTTGATACCCTACATTATACCTACTTAAAGAAAACCAATTAAATAATAATCCAAATTAATAAAACTCAGATGGGGGTAATTCAGGTTGAGGGGAATATTTCTCTTTTCAAAGGAATTTATGAAAAGATTTCTTTGACTGTCAAGTATGATTGTTTTATTTAGAAATCCAATTTTTCCCAAGAAGATGTAGCTTTATTATATAACAGTAAGTAATCAAAAGTTTTATTCTGTTAGTAAAATTTCACCGTTAAAGCCAGTTATTCTAGCTTTATATATTTAGCTTTAAAAATGTAAGGGGCTGGCCAAGTGGCGTGGTGGTTAAGCGCTGGCTTAGGAAGCCAGTGGCCCCAGTTCGGGTCCCACATATGAGGGCCAGTGACACTGCCCTCAAAAAAAAAAAAATGTAAAAGCATTGCTATGTAAGGAAATAAAATTATCATACTACATTTCTACAAAGTTTACTACAAGTAGAGAATATAGTTTATTGAGTTAAATTAAAAGTAGTCTAATAGTATGGAAATATTATTTATGTTTGGATTTGTTTCTTTAGAACCAGTGGAAGAAAATCTAAAATCAAGATATAGTAGACGTTTTCTTTATCTTAAGGATACAGGTGAGGTAGGTTTAATTTGTATGACTGCAATTACTTAATAGAAATTCAAGTTAGCCCTAATAATTTTATACATGTTTCTACAAATGTCAAATTCAAATGGATTTTAGGATTAAAAGCATTAGAATTTTTTGTTTGTTTATATAAAGAACATTTATTATAAAGATGCATGCTTGGTTTGTAAGGAAAATTATTGTTTGTTTAAAAACTACAATATTAAAATAAAACATCAAGAAGAAACATACTTATCAATTGAGCAGTTTACAGGATCAATCAGGAAAAGACAAATATTTCAGAGTCGAAAGTACTTGTGTAATAATAACTTTGGATATCAATATCTATATAAGTATTTGTATCTATACATGTGCAAATTATACCACATTATGTAATGAGTTTTTTATTAAATTTATTAGGGTGACATTAGTTAGTAAAATTATGTAGGTTTCAAATGTACTATTCTATATTACTTCATCTATATAGTGCATTGTATGTTAACCACCCAGAGTCAATTCTCCTTCCATCACCATATAGTTGAATCACTTGAGCCTCTTTTCTCATGCCCTTATCCTCTGGTAACCACTAAACTGTTGTCTGTGACTATGAGTTTCTGTTTGTTTCTTTGTCTTTTTCATTTGTTTTATATCTCACATTTGAATGAAATCATATGATTCTTGCTGTTTTCTGACTTATTTCAGTTAGCATGATAATCTCAAGATCCATCCATGTTGTAACAAATAGCAGTATTTCATGCTTTCTTATGCTGAGTAATATTCCATTGTAAATATGTACCACATCTTCTTTATCCAATCATCAATCGAAGGACACTTCAGTTATTTCCATGTCTTGGTCACTGAATAATGCTGCAATGAACATAGGGGTACATATAGCTTTACAGATAAATGTTTTCAGATTTTTTGGGGTAGATACCCAGAAGAGGGATTGCTGTGTCATATGGTAATTCTACTCTCAATTTTTTGAGGAGCCTCCATACTGTTTTCCATAGTGGCTGTACCAATTTATATTTCCACCAGCAGTGTATGAAGGTTCCCTTTTCTCCATAGCCTCTCTAACAGTACTTACTACTTGTCTTGTTGATAATAACTATTCTAATAGATGTCAGGTGGTATATCATCATGGTTTTTATTTGCATTTCCCTAATAGCTAGAGAAGTTGAGCATCTTTTCATATATCTGTTGGCCATTTGTATGTCTTCTTGGGAGAAGTGTTTGTTCGATCCTCCACCCAATTTTCACTTGGATTGTTTGTTATTTTTGTTGATGAATTGTATGAGTTCTTTATATCTTTTGGATATTAGCCCTTTACCAGGTGTTGTTTGCAAATATCTTCTTCCATTCAGTTGGTTGCTTCTTTTGCCAATGGTTTTCTTTTGCTATGCAAAAGCTTTTTAGTTTAATACAGTTCCATTAATTTATTTTCATAAAAGCATAAGATTTTAGAGTGATTTTTACCTCTGGTATTATGGGAAATTTTATGTATGAAGAAAATAATATATTATTTGTTAGTCAGTATAATAGAAATTATTTATTGAATATGATAAGGACTAGCACTTATCATAAAATCTGATAAGACAGAGCATCATAAAAATCTATCATGCATAACTTAAATATTTTATTTTAATGTAAAATATGAAAATATATATCTATTTATTAACCTTTTGATATGTAGCCTAGACCATTTTGGGGCATGCTATAATTATTTAAATTGTATAATTGCAGTAACAACTACCATAGCAGGTTTAGGACCAACACTGTTGATTCTTGAGCAAAGGTTCATGGGTATACTGAAAAGTACTATAGCTGATTAGCCTTGAGCATTGAACATGACTTGGATATCATTCATTAGGTTTTTATCTAGGAGACTAGAGAGAGAAATTAATTCAGAGAATTAGCATAATAATGTCATTTAACAATCTCTTAGGTATTAATTTATTTATTACTAACCCTGATTATTGCCAATATGAGAATGAGACATTAAGAAATACACACTCTGGACCATAATTGATAACATGCAATAATTTTTGTTGCAAATTCCTGCCTTTTATAATTAAAAAAAATACCAACATGGTCTGCTTTCCAGAATGTTAGTTTTGTCCTCATCTACATGGTTTATTTGGGTTCATGTTTAATAAAAATCTCCAAAGAAATAAATATTGCGACATCACAATAAGTTTACTCATCATAATAAACTTACTAGCATCTTATAAAACATATAACATTTTAATTTAAAAAAATTAATTAAAATATGCATGTGATTCTAAAAATTAAAGAATAACAAAGACTAATAAGAACACTAATAATAATAAACACTAATAAAAACCTTCCATCCCATACTTCCTGTTTCTGTTTGTTTGTTTGTTTGTTTTTAAGTAACAGGGTAAAAAAATAACCTAATATTTACCAAGCCTGATGCTCTTCAGTACTTCCTGGAGATATGTTTTCACCTGGTATCATTTCCCTTCAGCCTGAAGAACTTCCTTAGGCATATTTTGTAACAGAGGTCTGCTAGCAACAAATTTTCTCAGTGTTCTTTTACTTGAGAATGTCTTAAGGATATTCTTGAAGGAAATTTTTGCCTGAAACAAAATTCTGGCCAATATTGTTTTTCTTTCAGTGTATTAATAATTTTCCAGTGTCTGCTGGCGTTCAAAGTTCTGACCTCCATAGTTTCTGATAGGAAGTCAGGGGTATTTTGAATTGTTCTGTATGTTACTTGTTTTCCTCTGGCTGCTTTCAAGATGTTCTCCTCATCTTTGGTTTTCAGTGGTGTGACTATGTGCCTAAGAATGGTTCTGTTCATATTTATCCTGCTTAAGTTTCACTAAACTTCTGGAATTTCTAAATTTATGTCTTTCCTGAAATAAGGAAATTTCTGACCACTACTTTTCTACCTTATTCTACCTCTCCTCTCCTTTGGGGACTCTTATTATACATATGGCAGACCTGTCATTACACAGGTTCCTGAATCCCTTTTATTTAAAAAATATTTTTCTCTTTTTTTTTTATATTGAATAACTTATATTGATTGATCGTAAAGTCCCCTGACACTTCACTCATCTCCATTGTGTTTTAAGTTGAACCAGTAAATGGTTTATTACAGATATTTTTAGTTCTAGAATTTCCATATTTTAAAATAGCTTCTATTTCTCTGATAATATTTTTCCCCTTTTTTTTTCATTCACTGGGAACATATTTCACTTTTTACATTGAGCATAGTTACAATAGCTGCCTTAAAATCTGTCAATTCCAATAGTTTGGTCATTTCAAGGCTGGTCTAGATTGATCGCCTTCTCTTTTGAGACTGTTTCATTTTCCTGGTTCTTTGTCAAGTTGAATTTTTGCTGGACCTTATGACTGTAATGTGGAGACTCTGGAATCTATTATATTCTACAAAGAGTATTGATGTTTTTGTTTTAGCAGTCAATTAATTTGGTTTGTCTCAAAATATAATCTCTGTCTGTTGAGCAGCAGCTCAAACTTCAGTTCTTTTATCCTTAGCTGGACTGCTTGCAGTTTCCCTTAACATTCATAGTTGATGGCTCAGTGAGAGACTTGGACAGGGTTTATACAAAGAAGATGGGGCTACCATCTTTGGCTTTCTTCCTTTTATTATTCTCTCCTCACTTTTCAGAAGCTTTGGTCACCCTGAACTTGATCCTGTAGTTCTTCTGACCAGAAAAAACATATTTTCTGTCAGCTTTAGATGCCCCATAGAGTGCCAACTTCATCTGGCCTTTGAACTAAAAGCCATAAAAATAGAAACTTCTCCCCATGCAAGTTAATTATTCCAAGTTTCAATGCTCTTTCCTTGTGATTTGGTTTTGCTCACTCTTCAGGACCTTTAGGTAACGTGTGTGTGTGTGTTTCTAGAGTATTTTATCTAGAATTTATAGATAGGTGGTAGGTCTGAGAGGTGGTAGGTCTGAAAGGGGCTTACTCAGCCATACTGAATCAGAATTACCTAGAGGTTTTACTTCTCCCATTATCTTTTCCTACTGCATTGCTCAGTGCTTCCTAAACATTTATGAATATTAGCGGTGATAGGTATCATTCTTGTCATGCCATAAACTAGTCTATTACTATTAACTATAAAGCTGGTAGTTGCTTTTACATAGATATAATTTTTAAAATTATGATAAGATGTTCAACATATTAAGAAAGTATTCTCTTTGTAGTTTATTACAATTCTTATCAATGATGGTTGTAGAATTTATCAAATGTATATATTTTAAATATTGCAGCTAGAAAAAAATTACATTGTTCTTCTTAACTTATTGGGTGATGAGTTATAGTAACATATCTATTAGTAACCTTTAATTTCTTGATAATTTCATTTGGTCATTGTGAATTGTTCTATTAGTATAGTGTTGAATAATAATTTATTTTCAATTTGTGAAAACTCTTGAAGTCATATGTGAGATTAGTTTGTAGGTTTCTTCTGGTGCATCATCTTTTCAGACTTTGGTGTCAAGACTATGCTATCTTATAAAAAAACTGAAAAATTGTTGTTTAATTTTTATTTAATTGATATTACATTGCATAAGAATTATTTGTTACATAAAAGTTTGAAAGAATTTATCCATAAATCTATTTTGGCCTGCTTACTCTTTTAAAGGTAGCTACTTGAAATTTCTTTACATTTCTTTTAAGAATTATGGGTATGATCAAATTTTCTACTTCTTCACAAGTCAATTTTAGTAATTTTTCTTTTTTTTTTTTATAAGATTTACCATTTTATTATTTATTTTTATTTTTATTATTTTAGCTGAGCCATCCTGTCACCTGTTGGCAGCTCAGCAGCAGTTCAGCTCGGGCTGGGCATCGAACTGCTGTTGCTCAGAGCTCAGCTCGCATTCTTGAGCGAGCTCTTAACCAACTGAGCCACTCGGCCGGCCCAGTAATTTTTCTTTATGTTAAAGTTTCTCTGTTTGATGTTCAACACATCCATAGTTTATTCCTCTCACAACTCTTCTTCTTACCTATTCAAAGTTATCTTTTATATAAATGATAAATGCCTCCCACTCTAAATATCCTGTTTTCTTGGCTGTCTCATGAATATTCTAGGTTTATGATGTTGGCCTCCTCTGAAATGCCCTAATTTTCAAATTCTAGCATTAAGTTCTTCCTCATTGATGAAATCTTTCCTATCTATTACAGCCCTCACCAATATCCCTCTTTTCTAAATTCATTTATTGATTCATTTGGTTCTTAGAAATATTACTGTATTATATTATTTACTAATGTTTCATGTATATTAATTATATCTATCCAATAAAAATGTGAGCTCTTTATGGCTTAGATTTTTGTCATATGCTTTGTTTTTATCTCATATTATCTGAAACTAAATATGTTCTGTGCCTAATGTGAAAAAAATTGTGGGTGCTAAGCAAATATTTGGTTTGTGGAGGGAGGATCATAAGTTATGCAGTTTATACTTGCATATGTATACTCGTCTGTATACTTTGGATATCTAGATATGTGTATTTAAATAAAAGTATATAAAACTAATCTGAAATCCTAACTTAGGAAATCTAGATAATGTTTTTCCAGTTTCTCCCCCTTTATTCAGGACTATTTGCTGTACGTACTCTGTGTATGAGAGAGTCAAGTTTCTGTTTAAATTGAGATATTTGTTTCTCAGTATTTGAACTTTGGACTTTCCCTGCAGTTAGAGAAATAAATTTTATATGGATAGGAAGGCTAAGTTTTAAAGATAAAGAAACTAAAAATTAATAAAAAGTGTAAGCATAAGCAAATTTTAAAATTTTTGTACATTTGTTTCTTCATCCATAGAGTGGTAATAACACCCATCTCATAGGTTTTTTGGTTTTTTTGAGAATTCAATAAACATTGTATTTGAAAGTATGTAAAGAACTAGACAACTGTTAGTTATCATAATTAGATATTCCAAATGGGAATCATGAAGTATAAATTATCAGTATACATGGAAAGAAATAATTTCTAAAACAGTTTTCCATTTTTTTCCTGATGTTTAGGTGGAAAATGCTAAGCCCTCACATGACCTATATTCGCAACATAGACAAGAATGTAGACAAACATTGGATTCTACAATCTCTTCTGTACCCAGCATTCAATCTAGTGCTTATAAGAAGGAAAAAGACTCCACTTTATTTACAGGTATACACATTGTGTGTTTATATTGAAATAACAAAAAATTACATGCATCTAACTTCAGGATACAATCATTAAGAAAACCTTTAACCTAGGAATATCAGAATTTGATCATATTACTATATTATTTCACTACTTAATAACCTCTGAAGACTCTAGTACAAAAATGATAAACTCTAGATTCCTTAGCATAGTATAGATCTTTCCAGGCTCCTATTCTGTCTCTTTAGCCATACTGATTCTAGTCCTAATGAAGAGTTTGTTCCAACTACTGTGTGATTTGATCTATTCTATTCTCTATGATCAGAACATATTTTTCCACCTGATAGATAGTTGGGGCACTTTTAGCTGCAGAAAATCTGATTACATGTGGCTTAAAGAATAAAGATACTACTTATAATCTCAAATGACAAGCAGTTCCAGGGTTGGTTAATTCAGGGCATTAATGATGCCACCAAATATCCACTTCCTCCATCTTTCCTCAACTTTCTTCAACTGTCTTACCAAGGAGCCTGTCCTCCTAGCTTTGCTGTAGAATATGGTGACTACTAGTTAAGATCACTTGTATGAGTAACAACATCCAGTGAAAAAAAGAAAAGCTCTTTGGTCTCTTTATAGGAATAAGGAAAATATTCCCCAAAGCCCTCCAGCATACTTTCCCTTTTGTCTCCTTGGCTAGAATAGCTTCATGCACCAATATCTAATCAATAAATCATTATCAGCTTAAGTCAGTTTTTCCGATTTTTAACACGACCCACAGTAACAAATACTTTTTATATCACAACTATTGGGTCATCAGGAAAGTCATGACGCATTTTTGCATTGAAAAACATAGAAAACTACATCATGACTTTCCCGAAGACCCAATAATATATATGATATATATGAGAAGCAGAAGATTCACATTCATGGAGTCTTAATTTTTGTCTTTGTTAGCTGAACTTGATTACAGTATTTTAGTGTTTTGTACAGTTATTACTAAGGGTTCATGTGATACATTCTATTCTATTTCATTTTTTAAAATGCTGATCAGGAGATGCTAAATAGATTTAGTGTCCAAATTGATGGGTTGTAGCTCACATTTTGAAAAGCATGGGCTTAGATCATTCAAGATTCACTCCCTTGAATTAGGAAAGAGTCCACCCTCCCTTGAAGGACCTATTTGTTTGGAGGAGTTCTGAGATGCATAAGATCAGAGTTCTGTTAGCAAAGAAGGGGGAAGGACTGTTAAATAGACAACCCTCTGTTAACCACATGATTCTTTAAGATTCTACTTAAGTGTCACATCTTCTCCAAAGGATTCCCTCATAGCGTGACAGGCTGTTCTGCACTCTCAGCAAAGCAAATTTCCTATTATAAAATTTCTTGAGTCTCTTTACAAAAGAGGCATTATATTGGGTTGTCAGAAAAGTCATGACTCATTTTTGCATAGAAAATGTAGAAAAAATACATCATGACTTTTCCGACAACCCAATAATTCTTTTATCAAAGTCCCAAATTAAGACTTCTGGGAAAGTTGGCAACATAAATACAAGTTTATCTTGGCCAAAAGGAATGTTAAAAAAGGAAAGAAGAAAAATGTATTAAATTAAAACTAGAACATTTTATCCCAAACTCAAAGCATATCTGCTATATATTACAATATGAAGTAATTTCAAAGAAAATTCCAGAAGGTAATGCACACTTCCATTTCCTCAGAGAAAGGAAGAATATTCAAAGAGCCAGTATAAGACATTTTGAAAACACTCCTATTAACCCCCTAACACACACACACACACACACACACACACACACACACACACACACTCACAGAAAAGGGGTTTGTTATCAAAGATGGGAAATTCTACCCTTGGGATCCCTTTCCTCATTGTAAGTTAATCACATTCCAAGTGAGTGTTAGCAGTGTTTTGAGAGAAAGGTAATGACCATATCTAGTCATTTCCTTCCCTGGCTTCCTACTATTGCTTCAGAGAGAAAACCTGCTAATTTGGAGCAAGGTCTTGAAAATAGGGTTGACAACAGAAGAGATACAATTTCCTAGGAACCATCTTTGCAAGTGCAAATAATAGCCACAAAGATAACTATGTAAAGAAAAAAACATGTGATGCCATCAAACAGCCCAAGAGCCACGAAGCCTTTCTTTGACTAAATTCCTCCCTAAACTGAATTGCTTACCCCAAGTGAGAAGTAAAAAACTGGAACCCAAGTGACACTTCACATATAAATGAACAGAGTACCTAGCACCACCATATTAGAGCCATGAAGAGGTTTCACAAAACATATAGTGCACAGAAACAATATGTGTGTCTGGGAACACTTTTAAGAAAGTAGAGAAATGCTGGAATGGGTACAAAACATATCTGGAAGTTCAACCTTGGACACTTTCTTCATACCAGTTGGCCAGATCCACTTGACATTTGCTAGCTAACTTCCCTCCATACCAGCAGTGTCTACCCATCTGAGACTTCCCACTGGCTAATAATGACTTTACATATTGGATGTGAAAATTTGGGAATGCCTTTCTTCTGCAAAAATCTCCAGGACTAGTTTTATGTTTGATTTGTGTTAGCCAAACATTAGATTCTTGATCTGTCTTTTCCAGTTCTGTCTTGCTCTCTGAAGTTTTGATTGAATAGCGACGACAGATCAGGCACTATACCAAGTGCTTTCTATATGTTATTTTATGTTGTAAAATGTTTTACACGAGATATTTTCTAAATGCCATAAAACATGTGCCTTTTATGAAAATATTTTATAATTTCAGCTCAAACTGCAAAAACAGTTAAGGAATCATTTGAGTTGGCTGGTCACTTAGAAGATTATGTAAATAAAAGGTAATTTATTTTAACATTTTATTCTGTTCAATGATGTTTCTAATAGGAAGATTTCTGCCTTTTTTTCTTTTTTTTTTTTGTCTAGTAGAATGAATTTATTCATTCAGAATGAATATTATTACTATTTAGGCCCATACTGCAGTCCAGTGACTGGTCCTAGACTGCTTAGCTAGTCAGCATTGCATTCAGACTTTGGGCACATGTTCTATCTGCTGCAAGTTTATAGTCAAATGGAGAGAAAGACATAGAGAAATGAATGGAGAGAATGCAATTGTGTTTTTGTAGTAGAGACACAAATTTAATTATACTAAACCATGGATGTGAGAAATGTAGCTTTTTATTTTTATGTAAAGTTTTGATCTTTCTTATGAGGTCCTCAAACTCTGTGTAATGATAAAAAACAAAACCCTATTACTCCAGTGTGTTTTAAACTTTGGAGCAATAATATATAGTCTCGTTAGGTTTATCTGAGTCTTTATGTTTCTTTCTGAGATGGTATTTGAGTAGATGAGTGAGAGGCTCACTGGACTTTGGGACATTAAGAAAAAGGTACTTGACCAGTGTCTCTCTCCTGGAGTTCTGTGGCTGCTGACATCTGTGCTTCATGAACGTCTATTGTGTATGAATTTGGATAGGGTCCACTCTCAACTCTCATTAGTATGGCAGAGCTCTCTGAGTCTCTGTCATGCCCTTCATCTGCTCTTAGACTGTCCAAAACTGTACCAAGCCCTTGCCATGGGTTATCTCACCCTTGCGATGGGAACCCCAGGGCAAGCCTAAACTCAGTGTCCATGGCTCATGTGAACCAAAGGAAGTGTGGAATGAAAACTATATTCTTTCTCTGTCTACACATGATTCCATCCTGATAACAAAACTGGAGCCACCCTTGTTGGCAAGAAGCTGCTTTGCAAAGCACTTTTCTCTCAGAACTTCAACAAAGGATGTGGAAATACCTCTCTACTTTTGGTGTTCTCCTTAATCTACATAATACACCTTCTCCCCATACACAAATCGAAGAGGCACATACATTAATGTCTTGTTTCCACCACCACTTTTACCATTTTTTCCCACAACCCAGGCGGGAAAAGATGGTCTTGTTGGGTTGTCAGTCTATGGCAGAGGGCTGTGAGGGGAGATGTTGGCAGCATCTTTGAGGAATGGGGGAGGAAGGCAAGAACTGACAAACTGAAATCAGTCCTTTAGACACTTACGCTGAAGTTATGTTCACTTGCAGAAGAACTTCTCCACAGATGAATGATTTTAATACAAAAGAAAATAAATCTGTCAGAAATGATGAATTAAGTGAGTATTGTTCAGGAGAAAAGAAAAGCTTGCTCTCCTTATGCTTTGAGGATGAATTGAGAAGGCCAAATGCCAAGATAATCAACATTAGTCCAGAAAAGACAGTAACTTCTCACACAGTAAGAATATCTACTAATAATGTTCAGTAAATATGTGTATTAGTACTACTTGTGGAAATATCATATTCTAGTGACCTGAATGTTTGTTAAATCCTTCTCTCAGTTTGATATTCTGATGTGACAACAACACTTAAACTCTTAATGCTCTTTTTAGAACTGCTACCTCAAACTTGGGGATTCCTTTTCACGAGCTGAAAATTTTGTATTTTTTTCCCATGAAAAAGGCTTTATCAAATTTTCTTGATTATGAAAGAAAAATAAAATAAAAAGGATATTTTTTAAGTGATTTGATCATGTATCACTTTTCTATCAATTTACTTTAGCTGTTTCAACCAGAAAATACATTTATTAAAGGCTATTTTTGTAGCTCACAGAGTCTCTAGGAAGGCTGGAAAGACAATTTGGTTTGAAAACTATCTAATCAGGAGTCACCCAATTACAGCCTCAGACTGCTCTACTGGGGCCCACGCTATTGTTACCCATAACAGTTCACAATTCTGATTCTGGTCAGGGGACACTATTTCTAAGAACTTTCCCACTGATATATCTACCAAAATCCTCATGAGAATGTTTTAACAATGTCTACTTTTTCACAGTGCTTGCTTTTTCTGAATTAAAGACTATCCTTAGGAATATTTTATTGACAGGGCCTAGGTCACATGCCTAGGTCCCTAACCTCAGGGGAGCCTGATACAGCTTGTTTCTGCTTCTACCTAGGGTACATAGACTTGTATGATAGAAAATCCCCTAAGGTGTTGGATAGATAAAAATATGACAAATCTCCACTACTGTGGTTAAGCAGGTAACACTGGCACCACCAATGGATTGTAAAACTAGATCTTTTGTCACTTTTTTGGTAATCATAGGCAGTAATTAATATGCCTTTCAAATGAAGTACACTAATATACAATTAGGTGGATCCTAGTTTCTTATTTCATTAATTATATTTCTAAAGGAAAAGTAGCAATCATTGAGTTAAAGTTTGCAAACTAAATACTGGTAATATTCATATTTACCAGTTTCTTTGGAGTTAATCTTTTAGAATTAGAATAGAAATTTGGGGAAGAGTTTAGTGAGTAGCTCATACATACATAGTTTGCTACTACTGTGATAAAATCCCCTATTTATAAGTCAATCTACTACTTTGGCTATGTTATTCTGCAGATACATGTTGAGTACTTTTTATGTGCTAAGTGTTGGGATACAGTAACAAATATAATTGTTGTAAAGATAATTTTAGATTTTCTGAGTTATTTATTATGATATCTAGACTTTGTAATTTGGGCTTGTAGTCAGTTACGTCTCTTATGATCTTTGACTCAAACCATTTTTTGGTATGTTTCTTATTTCTGGACATAGAAACCTAAGAAATTCCAGATGATGTTGTATTCTACCAACCATACTATTTCCCAAAGACAACATCTCAAACATTTAAAAATGTATTTATTTATTCATAGCCCACTTTATTTCAAAAAGGTTTTTAGGAGGCCAAAAGTTCAGATTTACCCTTAATATCTTCATAGAATATTAAAAAGAGAAGGAAGTGTGTCACATACAAGTACATGTTTTTTGTGTGTTTTGAATACTGCTATTGTTCATATTAAAAACTTTTATATAGTCATTTTTAGAATATTTTACCATTTTATTTTCATGTTTAAAATATAAATGTAGCCTTCTGGCCTCAATGGACTGATGACTGAGTATTCTTTTCTTTACTCCACAGGAACAAAATGACACAAATCCCATAATTTTCCATGAGACTGGATATGTACAAATGTTACTTTTGACAAAAAATAGGCTTCTTTCCCATCCTGTGGAAAATAGAAATACTTCCCCATATAAAAGAGTAAATTTTGTTTTAGAAAGAAATCATGAAATCCTCAAATCTTTAATTAATAATCAATTTATTACTGCTTCCAAACCCAAAATAACTATGCCTGCAACATGGAGGAAAGATATACAAGCAATGTCTCTTGAAGTGGGCCATAGAGTTGTAGAGAATAAACTAAAGAAGAAAACTAGTATGAAGACATTTGAAAACGTATCTTGTAATAAACCCTGTAATTTCTCAGAGACTTTTTCCAGCCTAACCAAAAAATGTGTAGGTTTCCTTGATAAAACTGTTATTCAAGAAATGAGTACTAAAAATGGTAAATTTGAAAGCATGTTATCTACAGTAAAACCAATGAGCAAATCCAGTGCATCACCTGTCAAATATTGCTCAAAGCCTTTTAAAAATGTACTCAAATTCTATAAATTAGATACTGTAACACCACTGGATGATTTGTTAAACTTGTCAAGTGGAAATTAAAAGCCTCATGAAATATTGTTTATACAGAAATATTTGGCTATCAAGAAGCAAATAACAAAATTCCAAGAGCATAGAAGAAATTCTTATCTAAATAGTTATATTCTAATGGATGGTATAAGAAAGCAAACATAGAAATTGGACTTACAAATCAACAGTAGTCTGTTTAAGAAAAACCAACATTTTTATTAAATAAGAGGACAAAATTAGGAAATAATCATGAAGAGGAACTAGTT
Source organism: Aselliscus stoliczkanus (assembly GCA_033961575.1). Lineage (NCBI taxonomy): Eukaryota > Metazoa > Chordata > Mammalia > Chiroptera > Hipposideridae > Aselliscus > Aselliscus stoliczkanus. Next base: position 131,646,995 of record CM066730.1, read on the forward strand.
AATTTCTGTTATCATAGTTAGATTCCTCAAATCACCAGCATTCTGACAGTGAAGTCTGATGTGGACCAAGAATGCCATAGACTGACTCTGGAAATTCACTATTGGAAACCAAATAATGTTAATAACTTTGCTCTATAATTGAATATAAAATTAGACAAATGTACCATTAACTTGATGCATGTGGAATTAATCATATCATTATTTTGGATAATCATTAGAAAATAGTATTACTTTAGTAATTCATGTAATTAAAAAGGCTTTGTAAAATTTCAAATAGCTTTTGTTAGTAAATATTAGAACTTCATTCCTATATAATGCCTTTTCCAAGTATAACATTTTAAAAGTATAGCTTTTATCTCAATTGTTAAATAATTTAAAAGAATAACATCCTTCATAAGCTAAATAATTTTGGTAACAAATCCTATAAAGTAGTGAATATTTTAATTATATTATTACATTGCTATTTTACTGTTTATATGAGTGAACTTGGGTAAATAATGTAAACTATCTGAGCCTCAGTGTACTGTATCCCCTTCTTAAGATGGGGACAACAATACTTTATTACAGTATTATTTTTTTCAGGATTTAAAAAATGTGGCGTACCTTGAGTATGATAAGCATTCGTTAAAGATTCCTTTCCTATTCCCACCCTTTCCACCGCTCTTAATGTAAGTATAACTTTTTAAAAGATGTTTCCCAAAGTTTCTTACTTCAGTCTTTTCTAAATTAAATGATAAATCTAACTACAGTATTTAGACTGTAGCCTAAAAGTAGTCTCAAATTGGAACTGGAGATTTTTGTATTATTTACTTTTGGAAGTTTCTGCTGGAGCTTGTGCCTTCAGGAAGGCACTCAAACAACTTAACAACTCCATTTGGCTGAGGATTCTCCATTCACACAGCTGGACAGCTGGGAGCAGTGGATTCTGGGAAGATGGTAACCTAAAGTCAGCACCTTTCTCTTTTACTCTCAGCTTAAATGTATCAGCTCCTAAACCAAAACAGCTACTGGGATCTTCAAGCAGTGGGGTGTAAGGCTAGATGTGGCTTCTATTCTGATGCTGAAATCTGCGTGTGGCCCTGGAGTCAAGTCTCTGAATCACAAGGCTCTGGTAAAAATTGCGCTGTGTCTTGGGACTAACTAGCCAGTTGGGATCTGTGGGATTATCCTATGGAAAGAAAGGTTGTCTTTGGCCCATTATAAATATTCCTGGTCTCATTGGGCCCCAGGAGGCCAAAAAGGAATCGTTAAACTGGTAAGAAAACTAGAAGTTAGAGATCCATGAATTTTCTTTCAGTTGCCTCACCAGGGGACTGCAGTCTACTTGCTTCTATAGCCCAGTCCACACTGGACAAGACTTTACCCAACCATTTACACAACTGTGGTCACTAGATACTGCAATTAACATACCTGAGCTTCCCTGAGCCAGCTAAAGAAAATAGCAACCCATCTAAAGGGGCCCAGCAGGAGACAGTGGCCAGCACCCAACAAAGGACACCATACAAACCACAACGATATCTTTGTTATGCTTTGTATGTTATGAACAAAGTGGCTAATTATATAAAGCAGACTATTGGATATCCCAGGAGTATATAGTAAAAATAAGTTATAGTGAAGGACCTTAATTCATATCTTTCAGAGTTAAACAGGTAAAACAAAACAAAAGCATGGCTACAGAGTAATTATATAATGCAATTAGTAAAGTTGCTATGATGGATATAAACCCTTGTTTCTCTGAAACAGAGAAAATAAATTGTATGGTTTGTCTATAGAAAATAGTTTATGTTCTAAGCTACAAAGAAGCACCTAACCTTTTAAAAAAATAAATGTAGAGACTATTCAAAATAATCCAATAAAATTAGGAATAAAAATTAAACAAAATCCAAATATATTCACTGTTTGAAAATGAAAGGATGAGAAAAACATCAAAACTTAAATTACAAAGTAGAAAATAATGAAAAGGAAACCGCTCAATTCCAAAACTTAATGGCACAACAGCAACCTAGTTCAAAAGAAAATTTATACTTTTCAGTTTTCTCTCCCCATATGCCCCCTCTCCTACCCTTTCCTCTCTCTACTTTTCACCACCGCCTTTTCCTTAGTGAAAAGGATCGAAAGTTTTCCTTTTGAAAAAAGAGAGAAAATATAAAATAAATAAAAAGAGTTATGAATAGGAAATTAATACAGATAAACACTAAAAATACTTAAGAACAAATAAAAATATAGTGTAAAAGAATAAATATAAGCAAAAATTGTTTCGTGTATTTGTTTTTAAAATACACTAAAATGGATAAATCTCTCTCAAGCCTGGTTTAAGGAAAAGGAGCAAAAATGAGTATAAGATTAGGAATAAGAAAAGAACCATAGATACAGGAGAGAGTGAAAGAATCATAAGAAATATTACATGCAAATTTATGCCAACAAATTTGAAAATCTAGAGAAAAGTAGGTGATTTCCTATCAAAAAGGAAATGATCAAAATTGACCCCTAGGAATGGATATTTGGTCCTCTTTTTTTTTTTTTTTTCTTTTTAGAGGGCAATGTCACTGGCCCTCATATATGGGAACCGAACAGGGGCTGCTGGTATCCCAAGCTAGCTCTTAACCACCATGCCACTCAGCCGGCCCAGGAATGGATATTTGGAATAGACCAATTTCCTAGAAGACAGTAACATGTCTAGATGTTCACAAGTAATTATTCTTACTTTGTTATTGAAGCCAGTGTGGTAGACAGAATTTCAAAGATGGCTTCCCAGGATTCCCACCCCTTGTTATTCAATCAAACACTAATCTAGATACTACTGTGAAAGGACTTTGCAGATGGATTTAAATTTACTAACCATCTGACCTGAAAATATGCAAATTACTCTGAGTTATTGGTAGGCTCAATGTAATCACATGATCCCCTAGAAGCAGAAGAATGCAGATGCAGCAGAAAAGAAATTAAGAAAGATGGAATAGAAGTGGAGGTTGGAGACTTTATTTCATAAGGGCAAAATTTTTGAACACTTGTTTCCAGTTTGTTCACAATTACTCATTTTCTCCCTGCCTTTGCTCTGCTTCTGCAGACCTGGAGTGTATTTCTTTACTCCATTGGCTGGGACTTGGTCATTTGACTTACTTTAACCAATAGAATATGAGCACACTTATCTTGCATGATTTGCCTTTGCTCCTCTTGCTCCTGTCCTCCACCATAATGATAGCATTTCTAGGCGGTGGCCAGTCCTTGAGGTTGGGTGCCAGTATAAGCCAAGGCCAGCTGAGTCCTGCAAAGCCCACAAGAGCCTCAGCCAATTCATCGCCCTCATGTAACATGATCAAAAAATAATTTTTTGATGTTGTAAGTCATTAAGACTATGGAATTTTTTCTACAAGGACAAACTAAAACAATTTTAGGGGGACTCTGACCTTTGATTTTCATTTCTCACAAGGAATTTTATAGTGGGAGGAGTTTTTTATTCAAAATTGGGCATCTCTATGTTGTTAGCATTTTATTATTGGAGTATGTTAATCTCATAACAGAAACTCTAATGAAGCATACTGGGCAATGGGCTGGCCATAATTTGAGATGGGAAATAAAATAGCAAATGAAATTTTTATCTTCACACACCATAGTCTTGGAGTTAATTTAATTATTATAATGATTAACATATATTTTAGAGCCTTCTGGATACAAAATTAACCCTATTGCCCAACATGCCTGGTAGAATCCCAAAAGGCACAGTGTTGGGGCAATCTCATAAAGGTAGGAGCAGAGCTTCCCTGGTGGCTGCTAATCCCCTCTCCAGAGGGTGCTAGACACACCCATGATTGACCATAAACATAATGATTACATTCAAAAGGTAAGGGGAAGTTAGGAAAGAGTTAGGGAAGAACACTTATTTCCCCACTCCTCTTGTTTCCCTGTGGCAAGAGGGACTTCTCTGTGGTAACACTCATGGTCTCCTGTCCCACCCATTACTAACATTTTGCCACTGAGGTGGCGTGAGAAACTTCATTATGGATGGTAACAATTAGCCCAAGTTTCCTGACTGGGTAAAACTAACCTATTAAAATTACTGTAAGCCTAGGGAATTGATTTTTTTTCTTCACTCTTTGGTTCAAGTCACAGAGAGCAGCGATAAATGCATTAAATATGTGTGTCCTGCAGATTCAAACATTCCATTGGGTGGGCAGTGCCATACTTGGAGAGAGGGAGGCAGAACACAGTCCTAACCAAGTCCATTTAGCTCTCAAACCGAAGACATGCTCTGCAAACAGCTTGAGCTGTGTTATGATTGCCATCAACCCACCTGAGGCATCTATCTGTCAACTGCTTCCACAGTTCAGTGGGGAAGACAAGCATTATTTTTTGGCTCCCTCAAACTCCAACATACATTTTCCAATGTACTCTCCCAAAATGCCTGTTGTCAAAGATATTGATTCCATCACATAACATTGAGTGTGGATGTGAATGGGGTGGCAGAGAGAGAACTGTTTGCCAGTCATCGGCCTTCCCTTGCTTCCTGGATAACACTTTCCTGGATCCCAGGGTCTAATACCTCACCCATTTCTGTGCCCACCCCAGCTCCTAAAACACCAGCCTGGGCTGAATATAGGATCCTACTTATTCCAGAATATCTTTTGGGAGGAATAAACATCATTACATCTGAGATGACATTTCACCATCTTGACCATACTATAAGCAACACAGCTGGAAGCTTTTCTTCATGTTGCATGGAGTAATAGAGCCTTCACATACCTGACTTAAATCTGTACCTGAGTACAAGATGTGTATGCACTTATCAGGAGCCCACAGTCAGGTACTCACATTTTAAAAGAACAGACCTAAAGTTCTGCTAATTTAGACACATTTGATCTCTTCCTTAACTCCACCACTCTCTGTTACTAACCTAGATGTCGCTTCCAGGTGCCACCAACAAATCTCAGTATTGGGTAGCAAGGCAATAAATTTCTCCTTTTTTCACTTCCTCTTCTCTTTCCTTATCCCCATCACACACACACACACACACACACACACACACACACACACACACACACACTAGCAGTATAGATTTTGGTAGGACTAGGCAGCCTCCATAATTAGAAAATCATAGTCACATAATTTTACATTTTCCCAGAGCAGAAAACTCCTTCATGGCTTTGGTGTCCGCTGTCCATCCAGCCTTGGCTTGAACACCTCTGGTAGGGAAAGAAGTCACTATTCTTGAAACAGCCTATGCCATTTTCAGTTTTGCTAATTGTGTATCTATCAGCCAGGGACCTGACAGGACCCAGATAGTCAAAATTATCCACAATCAAAATGGATAATTGAGGGGCCAGCTGACTGGCACGTTGGATAAGAACTGGCTTGGGATGCCAGCTCTGAGCAGCAGGGCCCCGGTTCAGATTCCCCCATATGAAGGCCAGTGACACTGTCCTCTACAGCTAAGATAGTGAACAACATGGGCTGCCATGAGTCACCGGTGACAGCGTTGGCTATAGCCTCTGCCGCAGTGGGCTGCCATAAGCTACAATGAGTGGTTGGCAGTCAGCATGAGCAGCTGGCAGCCTGCGTGAGCTGCCAAGAGCTGTAGTGAGCAGCCATCCAGAGGCCGGCAACCAATCTGCCTCACCCAGGAAGAGCGCAATCATGCCAGTGAAGCAACGTCCTCCACAACTAGACTAAAGAACAAAAGGATAGCAACTTGTCTGCTCCCCTTCCCTGATTCCCAACGCTGTTCCCCTCCCCCAATTCCCCAATAAAATCTTTAAAAAAAGAAAAGGATAATTGAGGAGAATTTAATAAGGGGCTACCAAGTATCAGCTCAGTGTAAGGAAATGACAAGGAATAATGTATTGCCTCAGAGCTAGTAACCATCGGAGGACTACAGGGCTGAAGGGAAGGAGGGGTTAGAGGACCAGTGATTGAGAGAGGATGTGATGCCCATGGTAACACCCTAGGGAGGAAGCTGGAGTAATAACAAATACTCTGAAACTTCACTTCCTTTTGTCCTTTTGTGCCTATAATGCCTCCCATTGGCTAAAATCAACCAAAAGTCCAGGGTTAAGACAGAGCTGGGACTATAGTGAGGCAAGAGGTGCCTAGGACACAATATATGAGTATAAGGAGGCACTTACGGTCACAGCCTTGCAATACGGGGTGAGAGTGAGTGCCTCCTTAAATGTCATTGTGCTTCTCTTGCCTCACTCTAGTCCCAATCCTGGGTTAAGAGAGTGCATTGATGTAACCCATAGAAACCAAATCCCAGGGCACAGAGCTGGGTTGGTGAGTACATTTGAGAATCAATTGGAAGATATTCAGCATGTCCTATCAGAAAGTTCTTTATTATAGTAATTTAAAAATCTATGGCTTGCATTGAGCCCACCTGATCTACTGCGCTTGATCCAAGAGCATTACTTCATTAAATTAGATTTCTTCTCAGAATAAGTTTGAAAAAGTTAAAAAGCACGATTCTCATAGAAATATAAAATGAACACGTCAAATTTTTTATTCAATCCATTAATTAAAGAATAAGATGTTTAAAAAGTTCAAAAGAAAATATGAAGACAGATTTATATAAGTCAAGTCAGCCAAAAGAGTGTTAAGTGAATATGCTAATCAATGCAAAGATGGTTAATATCCTATATAGGGCAATAAATTTAAAACTATAGGGTTTTCTTTTCTACCAAAGGGAAATATATCTCTACAGATAAAATTTATTTGCATTTGCATTACAATTGGTTTTCTACAAGTTAACCTCTTCTAAGTAGAAAGCCATCAAAAGTGCACACACTTATAGAATTAATGAATGCATCTGTCTATTCCCAGCATTCCACTGAAAGGACATCAGGTAATCAATCACCCTTCTTCTTTCTATCATTAGATAATTTTTAAAAACGTTTCTCTTCTGCCTGGAAGCCATTCAGATATTTCAAGACATCAGCGGCGTCTCATTTTTTTCTAGGAGTCAGGTGCCCAGGATTACACACAGGTGTGGTATGAGCAGAAAGATATTTTATTTCAGTTCCCAGAGAATCAAAACCAGTCATTATTAAAGCTGAGGGGATATTATTGAATATAAATCCTATTTACTGCCTATTTCACTCCAAAGAAAACCTTCATTATTTTTGTTCTCTGCCCAGAAAAGTGATAGGAGACTACATTGATAGCTATAGCAGTGGGATGACAAAGAGAAAGAGACAAAGAGCAGATCAGACAAGTAGGTTGTCACAATGTAGTTTCCGAAGTGGCATTTAGTTTGTCAACACACCTAATTTATTTTAGTCAGTAGTTAATTTGATCCAAATGAAACTATAGACTTTTGTGTGAACCAGAAACTATTGTAATTATGGACTCTGTTTCAGATATGAACTATAGGTGCCGAGTGGTAATAATTGGTAATTAATGCCTCTAAAGACAATTCTATTTCATTCCTTTGTCTTTTTTTCTCCCCAGCATCCTCACTCTTTTACTCTTTTCTTTCATTGATTTGCTCAGGACCTCAGAGTTAAAAAGGATCTTGAAAATCTAGGCCAGAGCTGTCAAGTAAAATGTTCTATAATGATGGAAATGTTCTATAATGATGGAAATGTTGAACATTTGTTCAATACAGTAACTGCTAGCCACATGTGGCCATTAAGCACTTAAAAATATTTCTAGGGCAGGGCTTCTCAAACTCAGCACTACTGACATTTTGGACTGGCCATTCCTTATTGTTGTCAATATTGTTGAGAAAATTCTTCCACCATGCATGCTGAGTAGGTCCATGCCATCATTCTCATTCTCTCAGCTCTCAGGAATCTTATTTGATTCCTGTTGATTTCCTTTTGCATATTCCATGGTGGCTGTTCCAAACTCTACCACTCTGCTTAAACTCATGACTTTACCCTGCCCACCAGTTCCAAGAATGGAAGGAAAGCAAAACCAGTTGTAGATGTAACATAAGAATACTTCCTCGTGTAATCCTGGAATTTATTTAAAGTTTCCAGTTCCCAGGTGGGTAGCAATACTAATCCTCTCTGAATTTCTCCATGCTGTGAGAAATTCAAAGTGGGGTACTTGTCTCCTTGGATCTAATAGAGGGAGCTCAGTATAATTACAAGGGCATTAGATGGAGATACAAGAGGCCAGGGTTTTACAACCAGTTTTATTGATAACTCATAGGATTCATTGGGCATGACATTCAACCTGTTCAGCCTCAAATTCCCCACCTGCATATCACAGAAAATTTTTAATGATTTTTTTTCTCAAGATTTTAGATAAGCTTTCCAGGTCTAGACCTTTAAGGCTCTACCTCTTCTTTACTGTTGAACTTTTGGTCAAAAAATGTTTATTGAGTACTATGTGCCATCACTGTGCTAGTTGGTGATAATGTAAGAGTGGCTAGAACAGACTTAGCTTATGTTCTAGCTTATGTAATTTGATGGAGAAGCTGACTACCTGTCCAATGCTCCACGTTTGGAAAACTCAGCTGTAGAGAGAACAATCTATCTAAGCAATCAGGTTGTATTGCTCTGTTCTTAGGTTAACCCATAGGGTACCAGGAGGGTGAGACTAGGCCTCCTCCCAGTTCATGATTTCTCTCCTGTAGCTATGTCGACTACTTAGTAGAAGCAGGGATTATGTGAAAAAGATTTAATAATGAGCACAGTACAGGCTTTGGCCAATTAAATTTATAACAGAAGCAGGATGTCATTCCTAGACTTACTCATTTGGTTGCTCATTTGCGGGGAGGTCTAGGGGATTCTGGAGGAGGGGAGAGGGTGACCATGGCAGTAGATCAAGTCTTAGAGGACCAGGGGATGGTACTGTTTACCAGAATTTATAGAAATATTTCTATATACTAATTACAGAGTGGCCATAATTGTGTGTCACTACTATCAACCCTAAGTAGAATTGATGAGGCCATATGGACACACAGCTATGTTAATTTATCAACAATACTGGCCTTTCCAGGGTCATTAGGAGAAGCTTGTGGTACCGCAACATTTCTTAGAGATGCCTGCTTGGATGTATATATGTATGTAAACCCTCCATCTTAACTTTAATTTCCTCTTTTAATTCTACCTAGGTTTCCATCAAGGACCTCCCTCTCCTGGGCCACCCCATAGTTCTGTCTACCTCTGAGTCCAAATAGGCCTATCACCTCCTTGTATTGACATGTTATCTTAATATATGGAATGGTTTAGGATTCTAGACTACCTCATTTGGCCCAATGCATTGTCTTTCTTTGGAAATAACTAAAAAAAGTTATTTTTTGCCAAATGTAGAGAAGACATATTTTGCTTGTGTAATCCAAAGCATGTAAAGAGAAACTCCACTTCTCTCTCTCTCTCTCTCTCTCTCTCTCTCTCTCCTGCTCTCTTGCTCTCTCTCTCTCCCTCTCCATTCCTTCCTATCTTTTAACATATGTATATTGTAGGCCTACTTTATATAAGGCACTGTTCTAGGTACCGAAAGTATAACTGTGAACAACAACAAACAGTCCTCCACTCTTATGGACATGGACCGTGAAGCTAATGAAACTTAAGCTTCATGCCCCTCACTTGTGTGTGAACTTCTTCTAAGGCCCTTAGAAAATGTTCACCTGGTTTATATATATTATACATGTTATAAAATTTGCAGATATAGATATTTTAGCTGCAATTGACTAAAAATACTGTCTTCCTCCACTCCAATTTTTCCACCATCATGCCTCCCCCTCATATCAGATGAACTTTGAATGGCAGAAAGTATTTTGAAACTCCTAAGAATTAAGTTAGGAATATATCTGGTCTGGGTTTAGTAGGATGTATATATAGATGGTATGCAGTCACTTCTGTATAAAGTCATTTAATTGTTTTAATGTAGAAATTGTTTCGAGGAATACTCCCATTGTCTATTTTACCATGTGACAAAAAGTTACAGGTCCAGAGGACATAATATGAAATATGTGGCCTCCAGAGGCTAGTTTCAAAAGTTGTGGCTAGATGAAGAGAAACAAGATCTGATACATAAGGCCGAAGCTATATATGAAACCTTCCTCCAATCATCAAGTACAATTATTAACAGAGAATTTGGGTCTCATGAATACTTAATCAAAACAGGACGTCTCTTTTATTGGCAAATACTCAGTAATGTAGTGTATAGTGTTGTAAATCACTACACTTTTGTTTTCTGTTTTGATGGGAATCATGCAAAATAGAACTTAGAATTTCTGTCTGTGTTTGTAGGACACATTTGTAGCAGTACTACAGTGAGTTTGGGTATGTGGATGCATGTTTTATAAATTCCATTTATCAATAGTATAAACAAACTGGTCAAACTGTGCTAGAAAACTGAATTATTTTTCTATTATCTCTATTAAAAATATATTACAAAATTGTAATCATAAGCAGCAGTCAAATAAATATGCAGCCAAAATATGGAAAAAAATATAGAAATGTGACAGCCACTTAATAAAAATATTAATTTTGGGGCTGGCCGAATGGCATGTTGGTTAGGAGCTGGCTTGGGACGCCAGCTCTGAGCAGTGGGGCTCCGGTTTGGATCCCACATATGAGGGCCAGTGACACTGCCCTCTACAGCTAAGGTGGTAAACAACAGCTCCACCTGGTTGCCTCGATAGCTAAGATGGTGAACGTTTCCTCTATAGCTAAGATGGCCGGTGACGGTGTGGGCAGCAGCCTCTTCTACAGTGGGCTGTCATAGGCTACAGTGAGGGGCCGGCAGCCAGCGTGAGTGGCTGGCAGCCAGCATGAGCTGCCTAGAGCCACTGTAAGTGGCTGTCCAGAGGCCGGCGAGCGACTGCCTCATCCGGGAAGAGCGCAATGAGGATACCAATATGGGCCAGTGAAGCAACATCCTCCACAACTAGACTGAAGAATAAAAAAGGACTGCAACTTGTCTGTTCCCCTATGCTGTTCCCCTCCCCCAATTCCCTAATAAAATCTTTAAAAAAAATTAATTTTCCGCTATTTGTCATATTTAAAATGTTTGTTATTTCTGATTTCTTTGCTTATATTAAGTAGATACCCTTTTTTTTCTCATTTTACATTCTTAATTTTGCATTTTTTTTAAAAAGAGGGCTCACAAAAGCTTTAGGTTTCATAAAAGTTGAACCCATTTCTGCTCATGGAACTAATATACAATAGGAGGAACCAGCAAAGCAGAAAGAGAACTGGGAGAGGTTCTACAGAGCATGGAGTCCCAGGAGCCGAGGGAAGAGAGTGTAGCTAAAGAAAAGCAGAGGATCTGCAGTGCAAATGCTATAGTGGTCTAGCAAGAGAAGGACTGAGACTGTCTTTTGGGTGTATTTCCATGGACGTCATTGGTGACTTAGGGATGAGCAGCTTCAGTGTAGTGGAGGAGATAAAACTAATTTGGTGTGGGTTGAAGAGTGATGGAGGAGTGTTGATGAAGGGCAAAGCCATAGTGAATAGGTAGATGGTGAGGTCATTTCTTAGAAGATTCAAAACAGTTGACATAAGATAGATGTGTTTGAAGTTCAGTTGTAAACATATTGTTTGAAATGTCTTTGTATCTTCAATGCCTAATTTGATGTCTGGTTTGGTAGTATTTGTGAACAGGTCATGACTGATTATGACTTCAATAGATTACTCTTCCTATATCCTGGTTTTTCTTCTTCATAGGGTTTATAGACACTAAACTTGGTAATTGAGGGAGGTAATGGCATTGCCAGAGCATCTTATAAAAGCAAGTGTGTTCACCTACCCCAAATAAGGCAGGATTGTCTCGTGGAGGAGCACAGACTGGGGCCAAATCTGCACAGTCACTTAGAGCTGTGGGACGCAGTTTATGCCTAATACTGCCTCTTGGCCCTTGTTTTCCTGTTGATTAGTTGTTTCGCCATACATACTTTCTCAATTGGTAAGGATGAAATAAGACAATGAATTTAAATTGTAGCACATTGCTAGGCTTGCCATCAATGGTCATAAGTTCATTCCTTCCAGCCCGACATAGGGAAGTACGAGGCACTGCAGAAGCTCCATGCTCCTTCTGTGGTCTTTGGTTCAAAATTTTTAAAGCATTGTTCAAATAGAAAACACATATAACCTTTATTCTCTGGCTATAATGTAATCAGTGGTGCAACACAGCAGGGTACAGGGTATGACCTGGCCTGGCAGTGAAACAGAAATTGGTGGACGAAGGTACACACCAAGGAAGGCCTACATAAATTCCAGTATAAGAGCAAGCGAGCCGAGGGAAAATGAGAAGTGTAGGAAAAAGAAACAATATGAGTCATGTTAACAAATAGTGTACAGAATCAATTTCCCTCATGGAGAAACATGATGGCTACAGCAAAAACAGATAAAAAGTCATGATTTAGTTAGGTTTTTCTGCTAGTAATTCCACCCAGCAAGATATAAAACATATTGACTTACAATGTTGACATTTCCAAATAGATGTGTACCAATGAGAACAATTAAATCCAGCCTTTCCAATTTTATACTTTTTTGGATATAGTTCATCTTTATTCAATTTTATCAAATAATATATAAATCTCCTACATAGAATTCTGTGACTAATATCACTGGGGTTACGAAATAGGTCTAAGTACCTAAAAGTACCTAAAGGCCTAAATACTTATGATACTCTTAAGAATCCTTACTACGGTATGGGTACCTGTCTTATCTTTATGGCCACCTAATGAGAATTCTTAATGCCATTAGAGTTCATATCATTTAACTGAAGGTCCACGAGTCATTACCGGTGCTGAAAAAATCCAACACAGTTCTTGGCCTGTCTATGGTAGATCTTAAATATTTACTACCCAATAGTGGAATCATGCTGAGAAAAACAATAGTAGTTTCTTGGATTAGTACTGTTAGGAGGAGATTTATTTTTATTTCATTTTGTGTAATTGTAATTGAGACTTATTTTCATTTCATTTCATATAATTGCAATTGCTTTATTGCAGAAATTTAAACCTGGCATTTCATACTCCACAGGGTAGCTCTTGAACTATTATTATCTGGCCCCTTTCAGTGATCTCCATTGTTGCCCTGTGACTTTATAAAGGAGGGTTTTATTTTCATAGTGTTAGTGGGAATATAAAATTGGTACAACCTCTTTGGAGATCAATTTGTTAAGTCTATGAATTAAAAAGAAATAAATGTAGATTTTAATTAAGCAATTAAACTTCTAGAAACTTATACCTGTACCAAGTTGAATAGACAAGGGTAATCAAGGCTGTGTTGTTTATAAACTCAAAAGCTGGCAATAACCTAAATGTTCATAGGAAGGTTTCCATGAATTATGATGCATCTAGCTGATGGAATTCTCTGCAGCCCTTTTTTTTTAAAAAAAGAATGAAGTAGAGTTTCTGTATTGCCACAGAAAGGACTCCAAGGAATACTAAGTGAAAAGAGAAAGGGTGAATGATAATAGTAGCAATTGTTATTATAAACATATGTAAAGTGTGTATTATGTTTTAAGCACTTTACCTTTATTAATCCATTTAATTCTCCCACTACCATGAGGTAGGTAAAATGGGTGATTCCCATTTTACAGATGAGAAATCTGAAGTACAGTAATATCAAGTAATTTGCCCAAGGTCACAAAATTAGTGTCAGAGGCAGTGTCTGGCTTGAGGGTCAATGTTCTTACTTAGTTCTTTCCATGTCTTTGAAAAAAATGTATAAAATATGTGTGCAAATATGTATGTGTAGGTATATGCATACATATGTATATGTATTCATATGTGCACAGAAAATGGCTCTAAGCGTAGCCTCCAATCTGTTAGCTGTTGCTTTCTCTGAAGAATGAATTAGAGTGGAGGGGAAGAGGGGCAAGATACTTATGTGATACAAGTCTTTTTTGCTTGTTTGCTTTTGGTATGAGGAACATTAGTATTTTTTTTTTTTTTGAGGGCTGTGTCACTGGCCCTCATATGTGGGACCCGAATGGGGCGGCTAGCGTCCCAAGCCAGCGCTTAACCACTGCGCCACTTGGCCAGCCCAGTATTTTTATAATAATTTTTTTCATGAGATGTTTCTCAAATCAAAACTTTCTAGTTGTTTTTCTTCTTCTGCTAGCAGTTAAGGCAGAAATTGGGGCCCTTTTCCTCATTGTTTCACTCAGCAAAAACATCTACACTGTGCTAGGTGCCTGTCCCAGTCCTCAAGACGTTTACTGTCTAGTGGAACAGACTGATATGGAAGCATGTAATTCCAGACCCTCTATAAAGGGGATGCACAAAGATGGGATAGGAGGGACACAAAGGAGAGATGTCAAGTCTGTGGAGAGCAATATGAAGGAAGGCACCCAGACAGAAGGTAATGTTTCGCATAAATACTGAAGGAAAAGTAAGAGTTCTTCAGGAGACAGGGGAGAGAGAAGAGAGAAAAAGCATCCCAGATGGAAGGAATAATGGGAATAAAGATGCAGAAGTAATGACACTGGAACCCACATTGTTCTTCCCGGGACTGGGTTTAGTTTGACCTGGGTGCAACTTAGGGAAAGGTGAGGAGTGCCTCTGGAGATGTGGGCAAGAGCCACATCACCTAAGCCCTGTGGGCCATGTTAAGAACTTCATCCTGTGTGCCAGTTATTCCTAAGGAACATTCAAACAACAGGTGTTCCCAGCACCAGTCAAAAGATATGGATCAAAACATATACATACAATGGAATATTATCCAGCCTTGAGAAGGAACGACATTCTGACATATGCTACATGTGGATGAACTTGAAAGCATGCTGAATGAAATAAGTCACACACATAATGAAAAATATTGTATGATTCCACCACATGAGGTACCTAGAACAGTCCAATTCACAGAGACAGAAAGCAGAATAGCAGTTACTAGAGGATGGGGGGTCAGTTATTTTTTAGTGGTTACATAATTTCAGTTTGAGATGATGAAGAAGTTCTGGAGATGGGTAGTGGTGAGAGTTGCACACAATGTCAATGCACTAAGTGTCACTGAATTGTACACTCAAAAAGAGTTAATAAACTTCATTATGCATATTTTACCATAATAAAAAAACTGGTTAAAATGGTGAGTTTTGTTACATTTTTACCACAATTGAAAAATTGTAAAAAAAAAAAAAAGATAGACACAATAGGGAAACAAATAATTCAACATTTTCTTCCTTGACATTAAAATTAGATATGCCATTTCTTTGCTTAAACTGATAATGATTTGTGTCTGTTCCATAATAATGGCTACCATTTACCGAAAACTAGCTCCGTGCTAGCTTTATATCCATAGACATGAAGTGATGCAGTCTCAGAGAGCTGAACTAATTGCCTCAAGAGAAACACAACTACTTAGGTGGCATTTCTAGGAAACCTGGAATTGGAATTCAGACCCCAACACCCTGCTCTTTCAGCAATCCACAGGGGCTTAATTATCGTCTTGGTATTTTTTTTTTTTTTGGATATGTCAACGTTTTTCTTAAAAAAATTCCCCCTTCATTTGGAAAGAATGGATTTGTGATTTTCTAGGTTCAGAAAAATGTAAAAAGTGGAGGCAACGCAGAATTACATGGTGAGTGTTTCCTTTTGATCCACATGTGATACTTTTGAAGGGCTTGGACCCCTCTGCATGGGAGACCAAATGAGCCTTCAAAATGAATGGGGGCGGACACAACCTGTGGACCAAGGGCTCCTCCAGCCACCTGTTTCCGAAGGCAGGAGGCGCTGTGCGTTGTTGCGGCAGTTATCTGGAAAATACGGCTGTGCGCCTCCCAGCCGCTCGCTTCCCCCTACATCCCAGGTGCGCGTCCGCGGGGACCCAGCGCGGCGCGCGCGCAGGCGCGAGGGGGCGACGTTGCTTCGTGGCCGTGCTTCGCCGCCTGGCGCTCCAGTGTCTCCGAGTGGTTCCCCCAGGGCTGCTTCTGCCCCTCTCCCCGCACCCAGGGTCGCCGCGGCCCCGTCTCCAGGCCCTCTCCATTTCCCTACCCTGGCCAGGCCGGGCGCGGCCCCTGCCCGGTGACCCCTAGTTGCACCATGCCCGAGCAAAGTCCCAGGGGGTGTGAACCCCGGCGCTCCTGCCTCTGGGCGGGGACGGGCGGCGGCCTGGCGGGGAGCCGAGGTGGCGAGCGCGCAGCCGGCCCCATCCTGCGGCCCAGGCCCCGGTCCCGCCAGCCCCCCCAGGCCCTGCCGCCGCCGGCCCCCGCGCCGCTCCGCGCCGCCGCCGCCGCCGGGCCCGCCCGCTGCTCCGCTCACAGGCCGCCTCCGCCGCAGCCATGGCGGAAGTTCACAGACGTCAGCATGCCCGGGTTAAAGGAGAAGCCCCCGCGAAATCCTCCACACACAGACATGAGGAGGAGCTGGGGATGGCGTCGGCCGAAACGCTGACCGTGTTCCTGAAGCTGCTGGCCGCCTGCTTTTACGGCGTGAGCTCCTTTCTCATCGTGGTGGTCAACAAGAGCGTGCTCACCAGTTACAGGTAGGGCCCAGGCGGCGGCGGCCGAGGCCGCGGAGACGCGCGGGCGGCGGCGGCGGCGGCGCGGGACGCCGGCTCCCTGGACTTTGGAACTGCCAAAGTTAAAGCTGAACAAAGTTGGGCGGGAGGCTGACCTGCGGCCCGGGGCGGCGGAGCCGGCTGCGCGCGCCGGCCTGGGGTGGGGGGGTCCGGCTGCAGCGCGGAGCTCCGGACGGCCCGGCGCGCGTTCGGGGCCGCGTTCGGAAAGCGCCCGTCTGCGGTGCGCGCCGTGCAGCGGCCAGGACACCCGGCCCTTCGGCGCGCTGCAGCCAAGTTGCTCCGTGACTTGTTGGTCCCGGTGCCTGCTAGGCGGGGAGGGATGCCCGCTCTTCTCCGCAGCCTGGGCCAGGGGCTTCAGGGTTCCCCGGATTCGCTGACAGCCTCTGGGGACGTGCGCAACCGCAAGCCCATTTAAAATGATCCTGGTGCTGTCACTGGCACTCCGAGGCAGAAGCATTTCTGCTTTCAAGGTGTGAAACCGTTGAAGAGAGACCCTATCTTCCCTTCCCTCCAAAATCCTTTGCAGGCAGCGGACTCAAATTGTAGAGAGTCGAACAAGCGGAGGCAAGTGGCTGCCCAAGGCTACAAAATCAGTTGCCCGTGTTGCCCTGACAACTCGCAGGGACTTTTCTCACCGATTTTCGTTTGGAGAAGGGGTTGACATTGGTGTGTTTTGTATCAGAATGCATGTTAAGGTTGCCGATATGCAAATTGAATTCACGGAGCCACGTGTGGGTTTTTCTAACCTTTTTTTTTTTCCCCCCACCCCCTCTACGGTTTTGTAGATTTCCCTCCTCGCTATGTGTTGGACTTGGCCAGGTTAGTTGGAATCTTCAGCATTGCGTGGTTTCTGTCGTTAGAACTCCTGTGTGTGTCTTTATATGTAGAACAGTGAATCTGTGTTCCCTGTTTACAGATGGTGGCTACAGTGGCAGTTCTCTGGGTGGGAAAGACGCTCAGAGTAGTCAAGTTTCCTGACCTTGACAGTAATGTACCTCGGAAGGTAAAAATAAAGCAATACATTGTTTTCTGAAAAGAAGTCACTATATATGTATATATTTTTTTAATAAGTGCCTTGCGTTTTTAGAAGTTACAGCCTTGATGTTACTCAATCCGGTGGGTATAATAAAGGTAAAGAAAAAAGCCGCTCGAAATCATGTGTTTTGAAATCAACAGTTTTGGGGAGTACAACCGTTTTACATTTTGTACATCCATCTAATCTAGCCAGTGTATTCTGAAGTCATTATTAGTCTTTGGGTTTATTTTCTTAACTCTGCCTGCATCAGCTTGACTCCACATGAAGATGAAATGCTTTCCCCTTTTCTGCTGACATTAGAGCTGTGGGCATTATCATATTTTAAAGGAAATGATGTGTCTGTCCCACATGGTTTGGTCATATTCATAGTTCTGTTTCTTTCTTGCCCCTTCCATGCTTCCCTCTCTGCCATAATAATGTTGTTTGTCCAAGAATATGTACTTTATGGGGGCCAAAATTGTGTATGAGAACTAATGTTATGTTTTAAGGGGAAAGAATTTGATCATATAAACAAAACTGTTTCTGTTTGAAAGAACCTTGTTAGCTATCTTTATTATTGAGTTTTGTTATCCCTTTTTAAATTTTCTAGACGTTTCCACTACCTCTACTATATTTTGGGAACCAAATCACGGGACTGTTCAGCACAAAGAAACTGAAGTATGGAAAACTTTATTTTACTAGTGAGGTTAATATAATGTATTCTTAAAATTATACTTGAATGTCAAATTTAACACATTGTTATTGATTCTGGGGAGGAAAAAATGACCAGAAAGCTTCTGTTACTAAATAATGATTACACTAAAGGTTTTAGTTTAAGCTCTTTAAGTTTAAAGAGAAAGAGGAGTTTTGTTGTTTTGGGGTTTTTGGCCCTCAATTTGATGATAGAGGTCTTAAAATGTTATTAAATGCTGTGATAGGAGATTTTCATTATTTTTCCAGACCTGTAGTAGAGAAGGTTATATGCCTGGTTTTGGGGATTTAAATTGTTTAATATAATTAATAAGTATTATATTTTTGGCAGATTCCACAAGCAAAATCAGAGGGTGGGTGTGAGAACTTTCAGTTTTTCTTTTAACATGAGGTAGTTAAAATAACATCAGGTGGCACCTTGACTGAAATATGATTAATATTTTACCCATGGCTCTATAACTAGAGGCAGCATATTCACTTTTTGAAAGAAGTGATAGCTCTCTATTCCATGACAACACTGTCTTGTTGTCTTCTCCACTTATGGAGTGTAGTATTTATTGGGTATATGTGATAATTACAGTTATACACATAAGAAAGCCATTTAACAGAAACCCATGGCTTCACCACTCCCACATGAACTAAACTACCCTGGCATACTGGATGATTGATTGTAAGACAGAATGAGTATCAGAGGCAATGTGTTTCTCGTTTCCTCTTTTTTCAGACCCCAGAAACCTGACAGAACGACCATAATAATATCTCTGGGTAGGGTTCCATGGAAGTCAAATTTATCATGGGTGGGGTATCCTTTTCCACCTCATTACCCACTTGGAAAGAAATGCAGACCTGCTGCAAAGTGCTGCTTATGTAGAGTTTGCTCTTTTTTTATCCATCCATCCACACCCTATCTTTGATTGGCAGCTAAATATAAGGCACTTTGCAGTGAGATGAGATATATTCATAACTAACTATATTGCAAGAGGCTATATGTTTGATTAGTGCAAGCGAAATGCTCTGGGAATTTAGAAGAAGATGCAGTTATTTCCACAAAAGGATAATTAAGGAATGTTTCATGGGGTAAGATTATCATAGATATTATTTAGAAGATTGGGGGTCGGAAGGGAGGTCACTAAAGAAAAGAGAAAGAGGTCTTTCTCAAAGACTATGTTATGTTACTCTTCAGGGTGTTTGCATAATAAGCAGGGTAAAATTTTTTAAAAAGTGGCTGTTGGTAGTCTGATAATAGATGTATGATCTCTACCATTTTATAGTTTGGTGTTTCTCACTTCTAGTAGTTTTGTAAAAGTTACCCTGTCAGGCTTTCAAATAAGAATTATTTCTAAAAACCGGTTTAATTTCATCACAGATTAACCAGTGTGGAATTTCCATAATGGAAGGAAAAGATTAGCATTATTTTAAAATACTAATTTGGAGAATCTTTTAAAGCAGTTAATTGTTAGGGCCAGCCGAATGGCGCAGTGGTTAAGAGCTGGCTTGTGACGCCAGCGGCCCCGGTTCGGATCCCACATGAGGGCCAGTGACACTGCCCTCTTAAAAAAAATAAATAAATAAAAATAAATTGTTAAACTTTATTTTATGTAATTATCTTTATCCTTTATCCTTTTCTTTACTTTACTTTTCTTTTTTTCTTTTTTTTTTGCAGCTTGCCAATGTTTACAGTTCTGAGAAGGTTCTCCATCCTGTTTACAATGTTTGCTGAAGGAGTTTTACTCAAGTGAGCTTAATTTCTAATATATCTTGTCTTTAACAAACTTGAATCACCTAGAAAAGATACCCAGCATAATAATTGTTTAATAATAATGTTAAAATTTTTTGTCTTGATTCTACTTTACCTTTTGGAAAGTTTAAGCCACTTTCTCCCTTTGCTATAGAAATTGATAGTTTATGGGGGCAGTTATTGGGAAAGTTATGAATTGGAATTAGAAACTTGTCTGAGCATGAGATATTCTTTCAAGAATTTCTATACCTATTGCTGCCACTGGGTGAAAAACCAGGTCAGAACCATCAGTATAGGTTTAAAAGAGTGTTCCTGTCTTGGCTACTTTTCCTACAAGTGTGTGTGACCTTCTTCTACCTAAAGAAGTTCTGATTTGTTAACATTCAAACTCAATAATAGTAACAAATGATAAGAATAAGGAAAAAAAATGACTATACTTATTTATATAACAAAATAAGTTTTTGCTTCATCAGTGAGGTTCTTTTAAATATCCAGTTCCTTGGAAACATTTAAAATATGGTTGTTTATAGCTTTTTTTTTCAAAGAAAACATCTTTTTCTTTTTTTTTCTTTTGCCTATGATATAAAATGAGTCTTTGTGAATAAAACCACATCTATAATTAAAAAAATATATTTTTTTTTTGTAGGAAGACTTTTTCTTGGGGTATTAAGATGACTGTATTTGCAATGATTATTGGAGCCTTTGTAGCTGCCAGGTAAGATGTGGGCCTGTATAAACCTATGAACACACTGGAAATTATCAATAATTATTGATAAAGAATGATCACTTACCAATAAAGATAATTTTTTTAATGGGCTGAATAAGAATTATGTCTTAGAAAATCATCTTTTTGAGTGTGTTAAGATCAAGATTGGCAACACCAGATTCTTGAAATTCTTAAAAGTTAAATTCATGTAATTTAGAATTTATTATGCTATCTCCTACTTACTGAGCACAGACTATGTGCCACACAATATGTTCATCATTTTACACATTATTAGTTAGTTATGTATTCACAACTCAGAAAGGTATGAATATAATTTTCCTATTTTATAATTGAGGAAACAAAAATCTAAGTTCAATGACATCTTAAAGGTCACACAGCTAGTAAACAGCAGAGCTGGCTAGAATTTGAATCTGCCTGATTCCAGAGCCTGTGTACTTTATAAACCATGTGGCATTCTCTTACTTTGCATGCTGAGAAAGAAATAGTGTCTCAGGAAAGATAAATAATAAATTATTTGCCTTGTGGAATAATAAATAATAGAATTGCTTTCTTTGGCCTCACTTAAGATATATCACAAGTGCCATAAGTTAGTCTATTAAATATTAAAGCTTTTTCCATTGTTCATAAGCCTTAGTTTTCAAGTGGATGAAGAAAATATATACCCTAAGACTCAGAAAATTAAAATGATGGCTAGAAGCTTTCTACAATATATCACTCAGCCCAGGGCATGCTAATGGGTTTGCTAGTGCCACAAATTCTGCCTGACATGTATTTTCCATTTGGGAAGTCCAGTGTGCCTCTTGGATTGGCTCATTTATCTTCATCATATCCTTGTGGTATAGATGGGGGGAAAACATAAGTCAAATTCTATTTCACCCTAAATCACCAAGTGAAATTTCATTCTTGAAAAAAGGGGAGGGGATTAGAATAATTGGATACTAGAATTTCATTATATAGCTGACTTGCTTTTTCCTCTAGGCATTATTGCCTCCCTGGAGAAAAATTCTATATGAGCATCCCACCTTGCTTTTTGAGGTGCCCTGCTAGTCTTATAGCATTTCCTTGAAGCTGGTGGGATCCAAAATTGAACCAAACAACCGATGTTCTTCAGGGCCAACTCTTGACAGAAAGTTTCTGAGGAAGATTGCTGTCTGGATCAGCCTTATCTAATTAGACCTTTTACTTGGGAAAGAGATTGGGAGGATGTTTGGAGTTAGGGGGTTGTCAGGCTGCTTGGAAGAGGGGGTGTGCAATAGGCTAGTTCCACCTAAAATTGCAGTGGCCTAGACTTCCTCAAAGCCTCGTTCCATGTAGTAGTCATTTAGATACAAATATGTAGTATCTTTGCAAAATCACAGAATATGGGACTACTATTTAGCTTGGTGGTAAAGTATGATAAAGGCATATCTTAGATTTTCATTTATTATGTTCAATTTAATAAATTCTTATCTCAACTAAATACTAGAAAACGACAGTTTCCCTAATCCTACAGTTATACCTCATAGGCGCATTAAGCAATTATTTAAGTATTTGAGTTCCTGCTGTGCACTTGGATACTGTTGCAGCTCGATCTCAAAATTAACCGTGGTCCAAACGTCAGAAATTCCACCTAGTGGCCCACACTTGTGCAAGACAGCCCTAACTTTTGTATGAACCTTTGGAAAATGACTTGTTAGCAGCTCATCCTTTAGATTTCCTTATCTGGGAAATTGAGCTCTGATGCCCTCTGCTTGCTTCAGATGTAATAGTGAATTTGGTTGCTTGTTGTTGTCTGACTGTGAGTTCAAAGCAGTTTGCTATTAACTGACATGATTGTTTATTGCTATTGATTTTGTTTAAATGTAGTGCTGCTCATTACTGAAGACTCTCTTATTAAGAGTATAGAATTGAGGTTTATAACCAGGAATCAAGAAATACTAGTAGTTGATAAAATGCCTAATGTTCAGTTACCTAGATAAGAATATGCTCTTGCAAATACTGTAGTTCAGACCTATTTAAAATTAAATGCATGTTCTTTAAATGTAAGTTGTTACTAAGGTGTTGCTATGTTTTGCAGCTCTGATTTGGCATTTGATCTGGAAGGATATGTTTTTATTCTGATAAACGATGTCCTAACAGCAGCAAATGGTGCATACGTAAAACAAAAATTAGATTCAAAGGTAGGTAGCAATCTAAAGCTTCTTAAGAGGTGTTTACCAGTGTTGGGAATGATAATGTCAATTCATCAGGGAAAAAGTGGGGAATAAAGAAAAATACTTAGGAGGGATAGGAAAGAAACGGGATTTGTGAGGGTAGAGAAGAGTATCATAAATAAATATTCGTGGTTGTGTTGGTGAGGGAATTGGATAAGAGAGAAATATCTGGAAGCCCTTGAACAGATTTGAGGAGAAGTGAGTGTGGGAAAGGGCTGCAAAAAAAAGAATGAACTTCATATATTAAGGGACTTCACTCCCTAAAGTGCTGCAAATAATGGAAAACTTTAAGGAGCATTAGGATCTTCACTCTCAGGCACAACATTTGAGTTCCCTGGCCTAGATCTCATACACATGAACTTTATATACCCAGCTTTTATCTCTCAACCTGCAGCATGCACACAAAGGCTTTGAAGATATTTTTTGTTAGTTTGTTTGCTGTATGCTTTGAATATAAAAATTTTATTTTTAGATCAAGCCAGATCATCAGAAAGCTGAATCTTTGAGCCACATTGCTTTACTACATTATGGTATAAGATTGTATTGTTTTAAGAAGAAGCTATGGGGAGCTCAGCTTTACATGTCATAGGTTTGTTATTGAAGGAGTTGTCTTTTCTCTCATAATGTATCCTATGTGAGGATCCACATGAGATATTTATCATAGATATCACCATAGTTTTTCCTGAGTAGCTGGTGTATTTTTATCTGTTAACTAAATCTTGTAACTGACCATGGCTTTATCTAGTTTCCTATCCACATTTGCAAAAATGCTTCATGAGTTTTCTGACAAAGCAATAGTTGATGCCATTTTTATTTTTCTGATCTTAAGCCCTCAAGGAGTTTACTTGAAATAAATTTAAAAGTTTATGGGTTTGCTTTCTTTCCTTTTGAAAGCTTAGGTTATTTCTTTATATTTGAAAACTTCTGAGTTGGCTAATTTGCTGTGTATATTGTGAGGGACGTGTGTGTGGTGTGTAAAGGGGATGCTACTTTGCATAGGGTTCTGTATATCTATCTGCTAGAACCAAGTGAAACACCTAATCATTTTCTATCCTAGGAGCTGGGAAAATATGGTCTGCTCTATTACAATGCACTGTTCATGATTCTGCCCACCCTGGCCATTGCATATTTTACAGGAGATGCACAAAAGGTAGGATTTTCTACCTATAGTTTAATGGCTTATGTTTTTGAATTGTATTATTATATATAACCAAAAGATAGACTGTAGGGCTGTTAAATAATATGCTTATTATATGACCAAAAAATGAGAATTTACGTTTAGCTTGCTAATATGCTAACCTTTTTTCTTTCATATGTATTGGATACTACCAGAATGGCTAAAATACCTCATGCTGTCAGCATAAAAATAGTACATGCCAACTAGTGCTTTTCTTTTATGTGCCAGAAAGGTAGAGGAAGGGAATTTTAAGTTTCTACTAAACTACAAAATAGGAATAGTAGCAAACTATCTCCGAGAAACAAAAAATCCTGAAATAGTAGAATTCTTCAAAATGCTAGGCATCTCTAGAAACTCTCTGTTTTGGTATACAATTGTCATCCTGTTTTAAATCCCAAGCTGGATTTTCTCCCTCAGGAGATATTTAACACTGTGTGGTGACTTAACCATATAAACAGCAACTAATATAATAGTTTACTCATTTTCTGCAAATGTTTAGCTCAATAATTCCAGAATAGAGGAGCAAAATAAATCCAGATAAGAATTGTTCTCTAAAATAAGTCCATGTTCATAGGGAAAAATGGATATCATTTTGTTAGAATTCACAAAAGTTTGTAAACTACATAAATGGATATCTGGAATTCTGCTAAGGATTTCTGTACCAAGAAATCTAATCATTCTTCTAATGTTTCCCTTGGCTAGTGGTTTCTTCAGAATAAATATGTTGGTTATTCACTCTAATAACTGACTATTCCCACAAATCTTGGGAGCCGAAATAAAGAGCAGAGTTTTTGGAAATAGTTAAGACTGTTAAAAAGGTGCTCTTGAATCAAAGGTAGGAGAAGCCTGATTGCTTATAAAGCTGTTTTGCTTTGTTTTCTTTTCCTCCCCCAAGAACTTTCTTATAAAAAACTGGCATAGATCATCTGGAATATGTGCAAATGTTTTAATGAACTATGACTTGGCTGCCAGCATGTCTAAAAATGACACCCAAGTAGGAAACGGACCTATTGCTTTTATGAATAGAGTGTTGAATAAGTATTTTGTGGCTGTGAAATAAGTGGGAAAAGAAACTAATACTTATTGAGTCCCTAGTCACTTGTCCATGTAATATAGTGTAGTCCCCATAACAGCTCTAGAAAGTTTGAATTATCTCTATTTTTCCAATGTGGAAATAGAGAGAGAGGTTCGGAGAGACTAAGTAACTAGCTCAATGTCACACTGTCGGTGGGTAGTAAGTAGAGTCAGAGTTTAAACCCAAGCCTGACTCCGAAGGCCATGGTCTTTCCACAGTGTTTTGCCTCCTTCTAACAGACAGTCTCTGACAGAAGCACCTCTCCCTCTTTAGCTTTGGGGCAAGAATGTAATATACAGTAACCAGGGCCCTCATGGCAGCCCAGATGATTTTAAATCTTGAGGCCAATCTGTACATGAGAAAGTTAGAAGGATTAATATGGATAAGTTACAGACTAGGCAAAGGTGGAATGTTCATTAACTTCAAACTTTGACTAGTAGCTACTTGAAAAAATTGAACCAAAGAAGAAATTTCTTCATTCCAGAGTGATTATCATTTAACTGGAAGTTATCTGCCAGGTTGTATGTAGCATAATTCATGCATATTTCAAAGTTCTGTAACACATATTCAATTTGAAATGCTTCAATATAATTAAGAATGTTTACTCATTGTGGAAAAATTACTTTACCACCTATATTAGGATGAGATTTAAATTTTCCTGTTATTCTTTTCTTCTTTTTTTAAGCAGATGAGTGAAATTTGAGTAACCCTTTTTCTTTTCCAATGAAAATGCCAGACAAAGGTCAAGAGAGGTTTATTTTGGAAGTATGATGTTTTTGAGTTCGTTTAAATACTTTCAAGTGGGATGATAAACTAATTATGGAAGCGGAACTCATTGTTTTGTAATCAGTATTTCAGGTTTCATATGTTTGTTCATTCTCTTATTATTAATTAGTATGGTTTTTATAACACACTATTGGGGTATAGATAGACACATTGGCAATCTCGCAATCTCATGCTCTTAACACTGTCTCCGAAACATGCTTTCCCTCTAACATTCTGACATAATTATTAAGTACTATTGTGTGTCTCACAGTGTTAGGCTCAGGTGATAAGAAAAAAGAAGATGAATTAGGTAGTTATTTTTGCCTTTGAGAACCATACAGTCATCTTGGGGAGCTCAGCTCTCAACATCAGAGCAGTAAACTATTATAGGTTTTGTGGGAGAAGTATCTTGGATGCCTTATGGGGTATAAAATGGAAGTGGGTCAGGTCTATCTCCCTGTTGGTGATGGAGTGCCTCATTGAGCTTTGTCCACACATAAAATTAAAATATAAGTGATTTGAATAATCAGTGTTGTTCTGGTAGGTTATGAATTAAATTTGAAACTTAGGAAGTGAGAATTCTGTTTGACTCTGTTTCTAAATTCCTTGTGTGTGACATTTCACTGCAATTTCATTTTAAGTTCAATTCAGATCAGTATTTTTGAGCATCTTCCTTGTGCAAAGAAAGCCCTGTGCTTGGGAATACATGAGAAACGTGACATAGTTCCTGCCACAGAAGGAAGACATTTTATGTGCTACAGAGATGGTGTAAGATTGAACATCAAACTGCATGCCCACCAGTCAGTACCATAAGTATTTAAATTAGGAAGAAATTTATGTGCATTGAATATCAAGAGTGGCTTTTTAGAGGAGATAGGGCTTGGCTTTTTTATCCACCAAATGCAGCAAGTAGTGCTAATCTGTTCTAGGTATTGTTGTTGAGCTATAGAGAAGTGGTTGAGTGGTGTGTGCATTTATTAATCAGCATAGAAACAATGGGTGGAAGCCATAGACAGTGTAACGTGCTCTACAAGGTATTCTACAAGAGGTTGCAGTTTATTCTACTGGAAAATTCAGTTTCATAGTAGTCAGTGGGCTGTTTGAAGTCCTGACAAAAAGGGTTCACATTGCAGGGCAGGATATGTGGCAGGATTTTGGGTAGAAGTTTTCTAGTAAGTTGGTTTCGTTTTCAGTGTGTGTCTTTTATTTTATTTATTTATTTATTTATTCATTCATTTATTTATTTTTTAAGCTGAGCCATCCTGCCACCTGTTGGCAACTCAGCTCTGGCCGGGAATTGAGCAACCCTGTTGCTCAGAGCTCGCACTGAGCTTGCACAGTGTGTGTGTTTTAGACTTGTGATTTTTTTCTAAAATATGTACACCTATAAGTGGACAGTCACTCGTGTATGTGCATGTATTTTTTTAAATAATGGATACCTTTTTGTGTGACAGTTTATATTTAAATAAAGCTGTTCCATATTAATAGTTTGAGCCTACTTGTGGCCTTTAGTAATACACTACCTATAGGGTATGATGCCTTGTACCTGACAAGGTGCGTCAACATAAATTTTTTTCCCTGATGCTCACTGTATACCTGTGGAGGAAGTTCAGGACATGCTTAAGCTTGCACAGTGACTGAGTTTAGAACCAGAACCTGCCTACATGACTCCAGATAGATCCCTTGCGGTTTGCCTGATAACATCTATCTCCCAAAACCATTTGCTGCCTCCCTGACTTATATTTTCCCCCAGTTTGGGATTAACGACAAGAGCAAGCCTTGCCGTTACTTCTTTACAAATAATCATATTTCTTTCATTCATTGAATATTTATTTATTGAGTGTTTATTATGTGTCAGGTGCTGTTCAAAGTTTAAATAAAACTGCCATATTGCTGCTTTAAAGGAACTTGCATTCCAATGAGATGAGATAGACTAAACATAATTATATAACAAGAACTACGAAGAGAAATAAAATGAGGAGAATGATCGGAGACAGGTGGTTTTTGAAAAGGATGATTAGGGAAAGCATCTTTGTACGTTTCATTTGAGCAGACACTCAAGTGGTGTGAGAGACCAGTTGCAGCTCTTTGGAAGGTGAAATCCAGGTGAAGGGAAGAGCAGGCACTCGGTGTACTGAGGTGGGAG
Organism: Aselliscus stoliczkanus; assembly: GCA_033961575.1. Taxonomy (NCBI): domain Eukaryota; kingdom Metazoa; phylum Chordata; class Mammalia; order Chiroptera; family Hipposideridae; genus Aselliscus; species Aselliscus stoliczkanus. The sequence goes on from CM066730.1 coordinate 131,674,953, forward strand.
TGCTGAGCTCATTCACAAGGACATTTTCTGAATCGGTAAATACCAAGAAAGGTCAAGGAGGGCCTTGAAAGGCGTGCAAGGAAGAGAAACAAAAGGCACATTTCAGGTGGAACTAATAGCATGAGCATAGGCAAAAATTCAAGAACCAGACTCTGCTCCTCTGTGTGGTTAGAAGGAGGAAGCTGAAGACTTCGGAGGCTGTAGAAGAGACCTTGGGGAGCATCTGCTTCAGGCCCCTTATTTCACAGATGAAGAAACTGGGGCCCAAGGAGTGCTCAGGACCAGAACCCAGGTTTCCTGACCCTACGACCAGTTCTTTTGCTCTTCCCACCACACTACACCCTGCTTCCTTGTAAGTTGGGACCAACCAGAGCTAGATACAGGAATTTGAAATTTACTCTGCAGATAGTGACAAGTCCCTAAAAGTTTGTGACATATGCGGTAAGTGGAGAGAATTGGGGCCAGAATGCAGAAGACCAGCAGCCTCTAATTCTTTTCCCTGCTCTCTGACTTTGAATAAGTCCCTTGTGCTTTCCTGACCTGCTTTGTCATGTGTAAATGGAATAGATTGGATCAACCAATTTGGTTGGTTGTCTAGGTAGGGCCCTTTCTGGGGCTGAGACAGAGGTTCTGAGGGGTAGGAGGCATGCCAGAGTGGAGAAGAGGGTGCTGTTCTGACAGCTGGTATGAGCCCAGCTGCTCTCTGACTCTGATAACCAGCGCTGATAAATTACTCTTATCTGGGCTCCTGGCTTTCCTGACCCAGATGTGTTTATATGGAAGCTATCTCTGTATTGAATGTAAAGAGCTCCAAGATAAATTGTTAAATGAAAAAACAGTGTCAGGCAACGTGTATAATATGCTACCTTTTGAGTAAAATAAAATGGGAACAATAAGAATATTCATACGTACATTTTATTCACTAAGTAAAGAAACTGGAAGAATATACATGAAACTAATAAAGTGTGTGTGTGTGTGTGTGTGTATGTGTGTGTGTGTGTGAGAGAGAGAGAGAGACAGAGAGAGAGAGAGACAGACAGAGACAGACAGACAGAGAGAGAATGAAAAAGGTGGGTGTGGGGGAGAATGAAACTTTCCTATACCCTTCAGGGGTCTTTTGGCTTGTTTAATAGTTAAATCTACATGAAACAGATTAATAAGAGAAAATAACCAAATGTAGTTACATATTTGTGGGGGCATATGGGAACCCCACATATATGAGAGGTTCAGGGACAGAGTTAAAATGAGGTACACACGACATTCTGAGCTCAGGATGAGGTGAGGTGCCTTGCAGCTTCAGAGGGGGCGGAAGGTCACTGCAGGATGATAAAAACAGATGTTTAGTAATTAGTAGTTTGTCCTGCTTTATGGATAGGTCAAAAGGGTTATCTCTGATAATCTTTTAGTATAGGCAGGACTCTTAATTTAAATTCTTCCAGGTAGTTAAGGGGGTGGAGGGCAGAGGTTTCTCTTGAGCCTGAGAGGTCTATATTGCCTTTAGTGTAGAATAATCTGCATCTCACAGAGGCACATCTTGGGGTGCCTCGTTCTGAACTCCTACAAGACTAACAGGAATGGGAGGGAGACTTGCACTATCTTTTTATGTTTCTTTGATTGTAGAACTATGTGAATGTATTTTAAGTTTATTTTATAAAAGGGATAAGAAAAAGATAAAGTTTTTCTATAAATAATGACTATCTTGTGAGGAATCCTAGATTTTAAAATAACTGGGGAAGGTGGGACAAATTAATTTGTTCTCATTATTCAGAATTGCAGACTCTTGACCCAGGATACAAATTAAAGCAAAATCAGATGCAAATTATTTTTCTCCAAATCCCACTGTTAGCCTTAGTGGGATTTGGAGAGAAAATTTCCTCTGTTAGGACAGAAATCTAATAAGAGGGCTCTGAAAGGCCAGCTCCCAGGGAGGCAGGAGTTATACAGAGCAGTTGATGAGGCAGACACAGCCTTTAAGCAAGAATTGAAGGCCAAGGAAGAAAAAAATCTAAATTTCCATAAAAATTGAAAGAGAAGATCCAACTGAACAACTCATCCCAGTGAGCACATAATACAAGTCATTGGCAAAGCATTCGAGAAACCAAACCTCTTTCTCTCTCTCTCTTTCTCTGTAATTTTTTAAAAAGGTTATTTAAGGATTTCAAAGTCCTGGGTTTACCACAAACCAAGGAACTAATATTTCAGCATTATTTTTAAAAATGTGTTTTCTAACTTTAAAAGATTTTCCCTTCTTAAAAAAACTATGTATCATGCAAAAAGCCAGCTTACTCTTAATAAAAGATATCTAGTTAACATAGATAAAGGTCATGCAAGCATCAAATGACTAATGACTTTCCAGTGTCAGTTAGGACAGAGTGTATTTGTTTAAACTTGTTAGTTGCTGCCTCCAAAAAGGAATGTCTGCAGCACAAAGCTAGTGATTCAGTCACGGGAATTGGACCCTGGCTTTCTGACAGCACACCCTGCTAGGTGTTCTCATGTAAGGATAGAAAGAACAGACCCCTTGCTGTAGATCTTACAAGGCCAGTACTGTAGGCACTGGTACATTGTATAATGTCTTCATTATATCACTGTCAGATTACATGGCTCAGATGAGTTTTACAGGAAAAGTTGTTGCACAAATCATCCACCTGGAAGTGTTTCTTACTAAGCGTTGCTGAGTAAATAATGAGGAATTTTTAGGCTGCTGGTTTTGCCTGTCTAGTGTTATTCATCTTTTCTGGGTCACTCTGTGGACCAAACCAACTGATTTTCAAACCCTGAATTATTCTTTCAGCTCAGAGATGGGTCCCTTCTGCTTTCCGGTAGTTGGTATTCCCATATGTAAAACGAGAAGGTTGGATCAGTTACTGTTTATGACTGACTAGATCTTTCTCTTGGCCTGTATATTGTTTGACTGACAACGTAATGTTTCTAGCCATTCACCCCTTTGAGGATATGCCTTTTTCAAATAAAAGTAAGTGACCCATTGATAAATTGGAGTGTGTAGTTTGGCATGATAGGTAGGTTTTCCATAGGTGGCACAGCCTAGTGAGCAGAGGTAGTGAGGATGTCTGGGTTCTGATTCCTTACCTGAGCTAGGAGCCAGAGGCAGAGCAGGAGAAGTTGTGGCAAAAGGTTACAGGAGGTAGTGCAGAGACGAGGGTGGGTATCCGGGACCACTGGATCCATGAGCCTGTCCAACTTCCCAAGGTCCGGAGGGAACCATGCAGATGGCATGCACCACTGACATTATCTCCTGCTTTAGCAAGTTGCCTAGCAGTTTACTTTCTTGGATAAGGATCCAATTTTTTCCTACATAGTTTTTTGGGGAAAGAATTTTCAAAATAGAATTGTATCATTCATCACCCTTTTTCTTTACCATGAAGTCCAAAGACCAAGTGGTTTGTTCTTTTTTAAACTTTATACTAAGTAGGGAGGTATCAGAACACATAAGAAAATGTCTCAGTCATGATTTGGGTTTTATTTTTTAAATGTCAAGTTGCCTATTTTTTAAATAGGCAACTCTGCTTAGCAGTTTTTTCTGGGGGTGGGAACGGTTTCATCTAAGATTCAAGTGCACATTGAAATCACTCCATGCTTCCCAGTGGATTAGGGGTGGTGAATTGGTGCTGATATTATCCTGTGCTCATTGCAGGTATTGCTAAGTAGTCACGCCACTTTGTTACTAAGCCTAGACATAGCTCAGACTATTCACTAAAACAGTGTCCCGACAGCCATAATCGGTTGATAAGAGCTAGTACATGAGACAAATCAGATTGTATCCCTGAGCTAGATTGTACTGATTGATTGTGTTACTGATTATGTAGTGTTAGTGCCTAATCTTACTTAGATACTCCCTTTCTCTCTTACTGTTCTTAATCAAAGCAACTAAGGAACACATTTTTTGCATTAAACTTTTTCCCCCCAAATATCTTTAACTTAAATAAAAGTCTTATTCAAGCCAAATGCCTGGTTTTAGGAAGCTCATTCAACCCATTTGCCCATTGACTATGCCACATTCTTATGATGCCTGTGGTGGTTTTGGCCTGTGGTATTACATTACACCACTAGCACCTAAAGGACCAGAGACTTCACGTAAAACAAGGAAAGCCTAAGCAAGCATCTTCATATGTTCAGTTTGCAAGCACAGCCACCACTCAGCCAAGATGGACGATTGCAGGCCTGTGACAGCCCATCTAGTTCTGTGTCACATGGAATGACCAAGCACGTGGTTTTCTTCACAGTGACTATCAGCTTTCTCTAGAGGTACAAGTTTTGTTTTAAATGCTTTTTTTTTTTTTCCCTCCCTTGTTCACTGTGCCTCCTATCTTAGGGAGAAGAAAAATTCATTTGCAAATCTTATTACTGAGGGATAATAGGGGTGGAAGTTTAAGTGAATAATAATCTCTTCTGTATGTACATTTTGTATAAATTTAAAGTATCTGCATTTCATTTTCTCATTTGATTCTGACAAGAAGCAGATGGATCAGACACTTTTCTATAATTGTAATCTAGGTAGAGGCTTAGAGAGGTTAAATGTCCATGGTGGCCTCACAGGCAACTAAAGGGAGAGTTAGAATTGGAACTCCCACTTTTTGACTCAGTGATCCAATAACAACAACTATGTGGAGCAATCTAGGAGAAAACATTCAGAACATACTGCCTTGTCTTTGATCTTCCCCAGTAGTACAGATAGAAAGATGATAGGTTATGGAGCTGAATAGGTACTTACCAGCTGAATAATTGTGTGAAAGTTACTTACAATTTCTGAGCCTGGAACATAATAAGCACTTAATAAGCAATAGTTTTTTGGGGAATATAATCAATAATTTGTAAAGTTTTTGTAGGGTGTCAGATGGGTACTTGTCTTATTAGGGAGACCAGTTCATGGATGATGTAGAGGCCTGACCACTGCAGTGTATACCTGAAGCTGAAGCTGAATAATACTGAATGTCAACTATAATTTAATCTATATCTATATCTCTATATAGTTATATAGAAATATAGATTTATATAGTCATTCTTATAAAGGACATATACCAAAAATAATTTATTGCTAACATACTTAATGTTGAAAGACCAAATACCTTTTCATTAAGATTGAGAACAAGGTAGGATGTCTGCCGTCATATAATGTTCTATTCAACATTATACTGAAAGACCTCATCAGTGTAGTAAGATAAGAATAAGAGACTAAAGTCACAAGATTAGAAAGGAAGAAGTAAAAATGTCTTTATAAAAAACATGATTACATATGTGAAATATCCTAAAGAATCTAGATAAGAGTAATTAGAACTAATTAGTGTAGGAAAGTTGTAAGATACAAGGTCAGTATATAAATCAACTGTACTTCCAGTACACCAGGAATGAACACTTGGAAACTAGATAAATAATACCATTTATAATAGCTTCAAAATTATGAAATACGAAAAATTTAACAAAATATTTTGATATCTGTACACTGAAAACAAACTACAAAACAGTACAGAGAAAACTTTTTAAGACACCTAAATTATTTTTATATTTATGAATGTTTATGAATTGGAAGACTGATATTTTAATGTGTCAGTTTTCTCCAGATTGATCTATAGATTCAACATAGTCCCAATCCCATAGCAGAATTTTTTGTAGAAATTGATAAGCTGATTTTAAAATTTGTATGGAATTGCAGAGGACTTAGAATAGTCAAGTCAATTTTGAAAAAAAACTATGTTGGAGGATTTATCCTACTTGATTTAAAGACTTTATAAAGCTACAGTACTCAAGACAGTGCATATTAAATTAAGGGTAGGTATAGATCAATGGAACAGAACAGAGAATCAAGAAATAAAAATAGAGCATGTGGTCCATTGTTTTTGTCAAAGGTACCACAGTAAATCAGTGAAGAAGGGATAATCTCTTCAGCAAATGGTGCTGGAACAATTTGACATCTATCTATATACCAAAAAAAAAAAAAAAAAAAAATTAACCTTGACCCTTACCTCAAAAAATAACAGAAAAATTAACTTGAAAAGTATTATAAGTTGCATTGTGTCCCTCTACCATTCATATGCTGGAAGTCCTACAGCCAGTACCTCAGAATGTTACCTTGTTTGGAAATAAGGTCACTGCAGATACAATTAGTTTAGATGAAATCGTACTGTAGTCGGGTGGGCCCCTAATCCAGTATCACTGATGTCCGAATAAATAGAAGAAATTTGGACACAGACAGTCACATAGGGAGACTGCAATGTGAAGATGAAGGCAGCCCTCAGGGTGATGCCTCCACAAGCTAAGGGAACAGCAAAGGTTGCCAGCAAATCACCAGAAGCTAGGGAAGAGGTCTGGGACAGATTCTCTCACAGAAGGTATCAACCCTGCTATCACCTTGATCTGGAACTTCTAGCATCTATAACTGTAAGACATTTAATTTCTGTTGTTTAAGCCACTCAGTTTGTGGTACTTTGTTCTAGCAGCCCTTGCAATTAATACAGAAAGGACCACAGACCTAAGTACCGAGCTAAAGCTATAAAAGTAGGAGAAAATCTTTGTGACTTTGGGTTATAACCAGGTTTCATAGAAAAGTCATAAAAGCAAGAATTATACAAGACAAAATTGATAAATTAGACTACAACCAAAATTATTGTTTTTTTTTTTTTGTTTTTTTTCCAAAAGACACTATTGAGAAAATTAAAAGGCAAGCCACAGGCTGGGAGAAAATATTTGCATAACCATATGTAGTTGATTAAGGACTTGTATCCAGAATATATTTTTTTTAAAAAAATTTACAACTCAGTAATAAGAAGACAAATAACTTGAATAAAATTTGGAAAAGATTTGTACAGCACTTCACCAAAGAAGCAAGGCTGATGGCAAATAAGCACATTAAAAAGATGCTCAACCTCATTAGCCATTAGGGAAATGCAAATTAAAATTAACAGTGAGATACCATTTACTTACTAGAGTTGTCTCAAATACAGAGGGTGCCAAAAAATGTATTCAAATTTTAAGAAAGAAAGAAACTGTATTAAAATTGTAATACTCAATAGATACTGATAACAAAAGATGAATAGAAGTCATGTGCATACGTTTTTTTTTTGGTACCCCCGTAGTTCTAAGTGTTAGTGAGAATGTAGGACAGTGGGAACTCTCATACCGTGCTGGTGGGAATACAAAGTATAGCTACTTTGGAAAACAGGGTAAGTTTCTTATAAAGCTAAAAATACATTTAGTAAAAGAACCAGCCATTCCATTTGCTAGGTATTTACTCAAGATAAATAAAAACACGTCCACAGAGAGACTTGTATTCAAAAGTTCAGTACAGCTTTATTTATAACAAGTAGTCTTGGAAACAACCGAAATAAATGTCTATTGACTGGTGACTAGCTAAACAAATTGTTGTAGAGCCATCAGCTGGAATACTAATCAGGAATAAAAATGAATGAATTACGGATACACCCAACAGCATGAATGAATCTCTTAAGCATTATCCTGTGTATATGAAATTCTTGAATAGCAAAACTTTGGTAACATCCGAGTAAAGTAGATGTAAGATTGCCAGGGGCTATAAATGAGGGGAGGGGATTGACTGTAAAGGGGCAGGAGGGAATTTTCTAGGGTGGTAAATATTTTTTCCCCCAGCTTTACTGAGATATAATTGACATACATTGTGTAAGTTTAAAGTGTACAACATATTGATTTGATATACTTACAAATTGCAAAATGATTACCATGGTAGCGTTAGTTAATATTTCCATCACACCACATAATTGCCATTTCTTTCTTGTGGTATGAGCATTTCAGATCTACTCTCAGCAGCTTTCAAGTGTACAATACAATATTGTTAACTATAACACCATGCTATGCTATAGATCCTCAGCATTTAGTTATTTTGTAACTAGAAGTTTGTATCTTTGACTAACATCCCCCCACCTCTCAGCTCCTGACAACCACCATTCATTCTACTCTCTGTTTTTTTGAGTTTGGCTTTTTTGGATTCTACATATAAGTGATATCATAAAGTATTTGTCTTTGTCTGTGTGACTTGTCTCACTTTGCATAATGCCTTCAAGTTCCATTCCTGGTATTGCAAATTGCCAGATTTCCCTTTTTCTCATGGTGAAATACTATTCCTGTGTGTAACATCTTTATTCATTCTTGGACAGACTCCTGGGTTGTTTCCATATTTTGGCTATTGTAAATAATGCCTCAGTGAACATAGGAATGCAGTGTCTTTTCAAGATCCTGATTTCATTTCCTTTGGCTGTATACCCAGAAGTAGAATTACTGGATCACATGGTAGTTCTATTTTTAATTTTTTGAGGATCCTCCATACTGTTTTTCCATAGTGGCTACAACAAGTTAGAGCCTTCCAGCAGTGTATGAGGGTTCCCTTGTGCCCTTGCCAGCACTTGTTATCGCTTGTCTTTTTGATAACAGCCATTCTAACAGGTGTGAAGTGATATCTCATTGTGCTTTTGATTTGCATTTCCCTGGTGATTAGTAATGTTGAGCACCTTTTCATGTACCTGTTGTCCATTTATATGTCTTCAAAGAAATGACTATTTAGTTCCTCTGTCCATTTTTTTAAATCAGGTTGTTTGGGTTTTCTTTGCTGTTGAGTTATATGAGTTTCTTACAGATTTGGATATTAATCCTTTGTCATATATGTGGTTTGCAAATATTTTTTATCCCATTCATTTAGTTGCCTTCTCATGTCGTTTATTGTTTCTTTTACTGTGCAGAAACCATTTAGTTTGATGTATTCCTTCTTATTTATTTTTGCTTTTGTTGTTTGTACTTTTGGTGTCATATCCAAAAAAAAATTGTCAAGACCATGTCATGGAGCTTTTTCTCTCTGTTTTCTTCCAAGAGTTTTATAGTTTTAAACCAATATTTCTTTATCATAATTGTAATGGTGGTTACATGACTATATACATTTGTCAAAAGTCATTGAATTATACAATTAAAATTGGGGAACTTTAGTTTTGATATATTCCTCAACAAAGAAATAGTCGTGAACAAACTGAATGCCTACCGTCTGTCAAGTGCTAGGAATATGATTAGATAAATGTGATGTTGGTCCTCCCCCAGGGAGCTCCCAGTCTGTAGACACAGCGCAGAAAGACTTACAGTTGAGAGAGAGAAGAGCCTTGTAGAGAAGTATATCTGCCGAGGCCCAAAGGAAGCAGTTCTCGATCAGGGAAAGCCCCACAGAGGAGCTGCTTGACCTTTAGTTTGATGGGTGAACATGGGTCAGATAAATGGCTGAGGAGAAGGGCGTTCCTGGCAAAGGCAGGTGAGTGTGAAACTGCATGTTATGTTTTGTAAACCACAAGGAGCCCAGGGCTGCCAGAGCCCTGGAGTTGTGAGATTTAGGTCAGAGTGGCTGAGTTGAAGCTGGATAAGTTGGCAGAGAGGTAAAAGGTGGAATGTTTCTCGGATTTACTTATCAAACTCATATTGCAAGAAAAAGTATGTACTTGAGAGACAAACTCTCCCTTTTGGATGAGAGATGAGATGACCCACACACTCATTCATGTCCCCCCATTCCTTTACTTTGGGCTTAAAAAGAAAACAACAAAACCCTTGCCTTTACAATCAACTATTTTAAAAAGCATAATTCTCCCTGGACAGACCACAGCTGAATTTGTGTAACTAAGGCTGTACTTGAGATTTCTCTTGTCACGGTGAGGAGATATATTTTAATGTTGTAGGAAGCCTTTAAAGCTAGTCTCTGGGAGAACTGCTGAGATTTACCGGATGTGCTTGTGCCTTCAAGCACATGCCAGTTTCTTTGTACCAACATAGTACAAAATCTCTCTCACATTACATTATCGAAAGGAGAAAACCTTCTGAAACTGCTTATTGGTTCAACTCCATATACCTGTGAAATTCTTGAACATCTCTGCCCTTTGAGGGATGCACGGAGAGGTATGTATGTGTATGTGTGAGGGCCTGCTCTGAAATTGAATGCTTTCTCATATATTACAGGCAATGGATTTTGAAGGCTGGGCTGACACCCTCTTTCTTCTGCAGTTCACCCTCTCTTGTGTGATGGGGTAAGCCTTTGCCGCCTTGTTAGCAGATAGTTTGCCTAGAGAAATGTGTTCTGGGCCCTTTTGCCTCATTCCTAGTATCCTGTTCTGTCTCTTGAGTGTATTAGGATAATTAAACCTTCAGATTCAGGTGGTTTCAGATTCAGGTGGTTTCATAGCCTCAGGGCAGCTAAACTGATCCCAAAGCCATGCTTAGAAGGATGGAGAAAAACTAATATTTATCCAATAACCTAGAATGTGATAAGCACCATTATATTTCAACATTGCTTTTTCACCATTACATTTCATGCATTATTTTATTTCTACATTGACCATTTGGGAGGTATTGTTGTCCCTATACCTATGAGAAAACAGGATCAGAACTCAAGTAAATTGTCTAGGTTTGCACAATTGGTAGATAGTAGTGGCAGCCCTTGAATTTGAGGCTGGTTGACTCCCCACTACCAGGTGTCTTCCTCTTAGAAGAGTAAATGGAGAAGGCTAGAGGGTATCTGCAAATGTCCCTCTTCTCTTTACCTCCATAATGCGTTTTTTTCCCCATCCAGTCGATTCAGTTTATATTTATGACTGGATCTGACTCAGGCTTGGTACATAGTGAGCAGGTCCTTCAAAATTAAGTTGACATGGTGCCTTAGTACTGAGTGCTTAGTACTCAGAAGCCTCATTGTAAATCTGGGAGTTCCAACTGCTGCCACTTAGGTATTAAGTGAGCCTCTTAAAGTAGTTCTAATTTGGGTTTCTTCCATTCTTAAGAATGTCTCTTGGCGTTCACCCTGGTCCAGAGATCATATTGTCCTAATAGGAGGTACATATCTGAGCCAGGGTCTGTGAGCATGGAGCTTTCTGTCTGGATTAGGTGAATTCATAGGAATATGATCCAGAGTACTCAAGATTATGAATGATGGTTTCAAGGTTTTGGTGAAGCTAGCTGGGTAAAACGCCTGGCCAGTAAGTGGACGTGTGTTTCTTTTTAATGAAAGTTTTGAAAGTCGGAAGATGTAGTACAAGCAGCAGTGAGGTAGGGAAAGCTCACAGTCAGTCAGTGACTAGAATGTGCGAGAATGGCCAACACTTGATTGTTTCTCTTGGCTAGAGAGTGTTATAAAATAAGCGACTGGATCTTACTTACAAGATACGTCTTCCATCTTCATTCCAGGTTTATCTTAATGTACGCCACGGTACTGTGCACCCAGTATAATTCTGCTCTGACAACTACAATAGTTGGCTGTATTAAGGTGAGTTGAGAAAATACTGTTGTCTTTTGGGTACCTGCTTTATTTGAAAATCGTTCCTCTAAAATAAGTCTGGTTATGGCCTTCAGCCCCAGAACCCGTATTTCCTCACATATTTTTTTGATTGACAAATTGTGGTGATGGTTTCTGAAACAATCTTGAAGACCTCAGGGAGGGCATAATCTCTAACTTTCAGGCAATTTAGCTCCAAGAAGTATGGAAAAAGGCGAAGATGTCATCTTAGAGCAGAGGGAGAAGTAGGCCTGTTTCTGACAGGGCCGACGACGAGCTCAGTAGCGAGAGGCCTGTGCCTGTAACTCCTAATGAGAGCTGTGCTCTGCCTCTTGGAGTTCTGGCTGTCTTGCCGGGAATGGCTGCCTGCCAGAAACTAATCAAGAGAGTTTTCCTGTGCCTGAGCCAAACCTTAAATGGCCCACTTTTAAAAGCTGTGTCTGACATTTGCAGTGATGTCATTTCCTCCTGATCCATTTTATTTGAGGGAGGCTCATCTGTCTTCCACCAGGGGAGCCAAGTTGACTTGAATATTGAACTGAAGTTAGTGGCTTCAAGCCTGAGGCCTCTCTTTCATCCAACTTTGTGATTCTGGTGCTTTGAGACCCAACAGGCCACAACATACCTTAATTCCAAATGAATTAGCAGGGGAGGCTTTGCTTTCTAACAAAGGTAAAACAGAGAGAGGTAGGTGCTCGATCATTTGGGGGAAAGAGTACAATTGTTCTTGGGACTTCCTTTATGATGTCCCATTTGTCAATAGTGAGGGGAGGGATTGCAGAGGTGAAGTGTTTATCGTTCTGTTAAGTTCCCCATTGCACCCCAAATGGAGTAGTGTCCACTTGACCTTATTTTAGAGACTAAAACTAGATTTGGGTTTAAACTTCAGAAGGCCTGTGACTTCAGATCATGGAATTGGAGTGTTTAGTGTGAATAGAATTCTAAATTAAGCTATAACAAGTCGGTTGTGTCAATTCCCTATCTAGACTCAAAGGCCTGGGCTGGCTGAGACTGATGTAGCCTCCCAAAATAGCTCTCAGCTCTGTTTCAGTTTTGTAATGTAAAATGCTTTAAGAGCAAAGTGGATGGCTTCCATCTTCAGAATAGGAACAGCTAGAACATGAGAGACAAGGCAGTTGGTGCCATTTAGCCAAGAAGAAGGATGGTGTACAGGAAGGCCTATGTTTGATGTTAGTAGCTAAACCTATTTGCTTAGAATTTCTTAGTGTACTTTCTCTATCGTTATCCGCATGGGGTACAAATAAGTCCTGTTCTCATTAACATGAAGTTCAATATGAAAGTATTTTGATATTTCCTTCCCCACACAGAACCCTATGGACTTCGATCAAAGGGATGTTGTACTTTGTAGAGGGAGGGAAACAAATGGGCTGTCTGATTAGTTGACAGTCGCTGTTGCTTCTCACGGCCAGGTGGTGTGGCTGTTGAAGGGTCCTACCTTCTGACAGATGGGAGTACACTGATGCCCTGCTGCATTAGCCTCCAGGTTAAAGCCCTTTTAGCTCAGGCATCCTTCCTCAAGACGCTTTAGGCTTCCTTCTGTGCTTGAGGAGCCTAACCCTACAAACCCTTGGCTTAGCCTTCTTTGTTTCTTTTCAGAATGGTGGGAAAATTACTTATGATAACTGGTTAAAAATGGAAGTTTCTAGGCCCATCTCAGATACACTGAATCAGAATCTCTAAAGTGGAGCCTGGAAATTATCATTTTTAACAAGGTTTCCAGATGATACTCAGACATAGTAAAGTTTGAGAATTGCAGTCTTAGCTTTGAGCTACCAACAGAGACTCTTCTGTGCTTCCTGGTTGGTTCTGGTTGGGGGCACTGGTGTTTTTTCCCAATAGCAGACCTTGGTTAGAATGCCCTAAGGTATACTTACAGGTTTTCTAACTTCTGATTGGTTTTGCTCAATAGGGATTAGGCTCTCTATCCTTTCTTTCCCTTTCTGAAGTTCCTTGGACAATTTGTGCAAATTAATCCACCTTCACCCTGGATCCCTGTATTCCAGGAGAGGTCCTGCTACACATTTTCCCAGGTTACTGACTGTTAGGTTTATTTTATCTTCCCCCCTCAAGTAATAACAAAGACCTGCTCTAAGGTAGCCTGCGTCCTCTATCTATAGACTTGGAAGAGGCTGACATAATTTTGAACGCTCAAAGGGCACTCCATTATAAAAATAATTTTAAAGTTTGTTTTTGAAACACTAGAGCACTTTATTTTCTGCTTCCCAGGCCTAATCCAGGAGCCCAGGTACTAAAAATGTTTGTGGCATTTACCATTTATGGCAGTTGTAGAAGCAGAGAGGGAGGCAGTGACTTCTGAATGTGAAAGAAGGGAAGTTTGGGAAGAACTGAATAATAGTTTAAGCTTTGAAAAATGTTATTTCACCCTTATGGTCTGAGGATAATTAAAAGGGAGCCAGATAAACAGAAGATGTTTACACCTGGGAGTTTAGGGGAGTCAGGAGAGGTGATTTTTAGGGATGCTACTTTGAGATGACTTCCCATGTGTTTCTTTAAGATACCAAAGGAGATTCCTGTAACAATTGTCTTCATGTTGGTAACCCCGACCCCCTCCCCATTGTCTCCTTTATCTTTTTCAAAAATGAGGGAGTCTTGCATATAAGCAGGCTTTCCTTCACTCTCACAAGTCAGCAGTTATCTTAATGGGAGGGAAAAACATTCTTTTCTAAGGTTGCTAATGGTGTCTCAGAGTTTCCTACCTCTAGCAACAGCAGCATTTCTCTATGTAGGTTTATCATGTCAGCCCATAACACTGAGCAGAGGAAGCTTGATAATCTTTTTAGTATTTTTCAATATTGGTGAAAGCATTTAGCTTGTTGAGAGAGAGACTGGGAAGAGGCTAATGTCATTGTTTTCTTATTAGCGTTCTTGCTCATACTACACTCATTTCAGGATTGGTGGGTCTTTGTTATTGTCTGTCTGTTTTTGTATTTTAAGGATAGGTATTTGGGTTATAGTGTGAATGCTTATATGAATATTGAAAAAGCTCAGTTAATCCTATGTAACAATGTATTGCCTTTTTTGTAGAATATATTAATAACTTATATTGGAATGGTCTTTGGTGGAGATTATATTTTCACGTGGACAAACTTCATTGGCTTAAATATCAGGTAAGTGAAAATATTTAAATGTAATCACTTTGACAAGTGGGATTTGGATATTCAAATTGTTTCACAGTAAGGTTGGGCTGTTTAATGGCAAATTTGTTTATTTATTAAACAAACATTTATGGAGTGCCTACAATGTACTATATTTAATATCTTTAGATAATGCTTTTTAAGAAAGAGGGAGAAAATGGTTCCATATTTTATGTAAAATATTTGGGGAATCTTTTCTGGAAGTTGAACTTCTTTTACTTAGCATTCAAAAAACAATCCGTTATTTATTATCCTAGATGGCAGTATAGTTCTCAAGAAAATTCAGAGCTAAAGAGTACCAGCTCTGTTAGAAATGTTTTAAATGTTTCTGACCTTGGTCATATTACTGCATTTCTTTAGACTTTATTTTCATCAATGATGAGGTTGACTTGTACAAAAGATCTTTTTCAGTTCAAGAATTTTGAATATCATGGCCATATAATTGTATGCTTACAAATTCTCAAATTTGTATTTGGGCCAGACCTCTTTCCTGAACTCAGACTTGTGTATGTAAGAGGCCACTTGACATTTCCAGCTGACATGTCCAAAACTGGTCTCCTTTTATTTCCTCCAATAAATAAAGCCTCTGCATCTCAATTGATGGAGGGAGACTCCAGCCTTTCAGTTCAAAAACCTTGGAGTCATCCTGAAATCTTTAGTCTTTTTTTTTTCTGTTTTTTTTCTTTGAACTCTTTAGTCTTATACTCAACATCCATTGTTTTAGCAAATTCTGTTGGCTCTACTTTCAGAATATATCCAGAAAAGGATCCCTCTCACTGTCTGCATTGCTCCCATCATCATCTAAGCCACCAGCATCTCTTGCCTAGATTACTGCCTTGTCTTCTATCCTTGTCCTTGATTTGACTCATTCCCACCTCCACTCTCCAGGCAATTATCAAGAGAGTAGACAGTGTATTTACCCTGCACTCCCACCCCATGGCTTGCCAATTTTAGCTTCCTCTTCTTCCTCACTCCACTTCATCCACACAGACCTCCTTGCTGTTCTTTTAGAATACTGGGCATGCTCTCACTTTAGGGCCTTGGGACAGGTTATTTCCTCCACCAGGGACACTGTACTGCCAGAGACTTACATGACTAACTCCTTTATGCCTATACGTTGTTGCTCGTGTTACCTTCTCAACGAAGTCTACCTTGTCTAGCTTATTTAAAATTGCAGCCTGCTCTTCCACATCTAATAACTCTCAAACGCTTTTAGTTTGAATTTGTGTTTATCTTTTCCAGAGCACTTATCTCTTTCTAATATATTATATAATTTGCTTATTTATATTTATTGCCTGTTTTCTGTGTCCCCTTCAAGAATGTAACTTCCATGAGAGTAGGGATCTCAGTCTGTCTTGTTCACTCAAGTTTCCCAAGCTCCTAGAATGAATCCTGGTAGTTGCTTAATAAATACTTGCTTGATGAATTCCACATGGATTGGTAAAGAAAAGCACTTTGGAAACATAGCTCTGTACTAGAATATGGTAGTAGTATCATCTTTTTAATTTACAGCAAACTATATACCCTCTTTGAAATTTTATTCCTTCAAATGTAAATAAATGATAATACCTATTCTACCTTCCTTATGGATCAATAGAAGAATTTAACAGTAATACTAATAGGTTAAAAATTCATTGTTGCCTCTTCCTTGACATTTATTGTTATTTGTCTTTTAGTAGAAAAGTCATTTGTTATTTGAGGGGGTAGGAGTTGGTGAGAGGGCGTGTATATGTGTATACCTTACCATTGCATATTATAGAAGGACGATGAGTAGTTGAGCCTCAGACCTTGTTTGGAGTTGCAGGTATGATGCTTACCATCTGTGTGACTTTGATTTAGTTGTTTACCTTTTCTGCATTGTAAAGTACCTAATTCACTGTTTGACATCTAGGCTTAGTAAATACCAGTTTCTTTCATAAATATTTGTGAGAAAGGGCCAAGGTATAAGGAACAACATGGTGAACCAGTTCTGACTTTGGATGTCACTTAAGTTTCATTCATTTCTAAAAATCTGGATTGAAGCGTTATGACACTACATAGACCTGACTCAGAGATGCTATGGTTTTCTTTTTGTCCCCTTCAAATAAATAACCCAATAGCCAAGAAGAAGTAAAGCCTGCTGTTTGCATTTTGAGATCTCTGCAGTTCAAATCTCTTATAATATAGTATTTTAGAAGAAAGGTTAGGTATCTTTTTTCACATTGAAGGCTATTTAAAATAACTTTTTAAGTGCCTGAGTATGTTTGAATGTTACAACCTATGTCAGCCTAATGTGTATCAAACCAACATCTTGAAAATTCTCCCAGTGTAATACTTTTTAATAATTCCTAATTGCTTTCATGTTTTATTGTAATAAAATTTACATGCCATATCTCTTTAATCCCTGTTTTATTATAAGGCTATGGTGAATAAGTGATGTATTTAGTCAGCCAGTCAGCATTTATTTGCAGTTTTGGGATTAGAGTCCAGGTGACCTTCTGTTCAAATACTATTACCATGTGCTTTTCAGCTTTTATAAAGGAAAATACATTATCTGATTTTTTTTTCCACTTTTTCCTCTCTAAAATGAAAATTATGGTTTTATTGTTTGCATTTTCTTGACTTATCTTCCACTAATGAGTAAGCAGACTCATAGGTTGTGCACTTTACTTTTTGTTAATGTAAAAACCAAACTTAAAGTGGCTATTTACTAGATTTTACTTTGACTAGAAATGGTGTCATTCCATCTTGACTGACTGCATTTTGAAGGAGATCTTTAATTGAACTGTATTCTTAAAGGATTATATGATTAAACCCAGCTCCCCTCCATCCTGCCCAGTTTCTTTGCGGTTTTAAGAAAAGTTTAAATAGCCCCTCTGTCTGGTATGATTCAAGTGCAGGAAGCAGCAGGTTTACATTGGTAGCTTCTCAGTTCCATCCAAATTTGATTCTGTGATTTAAGGAGGCCCTTTTTTCGGTAGGGCTCTGTTGAGAGCCTAGTTGTCTCCAACTCTCATAAATGCCTTTTTCCAGTGGCCAGTTACTGGAGTGCTCATCCAAGTCCCAAAAAGTGACTGAGAGGGTGAGGAATGAATAGTGAAGGGTGGTGACAGAGTATGCGTCCTTACTCCTGTTAGTGACTGGGCTCTGGCCTGTGGCTTTGACCTGAGAATTGTAGCCTTTCCAAATAAAATTACATCATCATCCTCATAACTGCCCAGGCTGGAGTTCTCAGGATCTTCGGAACTCATCTTTATCTTTGATTCTTCTTCTTCCTTCCATTAAAAAAAGATATATAGGGGGCCAGCCGAGTGGCGCAGTGGTTAAGCGCTGGCTTGGGAAGCCAGCAGCCCCGGTTCGGGTCCCACACATGAGGGCCAGTGACACTGCCTTCAAAAAAAAAAAAAAAAAAAGATATATAGGGCCGGCTGAATGGCTCATTTGGTTAAGAGCTCACTCAAGAGTGCGAGCTGAGCTCTGAGCAACGGTGGTTCAATGCCAGCCAGAGCTGAGTTGCCGTTGAGCTGCCAACAGGTGGCAGGATGGCTCAGCTAAAAAAAAGAAAAGCTAATATAGATTTAAATACAATACAATTCACCCCGGTTAGTGTACAGTTTTATGTTTTATGAGTATTGACAAATGCATACAGTCATGTAACTACCACAGCACATTTAAGATATAAAATAGTTTTACCCACCCCCAAAAAAATCTCCCCATGTCCCTTTTCATTGAACCTCTTCCCCACCCTCTGCCCCTAATAAGTGTCTGTTTTCTATCCACATAGTGCCCATGATGTCATATAATAATAAATAATATTATGTAGCTTTTGTCTGACTTCCTTCACTTAGCATATTACATTTGAGATTCCATGTTGCATTTGAGGCTTTATATTGGTGCATGTGTCAATAATCTGTACCCCTTTGTTGCTGAGTAATATTGCATTATGGATATATCACAGTTTGTTTATCATTCACCAGTTGAAAGACATTAGGGTAGCTTCCAGTTTTTAGCTGTTTTTTATTAGCTGCTAAAACATTTGCGTAGAAGTTTGTATGTGAACATGTTTTTCATTTTACTTGGGGTAAACACCTAGGAGTGGAATTCCTGGGTTGTATGGTAAGTGTATATTTATAAGAAATTTCTGAACTTTTTTCGGAAGTGTCTGCACCATTTAGGTTATCCTAAAACTCCCAGGCAGATAGAATGGTTCACATCCTGGCTAGACTTCTGTGACTAAGGTACTTCTATTTTTAAAGTATGTGCACAGACCAACAGGTACCTGAGTATAGACAGGACATAAATAGATTATCTGGGAAGGCAACAGATAGGAAGTTAATGTTTGTTGAGTACATAGTAAATGATGGCTACCTTTATAGTGTCATCTCGTTTAATTATCCCCTAGTTCATATGATAATGAAATTGAGATTCAGAGAGGTGAAGTAATTGGCCCAAGGTCACACAGCTACCATAGTAAGAATCAGAGTTGAGATTCTAACCCTGATCTGACTCTAAAAATATGCCCCCCAATTTCATCCTGTGAGAGCACAGGGGTTAAGAGATTAAAATGGCCCATCTTTGTTTTAAACATTTCCAAAGTCTCCTCGCTTACTTCCTGTCTTACCACTGATTTGCCTTTATTCTCCTGTCTCCCTTTGCATGCAGGGTAGGAATCAGAATTGTTGAACCCTTTCTGTACTTATATTGAAGGATGTGACTACTTAGTGCATGCAAAGCCATAGACTAATTTTTATCTTCAGGAAATTTATAATCTAGCTGGGAAGATTCATTTATTCATAAACAAATGTATGGTGGGTACCTGCCAGGTACCAAACATTGTTTTGGGCACTGTGGGTGAGCTGCTCTCAAAACTGATCAAAACCTTTGCCCTTTATGGAGTTTTCCCTCTAGTAGAGGAAACAGAAAATGAATGAAGAGACAAATGAGTGAACTATTTGCTGGCAATGATGTTAGCTGTGGAAAATGGCACTGGAGAAAAATAAGGCAAGAAAGGGGGTATACAGAGGATTGCAGGAGGTGGGAATACTTAGCTGAGTTTACATTTTGTGTAAAAACCTAAAAAATGGAAGGAGGAGTGAGCCACATTGACTTCTGGAGGGAAGGGCAAGTGAAAAGGTCCTGAATTGGGAGTGTGCCTGGTGTGTGCAGAAAACGAGGACAGTGTGGCAGGAGTGGAGTGAATGAAATGAGGTGGGGTGGAGAGGCACACTTTTAAGAGATATGGAGACATTGGAGGATTTTGAATAGAGGAGTGACATGATCTGATTTCATTGTTAACAGTATCACTCTGGCCACTGTGTTGAGATTAGACTGAAGGAGGCGGGGAAATGTAAAAGGATTATGTTAATGTAATCGCTTTCATTTATATAAGGATCACATAGCGTTTATAACATTAAGCATCTATGTGGCATTAATAATAGCAATGATGAGGCACTTTTTTATACAGTCTTAAAAGAGCCTTCAACATCTATTATCACATGAGTGTCGCAAAGTAGCTATCCAGATTGGCACCAGTAAAACAGGTTCTGATAGTCTCAGCAACTAAAGTCACACAGAGTTATTGGGAGTCTTCATAGAGGAGATTTAGGCTGAGCCTTGACCAGTGAGTGGGATATGGAGAGGTGGGAAAGAGAAGGGTGGGCATTCCCTTCACTGGGTGCTGCATGAGCGAGATTGTGGAACTGGAAATGTAGGTGTTAGATGGATGAGCAGTGGGTACTCCACTGTGATTAGAGTACGAGGGATTTCACAAGGCTAATGCTGCAAAGGCTGGTTGGTGCCTGACTGTAGAGATATGGAATAGAGGGGTCTCTACTATCTCATAACAGGGAAAATGAAGGAAACTCTTCCAGAATTACTAATGTACTACAGAGAATGGAGACTTACAATACAAGTAAGGCTGAGCTGGGACGAGTAAAAACAGGAAGACCTTACTACACTTAGGACCCCTTGATTTTCTGGGTGAATGGGTGTACAGTCATGAAGATGAGAGGAAAGCAGCAACTGCCCAAACCCTTTTCTTCCCCTTGCTTTTTGGTGGTATGAGCCCCTGGTGTCCTTGGTATTTTGACTTTTATCCCTATTGGATGTCTACTGTATTCTGGATTAACTTTTTGATTGTCTACTGTATTCCAATTAACATTATATAATTTAAGTATATAATTTAGCTACAGTATATAATTTAACATAATTATATAATATATTGCTATATAAATAAAGTATATAATTTAATTCTCACTTCAGTCATATAAGAGTGGTATTCCAATCACCACTGACAAATGCGGGAACTAAAGCTTTGATGGGTTAAGTAATTTGTCCCACATCACAGAGCTTTGTAAATGTCAGAGTCCATAGTTACCTGCCATTTACTCCACCCTGTGTCACCTCTGTGTTTCTGTCTATTCAGATTGGAAAGCTCTGGATGGTGATAAATACACAGCTCAGCTTTATTTGGCTGTTGAGAAAGATGAGAAAAAGCTCCTTAGCAGCAGCTGTGTGGGGAGTTAAGCGTGAGTGTCCTTGGTCACTGTAAGAAGAATGTACCCAGAAGCGCAGCTTAAATTATGTGGCCGGAAGTGAGTGTGTTAAGAAATAGCAGTAGAAGTCAAACTGCCTTGGCTCATAGGTTTTGGAGTAGACTGACTTATTTTACATCTGGACTATAGAAGGTAGGGTCTAGTCTCTGAGGCAGAGCCATGGCTAGGCATGTGAACAAACATGTTAGCTTCCAGGAGAGAGGGAGACAGCCCAGGCATTAGGACCCTTGTTTCCTGGTCACGAAGTCGCTCTGTTGGAAGCATTCTTAGTATGCGTGTGTAGAGCGGCTCTCTGATTGTCTGCAGCTGGTAAATCATGTGCATGGCTGTGGGCCTGGGAGGTAGGTGGTGTTTGCATGGCTTTGGAAGGTCAGAAGGAGATCACAGCAGAGGAAGCGGCACTGTTCAGCCTTGCCAGTCAGCCTGGCAGTGTTCCAACTAGACCCCTGTCTGCAGGGCACGGTAGCTTTGGCTTTTGCTTCTGTTCATCTCCTGGCTGTGTCAGCCTCAGCAGGTCTCAGTGGATTAGTAGTTAGTAGGACTGTGATCTGAATATTAGGCAGATGGAGAATTGCTTCATATTTTAAGAAATGAATATTTAGGATGGTCAAATATATAGATACCAATTCCTGAGAACCAGAAGTCATCGACTTGAACTTGAATGTGTATGAAGTCAGTAGATTAATGAGAAGTTCCTTTTTTTTGAAGTAGTAGAAGGTCCTGGTTCAGAATCATTTGGTAGTGATATATAAAAATGCAGATACAGGCCCTCCCCTCAAAAAAAAACAAAAACAAAAACAAAAGGAAACCTCTGGGCTCTTCCCTTTCTTTTCTCCATCCTCTTCTCAGTTTCTCTGCATTCCCAAAGCTGCTGGGAAGCAATTTACAGGTGACCCTTGAATAACACAGGTTTAAATTGTGCGGGTCCACTTATGTGCAGATTTTTTTTCAGTAAATATTTACAATATTGTAAATGTATGTTTTAAAAATAATTTTTAAATAACTATAGTAGACACACAAAATATGTGTTAATCGGCTGTTTATGTTATCAGTGGGACTTCCAATCAATAGTAAGCTACTAGTTAAGTTTGGGGGCGTCAGAAGTTAATGTGCAGATTTTTGACTGCATGAGGGGTCGGCACCTTTAACCCCCACCAACTGTGTATTCCCTTCCAAAGCATCAGTTCATCGCTGCTCAGCACATAATATCCTTGTCGATGAATATTCAGTTTTCTTCAGGTGAATTCCCGAATGGCCATTTCTGAAAACTTCAATATTTGATAATGATCAAGTCAGGTGTAAAGATGAGCTGAAAGACTTTTTTATGTTGGAACTTGTGAGAATCTGAAAGTCTATGCTTTTTATTTTCAAGTCTAGAGCAGTAGTCTCTCTATTTTGATTTTGCTCTGGTTATGTGGCAACAATGTGCCCTCTTGCATCAGGTTAAATCTTATTATACCACCCTACCTTAACAGTACATCTTGCCTCTAGCTGGTAAATATCAGAGCTGACAGAGAAGCAGGGAGAAGAGAATAAATATTTCCTGATTGCCAGGAGTAGGGCCTGTTTCCCACTTAATCCTCAAGCCTAGATAAGTATTATTTTTATTTTATTAATACAGAAGTAGTATCTCAGAGAAATTAATAATTTGCCCAGGGGCACAGAACTAGCATTATATTCAAGATTTGAACTAAAACTTAAGTCCAGAGTCCATGGTTTTTCATTACAATAACTACACTAAGAGTGTAGGGTCCAGGATCACCATAAGGACCAGCCTGGAAAAAATTCCAGGGCATTCCTTGTCTTCTTGTATCCTGAATCACTCCATTATTTCTGTCCAGGTAAAATTGGCTTAATGTGAGCATCAAAGATTGTCTTGACAGCAGAAAAAGAGAGAGCATTGTTATGTTGCAGGTTGTCATGGGAGGGGGAGTATGGAGGAGGATAGGATGACCCGAAGGAGCAGTCCTTCCACTCTGTGGGGGGCTGGGGGGGAGTTGGAGGCACAGGGAAACTTATTGTCATGTAGATGGACATGGGAACCTCCAAGAATTTTAGCTGCAGTGAGGAAGGCTACAGTAAGCCACCTCCTTAGGTGCTAGCCCAGCTACCAGGGAAAATCATACACTTGATACACAAGAAGTTTCCAGAAGAGTCAGAGCAAATTCTAAAAAATAGAAATAAAAGAAATGGAATAAAGCTACCAGATGAAGAAGATGAAGCTTTGAATAGTGGCACAAGGATTGCATTAATGGGGATCCTTTCTTTGAATGGGGCCGTAGTGAGTATTCAGCTCAGCAGTTATTTACTGTGCTGTGCTGCAAAGTGCCGGGCCTGTGCTGGGACTCTAGAGCTAAGACTAAGGCCTTGGGAACTTTATAGGCTGGTGTGGACAAAATAAGGACAGGCAACTGCAATATCCAATGAAGCAGGGGCCATAGTGAGGAAGCCTTTTCAGTAGAGAACATCAGACTGACCTGCGCTTCATTCTGATCCATCATTGGGATGCTTTGTGACCCTGAGCAAGTTACCTTACTACTCTGGGACTCAGCTCTTTGTCTCTAAATGAGCACCTTGCATGGGTATTGCAATAGCAGATGTATGTAAAATACTTGGCACATAGTAGACTTTAATAAATGGTCACAATTTGATCCTTTAGTGCTGTGCGTGCCCGATCTCGCTTCCTTATGTGTAGGAGCTCTGCATCTCTCATGCTGCTGTAGCTGGTCTGGGGATGGGATGCGACATCCCAGAGGAAAGTAGAATTAATTTCAAACAAGCAACAAGTTTCCGAGTCAGGTGGTCAAGCAGAAGGTAGGGGCCAAGCCCAGGGCGAGAACATCTGAAAGCAGAGCCCAGGCCAGGGTGTCAGCTGGATGTCCAAGGGAGTCCTGGGCAGCAGGCTCAGCGGAAGAGAAGGTCAGGGCAGGCTGGGGTATTAGCTTTCTGAGCTCCTCCACCTCACTTTCAGTTTAGTGACTGGGGCAGGAAGCTGTGTATCCCGGGGTTTGAGGTCCCCCAGAGAATAGAGAAGAGTAATCAGTGTCCCAAAGGAACGAAGCCTCCTGGTGGGAGGTGTGGTGCACACGTGAGGGGTCCCAGTAGTCAAGGCGGAGGCAGAGGGCTCAGATGAGAGGTTCTCGACTGTGAACTTGATTCTAGTCAGAGAAACCAACTCTGTTATCTCCCAGGGTCTGCAGGTTTACTTATTAATTGGGATGAGTTTCATATTTATTAAAAATACCAGTTTTTGTCTTGATTATTTTTGAAAATGTAGAAAATACAAATGAAAAAGAAATCACCTATAATCTTGCCATCCAGATGTAACCATTCTTAATATTCTTGTTGTGTTCTTTCTAGGCTTTATTCTGTTGCATATCAATGTACATGTTCATGTCCATTTAAATAAAATGGGATTCGATGATACTTAATGTTTTGTGAGATTATTTTTTCATTTAAGATGTCATTGCCTGGTTTTATTTTATATCATTTTAATGGATGCATGGTATTCTATTGTATGAATATATTATACACACACACACACACACACACACACACACACACAATTCCCCGCCCCGGGACATTTACCCTTTATCTAATTTTCTGGTATTATAAATTTTGTGGTACACATTTTGTCAGTAAGTCTATAAAGATGTACACAGTTCATCAATAAAGTAGATAGCTAGGTCAAAGGATAAGCAGAATTTTAAAGTTTTTGATTTCAACGAATTGTCTTCCAGAAAAGTTGTAAAAATTGGCACTCCTGCTGGCTAGTATGTGCAGACATTTTCCTAGAGCATCAACAACAGTGGGTAGCACCGTGAGAAGGGCATGTCTCTAGTATGGTGGATGACAATGCTGTATCTAGTTTGATTTTGTGTGCTGTTAATTTATAAAGGCAGCTCCCCCCCTCACACCCGCCTTCCTTACATTTGCCATTCCTCCCTTCCTTCCTGATGGTGGCGTTCTGTTTTACAGCATTGCTGGGAGCCTGGTGTATTCCTACATCACTTTCTCTGAAGAGCAGCTGAGCAAACAGTCAGAGGCCAGTAACAAGATGGACATTAAGGGAAAAGGAGCAGTATGACAAGAGGTTTGCATGGACGATGGAGGCCCAAGTGTTGGATCAACTCAGAACACTGGCAGTTCTTACAGATACTGTGAGGTCTTGATTTTGGAGAAAATACCATTCCTTTGCACTTACACAATCTGAGGATTGATTGCTGCCTTTTAATATTTTATGAGAGAAACTTATAATTGACTCTATTTTAAATATGCCATTTGAATTAATTTATATCAGACTGGAAAATGCACCGGGCTTTTTAATTTATTTTTCTTTTGTGCCGACAGTGAAACATCAGTGTTTTGAAAATACTTTATTTCATAGTTTGCTATCCAGGTATCCCTGAGAGCTGCCTACAGAAAGTGCTCCAACTGGAGCCTTCTCATTCAAAGCATTGCTGCGTCCAGAGGCTGTTTTTAGCCTTCCTCCTTCTGGAAATGCAGCCAAGTATCTGAAACTTCTCTTCTTTGAATTATATTTCTGAACGATTGCATTTTCTTCATCACAGATATCCTTACTGTAGTTGCCAAAGATGACAACTTTGGCACTAAAAAACTATATGGGGCTTGAAGTGTATTGCTTTCCATGTTGGCTTTCCTGAGGTCTCATGGGATGAGCACAGTGCATTCCTTGAAAATATGCCGTTCCCTCTTTGGTGTGTTGGATGGATGGAAGGGATGGAAGAAGTAGGTCTTTAAGTCCTTGATTCATCTGCTTCATTCAGCTAAAATGTATTGAGTACATAATATGTGCTAGGCATTGTACTAAGTGCTGGGGGTCTAGAGATGTTTTTGGAAGGAGTTAAGTGATCTCACTCCTGCTCTCGTGATCAAGGGTAAGAGCGAACGTAGCTATGTTGGTCCATTCAGAAGACATTGTGACTAGGAACAAGTCACAGAACTTTTTTCAGTTCTCAGAACTTGCAAATCTGTAAAGGGGTTTAGAAGCCCCTGCCGTACCTACCCCACAACGATGTGAAACCAAATGCTATGGTGTGAGGTCATGTGTGTGCATTTTGTAAACCATGCAGCTCAGCCTTTCTCTGAGTGAGAATGGCAGGCAGGCAAGGTGACCACCAGCTATTTCCCCATGCTTCCCTTTTCTGGGTGTAGTTGCTACTCTTCTTACTCCTCTTTGAATCAATATGAGTAGCTCTTGCATTTCTGAATATATTGGTTGGAGGGGAAAGTCTGGCTAGATGTTTCTGTATTCTCAAGGCTTGCTCTATCTCTGGCAGTGTCAGTGATGGAGCCATCACCTTCCTTTCTCCTGAAATGGCATGAGCATACCTCTCTCCTTTGAACACCCCCAGCTACATCCCATGTAGTATGGCTCACTTAGTGAGCATGTCAGCTTCTCTCAAGACCAGTGCTGCATCCTGGGAGCGCAGCTGTGAATGGGCATTGAGTGAATTGTCTCTCAATTGTGGGGTGGGGTGTTAATTCAAATACAGTCCTGTGACTTGAGACATCCATTGACTTTGGGGATGAGTGTGTGCTCAGGCCAGTTGTGCAGTGAGTATACAAGAGGCTGGGTACCTTGCACAGGTGCACACACGGCCTTCTGTTTCACTCGGTTTAGAATCCACTGGGCTCTTTTGACCTAAGCAATTAGTATTTTCGTGCCTCAAACAGAGGCCCTGGTGGGTTTTGATTTTATTTTTGAAGAATTATATGGAGGTCATTTTTATATTTATGCTGTTCCCTTATTTTGGTTTGTCTTTATTAAAGCCTGGCCAATGTTGCTGGGTCTCTAGAATTGGCCTCACAGCCAACTTCCAAGTTATAAGCTCCATGTAAGAGGTCCTAAGGTTCACTTTTTTCCCAGTATCATCTGATCTGAGAAAATTCCAGTGGGGGAATAAGACATTATCTTCTGTAAAGTGGCTCTTACTATCTCTGTTTTACCTATGAGAATACAAGACTCAAAGAAAGTAGGTGATTAGCTAAGTCAAAATTTATATTTTTTTCCATTGATTTTTTTTCCATAGAACCATGCTGCCATTGATTAACTGCCCTTCTCCTCTGGAGGAAACAGGAATGCTAGCTGAGTTAGCTTGAGCTCTTTCAAGGAGGCAAGCAGTTGATTGGATTTGGAATCCGAGGACTAGGCCTTACAAATCAGGGAGAATGATGGGTCCCTCTGTAGGTCAGAGCTTTTATCTAACTTCCAGGCTGGTTCTGTTGATTCGCACCTCTGGCTGTGACTTGCCTGCCACTGCCTGGTTGTACCCGGGTACAGTGGAAAGCCATTGCGAGAGCTAATTTTAGCAGTTCTGTTCCTTCTATTAGCCACATGAAGGAGGGAACTTTGACTTGAAAAATAACTTGCATTGTAGAACGTCTCACCCTGAAAGGCCCTTGGGTGTGTTTAGAGGTGTTGAGCTAGAACCCCACCAGAATGCACATAACCTCAGGGCTCCTGGCTCTGCTGAGCATTCTGAATGACCGCAAGCAATAGAAGTCATCACTTCTGCCCTGTCCCTGTCCTGATTCCTGGATGCCCCCTTCCACTGCCATCAACATTTCAAGTAAGAGAAAGCAGCCTGGGGAAGTTGGAGATTGACTTAGCTGGCCAGCTATTTTGGAGTTTGTTTCCGTTATGTGCAGGTTCGGTTATTGTACACTAGAGATTTACCTAATACTTCAGCGCTGCCTGATATCTGGATTTTGCTCCAGCGTTGATATCTTACCAGGTAAAAAAATCCTTTGACCTATTAAGTACCTCCTGGGATGAAAAAGAGGCAGCATAGAGTTAAATCCCTAATTTGCCCTATGAGACAGATGAGCTGTGGTAAGAATTCTGAAAGCCAAATTCTATGACTAGTGGCTCCTCTTTCTGAGTTAGTGACTGCGACGTCTTCCTTGGCCAGTCTGCTTTTAGTGCCAGATCGATTCAAATAACCCTGGGTGGCCAACATGTCAGGTGGTTTTTAATTACCTCATAGGGCTGTTGATTTTATGAGTCCATCATTTGTAGGATCCAGCTTGCATGTAGGTTAAAAAAGTGTTCCATAATCCTGTTACGTCAAGAATCCATGGGAAGTTCAGGTCAGTAAAGCTAATAAAGGATCTTCATGGAAAGAACAGTCAAGTTTCCTGTGACTGGGTTGGCTTAGGAGCCAGGATTTGGGTCGTCTTTGCTCTTGTTACTGTGGCCTCATTCAGCGAGCAAAGATTTATTGAGCATCTGTTTTAGGCCAGGCATTATGGTAAGTGTTTTGGGTGGCAAATTATGCTGAGACTGAGATTGTTTTGCCAGTATTTTATTTAACACACACTGTGGGGAATTATGATAATTTCATAAGCCAATAGTATACAGCATACTGTCTCTTCATAAGCCAATAACAAAGAACATACTCCAAAGTAATGGTAGATTAATTACACTATTGTTCTATGCAAGGGGAGATGAAAGAATTCCAAGTTTAGTTGAGTTGTACCTTTTCTACAAGGTTGGTTCTTGGGAGAGACAGCTTAACCAACAGAGGTGACTTCCAGCTGCCAGCTCTAAAACGAAAAACCCTTGTTGCTAGAGCACATAGCTAGGGAACCAAGGCACCAGAGTTGGTGGCAAGATGTCCTCCTTTGAGGGGCTGCTGCAGGCTTTCGCCACGGCAGACCACGGCTGGAGCTGATGGCCCAAAGGTCTTGAGAGCCAGCTGTTCAGATTGGAAAGGGTGGCCTTCCCCAGACAGAACACGCTTGAGCAGTCCTCATAAACCCTCTTCACAAACATTCAGACTGCTCGTAGTCTAAATATCCCCTTGCCCTAGCTGCATCTTCAGATGTTTTTTATTGAGAAACCCCCAGGCGCTTCCCGCAGCAGCTGTGCTGCTGAGTGCTCATCCTGACAACAGTTGAGATGATGTCATCATGACACATCTTCACTCTTATACCAAAACAACTTTACTCTTAAAACAGCTTCATTTTTATCAAAAACAAGTGGATCTGAAATCATACCCAACTAATACACAGCACTAAGCTCTGGGGAAACTGAATGAACGGGACATGGTTCTTGCTCTTAAGTAATGCATAATCCTGAGAAAGAAACAGATGAAAGGAGTCCATGATTCCTGAGTACGAGCTGCCTTTACTTACCAGTGTTACTGATTAGGGGTGCCCCACCCCTAGAGCTGAAGCATTTTTTTCACCTTGGAGGACTTCTGTAACTCATACTAGCCTTAGCTCTGGAATGTGCCAGGCCGTTCGAATCCCGTGAATCGCCTGGATGCCTCCTGCTGCTGCTGCTGCTCCATAACTTTGTGTTATTGGTTCCTTACCCACAAAGCTGTGGTTTTTCCTTCATTGAGAGAAAAATCATATCAGAATAAATGAGAACGGATGTGAAACTCCTCAGCACACTGTCTAGTACCTATTAGGCGCTTGGCAGATTTTGCTACTGTCGTTTTATGGTGAGACTACAGGCAAAACAAGGTTCTTAATCCGTGCTCCTTAAATGCTAGAGGCCTGGGTGATGTGTATTTGTTGAAAAATGTGACCTTGTACTGCGTTTGCTTTGTTCCTGT
Source organism: Aselliscus stoliczkanus (assembly GCA_033961575.1). NCBI lineage: Eukaryota > Metazoa > Chordata > Mammalia > Chiroptera > Hipposideridae > Aselliscus > Aselliscus stoliczkanus. Next base: position 131,704,531 of record CM066730.1, read on the forward strand.
TCATGGTCTTTTTTTAAATACCTACTGGATATAATTGTGGCCATTGTGTGATGCAGGTGATTCCGCCTGTTTTTAAAAAATGAAAATACTGTCATCGTTTGATGGTAAATTTCAAAAAAGAGAAAATTACTTGATCTTAGAGGAAGATAATTACTCTTCAGAATGGTGACTCAGTTAAAACTTTTCCCAGTTTGTCACCTGGCGGCAATTCCTGTGCAGCCCGCTCATTCCGTCTTCCCTTCTCCGAATTTGATGCATGGATGCCGCCTCTGCCTCCGGGTTCATCTCAGCTGTTGGTGTTTGTGAGCCCCTGCCACCGTCCCTGTTTCTTACACCTGCCTTCTCATTCTTTGTGTTAGGATGTCACTCCACCGTGGTATGAGGAGAGGTTCTACGGTGGGGTTTTTTTTAAGTGTTCTTGTTTGGAAATACTTTTTAAAAGAAATCTACTGGTTAGATTTGTTGTCTCACAAAAATGTTTTTAGAGATTATTTTGTTCATAAATGTTTCTCATGCTGGTGATCAACAGATTTTTGTCTTCAAATGTCCTATCACAATATTTTTTTCAATATAGATTCTATTTACCAAATGACCATTTTAGCGTTTTTAAGGGGTACTGAGGGTTGAACTATGTAAATCCAGTGACATCAACATGAAAATTATGTGCCTGAATATTTTTGTAAAGGTGTCAAATAAATGCTTTTTCCTGAACACATGTATTAAAATTCCTTTATGTGCACACAAAGACAATCAAGAACCATTAAGTCTGCCCACATTTAAGAGGATGGCATCCAGCAAGTTGATTGATTCCCAGTAATAGGGAAAATACTGTTTACCATAGTGATATTGTGATTTATAATAAATTCGTATTTGGTTTTTGTCCCTGTTCCTGGTATATAGCCCCTGAAACCCTTGTAATTTCCTGTATAAGAGCTTTAGGAACATCTTTTGTTACAATACTTAAGTTTTTGATTTTTTTAAAAAAAAATTTTATTGGGGAACAGTGTTTTTCCAGGACCCATCAGCCCCAAGTCAGGTAGTTGTTTCAATCTAGTTGTGGAGGGCGCAGCTCAGTGGTCCATGTGGGGATCGAACCGGCACCCTTGGTGGTATGAGCCTGCACTCTAACCACCTGAACCAATGGGTCACCCATAATACTTAGTTTTGTTCCCCGTTCCTGAAGTAGGTCCAGAGCCATAAAGGTGAAATGGGTGTCTTTGGTTATTCATAATGAGCCTCTTAAACCACTCCAGAGTTATGGTGATGAGGTGAGTTTTGGGAAGCCCCTGAGGATGGAGCTGGTTGCCAGGGCACCAACACAGATTAGTGTTGAAACTTTTCAGTCCGTCCCACCTCCCCAGGTAGACGGGAGAGGGGATGGAGGATAAATCAGTCACTAGTGGCAGATGATTTTATCAGTCATATCAACAACATGTTGAAGCCTCCATAAAATCCCCTGAACTAAGAGGTTCAGACAGCTTCTGGGTTGCTGAGCACATGGCGGTGCTGGGAAGGTAAGATGCCTGAAGAGGGCGTGGAAGTGCCAGGCGCCTTCCCAGGTACCTCGCCCTGTGAATCCCTTCTTTCTGGCTGTTCCCGAGTTACACGTATCCTTTTACAATAAATCACTAGTTAAGTAAATTTTTCCTGAGTTCTGTGAGCAATTCTAACAAATTAATCAAACCTGAGGGAGGGGGTGTCCATCAGAAGCACAGGTCGCCACTTGGACGTGTGATTTGCATTGGAAGCAAGGGTGCGGGATAGTCCTGTGGGAACTGAGACTTGAATCTTTGCCATCCATGCTAACTCCAGGTACTGTCAGCACAGAGCTGCAGTACACTCAGCTGGTGTTGCAGATTTGCTTGGTAGTATCAAAATGAAGAGATGTCCAAACCTGTAGAGCATTTGTATGAGTTTATTTGAACCAAACTGACAATTGCTGGGAAGTAAAATCTCAATGGATTGAGAAAATGTTCTCAGAATGACAGTTTTGTAACTTACTTTATATATTCAAATAAAAGGAGACATTAGAAGGGTTACATGAAATCCATTGGTGGTAAAATAAGGGGGTGGGAGCAAGCAAAGTGGGGAAATCTCTGGGATTGGATAAAAAAGTAAAACAGAGACACATAGTTATTTTACATTGGTGGGTACGGGATAGTTAATAATTAACATAACACATCATAGAGATGGTATTTGGGGAACAAGATAATAAGGGGTTCTGTGATCTCTCTCAGTGTGCCATTTGGGATCTGGAAAAGGAGAGTCTTCCGACATTTCAAAAGTATGCTATCTTAAGACACAAAAAGACAATAGACTCAATCACGGTAAATATTGACATTTGTAAAGGAAGCTACTCGGATGTGACTCCCCACTATGACCAGCTCTTAATTAGAAATTTTTGTGTTCAGATCTTCCTATGTTACTTGTTATTTCCTGTTTTGGTAATAGCCATCCTAGTGGGTGTGAGGTAATATGGTTTTGTTTGTATTTTCCTAATGATTAGTGGTGTTGAGCATCTTTTCATATGCTTGCTGGTGATTTATATACTTTCTTAGGAGAAACGTCTATTCAAGTGCATTCTTTATCGGATTTTTTATTGTTGTTGAGTTGTAAGAGTTCTTTATGTATTCTGAGTTTTAGCCCCTTATCAAATATATTATTTTCAAATATTTTCTCCCATTCTGTGTGTTGCCTTTTCATTCTTGTTCCCTTTGATTCCCAGTTTTAAGTTTTGATGTAATGCAGTTTATCTATTTTTACTTTTGTTGACTGTGCTTTTGGTGTTACATCCAAGAGATAATTGCCAAATCCATTGTTATGAAGCTTTCCCCCTTTTGTTCAAAGAGTTTCATAATTTTAGGTCTTACCTTTAGATCTTGGATCCATTTTTAGTTAGTTTTTGTATATAGTATAAGGGTCCAACTCCATTCATTTGCGTCTGACTCTCCAGTTTTCCTGACATCATTTGTTAAAGATACTGTCCTTAAGGCATGTATTTTCATCGACAATTTTTTTTTTTAAGATTTTATTGGGGAGTCGGGGAGGAGAACAGTATAGGGGAATTGGGGAAGGGGAACAATGTGTTTTCCCAGGACCGATCAGCTCCAAGTCAAGTTGTCCTTTAATCTTAGTTGTGGTGGGCGCAAGCTCAGCTCCAAGTCCAGTCGCCGCGTTCAATCTAGTTGCGGGTGGACATAGTCCACCATCACATGCAGGAGTCGAACCGGCAACCTTGTTGCACACTGAGCCATGCGGCCACCCATCGGCAGCTCGTGGCTGCTCAGCTCAGTGTGCCGTGTTCAGTCTTAGTTGTAGGGTGGGGGGTGGGGGGAATGCGCAGCCCACTATCCCTTGCAGAGTAAAACCGGCAACCTTGTTGTTAAGAGCATGTGCTCTCACCAGCTGAGCCATCCTGTCACCTGTTGGCAGCCCATGTGGGAATCAAACCGGTGACCCTGTTGCTTAGAGCTTACTCTCTAACCAACTGAGTCACTCGGCCGGTCCTTCATCAACTTTTAAAAGTCCTCTTAGTTTGACTTTTTTCCCCCCCCCAATTTGTGATCTATATGCTGTTTCACTCAGCCCCTTGCTGGTCTTGTCTTACTTGGTTTTCGCACACAGGGCTGTCAGTATTGGGCAATGCCCCAGAAGAGCCACTGCCAAGAGGAGCAGAGCGCAGGGCCTCTGTGTCTACAGTAGGGGAGCAGTTACAGTCCCCCCAGGGCTGCTTTCCTGCAGCTCTTGTCACATCTATTTGCTCATCCATCCATCAAGCCAGACAACGTTCACTGGGGCTAGCACCGGCCTCCAACAAAGGCCTGGAACCACCCTGTTTCACAGAGAAGCCCAGTGAGATACAATGTCTAATGTGGTAGTGGAACAATATTCAAATCCTCATCAGTCTGACTCAGAAGGCCTTTGCTCCTCACCACCAGACTAGATTCTTGTTTCTCCTGGTCTGCTTACAAGACTCGGTGGGGCTCATCGTCACATATGCGTGTCAAGTGCCATTCTTCATTCAAAGTTCACACACCATAGATTTCAAGTTTAGGCATGAGCCAAGGGCGGGTTGAATCTAAGAAGGCAGAGCAGCTTTGCCTTTCCGGCTGAGCTGATAGTGCCCTCTTGTGGTAAGAGCTGCCACTGGGGATAAAGAATGGAAAACGTTTGCTTCCCAAGGACAAGCATAATTATTTACTGAGGTCCTATTAAGTGCTTTCATGTAGTTAGGCCTCTATCAAGCCTTTTTGTATGAAATACTTTACCACTGCACAAATGGTAAACAAAGCTAAAGGATTAAACAAAGCTAAAGGATTTGTCCAACCTCCTTTAGCTGGTAAATTTAAATCTGTACTTGGATTCCAAAACCTTTTCTTTCCGAAGAATCCAGATAACATCCTTGCATTAGGAGAATGCAGTAGGAGAGCTTCATCAGGCATGCCTCCTTCTTTTGTTTCAAGTAATTTATTGTTTTAAATGGATATTTTTGAGTACAGTATCAACACATGACAGATTCACAAAATTGAGATAGGTGTAAGAATGTATGGGAGGAAGTGGAATGGTAGCAGTAACTAACATGTTCTTGGGAAAATGGCAGTTGAGCCGATCCTTGGACAACAAGGACTCACCTAAGATACCAGAGAGGATCGCTGCCTCTGCTTGCCTAGAATGCATGCCTTTTGATGTCTTTAGCTCATGTCCTCATCCCTGTGAGCCTTCCCTGACGAACCTATCTGAAAGAGCAGCCCACCACACTCCCTGGTCCCCTCCCTGCCTTTATCTCCAGCACTTTTCTAATCAAATGTAAGTTTTATGAGGGGAGATGGTCTGCTGTGTTTGCTATAGTGTCCCTTGGCACATAGGACAGTGCTGGGCACACAGTAGGTACACAATAAATATGTCCTGAATGAATCCATTTAGACAAAGAGCAGCCAAATAATAGCTATAGTTTCTACTACTAGAAGTAGCAGTACCTGGAATCCAGCCTCTTACACTCCACACAGCTTTTCCTCTGATGTCTTGCTAGAGAACGAGACTCGCGTTGCAGCTGTTCTCAGAGCCTACTGACCATTTTCTTTCCAATCTGGAGAACTTTCTCCCTTCCAGAACTCAGACTGGAGGGGAAAAGGCTAGAAGATGTGATTTGCAAGTATTATCTCTCTTTCCTGAGCATATCTTCCCTGAACGCAAAGATCTAACTTGAAATAGGTGAATAAAGTCCAGATCATTGGAAACCGTCTTTCAACTCTTCCTGGTGGCTTAGTTTCCCTCTTCGTAAATTGGGGGAAATAATAGTGTGAGGATTGGTTTATAATGAGTATTTAGCACAGTGCATAAAACAGCAGTCAATAATGGGACATGATTTTATTTGCAATAGGCTTGTTTTAGCTGCCGAATGGCTCTTTTTGGTGGCCAGCACAAGCTCCTTTTGGGGGATTGCCTCTTCCCCAACTCTTCTAGCCACATGAATCCAAAAGGAGCTGCCACTTTATGAGAGCCACCTGCTGGCTACAGTGATGGCTGGCTAAAGGGTGGCTAACAGTACTTCACTTCCCTGGCCATGGGGACCACTGATAGGCCAAGGGGTTGAGCTCATGGCCCTAGCCATAAATACATTAACTATTAAATGTTATGAGGGAAAAGGACACAGATCTGACCTTGTCTAAGAGGCTCAGCCTAATGTTGACCTTTGGACAAGTCCTTTTCCCATTCTGGTCCTTAGGTTTTCCCTTTTGTAAAATGAGGACTGAATGGGAGGCTCTGGAAGGGCCCCATGTGGGCTTTGGCAGGTTGCTTTCCCCAGTTACTTCATGGACAGGCTTCTTGTTGGCTCTGCACGAGGCTGAGGTGCAGGGTTCTGGTGTAGCTATGCACACATCAAAGCACACCTTGCTGGTTTATTTTTGGCTTCCTGTTTCCCTGCCTCGTTGCCAGTGACAACAAAATTAAGGAAATTGGAATCAACGGCCAAGTGAGTCCTGGCAGAATTTGAAGGCTGCTACAAGCTTGCGATCTGAAATCCATGATGCTCCTAAAACCAAGTTTCTTTCTTGAGTTTGTGGCCAAATGCATTTGGCAGCAATATCTGACCTGCAATTTGTGTAAGTATGAACACATCTTAATTGTGGACATAAGTGCTTTTTACCATAGGTTCGAGACCCTGCTGCGGATGAGTTTCAAAATACATTACCTCTCTATATCTGAGAAATTCTGGCTGCAAGGATTTTAGATGAGGGATGTAGACCTGTACTAGTACTGCATCTTTTCATCTAGTGTTCTCTAGAAATAACATGTTTCTTATGTGTGATTTTATAACCCCAACAGTCTTGTGATACTGGCACAGTGGGTTCTTTCCTGTTTTACAGATGGGCAGTTGGGGTTTGTTTAGCACAAGATTACCAAGTAGTGGCCAAAACCAAGAGGAGAAATGTTGGAATATGGCTGGGATGGAAAAAGGTGGTATGATATTAAAAGGCTGTGTTTTGAACAGGAGGAATCGGAATAAAGTACATATTTTAGACTATCCTTTGGTTGGGTTGGAGGTACAGAATGAGGTATAGTCAGAGATAAGGAAATGCAAGGGCTTTTGAGCTATTTGTTCTGAAATGGAATATTTAGAAGTACTGATAACCATTCACGTGGCTCCCAACATTAGATTAAATCCACTGCTTTACCCGTTGGCATACATTTATACCTTGTAAATACCAGCATGGGTATAAAATGACGCTGGTTCAGAAACGCTTCTAAAGTCTGTAACTATAAATGATGAGTTGACGTTTCAGCCACAAACTTAATCTCCACTCAAATTCGACGAAAGGAGTAAATAGAGGACTGTAACACTGCTAGTATTCAAGCCACAAAAACTGACTCAGGCCCTCTGTGGAACCCAGAGGGCGACTCAGGCTGGCCATGTACTCATGGACTTCCATGTTAGGCGTTTTTCCTCCTTCCCGCAATGTCCCCCATGCCCCAGGACTTAGGGAGAGGGAGAATGTTCAGGTATAAAATTATACAAAAGCAATGGGGGATGCTGTTTCATAAATTAATCAGAGACCTTTTGAGGAAAGGTTTCAAAATTCCTGGAATCAGAGCTCAAAAAAGAGCAAGGAAGGTTGGCGTCATGGTGGAGTGAGAAGATCCCTTTGCATCTCCCATTAAATTTACAAGGCAGACATCTCTAATCCAACAAAGGTTGCTCTGCTCGCCACACAGGCATGCCTGAGCGAGCCATGCACCGTACATACATCTGAAGGTGGATGTATTAGAAGGCAGAGGCAGTGGGACGAGGGAAGGACAGGGACAGTGTCTGCAGAGGTGATGTGACAGCTGCCGCAGGTGGAGTGGAGGCGCGGCCCCCACACTACAGCCTGGCACAGGGTAAGGGCATAAGCAGAATTGCTGCCCAAGAACCCGCCCCCCCCCATGGCGGCACAACACAGCAGCAGACGCAGAGATGTGTCCACAGCCCCCCGGTACAGGACAGCCGTCTGGGAGCCACTGGGAACGAGGCGGCAGTGGGCAGGCTCACAAACCCGGCTCTTCCCACATGCCACATCCACCCGCAATGAGACAGGTGACTTGAGTTCATTTCTACCTCACAAGGGACATCCCCCAACACGAAAACAAAAGACCTCTAATTATTAATCTGAATTGATAAAATCAAAACAAGAATTCACAACCTCAAAAGTGCAGGCAGAGGAACAATCCACCAAGAACCATGAATGACCAAGGTAACATGGTAACACAGAAAGATACCAAACTCAAAGTCATGGAAGGCTGATTTAAATGACAGCAAATTCAAGAATGCAACCATGAAGAAATTCAACAAGATACAAGAAAACTCAGACACACAGTTCAATGAGCTCAGAAATAAAAGGAGTCCTTTACCAAGGAGACTGACACTATAAAGAAGATCCAACAGAAGTTCTAGAGCTGAAGAACCAAATACAGTGAACAGAGTGAGTGCACTGGAAAACATTGGAAATAGAGTAGACCAGATGGAAGAATCAGAGTTCAAAGATAGAAAACCAGAAACCAACAGGAGGAAGAGAACGAAGTTGAATAAAATATGAAAGATCTACAAGACCTCTACATTAGAAAGAGCAACATAAGGGTAAGGGGTATCCCAGAAAGAGAGGGAGAAAATAGGAGTCTATTCAAAACCCTCTGCCCCAATGGAATATTAAACAGCAATAGAAAAAAATGAAATCTTGCCATTTGCTACATGGAAGGACCTAGAGGGTATTATGCTAATGAAATAAGTACAGTAGTTTTACTGATATGTGCAATCTAGAAAAACAAGCCAAAAAATGGTCAAAGGAGATCCAACTGATGGCTGCCAGATGGGAGGAAGGTGGGCAATGGGTGAAAAAGGTGAAGGGGAATATAGTCAGTAATTTTGTGGTAAGTTTGCAAGGTCACAGAGGATTACTATACTTAAGTGTGGTGATCACATTGTAAGACATGTAAGGGTTGAATTGCTGTATCGTACACCAGAAACTAGTATAACATTGTACATCAACTATACTGTTTTCCAATCTCTGATGAAACAAAAAATTGTGCAAAATCAAAACGGTACCTGTGGCAAGAGCTACATAGACGACTTGTCTTTTTTTTTAAAGATTTTATTGGGGAAGTGGGGGAGGGGAACAGCGCTGGGCAATCGGGGAAGGGCAACAGACAAGTTGCTGTCCTTTTGTTCTTTAGTCTAGTTGTGGAGGATGTCGCTTCACTGGTCCATGTTGGTATCGTCACTGCGCTCTGCCCGGATGAGGCAGATCGGTCGCAGGCCTCTGGACAGCCGTTCAAAGCGGCTCTTGGCAGCTCACACCGGCTGCCTGCCACTCACTGTAGCCAATGGCAGCCCACTGCAGCAGGGGCTGCAGCTATGCCGTCCCTGGGGACTCACAGCAGCCCAGCTCCAGGTGGAGCTGTTGTTAGCTGTAGAGGGCAGTGTCACTGGCCCTCATATGTGGGAACCGAACTGGGGCCGCTGGCGTCCCAAGCCAGCTCTTAACCAACGCGCCACTTGGCCGGCCCAAGAGTTGTCTTTAATAAGGGAGTCTGACCACCATAATTCCACCACTTAAAAAGATTATTATTTTTGGCATATGGCCTTATTTTCCTCATCATACATATATATGAAATATATCCCTTTAACAAAATCGGGTGTCATTTGCTCTTTTCACTTCAAGGTTATCTGACACAGCTCTCATCTGCCACAATCCCAGGTGAGCTATTTTATTCTTTTTGGCTCAGTACTAGCACTAGCCACTTATGAAATTTGTAGGACTAGCCCCAATGTGTTTATAGTATGTTTTGAAAATACAAATGCCTGCTAAACACTGGAGGCAAAGACAGACAGCAACGCAGTGAAGAAGCCATGTGGCAAAACATGTCATGAAGCTCATTAATTTCAGGCTATTGGAAAGCTCACAACCACCAGCCTTCCAAATAAATTTCCATCATCTACAATTACTTGCTCATGGGGGATTAATAGAATGACCCTCAGAATGGCACCATCATTAGCTCCTAGCAAGAACTGGTTTCTCTGTTCACTGAGCTAAAGGATGACTGCTGACAAGGGTGGCCTAAGGCATTGAAAAGTCCCTCTTTGGAGCAAGCTCTTCCCCTAAATCTAGATTTTTCTGGTCAGGAATTTAAAGTCGCTCAGCTTAGTCTGATGCCATTCTCTGCTTCATCTCTTTCAGTTCTGGAAAAAAAAAAAAAAAGAAACCACCCCTAATTTAGGTCCAGGTTGACTCTCTTTCTTTCTAAAAAGTTTAAGTGTATATTCCTCGTATTTATCTAAAGTCTGTTTTGAGAGAGAAAAGAACAAAATTCATTTATTTTAGAACTACCTGAACTCACTCTACAAACAAGTTCTGGTTGGTATGCAGAAAGACACACTTAGCCCACTCTACATTCAGTCAACCATTCATGATGAGAATGGTGAATGAGAATAACAAAAAGTGAATTTAATAACCAGACCAAATTTGCATTAAGCCTCACCTCTAAACTTTAGGAAATCAGGAGTCTCCCCTCCATGCAGCAAATGACAAGAGAAAGGGGCGAGTCCTGAATAACCCACAGCTATTGTTATAATCAGCCCTGCAGTAAATGTTAAAAAAAAAAAAAAAAGGTCTTAGGGTAATCGTATATTTACTTCATGTTGGCTTAATTTCTAACAGAAATATTAAGTTGGAGGAAAATATTATCTAGCTAGAATTATATGGCAAAGACTCTACTTTTATTTCTGAGAGTGCCTACTTTTCCCTTCCTTCTGACCTCTCTGTACTCAGCATACATTATCACAGCACTTACCTAATTAATGCCTTCTCCTCCAAGAGAACATGCTGCATCCCTGCAGCCACATGCCTGGCACAAGCACAGGCCCAAGTACCTGCTGCATAGTATTTGGGCCTATACTTGTACAGGGTATATGGAAACTGGATGGAAACTTGTCACCAGGGACATTTAAGTGTGATGCCTTTAACATCAATTTGGACAAAGGAGAATCAGAGTTTAGCTCCAGTTTATATGGCAATTCTTCAATGTTCTTCACAGAGCAGGTATCCTTTAAAAGTGTGTTCAAATTTACTTCTTACTGAGAGCAAGCAAAATGACATTTTAAGTATAATATACATCCTAAGTCATAGGAGCTAAGATAAAAAATAATCATGTTCAGAAGAGGAAAATCTCATGAACATACAGATGTCAGAAATGCCAGCACAATACTAAGGGTACATAATAAAGGTTATGGAAAATTGGTCTTTTAAAATAAAGAGGCTAATCCAAATATTTAAATACATAAAATCAGCCTATGACATGGAGGGATGACCCTTTAAGACTTCACAAAGGATACACTTGATTACAGCAGTGATGATTATATGATAAAAATTTAAATCATGTGATACAGAAAGGTAATTTTTATTTTAGGGAGATAAAAGGTTAAACTTTGGAAATTCCTTGTTTTCCCCCATAATGTTATATGGTTTCCCACACTGGCATTTTTCATGAGTATGGACTATAGTTGGGAAAAATCTTTTCTTCTGATTTGGTCTTTGTGATCTAGATCTCGTTACGCAGCCCTACTGTCATCAGCACACACTTTGCCTGTGGAAATTCACAAACCCTCACTTACTCGAAGTGCCCTCTCTTACTTTTCCATAAAGAGCAAAGCAAATAAGTACTGTGACAAGTTTTTTGCAAAATATTATGTGGTATGAACTATACTGCAAAAGAAGGGAACAAATAGTTTTAATTATATAGTTCAGAGGAAGAGAAACAGGGGAATAGAGGTCCATAGACCAAAGGATCTCTCTGGAGAGAAAAAAAAAGAAAAAAACATATTACCGAAGATGAGGCAGAAGGGACCAGGAGTCACTGAAACATTGCTTTGTGCAATGTCAGGAACAGAAGGGACAGAGGCTGTATATATTTGTAAACAATGTGCATCATACAAACTTAAAACCTATAATTAAAACCTAGTGAATCAAACTAATGACAATCATTCACAGCATTATGTAAGCAAATATGTTTAAAAAAATATTTTAATAAGCATATTCAGAATGGCAGACAGGGAATGGGACAAGGGAATTATTTTACAGTGCAAAATTACTATGCATAAATTTAAAAACATCTAATTCATAATTTTAAATGCCTATTTAAATATTATTTCAAATACATTTTAAAGCTCAACAGATTTGTGTTGAACTGAGTTGCAGATTCTGAACTCTATTTGAAAACACATCATAAAACAATACCATTTCAAATGAAAATGACAGTGCTTTGCTGGGGGTGAGGGAGACTAAGTAGCTATAAACAAAGGCTTCTTCTCCCAATGCAATTTGTCAAGAGTTCAAGAGTTATGAAATGTACTAAATATTAAGCAAATTAAATTCATGATATTACTAAAATTTTAGTGCAATAACTTATCAAGTTATAATGGCTGCATTATGAAGAGCAAAGAGCAAAGTACTATGTGACATACCTGTATAAACACAAAATACAATTAAATATTTCGTTATGAAAAGCTGAGCATTACGTATTATAATAGTGGAATGTCTTTTGTTAGGCATACTTTAAAAAGATAAGATTAAGAAAAGATTTCCTAACATGTGCCGTATTTGCAAACATGCCTGAGAATTTACTAAAGATGTTTCTGTAATATCAGTTCTTCAAGAACTTCACAAACCTGCAAACAAAATGCGTATTTTATGTAAGGTGAAAATGGTGTCTTTAATATTGCAACAACTTAAAAAGTACAGCATCACTATTCATTTGAAACATTTCTATAGACCATCTTTGATAAAAGCTAGGATACTTTGGATTCGTTTAATAAAATCTGATTTAGAAAATGGATTGTGACCATCTGTTAAAGCTGCCATTCTGGATAAATTAATGTTCTAGGTAAAACAACACAAAACAAAACAACAACAAAATTCATGCTTCTCAACACTTCCACCCAAAACTCTCATTTACTTGGATATGTATGTAATAACAGTGAAAGTATATTATATGAAGTCAAGTGTTGTAAAGTGGCTTTTAACACTGTTTGGGGGAAAAAGTTGTTCACATTGGTGGAGGGAAGCAGTCTAAAACTATGTTAATAGTAATACTTCATGGGGGTAAGGCCTAAACCATAACATCTCAGTGCAAACCTCTACTCAATTGCATTAGACAGTTGAGCCATTTAAAAACAAGACCACAGAAGATTTATTTTAAAAAGGCATTGGCTCTTGAACTGATGGCTGAAAATGAACTGGTAGAAGCATCTGGGGTATGCCTGTGTGATAAAAACAAGAATAGTTAATAATCTTTTATAAAAGTTTGGATATAGGTTGGTCTATCAGCTGTATGTATAAAACTACATTTTTTTAACAAGAATTTTGCACTAAAAATAAAATGGCACTCTTGCAAGGCTATGCAAATGGATGATCCTATTTGTAATCACACAGAGCAAAGGTTACTGCATATCTTATTTTTATTTTGGAAATATGCTATCAAATCTGGAAAACTGGATTGTAACTGGAAAAGTCTAAAAACTTTTCTAACTTCATTACTTTTTCCTCATAAAATCAATATCGTTGCCTGCCAACTCCTTGTGGTGCCAATTATCTAAATATCACTTGACCTTTTCCCCAGTTTATTTAATGCAAAAATGGGAAATTTCATAATGCATATAAAAATAACTGAACAGGATTCTGGTCAGCATGATACATTTAAGCACTTAAGCCAACATTAAACTTTTGTCTTGCTTCAAAAATAATTTTGAAAATTATAGCAATGCAAAACAAACTATGCAATCTAAGTATCATGCTTAATTTCAGAATTCGCAAACTATTTGTCCTTAAGTAGAAATTTAAAAAACAAATCTTCACAATCCTTTATGAATGCTTTTACCACCTGGATAAGAAACATGACTTAGTTACTACACAAACACTTAAAAATTCATTAGAAAAACCTTAGCAAAATAAAATGAAAGCTGACAGACTCAGAATATCAATTCCTCTCATAAAAGTTTACCAACTGTACAAGTTAAGAAAATTATACAAGCTTTTGTATTAAGAAAGGACAGCTCAGTCAAGACATATGTACTGTAAAAATCTTTCAAAGGCTACAAAGAATCTGGAAAAATACAGAATGTATTTCTTAAGCCCAGATAAGAATATGGAAAGACATCATTGATGTCAACAATTTTACATATACAAACCTGACTTGGTTTATTTTTAAATTTCTATATATAAAAAATCATGCTAGCATAACTTTCAGGATTCATAAGGGTTTCCTTAATAACGATAATAAACAGAAATTTGAACTTGGAGTGTTTTCTTCTCTGCCATCAAATTAAGCAAAAAGGACCTTATAGTGAAATTTTAGGATCAATACATCAAATGAGAAGATACAGATTAGATTATCTTGAGTTCAAATTTACTAAACCATTTGTTATATTCTTACAAGGGTCTTTAGTTTTAAAATGTAAAGTCTATAAAAGGCAGAGTTATGAAATCTTATTCAAGTTAGGGCTCAATTCAAATTTTCACCAATTACTTCAAGGAAATCAACTTTTTAAGGTAACCCATCAATCCTGAAAATTTTAGTCACACTAGAATTTATTCCAAAGAAAGTAAAACAAGTCTAAAATTCAGTCATCTGTGTTTTCAAGTTCTTCAAATTTTCCATGTGAGATTGCTTCTTGGAAAAATTCAGAAGAACCTGGACTTTCTTTTCCATTGCTGTTTACCCTTCGCCTTTTGGCAGGTCTCTCACTTTTTTCATCAAAATCACTTTCATTTTTTACTGTCATATGGGCAAGTTTTGGGTCAGTGGTAAGGTTATCTGTTTCATAACCATTACTATCCATATCTGCATGAAGTGGTTTCTTATTTCCACCTGTTGGTCCATTAATGTGTAACCCTTCAACTTTTACTTCTTCTTTGTTTAATATTTCACCTGGTCCATTAGATGACACCCCTAAAGTGGAAGAAACATAAATGAGACTGCTAATAAAAAGATACATTTGTAAATGACTGTAAGACAGCTACTGTAAAATAGCTTTTCATCAAGGAAGCGAGGTATCAAATCTATGCGCTCTGAATTCTGGCTCTATTTACCTAGTAGCTGTGTGACCTTAGGCAAGTTATTTACACTCTCTGTACCTCAGTTTCATCACATATACAATGAGGATAGTAATTTACCTTACAGGGTTATTGTGACGATTAAATAAGTTAACAAATGTGAAGAATTAAGAACAGAATTTGACATATATTAAAAGCATGTTAGTATTATATGACAACAAATAAGCACTGGATCCAATAGTCTTAAGTAAGTTGAATGAAAGCAAAGATATGCATAAATTATTCATATTTAGCAAAAGGGCCATAACTTTCTAAAACCAGGTAGAGAAAAAGAATTATTCTCTCTTTAGAAGCCTGATTTTTCTACTGTTATATAAAATCAAGACGACATGACAGCATTCTTAATGTAAATCTATGGCTTTTATACTGTAAGGGTAAAGATCATACACTACATTCATCTATATGGATTTAAATAATCGGTCATGTTAAAAAAATCAATGCTTGCACTGTCTAAGCCTACACCTGAAAATACTAAAAATAAACACAAATTCCTCCGTAATAGGTGAGAGTGCATAATTATTCTAATAAAATCAAGCAACAGTGAAAAGGTCATGTTTGAGCTGACTACAAAATGGAATAGAAATTTTGGGGAAACTCAAAATAAAAACAGAATGTGCCACTAAAGATAATCAAAATTTAATTAAAATATTCAGTATAAAAGATAAACCTCAAATATTACATTTTGGTCAAAGGAAATACATATTCTATTTCCCCCAACTCAAAAGTATAATCAAAACATGAATGCATAGGGGGACTGTGCATATGATACTAAAGGAACAACTTTGTTGTAGTAAGCCCAAAGAGTTGGTGACAATGATTTGGTCAAAAATAAGATTTCAAGACACTAATTTGTACCTTACAAAAATATAAATTGGTTTGGAAAGCTCCTTCCTTATCTTGAGAAATGTGATTGTAGGTATCGGATATGAATGGCTTCTGGGATACTGAGTAATTTTAGGTTAAATTATGAAACTCCCCTAGGCTAACTGCAAGTTTTCATCAAGTAGATAAAAAGAAAAAGTAAGTGATTTGCTATTATGAGCAAACAGAAAAAGACAGAAGTAGTAACAACTGTCTCCCTGAGTTTCTAGCTCTAGACCCAAGGTCAGAGCCTCAGCTTCTTATGCTACTTCAGGATGGATGTGGCTGGCATTAGTTGTCACATTATTAAAACGTCTGGACCACGACATAGTTACTGGGCCCTAATTTTTGTTTGTTTTGGCTTGTGCTTAGAAGGGAAATAATGAGGGAATAGAAAGGGGTCATCAAATGACAAAGTACACCATATTCACCCCAGCAATGCCAATGTCAGAATAAGAGTCAAATATTTCTCAGTGTTTCTCTTTTAGTTTCTGTCAATCAGAGAGTAGCTCTCCACTGGCCCTCCCCTAAGGCTGTCACATCAGAATGTAGGTGGGCAGAGCTTATCTCTAATTCACCAGCTTCTTCCTAAAACAGAATGAAGAAGGGCTTACTACTTTCTGCTTGGCAACTGTCTTACTTAGGAAGAACATTATAATTAAATTAGAAGTCAAACTAGGTCTTACTGATTGACACAGTGATCTTGGGTCTACTGTATATTTTAAACAAGAGCATTATCTGAACTTCAATCGTATTTGCATGCCTTTTGCTTCTTTTCCATGGAGATAAAAATGGAAATGTTTCTGTAGAATACTAATGCACAGGCTGATACCAGTTGTATCTTTTCTTATCCTTTAAGGTTATTATGCTGTCAAAAGAGAAAAACATTCAAAACAGTGCCTTTGTTACTACTCCTTTCCATTTATATGGTTAATGTACCTTCCTGAAAAAGTGTTATAAACTCTCAAAGTATTTTAAAAATATCTGTGTATTTCTGATGTGAAATGGCTGTAGTTTTGGTCTAAGAGTTAACAAGGATACTTATATCCAAGGATCCCACTCGGATTAAGAAACAAGATGTCACTCAAAAAATAAATTTCTTAAAAGAAATGGTCACTGTTGATAGTATACTTTATTCAACTTATTTCCTAGTGATGTCAATGGGAATTCTTGCTAATTTATATTTTGTGTTTGTATGTATGCTGATATTATGTATGTTTCATCTGGTATTTACAATTATTACTTTAACTTCTGCTTTGGAAATAGAATAGAAACCAAAAATGAACACTCTAGGCTACTGAAAGAAACCGAACTGTTTCTTTGCTTGCTTACCATTTTGATTACTATTACTTATAGTGCCATCTTCTTTCTCAGACTGGCTGTTACTACTGTTTGAAGCCGTTGGGGGAGGGGATGGTGCTCGACTAGACGCAGCACTTTCACTTTCATCTAGAAGGCGATCCATGTAATCCCTTAAAATTAAGTAAAATAATAATGATTTTATTATTTAAAAAAACCTGAAAATGAAAATGAGGTGAGGTTAAATTTAGAAGGCTTTATTAACGAATACATCCTAATTTTCACTTACATTCATTCCAGTGCCTCATCTATTACACCGGGATGTAAACATTTAAATAGAAAGCTTCTTTCGGTTACATGTTTGTAGGAAAAATGTACAAGAGCTTTTAAACTAGCTAATTTTAGAGACCTCTAGGCAGTTTTAAAACTTAAAATTTTAGGCAGGTGCTCAGAGTAGCCCAACTAAAATCAGAGGACCTGTTAAGTGAAGGGGCAGGGATCATGCCAACCAGGAGGAGTACAAAAGAATTTCTGAACAGACACAGGTTGGAATTTTAAAGCTCCTAAAGCTCTTGGATGGCTATGGCAACATCTGAAAGACAATACGGTCCTAACAATGACTTACCTCCCTAATCCTTCCTGGATACCTTCTATCTTACCTTTCTGAGAGATCTGGGCTATATAATAAGCTCACTAAAGTCCCGGGCTTACCTGCTGGCTTTACCTGCCAGTATATCATTAGAGGTGAGCTCACTTCCTCCTGAAGTCATTGCTGAACTACATGGCATGAGAAGATAGCTGTGTAAGTCAGATTGGTTTGGAGTTAGAAGATCTGGGCTAAATAATTCTCTCTCTGGGCCAGCCAAATGATGCGTTGGTTAAGAAATGCATTCAGATAACCAGCTACGCTGAGTTAGTTTTCACTTTTTTTAAAAGAAATCATATGCAAGGCAGTTAACAGCAAAATCTCCAATTTGCATATGGGTACCAATTCTTCCAGGTAGTGAAGACAAAATCTGTGTCAGAACCTTTCAAAGGTTATTTATAGACTGAATGGCAAATGCATTTTGTTCTGTTCAACAATGTAACAGAAAAATGAACAAATAACTTTCTGGGTAAGTGTTCTAGCTATAGATTTTGACTGAAAAAATGAAAAAAATTCCTTCAAATGTTTTCTAAAGGCATTACCTTAATGTTCTGTGTAGTCATTTCAGGTGCAACTAGTAACAGAAAGCAAACTAGGTAAGTTTGGGAGCAAACTAGAAATAAAAGTATCTCCATGCTTACAGAAAACCACAATTGCTCCCCATCTGGAAAATAATGTACAGTCTGGTCATGGATTTTTTAGAAGATGTAACAAATGAGTATGATTAAAAAATTACAGTTCTTTCAGTTAAAAAAATTTAATGAAAGACCCAAAGGGGACATAACTGAAGCCTACAAAACTATAGTATTTCTTGCCTAAGGGTGAAAACATTCGTTCACTTCATACCATTACACCAGGGGACCACTGTTAACGCTTAAAGCCTGAGAAAGGATAAGAAGGGGATTGTTTTTTTTAAGATTTTTATTGGGGAATTGGGGGAGGCGAACAGCATTGGGGAACCGGGGAAGGGGAACAGACAAGTCGCTGCCTCTCCTCCTCCCATCCCCGTTCCTCAGTCCAGCTGCAGAGGACATGGCGCCCCACTGGCCCATGTTGGCATCATCACTGCACTCCTCTCAGATGAGGCAGATCGGCCAATGGTCTCTGGGCGGCCTTTCACAGCGGCTTGTGGCAGCTCACACCGGCTGCCAGCTGCTCACGCTGGCTGCCAGCCCCTCACTGTAGCCTATGGCAGCCCACTGCAGCAGGGACTGCAGCTATGCCGTCCCCGGGGACTCACAGCAGCCCAGCTCCAGGTGAAGCTGTTGTTCACCATCTCAGCTGTAGAGGGCAGTGTCACTGGCTCTCATATGTGGGATCCGAAATGGGGCCGCTGGCGTCCCAAGCCAGCTCTTAACCAACACGCCACTTGGCCGGCCCAGCATGAGATTACTTTTAACTGTGGCTACTCCACTTACAGACTCCTACAGAATACTTAACCTTAAGAGGAATCAAGGTTACAGATACAACGACCTTTCAAAAGTTTTCAGAAGCTATGGAGAGATCAGAGAAAACTAAAATGTTTGGCGGCACATCCCTACCTAACTTGCTGAGCTTGATATCACAGGACCAAATAAGCCAGCCCCCAACACTTCCCTTGGTGATGCTTTCTGAAAGAGAAAACTGGATGAACCATAGGTCTGACCCAGCCTGCAATTATTAGGTTCTTAACTGCTGATGACAAAAGATTGCCTTCTGTTTGTGTGTATTATTTCTGAAATGGATGAAAAAAATTAAAGATGTTACTACTGCTATTCCCTATAGAATAGCTTGAAAAATGTGGCTATTTTAAGTTACATTCTGAAGACTAGATGCTGATCTAGTTCTACATCATGCCTTAGCACTACCAATAAATCCAGAAAAAATTTAAATATAAATTTATGACATTAAACAATTAGATAAAATTTGCAATACTGTTATTATGAAAGTCCACTCCAGCCATCCTGAGCTTTAAATAATGGGGGATGAGGCATTTAGTCAAATGTCCCTTGATTTCCATGGGGCAATCATACCCATTGCCTTTTAGATAATTCTGCTTTTTGATTTTAGAGTGTTTGATCCTCCAAGGAAGTGACCAGCAGAGATACCTGGAAATGAACATGACCAAGAAACTGTCCACCCTGGGCCAGCTGAGTGGCGCATTGGTTAAGAGTTGGCTTGGGATGCCAGCTCTGAGCAGCAGCGCCTGGGTTCAGATCCCACATGAGAGACAGTGACGTTGCTGCGCCCTCTACAGCTAAGATGGTGAACAGCAGCTCGACCTGGAGCTGGGCTGCCGTGAGTTGCCAGCGATGGCGTAGGCTGCAGTGGGGCTGGCTGGCAGCTGGCGTGAGCTTTCGTGAGCTGCCATGAGCCACCGTGAGCGGCCATCCAATGGCTGGTCAGCAACTGCCTCACCAGGGAAGAGCGCAATGATAATACCAACATGGGCCAGTGAAGCGACGTCTTACACAACTAGACTGAAGAACAAAAGGACAGCAACCTGTCTGTTCCCCTTCCCCGATTCCCCAATGCTGTTCCCCTCCCCCAAATCCCCAATAAAATGTTAAAAAAAAAAAAGGAACAGTCTACCCTAGGAGTTTCAAAAACACAATCAAATAGCATAAAAGCACATGTTTTAAAGGCAGTTATTTGGAGAGCCTGAAGAACTTTCCTGGTGCATACTGACCAAATGAAGTCACAACTTTACATTATTTTTATTCCATAAATGTTAGGGAATAATGAGGGGTAGTATGGTTAAATTAATTCCACCATAACAATTCATGAACATTTTAGAGCAGCTCATGTGAAAGGAAAGGCTCAATACTCTATATACTTAAGTAACAAATTACTAGTGGCAGTGGGACAGTTTCATTCCAAAACTAGAATGACTGAGGCTGTGGGAACAGGGTTTCAGTCCAATGCTACACTGAACGAGGCTAGGAGAATCTGGTGCACGGGGACTGGATTAGACATATAAGGCATGTTGCATAAAGAGTGGATATAATAACCCGCACTCCCTGGATCACTGGGAATAAGCTAAAGTTGCATTACTAATTATTAAAATTATTTCTGTAGAAGAAAGTAAAATTATTTCTGTAGAGGAAAGGTGTCAGGAAATCTAGCAAAAGGTAAGTCATCAGGCACATATTCTTTTCTCTATAAAAAACTTTGTAACAAAAAAGAAAATACAATTTGATCTAATTTATTATATCCCTATGTCTTTCCCGTATTATATCATCAACACTCAAATCTTATTTTGGTTCCATAGATCAAAAGTATATTAGACAAGGAAAAATATTAATTTCGCTTTCTCTTTAAAGTACCTCTATTAGGCATATGGCCCTACAGTTTTAGAAAAGATAGCCTCTCTCTTCTATTCTCACTGCTCTCACAGTGCTATCAGATTAAAACTGTATGTGGTTATACTGAATGGAATAGAATTTAACAAAAACATTTCATAGTTGTTCTGATCCATTTCCTCTCAGGAATACTGCTAAAAAGATATACTCTAGCATTTGCTTTGATATATTTTGTTGTCTCAAATAATATGGACTGTAGTCTAGTCTACAATGCTTTATAAGACACTGAAGTCTAAATGTCCTATAAAGATATGTCAATAATGTGAATTCAAACTAATGTAAATTCTTAAAGTAATTACAATTTTCTCAAGAAAAATTTCAGAAAGCTTAGCAAAAATATGACTGGAAAGAAAAAATAAACTCACGTTACACCAGGATGAAGATTATATTTCTTTTTTCCAAATCGTGTTTGTTGAGCAAAGAAATCATAGCGTTCAGATTTTTTCCACATATAATAAAATGCTACACATTCACCAACTGACCTTGTTCGAACCTATGAGAAAGAAATACTTGTTTTTAAGAATTATCTCCTTCCTAAAAGGAGTTACTTCATGAAAAACGTCTGAAATTTGAAAAGAAATTTAGCTGGTCCAAAAGTAATATGTAATATTATGTATAAAATATGCATACAACATTGCAGCAGCTGTGTTAAAAACTGTTCTATCTAAACTCCCATTAAGAGAAATAATACACTAGCAATAGCTCTTCAGATGTTTAACATTATGCTTCTAAAAGGCTATCATATTAATTTACTATAATATAAGCACTCCTCTATTGAAAAATGACTGTAAGTGGCTTTGAGTTAAAATTAATGTTATAAACAGTCTACAAATACTTTCCCAACAGTGAGTGATCCAGGTTCAGTTATTTTACTGAGAATATTCCACAGTGAGTTAAAAGCTATTGTAATAATGTTAATGCTTTTCTTACTAACTTACTCCAGTGATTATTGAGCTATATACCTACTTGTGTAACTGAGTGGGCTCTCCTTGCATAACATTTAACACCTATGGGATTGGCAAATGATGTTGACAAAATTCCCTTTTTAGCTATGTGGCCAGAGAGCTCGCAGATAATAAAACACTGGGCCTTTAAAATGAAAAAAAGGTATCGGCATGGGTGTTTGGGATGTAGGATGGTATTATTTAACCCTTAAATTTCTATCTTGAAGTAGGTATCTTGTGAGGTAGACTGCACCTAAGGTCAATTTGAAGACATCCTTATTTTGTTACCTGCCATAGTTTTCTTTCTTCCCTATGCTTGCACTTCACAATTTTGGCTTATGTTGCTCTAAGACTGAAAGCTATCAGAGCTCTAAGAAAAACCCAATCATCTCAAGGTATTTTTTACCTCCTTTAGAATCTTATTTCTAGATGGGTACAAGCCAAGTCAATTGTACTTTTCTCAAAGTAGAAACTGAAAAGACATTTTAAGGCTTGCAAAGCTAACATTATGAAAAATCCTCAATAAAATAAGCCTGCATAATAGAAATTAGGATTAAGATCCAAACCTCAAAACCAGGTGTAAAAACAAAGTCTCAATGTTTTCACTGAATCATTCATCTCTCAAAGAATTACTATCTTCCCTTTGTTCACTAGAACAACTAGTATATTAGGTACAGAACAGCTGACTTCTGTTAACATTTGAAATATTACCATCCCAAGTATTTATAAATAAATTAAGGTCTAATTTTTAATATTATGTTAAGATGTTTTTGGCTAGCAGTTTCAAATCACCTATTAAGTTCTTATTCCTTAAAAAATGGGATTTCTGGGAGGAGGGGGTGTTGCTGCTCCTAGTTATATTTGCGTATCATTCCAGGGGTCTCTCTTCTCCACTGGTAATCTAGCATGGTTTGGTCACTAGTGTTTGAATTCAAGCAAGAGTGCTACAAAAGTAGTTATCAAAAGCACTGTCCCCTTCAACCATGAAACAATGCGTTGCTTTTTTATAATCAGAAACATACATGACCCAGTCATTAGTATAACACATTCCTTTCATAGAGTGTTACTATGTTGGAGATTATCAATTTGGGCACATCATTATGGGGTATAAATACATTTTTGACACCAATGCTAAGACTCAAATTTCTCTATTAGTTATGTCTGATGTCATATGCTAAAATGCACCAAGATAATCAAGAGTAGACTAGTTAATGCACAATAAAATTAGGAAAAATGAACTTATGGGATTTGTACGCAACTACTGTATCTATGAAACAAAATATAGATACTGTTAAATATGTGTTGAAACAAGTCAAGTAGACATCACCCAATCACATCCAGAGGTATAAAAAAGAAAAATGTGGTGACAGACTAGAGCTTCAGACATAAGCATACATAAACCTACACACTTTCACAATCACCCTAGACAAGCCATCACACAAGACTTTGATGCTATCTTTAAGGAATGTTGTAAAGCCAAGCTCCTTGTCATTTATATTCTTTAAAAATGTGATATTTATAAGCCTAGAAATTACTTAATTTCCTACATTTAAACTTTGAGCTTTTAATTTTGCCTGTCATAATTTCCCATTGGAATAACACATTTTCCTAATCTATATAATCGTGTAGTTACTATTAAAAATCTTACCTGATTTCAATTGCAAGAGAATTAAATGTAAAAGTAAATCTGCAAGTAATTATGAAGTTCTTTTGGGTATACACTGACATTGTATGACTGATATTACCAATATGGTATAATGATCATGTTAAATACAATTGTCAAATTATAAAATTATAATGTATAACAAAGCTGACTCATTGAGATATTTTTCTGGAAAATTAAATCTTAATTAAAACCAAATTAGGGCCAGCTGAGTGGCTCAGTTGGTTAAGAGCTGGCTCAAGAGTGCGAGCTGAGCTCTGAGCAACAGCGGTTCGATGCCCAGCCTGAGCTGAGTTGCCATTGAGCTGCCAACAGGTGGCAGGATGGCTCAGCTAACAAAAAAAAAAAAAAAAGTTTCTGAAAAAAAAAAAAACAAATTAAATACTAAGTATCTGATTTTAGATCACTAAGGACTTAAGCGAATGTAAAAAAAATATTTTAATTGTAAATAATGTTATGTTGAAAACTGCTTTGACGTTGCAAAATTATTTTAAAGGCCCTTTTAAAAACATCTGTCACCCGGTTGTGGACAATAACTTTAAATGATTACACTGCACACAAACATCCCACCCCAAAGCTGATGAACATACTTATAAAAGAGTCCAATTCTTAAAGGCTTCTAATATCACACGTTGAAAACAGTCACTTGGCAAATATATGCCAGGAAGTCTAGGAGTGCTTATATTCCCTAACAAATTAATATATTAAAATATTCATGATAGAACTTTTAACATTAGAAAATAAGATATAAGATGATCTGGGTTAACTAAATTTCTTTCTGTAAAAGAGAGAACACATATAATTACTTACTTTATTAGCCTGAATCAAATGAAAATCCTTTCCATAGGCCTTCAGCCCTTGTTCAAAATTTCTACACTCTTCCTCTGTCCAAACAGATAATTCCTCTGACAAAATGGGGGAAAAAAATTGTTAAGCAATATTCCCCCAAATGTTGTATATAACAAATAAACTGCAAATAAAAATATAATTTCTGGTCACAATGAGGGAAATATTTACCCTAAGCTCTATTATTGATGGCTGCCAAAGAGGAAGTGACAAAAATTCCTTATTAATAAAATTTTTGGATGACATGGTTCCTAACTCTCCAACCTTAACTTGACCACTTTCTCCTTTATGATCTCACTATACTAGTCACCTTTCAAATCTTTAAATTTGCCATGTTTTTTCTTTACACTTTGCATATGCTGTTCCTTTAGCCTAGAATTATTTCCTGCCTCCTATACCTCACTTCCCTTTCACCTCGCTGATTAGTTTACATCCCAGCAAAAGTATCACTTAGTTCTAGAAGCTTTCTCTAACAGCCTCACCCTTTTCCCCCCGCCCAACACACAAGGTTAAATCACTGCAGTAAGTCTGAACTGCACCCTCTAATTTTCTATGAAGAACTCCTAGGCTCCAAGCACCATGAAGGCAGGAACTTTGTTGATAGTTATGAACTTAGAACTCAGTAGGCCCTCTGATTTTTGTTGGAGGAATGGGTATCTTCCACTTGTTACATAATAATATATAAATAATCTTACTGAAGCAGGGTGGGAGCCAGTTTAGAGTAAAAAAAAACAAAACCCTAAAACCTGGATTTTAGTTATGGCTTCCTTATTTATGAATTATGTTTGCCTTAGCTAAATTACTTCAGTTCAGAGCTCA
This sequence comes from Aselliscus stoliczkanus, assembly GCA_033961575.1. Lineage (NCBI taxonomy): Eukaryota > Metazoa > Chordata > Mammalia > Chiroptera > Hipposideridae > Aselliscus > Aselliscus stoliczkanus. The sequence continues at coordinate 131,729,592 of CM066730.1, forward strand.
GTCTTACCAATTTTAAAATGAAGGTAACATCTGTCACATTACTTAGCTCATAGGGCAATTACCAAGATCAAATAAGAAATATTTATAAAAATATGTTGAAATTCAAAGGCATTATGTATTTTGACTTAAACAGCCTTATGTATTTTCCCTAATTCCATTTCCCCATAATGCATTGTAAAATACTTGTGTTATACAAAAGTTATTTACCAAGTTCTTTGTTATCCAGCAAATATTTACTGAATTCAGAAAGATCGGTATTAATACACCTAGGATATAGCTATGTAAATTGAAGAGCTTAAGCTTTAAATTTCTATGTCATGAAAACAAATAAAATTTAATATTTATACTTACCTCTAGCTGCTTTTACATTAAAATTTAACCTTCTCAATGCTTCTTCTGTGTCAAAATTGCATTTAACCAATTCATATAGTGCCTAGAAAAATAAAGAGCTTTAATATGAGACCCGGACTATGAACAGTTCAAAACTACAATTTCTTAAGAGTAAAGGCTTTTCCAGCCTCCAATGTTTTTTTCATCCTTTCTGGAGGACAAATAATGCTAGTGAATGCAACATATAGAACATTCAGGAAAATCAAACATAAATTCCATCCTGATAATTAACGCCTCTAAATATGTAAAAAATAGGATAAGCAAATACTTTTAACTTGGCAGCCACAGTATCCCAGGTATTTAGAAATAGAATTATTTTATAAAAATCAACCTCCCCCCCTTTTTGGCATCCTGGGGTTCCTATGCTAAGATAATTTTAAACAAATCAGAAAACACTGATTAAAAAAGGTAAAAAAAAGGGCTGGCTGAGTGGCGCGGTGGTTAAGCGCTGGCTTGGGAAGCCAGCGGCCCCAGTTCAGATCCCACATATGACAGCCAGTGACACTGCCCTCAAAAAAAAGGGTGAAAAAAATATAGTGCTGTCATTAGATTCGTGGTAGGCACTGGTCTACCATGTGCATAATAACATTATACCAGATATGTATTGCCAACTTGACATCCAGATTCTCAGAGATATCCCAAGGAAGTTCAGCAAGCCTCATAAACAATATATACAGGCAAACTGAAGTATCAAGATTTTTGTTTGAGCTGAAATCACACCAATGAAGTGTTACTACTACATTATCTTCTGCTGATTATAACCTAAGATTCTGTTGAAAACATAGGAATTTTGGTGCACAGAATATAACAACACTGAATACGACAGCATTTACATTTAAAAATGTATATGGTTAATTTATTTTGGGAAATTTTAAGTTATTTCTTATTCATGTACCTGTTCATTGTCTTTTATGTGAGATCCTTCAGGAATTGCTTCTACACCTTTCTCATCACCTGTTCTCCTAGATGCATCCTTAAGAAATACAATCACTTTATCTTCCGGTAAGTACTCAGGGTCCCATAGGAGCTGATCGTCGTTTTCATATACTAAATTAGTGAAACATAGTATTTTTAAAAATGCCGAAAACTGACATTTTCTATTAAAACATATAATTGAACAAGTAACTCATACTTAGATCCAAAATGTTAAGAGCAGAGAGGTAGAACTGTGGTCCTACTAGTTGCTTGACTTCATTCTTGGGTAATACTCACAGCCTAAGTGAATAAGCAATTTAAACAGAAATAACACTTTCTGCCCCTTTCAAATCCATTCTGACTTAGCTTGAGTTTACCAAATTACAAGCTCTCTTGGTCTGAATAGCACTATAACCACTTACTACCTTGGGCAGTTAACCTCCCTTCTCTCTGCCTCATGTCTGAAATGGGAATAGCAACCCGGTCATATAGGGTTGAAAGGATTTAAAGCACTTTAAAACAATTCTGGCATACATGAAGATTCAATGGATGTTCATTATTTTTGAAAAGGGGTAGCTAAGATTGCTCACCACCCAATGTTAATTAACACTGTTTATTTCTTGGTGGTGGATCTGGGGCAATTTTTTCTTCTTTAATTTTCCTATGAAAATAATAATAACCAACTTTCATAATAACAAAAGTCATGACTCTTTTAAAAAAGCACTTAGGTTTCACCAGAATTTTCATAAGAAGATTAAATCCCAAATCACATCAAAATTTAAAAAAGTGAAAAAGAGAACCTAAGATGAAAGCTTGTGGCATTCTAAAAGACAGAGGAGATGAAAGCATAGACAAAATTAAGGAACGATCACAAAGATAGAATACCAAAAGTGTGGCACCATAGCAGCTAGGGAAAAGAAAATGTTTCAAGGAGTAATAGACTGGTTAAATGTTATTAAATCACCAGGCTGGAAATTGAAAAAGGTATGCTGGATTTACTAACAAGAAGGGAAATGTTTCAAGAACATTCTGTGCAGAGATGGATGCCGAAGCCATACTGGAGATGACTGAAGAGTAAATGGAAGGTGAAGAAATACAGAAGAACTCATGAAAAGTCTGGTCGTGAGAAGCGGATAGGGCAGGAGCTAAAGAGGAAGTATAACTGCTGTTTGCTGGAGACAGGCAGGAGACATAACTATTTAAATGCCAATAGTAAAGAGCCAGCCATAGAAAGATTTTGAATCTAAGAGACAAAGGATAATAGACAGTGTCACAATTCCTTTTGTTATGAGAAAGAAATTAACACAGCTAATAAAACATTTCCTATGTACCTGGCACTATGTTAAATGTTTTGAAACGAATTCCCTGGCCGCTTCCCCACTCTCACCGCACACATACACTTTAAAATGTTGTTCTACCTTTCTGTTTCTCAAAATTTATACTCTTCTTTAAAATACAGCTCAAAGGATAATTTCTTGAAACTTTTCCTTTGTTAATCTCATTTCTTTTTTAATCTGCTGGTACAATCCTAGTGATTCTAAATTGTAAATAAAAAAACTCCTATGATAAAATGAAGTTAGATACACTGCTATTGATTTCTGTTCTCTGCTCAGCCTCTGTTCCCCAATGGAAGCAGACTCCCAGTTACATTCCTGGAGTGATGGGTAAGGGGTGGACAAGGCCTTACAAGTAATCCCTGACTCAGGAAGAGGAAGACGGAAGGGGGTCCCTGAGTCCCCAGTGTTCTCCCAGTTGGATACCCCCTTAGAAAGCTTATGAAGCAAGCACAAACTTCCTGGGAGATACTTCTGGAATCATTCTGGAAGTCCCATGAGGCACAGGACACAGAGATGTCTTTCTTTAACCTGAATACACAAGCATCACCAGATGGCACCTAATGACAAGCCAGACCCCTAGATCTGGATAGCCAGATAGGCTAACCCTGAGAATATTACTTTCTTATACAATTACAATATACTAAAAAAATGATCAGGTAGTAAGAATTAGCATTTTCAGAGAATAAAACCACACTGCCTTTCCCAAAACCCACCAAATTATTTCCCAGTTAAGTTTACATTCTAAATAAAATGACTTTTGACTATATGATCTAAATAAAACAGGCAACACAGTTGATACTTATTAAATGTCTGTTGTAGAACAACTAAATGCCAAGAGATCAGAAATTAAGAAGCCCTCCACTATGATAAAATACACTAAAAATACTAAGGAAAACTAATGTCTATAAATGTGATATGAAGGAAAAAAACTCTTTAATAGTAACGAAGAAAAAAATCCTCTTTATGGTAATTACATAAAGTGACATGAACATGCTAGATTTTGAAAGTTCACAATCACTAACCTGTAACGGCATCTTCTGAAACTATCATTCTAAATGAATTACCAAACCTAAATATTCAAACTTTTTAAAAGCAACTACGCCTTATTTCACTGGAATATATAATTTACATGATTACATGAAAGAGTTCAGAAGGCAGGAGCTCACCTAGTACATTAACACAGGCGAGCTGGGGAAGTGCTTCTTATGGCATTTTAAACAATCAAATTAAGCTTGTTAGATAAGCACAATGAGTTGTCAAAATAATTTAACTAAGTTTATTATGTGTGTGTGGGAGTGGGGGATCTAATGCAGAAAGTTGAGAAACCACCACAAAAACCATAAACAAACTTTTGCAATCTGGGAAATTAATTCTCAATGAATAAATATATATGTATTAATCTCCAGTTTTAGGGTTTTTTAAGTGTTATTCCATTTTCAATGCCTAAGTAAAAATTCTATATAATCAATATATGAGAATGACAATGCTGATCCATAATCAGCATCATGAAACAGATTTCCATTCTTAAAAGGTCACAGTGATTAATGCACGTTAAGTTGTCTAGCTGAGTCTTTCCTATGCATAGATATGCCCCACTTTTCCAATGTTACAGTTATACCATTTCACTTTTACAAAAGACCTACATTAGTACCTATTTTTGCTAACCAAAAGATATCTGAGGAGAATTTTCACTTTTATGAAAAAAGGAAAAAACTGAAAATGGAGTTCAGAATGAGCTGCAGTGAGTTGTTATGGAGACAGACTGTATAAGCAAGAGGGGCACGGCCATGCTTCTGCCCTGGGAATGCCACTCAGCATCTCAGCATCAAGGCACCATAGATAGCTGTGAGCCGTGTGCACATCTGGGCTTTATCTCCATTTATTTTGTGCATCAGTTTGTAAAATATGCCCTAAGGTTCAGAAAAGTCTCCTATCATTCCTGCTTTTCCTATATCTTAGTATTATTTTAGGCTTTATGTGTTACTCAGTATAATTTGGTAGGTTATTTTTTGGATCTCAGAAAACTCAGAAAATTTTCCATATATAGTACAGTAGTTCCCCCTTACACAGTTTTGTTTTCTGCTGTTTCAGTTATCCGTGGTAGACCATAGTCTGAAGATAACCCACATCATTTATCTCACTGCATCTTACCACATAGCCATTGTATCATCTCACATCATCACACAAAGAGTGAATAGAATACAATAAGGTATTTTGAGAAAGGCTACATTCACATAATTTTTATTGCAGTCCATTGTTATAATTGTTCTATTTTATTATTCATTATTGTTGTTAATCTCTTACTGTGCCTAATAAGTTTTATCATAGGTATGCATGTATAAGAAAAAACAGTATACATAGGATTTGGTTCTACGTTCGGTTTTACTACGTGTGTGGTCTTGGAATGCATAGCCATGAATAAGGGGGGGGGGAACTACTGTAATTGCTTCTTGGCTTTATGCCATTTCACTTATGAAAGGTTTCATTGAAATGCTCTACTTTTGGAAGCGAGGGAAACCTGTATGGGTTAAATGAAATACCTGTTTGAACAGTATTACTATTTTCACTAAGGTAATGCATGTTCATTTTCAGTAACTTAAGAATCCATCTGTCAAATGTTCATCAGAAACAATAGTTCATATGGTCCTTTGTTATTCACTGCTCCATAACTCCTAAGCATTATTTATTTAACTCTAAAACGTACATCGTGCAAGCATGAAAATTTGACTGGGAATCCCTTGAACCATGACTCCCCTTTTTTCCTAAGTAGCTTCTCTAATGCTCAGTTAACTTAGTCCAGGGTTCTCAATCCTGGCACTACTGACACTTTGGCCAGATAATTCTTAGCAGTGGGGGTGGTGCGAAGGTGCAATCCTGTGCACTGCAGGACTTTTACCAGCATTCAAATTATTCAGTCTTATCACAAAGCTAGTGTTTACTCAGTTTTGCACATGACAGTGACAATAAAACACACATAACTTTGAAAAATGATGCACTGTATCTGCCCAGCACTTCTTTGGGAATTAAATCCTTTCTACATGGTCTGAGTGGGGCTGACACCACCCTTGGCAGCCCCAAGAACAGATACTTGAGCCAGGGCAAGCCAAAGTACTCACTCATCACTCTGGTCACAGTAAGTACTTCTGGCTGGGTATGTGACTCAAGACAAGTCAATAGAGGCTCTCTCTCTATGATTTCTGTTATAGCAAAGGCGGGTGGGGATGTTCTCATTTTTGCTGGTTCTTTAGCAATGAGGACAATGTGAAGTATAAGCCAGGAGCTCCCAGCAGCCATCATATCTTTATTGACAAAAAAGGAAAGACAGGGAATGCACACTTGGTATCGTAAGAACTCCTAAATCTAGTTATATTTGAAGCCCGAACATTCCAGTAAAGCCATCACGCAAATTCTTTTTTGAGGAAGCTAAACTGAACTGGGGTTTTTTTGTCTTTTGTTTTTTTTCTTTTTTAGCTGAGCCATCCTGCCACCTGCTGGCAGCTCTGTGGCAGCTCAGCTCAAGCCGGGAATTGAACCGGCGACCCATTGCTCAGAGCTCACATTCTTGACCGAGCTTTTAACCAACTGAGCCACTCGGCCGGCCCTGAACTGGGTTTTTGTCATTTGCAAGCAAAAGAGCATAAACTGATGCTTTATGAAAATCTGAAAAATAAAACCTAAATATAATGGATAATATTATCGACACTTACTAAGCACTTATTATGTGCCAGATACTGTTTGCTAACTCTGTATCAGTTCTGTTAACACCATTTTGAACCCACCTACTACTAACTCAGCCAACAAATGTTTACTAAGTGCCTACGAGACAAGGATTATCCTAGGTATTAAGAATAGAAAAATGAAGACACAAATGATTATAGTATACTGTGTTGAGAAGAAATGATAATTTACATAAATTTAAGAAAACGTTAATGTGTAGTTGAGGTTTTGTAACTAAAATAGATACAGGATCAAAACAACATGCCTCAAATGTGACTGTAACTAATAAATCTAATAATTGTTTGAATTACGAGTCATAACTGATGAGCAATATATAATCTACATAGAATCTAGTAAAAAACAAATTAGGTATCACAGAAAAAAAATTTATCAGTCTCTCCAAGATACACAATAATAGGGTTTCCTTATATCAATGAAAAAATTCAAATCTACCAGTCAAATAATTCCTAAAGTAAAAATATCAGAATATCTCAGGTTTTATGGCACTTTTATCCAAATCACCCAAACCAAATGCTCTCCCTTTTGAATGTGTGCTCATCAAACCAATGAAAAACACCTTGTAAACTTTTCTATGTAAGAAAAGAATGCTCTATTTTAATTAGCACTATCCTTTTGATAGCTTTATTTCTAACAGTATGGTTTACATAACAGTTTCACATGACTTTGGTTTGTATGCACTGTACCCTAAGAGGAAACAAATTCTGGGCATCATGACCAAAGTGTGAATTCCTGGAACTACACAGCTGAGGGGCATAGGGCTACCACAGTGACCCTTCCAAGGCAGTATCACCGTGCTAGATCTAGTCTGATCCTCACACAATCTAATGCTTCAATTCTCAAAGTGAGACAGCTTCATATATCACTGCTTTTCCTGAAAGAAATTAAGTATATCTGCTTTCTAAAACTATGTTAAATCTGAAAACATTAAACCAACATTTAAAACATTAAAAATTAGAAATTGTGATCATGTATTCACTGTCCTACCTGACAATACAAACATGTTAAAATAAAAAAGATAAAACATATTAAGAGATAATTAAAACTATCCTTAGCCATAATATTAACTTGCCACATATAAAACTAAGATGTTTTCCTACCCACCTACAAAACACACAATTTTCAAAAATAGGCTATCTTCCACTGTCAAAATTTAATGAGTTTGCAATAGAGTTTCTTTAATAAAGAAATTTAATGGAACAAATATCTATCAGTTCTTTATTTGAAGAGAAAGAACTCAGTGTTGAACATGTACTAACCATTATGTAACATGTAAGTAAAATAACATCCACAATTACAAAAATACATACAAACATAATGGATCATTTATTTTTGCACACAATTACAATGCATTCACAAAACATATGCACAGAACTTCAATATATGACAAGGTCACTCCATATTGATACTTTTAATGTTCCTATATGTTGCAGGAATTAACCTCAAAGTGTGTATATGCTGTTACTGGTGTATTAAAACATTGTTCCTGTCACTGGAATTTATTAGCCTGAGGTGTTCCCTTAACTGACTCTGATCTGCTGCTTGCTTTGAAAGCAGGTACACACTTAGAATATAAAGTCAAGTTTTGGAAGGAATGCTAAAAAAGAAAACAAAACAACAAAAGACGTCTATAACTCCAAAAGGCTCTGCGTATGTAATTTGAAATGAGAGAATGAAATTAAAAAATGAAGAAAGATTTCTAGCACTGAGTGATGTCAAACTGCACATGAACTCACTGACTGATGCTCTCTCTCTCTCTCTCTTTCTGGAACTCAACCAAAATGCATAATCTGAAACAGACTTAAAAAAAAAAAATGCCTCAAGTATTTTATGTTACTAGAAGTTTAAGTATTTATGACTTACCTTGGGGCTTGTAGATAAAATGATGAAAACAATCGTAAAATTTAAGTATACAAGGTGTTTTTCCAAATTATTTTAAATACACAAATATCAGAGTACTCAATTTTAGTAGGTAATATTAAGTGTCAGAAGCAAATAAGCTTTTTATATCAGTAGTTTACTCAAGTTTCTTTTTAAACCTGTCCAACAGCTTCCACTGACATAAAATAACTTCAAAATCTAAATTATACAGGCTATGACAGGGTATATTCAGAGTAATATGAAAAAAAAATGCTTTAAGTCACTTAACACCAAAAAGAACTCACTTTTTTCACTAGACTTCTATAGACAAAACTAGAAAAACAGAAAACATATTTCTTATTAATAGAAATAACATAGGGTCCTCTTTCATAAATCACTGGGATAACATAAACTGTCATGTTCTTAGCCCATTATAAAAGAACAGTTCACTTTAAAAGCATGAATTCAACCAGTAACTTTATTAATAACCCACCTTTTTCATTTTCTTTGTATCTACAAATGCCAACTGGAATCTCTGCTTGAAACATGGAGCCCACCATAATCTCCTATTTTAAAAATAAAATAAAATATTAGTAAGATCTAGTAACAGGTTTTATATCCATTTTCTAACATTACCATCTTTTTGGGTAAACTGTTCCTGGTCTCTCTGTCATAATACAGAAAAAGCAAGTAACTACCTCAGAGAAGTATTATGAGGATGTATGAGTTAATAATAGATAGGAGCTTGGTTATGATTGGATGAAAACGTTAGTAATAATAATGAGGTGAAATGCAACAGACAATAAACATAAACTTCACTTCAAAATATGCAGAAAAAGAAAAATGGATTTCTACTATTATATTACTAAGAATTATAAACACTGAAAAATAGAAAGTCAAATTTAGATATTTTCAGAGTATCTACACTCTATAAACTATGGTCCCTGGGTCAGCAGCATCAGTGTCACATGGGAAATTGATAGACATGCAAATGAATGCTCAGGTTCTCCCCCAGACCTACTGAACCAGAATTTAACAAGCTGTCCAAGTGATTCTGACACAGACTTAGGTCTGAGAACCACAGCTTTAAGATAAAGGAAGTAACAAAAGGGTTTGTATAAAGCTCAGTAGAGGTCAAATGAATACAACTCCAAAAAAAAGGATAGGCAGGTTAGTGCCTGGCTTTCATGAGAACAATACAAAATGAAAAGGAAGCCTCCCCAAAACATAATTAAATCTTCTTTAAGGAAATCTGGTCATCAAAAACATATAGTCAAATCCCAGATTAGGGGAAACTGGCTGTTCAGAACCACAGAAAGACACTGGAGATCACCACTGATGAGATTTTACAATATACAGGGGCCAAGATTACCTGGACCCTTTTTTGTCTGGTGGCAAAATGTTAAGAATAAATTTACTGGGAAGGAAAGGTACAAAATCATGGTGTAGTAAGTTTAAATAACTCTTAGGATTTACAAAGTTCCTATCTCCAGTTACTGTACCCCTACTGATATTAGGATCTCATTTTATGTAGTATAAATTCTAAGACATCCTCTATGTAATAAATTTATTGCTGCACCTGTATAGGAAAAGCAGTCTGTTTTCTAAAAATGGTATCACACACAAATTTTCTCTACTGTTATACAGGAATTTTCTTTGTCTTTCATTTCAAAAAAGAGTACTTTATTGTTGTTTCTTGAGCCTCTTTTAACTTTACTCACCTATGCCTACCAGAGAATAGACAGACGAGTTATCAACCCTGGATGGGAACTTCTAAAAGCCTCGATGCCTGGATCTATTGCAGACCAATTAAATTACAATCTATGGATGAAGGCCCTGGCAATCAGTATTTAAAAGTCCTCCAAGTAATTCTAACACGAAGCCAGGGTTGAGAACTTCTGAACTAGTATAAAGATAAGACACCTCGTTTTCTATACTGAGTTCAGAACACTCGTTTTCACCTGCTAAATTGTTCTGTAGGGAAGGGAAATATCATTTTGTAGCATTCATGCACCAAGTATCTTATGTGTAATTTTCATTAATTTCTCATCAACTTTGGTAAGGCTCAAATTGTTGTTCCCATATTGAATGTGAAGAGATGAAACTAAAAAACTTAACTTCCTCCTGAACACACTACTAAGTATAACTTGAACTCAGGTTTGATTTCAAAGCTGTTTCTCCTCCACCCCAGTTTCTATAAAAATTCTATTTTATCTTACAAACCTTAGAAGGTGAATCTCTACATCTGGACACTTTTTTACTGCCACAAAATTCACATTGAAATAAAACAATCTGGATTTACCATAGCCTGTTTTATTACAGACTTTTCCTGAGGAAGCAGCTAATAGTCCCCAGCAAAGAAGCCTTCACCTTTATCCTGTTCTCCCTCCTCTGAGCTTTTTGTTCCATTATTTAAAAAATAAACAAAATAACATTTAATTAAACATTAAACTGAACACTCCAGATGCAAAACAGTTGATTTATATTGGAGAAAAGATATATAATTGTACAAGGGGGGACAATATCTGCTTAAGATGACTCCCAAGGTTTCTAGGTTTCATCATCTTAATTTCTACATGGTATAAAAATCAGGAAAAAGAAGCAAAATGGATTAAAAACCCTTTGCCCAAAAAGGTCAAATAGTAACTTCTGACATTTTTCTTTTCTGTTTTCAATTCCATCATTCATTCACCACTCACTCAAATTAATTAACACATTCTATACTAGGATAAGTTTCCCTTACTATTCTAACCCAAATGGATGTCTCTCTCTTTTAAACATCTCTTTGGAAACCCATAAATAGGTCAATTCTGGCTGAAGAATCCTGGAGTAGCCCAGTCCAAGTTCATTTGAATATTTCCTTCTTCCTAACAGAAACACTAAATATGATGTTCCCTTATTTTATTTTATTTTTTTTGGAGGGCAGTGTCACTGGCCCTCAGATGTGGGACCCGAACCTGGGCCGCTGGCTTCCCAGGCCAGCGCTTAACCACCGTGCCACTCGGCCAGCCCTGATGTTCCCTTATTTTAATCAGCAAGGAGGTCAGCTTTTTTTTTTTTTTTTTTTTTTTAGAGCAGTGTCACTGGCCCTCTTATGTGGGACCAGCTCTTTTTTAAGTTTGCCCAAGGCATCCCGACTCAGACAACTTTACCTATTTACTTTTTTTTTTTTTGAGGGCAGTGTCATTGGCCCTCATATGTGGGACCAAAGAAGGGCCACTGGCTTCCCAAGCCAGCGTTTAACCACCGCGCCACTCGGCCGGCCCCAGACAACTTTAAACCAACTAAAACAAACAAACAAACAAACAAAACAACAGGGTAAGCTCAAAAGTATTAAATAAATAATCATGACTTAAGAAGTGCAGAAAGACACAATTTGATGTTATGGGCTATTCTGCTTTCAAAGAAATGATTGTTTATGCTCTAAATTTAAAATCAGGCCTAGGAAAAAGAGAAAAACTCAATGCAGTTTTTAAGAGGAAAATCAGGTGGTTTTTCTCAACAAGAATGATACAATTTCTTCTATATAAATGATTTGCTCTAAAGGATTTTACAAGACGTTTTAATACATTTTCATAAGTGAACTGCTTTGTAACAGCTTGAAGTTAATTCATCTGATTAAACAATGTTATGCAATTTTTTTTTTTTTTTGCTCCTACACTCAGCAAGGTTTTTTTTTTTTTAAGATTTTATTGGGGAATTGGCGGAGGGGAACAGCGTTGGGGAATTGGGGAAGGGGAACAGACAAGTTGCTGTCTTTTTGTTCTTCAGTTTAGTTGCGGAGGATGTTGCTTCACTGTTGGTATCGTCATTGCGCTCTTCCCGGATGAGGCAGATCGGTCGCTGGCCTCTGGATGTCGCTCACTGCGGCTATTGGCAGCTCACGCTGGCTGCCAGCCGCTCACGCTGGCTGCGGGCCACTCACTGTAGCCTATGGCAGCCCACTGCAGCAGGGGCAGCAGCCCACACCATCACTGGGGCTCGCACAGCCCAGCTCCAGGTGGAGCTGTTGTTAGCTGTAGAGGGCAGTGTCACTGGCCCCCATGTGGGATCCGAACCGGGGCCGCTGGCATCCCAAAACCAGCGCTTAACCAATGCGCCACTTGGCTGGCCCTGTTATGCAATTTTATAATTTAAAACTTATGTCAATATATCTTTAGATTCATTTTAGAAATTAATTGTGCAGTTTTAGAGAAGCCCAAATACATCTCTTCACACAATACACTTGGAGTTGTAAATATAAACATTAATCTAGGATAGAAAAATTTGTGTCTAAATTTATTGAACAAAATTTACTTAACAAATCAAAGACCCCACAATTGCTTTCTCAAGTACATTAAAAAAAAAAATCACGTGTTACTTTTTACAGTGCACGAAAATCTAATTGAGCACTAGTTCAGAAATTTAGATATCTAATCTTGGTTTGCGTACCAATTTACTCCACAAAGGCCAATTATTTCTAAACCATTATGTAATTTTATAAAAAGATAAATTCTTTTTTCATCTGAATGCATTAGGGGAAATATGAACACCCAACATTTAAATGTGACAAAAAAAGGGCTTACCTCAACTTCATCAACATATAGTGTTAGTAAAAGAATAATTACACTTGGCTTTTTAAATATTAATTTATCAAGTTTTTGGAAAATGTGGCTCTAACTACCTTTTTCCAGTCTTCTGATGGAATATAATCTTCATCTTCTTCAGATTCTTCTTCTATTTCACTATCTAGAATAAGTAAGACAATAATATTGTAAAATGATTGCTTATCCTGTCAACATCTATACTGTTTGTATTTTATTTCTATATCTACCATCAAAATATGTAAATATGCCCAAAGGTATTTGCAGGGTTAGGCCAAAATATTTCTAATAGAAGAATATCCTTATCAGTTAAAAAAGGAAAAACAAAACAGAAAAACCCCATAAACTTTCTAAGACAATCCTAATATTAAACAACTGTCTTCTCATGAAATGATTTCCTGCAAAATCTTCAGGAAAAATAATTGATTTAGAATCAAAATAATCTGTTTCTAAATCTAATTCTGCTACCAACAGCCTGGTGGCAGAATTATATGATTTTAATTTTTTCCTTATAAGGAAAGAATTTTGACAAAACAGTGGTTTCCAAACAGTGCTCCCTGAAACACTGAGAACTTCACAGCATCATTTTGGGGGTAAGCACATGAAGGAAGGGTATGTAGGAAGACCTCCATTCTCCCCAACCTCCATTTTATTCAGAGCAGGCAAGCTGCTGTGTGTTTACATTTTGGAGTAAGAATGTATTTATAGAAAAGGGTGGGAAGGGGGCCAGCTGAGTGGCTCAGTTGGTTAAGAGCTGGCTCAGTTCGATGCCCAGCCTGAGCTGAGCTGACGCTGAGCTGCCAACAGGTGGCAGGATGGCTCAGTTAAAAAGAAAAAAAAAAGGAAAAGGGCTGGAAATCTGAAAACTAATTGATTCTCAGTATCTTCTCAACTCTAAAATGTCACACAAAGTTCAAAAGGGAACATTACATAAAGAAATTAATTCTTCCTATGGAAAAACTAAGATAGGCAGTCTATTTAAGTATAGCTTCCATGCACACATCACAAGTATTGTTTCAAGACGTAGTCACTTAGCATATCACTTTGGCAATGGCTCTGGCTCTCTGTTTAAGGGATTAATACTACCTTTCCCCAAACTTAACAGAATTATTTTAGTAACTAATCTTTCCTTGCATTGGTACACTTTTCAGTTGGACCATATCTTCGATCAAAACACAATAAAACTATTATTAGCAGCACTACATTGACTTCTGAACTAAATTTGTAACAGAAATCATTCATACAAAGCAGTATCATGTTTAAGCAGTTATTACACTACATTTCATGAGGTTATTATGAGTGTTTCCGAGTGTTTTTTTCATTTTAAAGTACAGAATTTTAGACCACAAATTTAAACTATTAACACTAATGGTTGACTTTTTCTTATCAAAGAGCTGCCTTCTAAAGTAATGAATGATTCCTGTTCAGAATGAAACATTGTGGATATGAAGCATGCAAATATTCAAGATAGACACATTAAATGCTGTCTCGGCTACTGGTCATCTCTGACTAGCTCATAACAGTAGAAAAATTAGTAGAGTTCTTTCCATGTATAACATATTCCAACCTCAAGAATCAACGACTTCTTTAGACCTGGGAGCCATTGATTAGAGAAAGCAATGCTTATGAATGTATCTATAAAAGGCTAATAGACAAAGAAAGTAGAAAATAAAAACTAAGGGAAAGGCTAGGAGAAATAAGATGACCATGAAACAAACTAAATTTAAAAACTGGGGGAAGGGAAAGAACACACTCAAAACCAAATAGTATACTGACACAACAATCCTATAGGATATTCATGAACAATTGGGCCCAGCACTGCAAACTAATGACCTAGAACAAAATCTCATTACTGCTGAGTGAGATATCAGAATAAATTCAAATAGAGCAGTGGTAAAAAAAATACTGGAATTTTAGGTCATTTATTAAATAGTAAAAATTATATCCAGACTATAGCAACCAATAACACTTACTTGTGTCAAAATATTTACATCGACGTGGGCGAATTATTTCCTGGGCATCTTGAGAAGCCACAGACTGTGATGGATCATCATTGGAAGACTGAGTTTCATCCTCTTGACCTGATGAATCCTTTATATTCTCTTCCTGTGGAATCATTAATTAAATTTCTTTAAGATATAAAGAAAACTGGAGATAAAAGGTCATAGTATTCCAAATACAACTAGAAGACTAAAGTAAATATACTAATTGTAACATGGGTGAGTTGGACTCTGGAACAGTGAAAAGGACGTTAGTGGAAAAACATTTGAAATTTGAATTGCATATAGTTTAATACATACTATGGTACCAGTGTAGATTTTTTAGTTCTGATAAATATACCATGGTTACATAAGATGTTAACATTATGGAAAGATGGGTGAAGAGCATATAAAAAGTCTCTCTACTATCTTAGAATCTCTTCTGTAAATCTAAAATTATTTCAAAACAAAGAAAAATGAAGAGAACTGCCAATTAGCCTTTATTACAAAAACAATAGTAATTTTTAAAAGTTGATACAAATTTATTTAGAATAGGCAATAAAAAAATCTGAATGATACAGACGAAACTATTACCTCTCAGGAGTAGATTACAAGGGACTTCCAATTTTTATTACATATTTCTGTATCTTAATTTTTAACATTTAAATGTATTACTTTTAAAATCAGAAAGAATAAAGACAGATTATAAAAATAAGCAGTCAAAATGAATATACTCATAAATTATAATTCTGACAAGATAAAGACTACAATTTTAAAAATATATGTATATAACCTTACTTTATTTTCCCCACTACAGCCACTGTTATCATCATTATCGGCATCTTCATCATCTTCACCTTCTTCTTCCTCCTCCTCCTCCTCCTCATCTTCTTCAGGCAGTCGAATAGTACTATCATAACCATAAAGGCTGAGAAGTTCATGAATTGGCATGTCGCCTTCCTAAATAGACCAAAATAAAGTTAATTTCTAAATAAGTGATATTTCATATTCCTATAATTCACAAATCTATAAACGTATCCATTCCATACAGATAATTTTAGAACTGTATCAAGAATTTTCAAATCATAAAAAGTGACACTGAAAATAATTCTGAAAGCTAAGAAAATTCTAGTCTTTTAAGAATGTCTATGAGTCAGCGGCCCCGGTTCAGGTCCCACATATGAGAGGGCCAGTGACACTGCCCTCAAAAAAAAAAGAATGTCTATGAGATTGACCAACTCAAATTGCTAACAACAAAATCTTTAAGCATAATAGAAATGACATTGGTTTAGAACTATTCTGTACAATCAATTCAGTTAATGTATACCATCAGTGAATACTCTGTATGGGTGCTCACATTTAATAGCACCATACTTAATTTGGGAGTGGGGAAACAGAATAATTAGGAAATACAGACTGTAAGCTAAATTAACAAACCCAGAAAGGGAGATGAAATTCACAGTCAGACGAAATACATTAAAAGAAACTGCAATGATATAGTACAGGAATGATACTGGATTGCATAAGCCATATATTCTTTTCTAGGGTTATTTACAATTACATACAAAATCACCTCATGCAATCCTTATTATTTATCTTACAAAACTGTTATATTATCTTCATTTTATAGATGACGAAACTGAGGCTGACTGGTTCAATCAGTTCTCCCCAAATTACACAAGTTACAAGTAGCGGTGCCACATTTCAACTCTTATTTCCAAAAGCCCAAAAGCCCACACTCTTTATCAGTATACCATGCTGATAAAGTATGCTATGTGGGGGGGGGGGGGGGAGCCAGGGACCTCCCCAACAACCCCACAAAAAACACACCCTGTGAGCAATATCTATATGCAGTAAAATGAAATTAGTTTCCTATAGAAGGTACTCACTCTAATCAGTAATCAATAGGATTACTGACATAAGAATCAGGGAAACATGACAGAATGCTAATTATAAAAAGGCATTTTAACCCAAATCACCTGAATATATTACACACATAAAAAAACTTCACAGAAAGCGCTTACAACCTAACAAAAGAGTGATCATGAAACAGGACATTTTTCTGTATTTCTCCAGCAGTCTTGTAGCTTATTCAGGAACAGAAATATGTTTGGCCCAATTGTGTTAAATACATTGTTGCAGTAGAGACCAGTAAATGCATTGCTCCAGTGGAGAGGGGTACACCAGTCTGGGTGATACAACCTGATGACACTGACCACGTAGATCATACAATTAACTCCACAACTCAGAATTCATGTGCAAGAGGCAACTAATGACTATAATTTGAAAAAATTTTCTTATAGAAATAGGAAGAAAATGCTGTTTAATATTGCTACTTCATATCATAAGTGGATATGCTAGTTATAAGTCAGTTTGTGAATCTGTTTCTGAAAGAGAAATCAATTCTGAGAGTCCTAACTAATGACTTACAGCAGCCACAACCTCAAAAGTGGTAACTATGTCAGGCAAGGTACTACCACTCCAGCTGGATGGCCAGCTGGCATACTTAACTGACATCTCATACTGTGATTCTCAAAGTGCAAGTAACACAGTGTTTGAGGTGTTCAAGGATCTAGTCCATGCGGATATCTAATCCATGTACCAAGGTTCTGCTACAGGAGACAAATTTGGGAATTACGAATCAGGATTTAAGAACTAAAACAGAACTTCAAAATCAAGAAAAAAGTAGAACTAAGAAAGATATAGAAAAGGCTGGTTGTGTATATACAACAACAAACAGCTGCCATGAAATGTCTTCTCTGTGCCAGACATTTCATGGACAAAAATAACAAATGCACAGTGAGATTACACAATCTTATTAGATCTTTAAAAGTATCAGATAGAAGTGTCTGCTACCTTTATTCATAAATAAGGAAATCAAGCAGAAACATGATGCACTGACAGACTTTACTATAATATCTAGACCTCCCAATCCCAGCTCATACTTTCCATAAACTCATTCTGCACCGCAAATTAGAAGGTTGAACAACTGAAGTCACTATTATGAACAAGAGCCACTGACGTGACTAGTATGAACAAATGCTCAACCAAGAAAAACACTTTAGTGTAAGTTTGCAACATTTACATGGACATAAAGAATTCATGAAGAGCTTGTTTTGTGTTTATTTCATCTTTAAAACTATCCTAATGTATGTTACTATTACCTCTAATTTTTACAACTGAGTTAACTAACACTGAGATCACACAAAATAGGCAGATCATCAAATAAATGTCCTCAGGCTCTCTGCACTTTGGTCGGTTTTATTCAAGGAAAACAGAATCACTTTGAGAGCTTATTCAAACTGACTGCCTAGGGCCAGCCGAGTGGCGCGGTGATTAAGTGCTGGTTTGGGAAACCAGCGGCCACGGTTCGGGTCCCACATATGAGGGCCAGTGACACTGCCCTCAAAAAAAAAAAAAAAAAGAAAAAGAAAAAAAGAAAAGAAATGGCTGGGCTCAAACTGACTGCCGAGTCTCACCCTGAAGTTTCTGATCTAGTAAAGCTGAGGTGGGGCCTAAGTAATGTGCATTTTTTTTATAAGTGCCAGGTGATGCTGCTGGTATGGGATCAGCTTAAGAACCAATTATTTCACAGTTCTAAGACAAAATACCTGCAAATCAGTCCTTTCAGTGGGAGGTAATAAAGCTTTATCATTAACTTTAATACAACTTATCACTAATATTTGACATCTAGCTGAGTTATGTATCAAAAGGATAGGTGACACACTAATTTGGAAATTTTTATTTTTTAAACCATTATCAGGGATGTGGAACGTCTGACACCTATGCTTAGGTCAAGACTTGGATACATATTTGAGAAGTGTGACTCACTTTATAAAAATGCATTTTTCAAAGAAAAATTTAGCAAAGCCTCCAATATTGACTAAGCAAAGAACAGAGAAGAATCAAAAGCAGCTGGTCACAGTGCATTTGGAGACCTGCTTCAATTTAAAAACAGTAGTAGAAATGGCAGAGAGAAAAGTCATTCAAGTTAGAATAACGACATAAGCATACAAACAAAAATGAATAAGCAGGTTACCCTGAGGGTATCTGTAGTAACTAAAAAAAAAGAAAGGGCTGGTACTTTGAACTATTTTTCTCTACTTTTACTTAGTTTCTAAGAGGATCTGTTTGACTCAGTTTGAGAATAGCCATTGAGCAGTGATTGACACATTGGCAGGGCTTAGGAAAAATCATACATACAAAAATGTTCAAGATGGACTTAAGCAGGGAGAGATTTAGTTTGCCAGGAGACTAAGCTATGTTGGAATCCACTGCTGTAAGTCACATGTAGCATAATCAGAACCTAAACTAAATGAGTGGCTGTAGTAAAGAAAAAATTCAAGAGACCCTGCAGAAGAATTCAACAGGATTTAACCATGGGCTAAGAGTGATCGAGAGGTACTGGTGATGCTGAATCTCTGGTTCCAGACATTTCTTGGACCCAAATACACATTCACATGAATTCTAAAAAATAATAAAAACAATAAAGTTCTACAAAAGATATTAACTTTTATCTTAACCTCTGTCACCCAATATCAAGTTAGCAAGCAACAATCATGAACCACTGAGGAATACAACATTTAGAGTCTGACGGTAGTATGAAAATTATCTTAGTTGATCTAAGGTATAAAGTGAAGAGCAAGCCCTGGACAGACTATAACTACAATAAAAACCAGAATCAATTTTGCTGAGGAATCATCAGTTTCAAATCAAGAAGCATTACCACGTTCCTACAATGTGCTGAAGTAAAGATTTAGCAAGTATCATGTAAGAATCATTTATCGTTGTCTGCCCCCAATCCTTTCTTTCTACTTCTATACTTTTCTCCTTCCAGAAAATGTTCTTTCCTCCATTTCCAAGCACCTACTTTGATTGAAAGCTCACCCTCCTGGATCACACAGCATCTGACCCAACTGGAATCACTGCATTCCCTGGCCATAGGTTTGCAATGGGCACATGATTCAAACTTGGCTATACTTTGTTTCTAGATTTCTACCAATAGCCAACTAAAGAAACATAAGACTATTTCAAGCAGTAAATGTGGGAGACCTGGGAACCGATAGCATAGGAAGAAAGCTGGTCTGAAAAAGGACACTATCATGTAGAAAAGTAGAAACAGAAAACAAGTTTTGGTAGCACTTGAGTCCCTGAGATCTAGATATTCCCCTGCCCTTAAAGAAATTACAAGCTTTACACCAAATTCTTCATTTTGCCTGAGCTATTCAAGATGGATTTCTGCTATTTGTCCCCAACTATTCTGAGATAAATAGTAATGATAGCCTATAGAGCAAATGTTCTTTGTTATCTCCCTCTGAAAAAGACTAAAAGCTGCATAAAACATGGCTGACAGTACATTATTATACTACGACTTGTCAGTCACCTGTACCAGAGACTCTCTCATTGGCTTCTATTATCAAAGCCTGTGTTCTACCTGGTACTAAGGGGCTGTCCTCAACTTAGGTTGAAACATCATGTTTAAGAGGCATAGTGTTTCACTCCCATTCATACAGGTGGTTAAGAGTATAGATGTGTGTGTGTGTGTGTGGGGGGGGAACAGAGTGAAAGAGAAAATGTCATGTACAGTGAGTCTTCAGTTTTGGGGCTATAAATCTCTTTGAAAATGTTATAAATGATAAAACTACTAAGATTTATTGATTATCATGTGCCAGACATTGCACTGATTTTTTTACATAGATCATCCTTGTAATAACACTGAAGCTTAATGACATTAAGTAACTTGTCACACAATGAATGAAGTAGCAGCTGAGTTTTGAACCAGGCGGCTGACTCACTGCTTTAGTTTCCTTCCTCACATATGCATCTGCACTGCCTTCCTGGGAACCCGATCCTAAGTTAACTGTACATCATCCTGACAGAGTGTGAAATATGATGTGCTGGGTTGATAGAGACTATAAAAAATAAGGAAAATGGACTTAGTACAAAATGAATAAAAACACAAGCATGTGGACTAACCCTACATATTGTGCTCTAAGAAATGTTATGTGCGCACTCTGACAAAAAGAAGAGCAATCACACCTGCGAAAGCTAAAGGGAGGCTAGCTGAAGGTGGGAAAAGGAGACCTGAAAAGGCAAACATTGTATCTGAAATTAAATCTGTCCTTTAACTCCAACCACCACCAGCAGTAGTATAAGGTTCGAGTGGGATCCATCTCCTGACTGCAGAGGAGGTGGTTTCCTCTTCCCATCAGGGGTTAGTTATTTAGAAATGACTGTATGTGGCAGATGTTGGCTGCTCAATGGCCATTTGGTGGATGGACACAATACTCTTCTCTTACCTGTCGTACCCAAACTGACTTACCAATAAATGTGTATGAAGAAGGGAGGAAAAAGGAAAGAAAGAGGATGATTTCCAGCCAGGAAGGCCTACGGCACTGTCTCCAGACTGGATCAAAGAGACAGTCCCTAAGGTAACCCTGGAGTTGGGGCTTGAATATAAGATACACTATGAAGGAATGGGTGTAGCGAACTCTTTTCATAATCTCCATGCTAGGGTTTCTTTTTTTCTCTATATAGTTCATGTTGTGTGTGTATACTTCAAAAACATACTCCATTTCTCACATTTAAATCTTTATTCTCTAGCTCTGTGGAGATTCAACCAGTTGGAACATGCTTAGTACTCTGAAGTGAATATTAAGTATTAATACTGTTATAATGTGACTTTTCAAAAACACAGATACATACAGATATAGCTAATCCTGATCTTCTCTCAAATACTGCTACAATTGTGTTATTCAAAGCAAAACTATGTGTTTAAAAGTGCATTCAGAAAACAGTTAAACCTGCATATTGCTTTTCCTAGCACATAAAAGTCTACTTACTGTGGGAATGATTCTGAAACCCCTATTAGAATCACCAAAATAAATTCTAACCTGTGTATTTAATTCCATTAAAACACTTAAATGCTACACTTAAGTAACTAAAATACCTTTTATACCAGTAAGATTCATGCACGTAAATGTAACAATACACATCAAAGTTTCCTCTATGAAAAGCTAATTTTCACTTAAAATTTTAGAATTCAAATTGAATGAACTTAAAACCACAGGCTATGCAGTTACTGATTACTTCTGAATGAATCAACTGTCAGAATCCTGCCATAATTACATCAAAAGTCCATTTCATGTAATCAGTGTCAGGTAAAAACCACCTTACTAATCCTGACATAACTATTAACATATGTTTTCCTTCTATGAAAGCAAATCAGTAATCGATGAGAAAATCTAGCTTATTTTAATAAAAACAAAAACCAGTTAGGTTTGATTCATACCTGAAGAATTTATAACTATAGTAAATTCAACACACTGGCCCTGAACTAGCTTGGCTGTAAGTTACAGATGAAAGTACTGGTGATTATGTGCTACTTAAATCTACGCCTTCATTATTATGGGAAAAGTCAGGAGTATCTCAGAAGGTATAAGACTGTCTGGTTGAAAAGAAGGATAAAAATTCATTCCCTTGTGTTTTTCTTCCTTTCTATGTACTCTATAAATAATTCTATCTTAATTACTTTTTCCTAAGGAGGCACCATTTGAAGGCAAATTTTGGGGGGTTGTAAGGGACTGGGGAAGGAGGTAAAGGAGAACTAGGAAAAGACAATAACATGTCCCAAAATTTAGCAAAGCCCATTTGTACTTCTGTAGTAATGAAATGTAATAGCCCATTTTTTGAAATAGAAAACAATAATCATTCTATCTCATAACCTATTATAACCTGTACTTAATTATCTCCTCTTGAATAATTACTTAATTGCTTGGGTAACACAGAATGTGAAAAGATGGAAAATGTAAGATTTTCCTCCTTTTATACCATTGATGGGTTATTCAGAAACAGGATAATGTAAAACAGGATAATGTATCTACGTGACAGAAATTTCTGCGCTATATAGGCAAATAATTGAAAATAATTGCCTATTTCATGACTATATATGAAGTGATTGTGATTGAAACTATTAAACCATTCATTTCTTGTGATGTTCACCTAGGTTCTGAATCATCCAAGCAAATTACCCCTCTCTTATGAATGGCTCTTTAGCCTCTTCTTTAGTTCTGACTCCAGGTTCTTGTGCTTTTTAATCCATTCTTGAAAAGCTTTCGTAACAACTAGTCATGCACCACATACAACATTTTGGTCAACAAAGGACCGCACATATGATGGTGGCATACCACACAGCCAAGGTGTGGAGTAGGCTACACCACCTAGGTCTATGTAAGTGCGCTCTATGATGTTCACACAATGATGAAATCCCTTAACTACACATTTCTCAGAACATATCCCTGTCATTAAGTGGTGCCTGACCATATATATCATTGCCACTAAGACCAATTCTATTCTCTGGCTTAAAATAATGAAATATTAAATTGCTTTGGCAATGTGCATTAAGCCAGCTTTAATCACTAAATGATGCAAAATGGGAACACCTGACCAGATCTGACTAAATATTAACAGGATTTCTTTTCCAGATCTTTAAATGTATACTTTAAAAAGGTCCAAATTAAAATTCTGAAACAGATTAGTCTTTTATTATTATAAACGTGTAATTCATTTTTTCCATGATACATATACTCCAAATACTTAAAGGCTGGCACTATGTCTTCTTTATTTCTTACATTTTCCATCATGGAGTACAGAAGATTATATATGTAATAAATTTTAATTACAGAATACCAGCTTGATTTATCCATTCATTCAAAATGTTGAGTGACCACTCTCATTAATTACCATGAAATACATTGCTGAATAAAACAGACATGGTCCCTCCTCTCATGGAACTAAAGGAGGATACAGACCATAAATTAAACAAACATAATTACAAATTGTGTTAGGTATAAAGAAAGCCCTGAATTGGGTACAGTTAAAAAAAAAAATCCCAAACTAATTAGGGGACAAGAAAGGCCATTCTGAAGAGGCAACATTAAGTCCAGACTTAAGAGGATAAGAAGCCAGGCTCAGAAAGCACTTAAAAAGAGTGGGAATGAGCTGAACAGTCTTGAAGCAGGAAGAAACCAGCACATCAAAGAACAAAAGCAGCTGGTGTGGCCACATAGAGCATGACAGGGACAGTGTAATACATGGATGAAGGACCATATGATATCATGTAGGTGGCCTTGCAGTCCAGATCAAGGAGTTTGGATTTTCTTTTGGTGTAACAGAAAGCCAATAAAAAGTTTTAAACTGGAGGTTGACATAAACTGATTTATATTTTGAAAAGATCATTGTAGCTGCTACGGAAATACGAGATGCCAAAAAAATGTATACACATGACTTGTATTCATCTCTTGTCATTGGTATATATTAAGTATTTGAGTATTATAATTTTAATACAGTTTTTTCCTTCCTTAAAATGTGTACATTTTTTTTTTGCACCCTCTGTATATTAGAGGGAAGAGTGGCAAAAGAGGAAATGGAGAATCCAGTTAGGAAGCTACTGCAGTAGTCTAAGCTAGAAATGATGGGTTACCTGGGCTAGAAGGTGGCAGCAGAGATGGAGTAAGAGTCAGATAAGAAATACTTTTGTGGCTAGAAATGATAGGCTTATTTAGGAACGGGTACCAGGAATGAAGGAAGATGACTCCCTGGTTTATGCCTTAGGTAAACAGTAGTGTTTTATTTGTTTGTTTGTTTTTAACTCAGATGGAGAAGACAGGTAAAGAACTGGTAGAGAAGGAAAATATCAATCAATAGTTTTGTTTTGGACATTTAAAGATGTCTATTGAGACAGGGACTGGAGACAGGGACTATGTTAATGCTAGAAAAATAAACTAAGGTATGGAGCATACAGACACCATGGGAATAGATTAGATCAGATCATCTAATACTTTAGCAGTTTTCAAATTTGATGTGCATAATGAAAATATAGATTTGAGCCCCACATCCCCTGCACCTGAGATTCTGCTTCCGTATGCCTCGGAGAGGCATAGGAATATGCATTCTTAGTGAGTTTAAAAGTGACTCTGCAGCAGCTGAGCCTCATACTACATTTTGAGAAGCAATGATCTAGAGACAAAAGAAAGTCCAAAACAGAATTGGGAAATTACAAACTTAAACCCTGGGTAATGGAAGACGAGCCTGCAAAAGATACTGAACAGGAACAAACAGAAAAAACAAGACAGTGGGGTAGTACTCCAGAATTCAAGTGAAAAAAGGGAGTGGTAAATTGGGTCAAATACCACCGAGAGTAGGGAGAAAAGCGACCAATGGATATAATAATAAATTTGTCTTCACAGGAAAAGGGCAGAGACAACCTAGAGCACTTTATAGAGAAAATGGGAAATGAAGGAAGATTATGACAATTCTTAAATTTGGCTATTAAGGGGGAGTAAATAAAAGGTGCAGAAACTGGGAGAGGACAGAAGGTATGTAAAAAGAAACTTAGGATCCTTTTATAGTCCACTTTTGACCCAATACCTGTCATGTTTTACCAAAGTAACTATTTGATTCTATTTCACATAATAAAATTATTTCTTAAAAAAAAAAAAAGCCTTTCATTTCAAATTTTAAACATCCCACCTATGACCACATACAATTTTTTTATCCATTATATGTAATACCACTTTCCCCCAAAACACAGGTAGAGAACCAAAACTGCAAGTGTTTCCTCTCTCCACAAGTTATAACTGCTTTATCTTCTAGCTCTTGTTATTTACCCTTGCAAGATCCTCTATTTCAGAACTGAAGTTTGTTTCTCCTTCCATCATTTCTTCTTCTTCTAATGTTCGTTCATCATCAAAATCATGAACCAGCATGTCAGCTGATGGATCAAATTCATGGTCATCTGATGTTGCTGAACCTCCTGGTAAAGAATATTTTAAGAAGTTTGGTAAACCAAATTACGTGTATTTTATTAACTTAAAGTATATAGTATGTGAAGCTGGATGTAAGTCCAACAAAAGTAGCAGGAAAAAGCTATGCACAGCAAGCATTTATTGTTTTCTGAAATTCTTATCCTAACCTACTCCAAAAAAACTTTTCTCTAAGGAATTTAAGGGATATCTTTGTCTTCTCTCATCTCTATACCAAGTTACAACCACAAAACTGAGGAAAGAGTATAACTTTAAAAAATGTGTACAGCATTTAAAAAGAGTACTGTAATCTTCTAAACCTGAAATTTGAGTTGTAAAGAATAAATGGTCATATCAAATAAGAACAATCTTGTGTGTGGGAAAATTCAAAATTCTTGTCATTTGATTAATATTTAACAGGCCCAATGAGTATGAACCCCTGTGGCCCCTGAAAATATACAGTCATGTGAAATATATAGTCATCTGAATATATACAGTCTCATGAAAATACAGCTACACTCAAATATTGTTCTTCTATCAGCACTTCCATGAAAACTTACTGCAATATATAGGAAGCTGTCCTTAACTTACTTAGTTGATTTTGATCTGAAATAACACAAGATAAAATATAAAGGCAAACTGTATTAACAATGCATACAGAACACTGATGAAAGGTATTAAAAATAATCTAGTAGGTAACCGATATGTAAGCTAATCTATTTTTAGCATGATGGTTGGGGAACATTGCCGTTCTCAATAGGGTCAAAGCTTCTAAGAGTAGATTACAAATGCTGGGCATACATATTCTGAAAACTATTCCCACATTTGGCTATTGCCAAACGTGGACTTAAGTTTGCAAAAGCACTGTTTACTAATAAACAAATGAGTTACTTAACATTAAGAAAATCAGTTAGGAATTCCTTTTATAAGTATAATTGTTAATGGTTTGATTAATTGATGTGCTACACTTCCATTTCACTCCAGTAAGAGAACCAGTAAATAAAATAAAGCGATGTAGAGGCTGATTTCTTCCAATACAGCCCGTTAGGAATAAGGAGAAGCCTAAAACTCCGGGTTCTTGTAACCTCCCACAATTTTTAGAACCACCACCATTTTCTGAGTGCTTATTAGGTGCCAAATACTATGCTCAAGCAATGCACATACATTATTTCAATTATCTTCAAATAATTCTATGAAGAACAACAACAACAAAAAAACACTTGGGGCTCAGGGAGTTTATAAAGGTTAAAGTAGCTTGTGAAGTTTAAGAGCCAGTAGGTGGCAAACATGGAACTTAAATCCTAGCCCTGTTTATTCCAAGGCCTGTGCTTTACTGTTCCCCAAGCCTCCTGTAAGTCACAGCTTCAGAAACATTAGGTATCCTGCCTCAAAGAATACTTGCAGAGAGCTTATGTTTACTAAGATGAGTGAATTGAAAACAAGTAAACAAAACAAAACACAAAACATTCCATCTGTTTGTATAAACATTTGACAAGTAAAAGCCAACAAAGACATTTGTATTCTTCAAGCTCCACTATTCTTTCAGTTCAGCCTCGACTGATTCAAATGCAATGGAAACTGAGAAAGTCATTCATTAATATCATTTTTTGGAGAAATTATTTTTATGTACCTATGTATTCTCTGAAGAATGTCTAAAAAATTCATTTTAAAAAACCCCCAAAACTCAGTCTATTTGCAATGTCACAACATCAGCAAAAAACAACCAGAACCTATTTTTTCAATGAAAACAATTCATATGTTTGAAAAAAAAGAAATTATAAAGAATTCCATGTCTTAAAAAGGACATGGTAATCTAATATTTATCTGAGGTCAGACTACTTCCAACCTCAACGATCCAGAACATATTTATAAACCATCACAAAGTCTAATGTATGATACTTTACTTCCAAGCATCTGAGAACAAGTAAATCATTTCCAGCTGAAATAAATATGACAGAATCAACTGTCAATTTAGCACACTAGTCATTTCGAAGGGCTCTGGAGTTCTAGTCCCCCACCCCACCTGATACACTGTACTATAGAGTACAATGATGTGTTTATGAAAAGGATCCTGGATCCATCCAAAAAAAGCCTTACATTATGTTAACCATCTCGACAAACTTTCTAAAATTTAAAACACAGAAAGATGATCACTTCAATATTTGGAAAATTCAGTAGTATACAATACCTAAATATTTGATAAATGTGACATGTTTTCAAATAAAATATTACAATGCCTCAAAGAGCACCCTTTCTCTCTCTTCTTATATTAGACTGTCATTTAATCCAAGTACTCCACTGCAGAAGGCGGTCCTCTCTCTTTAGGTAAAGTCCCTAGAATACTAAGCCAGAAAGACTAATACAAGACTCTTCCCTGACTGCTATTTAGCTCCAGCCAATTGATGCCACGCAGGAATGCTGTATCCAGTGGAGCCAGAACTTCTGATTGATCATAAGAAACCTAAATTCAGATTTTTATATAACGTATTTGTATTTTTTGAGATCATTACACTGGCCAAACAACAACAAAAATTATTTGTGGCCCGGATTTGGTCCAAAAATCACACATTTGCAACCTCTAAGTTAGGAAAAAAGTGAATCTGTATTGTATTGGGAGACTACAGAAATCCAAAGATACTCATACATGGTCAGATGATAAAACCTGATCCTATTCAAATCTAAAAATAACTTCCTTAATTTACAACATTAAATGTTCATTTGTTGAATGTTTTGCTTATTTTATTTTTCCTTCCACTAAATGCTTTAGTAATTTTTTTCTCAATACTTCGAATTTCCTATACAAGCAAGCATTTCCAAGCAATTAGTGATTCTTTTTTTAAAAGTACATTTCACATATACTTCAGTCAAATAGTAATTAAAAACTCTAAGAAATATATATATGGAGATTCATTTAAAAAAAAAAAGAAAAAATAGAGAGAGAACCCACAAATAATCATGAGGTTGAACTCACAGCAGCCTCACCTGTACTTTCATGGGCAGTCAAATATTTCATCCATCTCTTTTTCCCCAGAGAAAAGAAGCATTCAGAAGAAAAGCAAGTCAGATGACAGTCTAACTCCTCTAGGCTTTATGCAACCAACAGGACAAATGTTACTCAAATAGAGATTAGAAAAAATATAGAAAGTATTTACCTGGACTTGAAGACTCAACAGATGGCTGGTGGGGAAGGGGTAGGGGGAGAAAGGAAGAAAAATTAGCATCTTTGTTTAGTAATCTTTACAAACACTACAGAAATTATTCAATGATTAATATGACACCAAAACTATAGTAAGTTCTATATCTGAACTAGGACAAACAAAAACTTACGTATAATCCTTTCTTTGACATAATTATTTAAACATACAGAAAAATTCAAAAACACTCCTGAATCTAGAAACAAAGACAATAATATAGAATGGATTCAGACTTTAAAGGCAAATATGGGTCCCATAACATATGTAGTTTAAGAGATACGATTTTAGATCTTGATCCTGAATACTCCCTCCTACCAATATAGGAAAACTCAAACTAGGTTTGCTATCAAGCTGATCTCTGGCTTAAAATGTGTTGGAGAAGAAAGGTGGAAACAATTTAAGATATTATTTTCACTAAAAATTATGTTGCAAGCAAGCACAAGGAAAAGTTAAAATGTTACTTAAGCATCAAACAGTACATCAGGTTAACTTTACTAACAAACATACTTGCAAATTATCACAAAATTAGCAACCTTTCATGCTAAATCTAGAGAGGTTAAATGATCACAAAGACTCCCAATTATAAAGCTCTCTCTACTGTATAAAGCTCCTTCTATCTCTCATACATTTAACCACATGCATCTGGAAAATTTAAAACTGTTAGCAACTTATTTTAGTAATATCACCACCTGACAGTGTGTGGCTGTATTTTATCTTAATTCACCATTATAACCAAGTCATCTACAAACATCAACTTCTATATAACAATATAACAAACTCCTCAATAACAAAAACTCAAAAGATGCTTCAAATAGATGCTGGAAGGGCCAAAGCAAAAGACACAGGGATATTTTAGTATATTTTCCTTCTTTCTGCCTAGTAAGGGAGCAGAGAGGCACGAACAACATAGAAATGAGGAAAGTGTCCAATTTTTTCGAAAGCTAGGCATCTAAGACAAATTCTTATAAGGTGTAAAAACTCCATTTTGAAAACTGTCCAGGGTATGCTACTGTAGTATAACATTCCAAATTCCATGTGGTAACTTAGCGTCCCTTGAGGCATACTTTTTCAAGGGTCCTATTTTTTCCACCCATTTAATTCTTACAGGAGAACGGCTCTTGCCTATAGCATTGTCTTATTCTAACAAAAGACTGACAGTATTCAGTATTGGATATTTTCAAGTGTCACCATCTTTCTTTAAAAGCTACTCTGCCATGATAAACAAAACAGCACTACTTTTTAATTTGGTTCCTCTAATGGGAAGCTTAAGAGTAGGGTGAGAAAACAGAATAATGTAATCATAAAAAAGGATTTCTACTTTGCTTAAAATCTTTCAGGCAAGGCTACACATTTCTGGCTCAAAATAAATTTATCCACCACACAAGTCATTACACAACAAATCAATATTTTAAAAAAATGAATCTGCTTTTATTTCATGCAATTATACCTTAATTTCCCAAATTTAACCACAACCTCTGTCCAAGGCTACACCACCATTCACGACTATCTTCACCTAGTCCAAGGTTCATGACTCATAGAGTAGCCTTACAATGCTGTTTTTCCTTTTTAGTAAATTTTTGAAACACGTTTGCATGCCATGAAGAAGAAAAACCAGTATTTCTTTCAATTTAGGAACTTAAAAAGAAATGACCCTTTGAGCATTTAGTTCTTTTTCAATACCCCAATAATTATTCAATTTAAGTCTTTTGATAAAAAAGGCTTTCTGATTAAAAATAAGTTAGTCTACTGAAAATAAGTGGTACATTTTCACTGATGTTAGATACTGGCAATAGTAGAGATATTAAATTGTGAATGGTGCCTGTATACGTGTACTTTAGTTTGTAAAAGGCCTCAAACAGCACTAAATGTCAATAAATACCATAATGATTGTTGTTTCATTGGTAAATAGTTACCAGTTTAAGGTTCTGAAAAAGACCACACATATATTCCATTCATTAAGATCCCAAATGTCTTGAGGGCTGGTATTGCATTTGTTGAGTATAGCTGACATTAAGTAGAACACCCAGTGTTCAAAGATAGAATTAAGGACCATATTATGTCAGGCATATTGGAATATTCCAAAACCATGATTCGATTGATGGTATATCTAGGTTAGGATGGGTGGGAAGGCAAAGCAGAAATAGTCTGCCTATACATACAAATTTTAGTATTCTATATTCAAAATAAAATTCTATTGTGTTGGTTTAGGGAGAGTGGGAACGGCATCAGTTTCTTGAAAGTTAATTATCAAAGACAAGCTTCTGAAAAACTGACATTTGAAAATAGTTTATACTGTAAACATTACTTTTGCCCAACTAACAAAATAATTATCTTTCAAAATAAGAGTTTAGTGTCATAATACTGTGTGCAAGAGGGCATTTATTTAGGTATTTGAGACAGCAGAACCAACATATGTTTATATTGTACTACATATTTTCAAATGCATAAAGTTACTTAATTGTACCCATAAACCTGGCAATAATATCTTCCCCACCTACCTCACTTTATATATTGGCAAACGCAGGACTTGATCAAGGTTCCATGGTAAGTAAAGAAGGTGGAACTAAAAAGCCTACGGCCTGATTCCCTCTATACCTCCCAAGAAAACTACATTAAAAAATTTTCACCTCCTTCGTCCTTTACCCTTACTTTTTCTTTTTAAAGTGGTTTTTATCTGTTCAAAGGTTTAAAATGTGACTGCAAGTTGTCATCTGTTATTTCAGACTATTATCTATGTCATGTTAGGAACTGGTCTAACAATACCCTCTAAGAAAACTGCAACAATCTACCATTAAGGGCTACTACAGTAAATTGCAAAGAGGGAGGGAGGGGGAAAAAAAACAAAACTAAAGCCATATAGGTACTCACTTGTAACAGGATCTATTTTTAGAAAAAGCTTAAACTATAAAATGTAAGCAATAAAACAGATTTTTCCATTGGGGATTAAAATGTATTTACAATGCACTCATATACATTATTGGTAGGAGTATGAGTTGGTTTAACTGTTCTGGAGATGATTTTGCCAACATGAAATTACCCTACTGATATGCCTAAAAATGCACACCAAGATATATGTACAATGTTCATTACCACAAAGTTCTTCATAGCAAGAAGTTGGGGGAAAAAATTCAAAGCCCATCATTTAACTAGTTAGAAGTAAAAACATGGTTCTAAACAATTGAACACCACTAATCCATTAAAAAGAATGAGACAGATTTGTTTGTATTGATTGAGAAAAAAATATGTGTGTATGTGTGTAAAAAGAAATGTGTAGAGGAAGGAGTAAACTGGGCTGGAATATACATAAATGTTTTCCCCAAAAGATATACACAAGAATCTGTTAACAATCGTTACCACTAGGGAATGGATTGGGTAGAGAAGGCTTTTTTCATTTTCTACCTTTTTGCACTGCTGGAATTTCTAGCTATTTGCAAGTATTACTCCATGATTTTTAAAAAGGAAGTCAGTAGAGATCATTTTGTGGAATTATGAGACATTTTAATTTACTTCCATTACTTTCAGTTTTTAAGAAAACCTCACACTCCCCACTATTTTTCCTTAACAAGTCTGTAATTTTGAAAAATAACCTAGTTTTCTTTTAGGTACATACACAATTATTTTATCTGAGATGGAAAACATAACACCAGACAGACACATACAGAGTATGAGAAGGCTAAATCAAAGTTTGAAAAATGAACTTTATTGACTTCTATAGCAATTTTCATACCCTGATCCATATATTGGGTTGTTGGAAAAATCATGACGTATTTTTTCTATGTTTTTCATTGCAAAAATGCGTAATGACTTTTCTGACAACCCAACAGTATATGATTTAATTGATCAAGTTGTTAATAGTTGTACAAATACTCATTGCCTCAGATTTGTTCAAATGTTTCTTTTGTATTTTTCTAGAACATGGAGAGAAATATCCCATATACCAGAAAACTATTAAATTGAGAGAGTGTAAAAGATCAATTAACTAGATTATTACCATTATTAAAAAAATAAACATGGCAGTAAAGACACAAAGTAATCATCAGACTGTTTAATTCCAGGCAATCAAAAGCCCATTTTCAGTGAGTATAACTAACGGTCTGAACTAATTTTCCCCCTCAAACCAATCCTATCAATGATGACAGCATTTCTTTAAGTGCTATCATCACCTACTTAGTAAGCTAAACACTGAATTGGAGAGTCTCACAGCGCTGGGCATGAAGATTGAAGCCAGGAAGGAGTTAAGGGCCCTATTCCAGCACGGGGAAGGCAGGGGGACTATGCCAAGGGCTCTCTTTCTCCATACAAAACTAAATCACTTAACTTTCTGGTATCCTGAGGAATTCTAGGGCATAAAAAAGGTTATGTTTTACGGTAAAAATTAGCAAATTCACTACAGTAGTAATAACTTAGAGGATGAATTGCTATTATTATGTATTAAGAACTCAGAAGCCTTGGTTCTAGTCTTAATTGTGCCACAGACATACTGTATGACCTAGGACAAATTATATAAACTCTGCTCAGTTTCATTTTCTCTAAGATAAGATTTAGATTTCTTCAAGTCTAGTTCAAATTCCTTTGAGATGTAAGTTCTTTACTTTTATTATGAATTGCTCAAAAGACATAACACTACTAAGGAGTACTTAGCTAAATGGATGGGATATTTAACAAACTTCTAAATTTTTATTTTATGTTTTTTAAATCTAGGACTATTGGGGAAAGAGGATCTCAATCTGCAAAAAGCTTTCTGGGGGTACTACTTTATGAATTTCACATCTACAAAAGCATAATTATAACACTCATTCTTCATTCAATGGAATAAGACAAACAGAATGGGTCCCAAGCAATGACTGGTACTTGAACAGTTTAATCACTGCAATGAATTTTGAAACCATTTGCAAATGTTTTGAAATATACAGGGGCTAGATCTGAACATCAAGGAAGAAATTTCTATATAACTTACGACTTTTCATAAAGACATGCTGAAGTTTCAATGGCAGTGTTTTATTTCTGAATCACTTGGGAAACTGATTAGTCTCACAAGAATTCTCTGAAAGTAATTTACTTTTATATATCCCCCACCAATCTTTCCTACCTTATCAAGCACTTTGACTATTACTTCTTCTGAATTAAGGTTTTGGGGAATCTCGTGCATTGTTGTTCTTGATTACTTTGGATAAATCCTTAATAGCTGATGTATAAATACTTTTTTTAAAAAAATTTCATTACCAGTATAGAGAATTGTTTAAGATCTAAAATCATTATAGTGAAACAAGTTTTGTTTAGAGTAGAAATTAGCACTATCAAGAATAGCAGCCAAGAATGATCATATTTCCTTAAAAAACAAAATCCAAATATACTCCAAAAAATGCTAAGCAAAAAGTCTTTTTTAAGAGAAATGAATAGATGTGATAGTGAATAAACAGATTATGTATCAATTCTAGAAATATTAAAATACTTAAAACTAACACAGAAAAGCAGGTCCATTAAATTTTCTTCCCTGCAAATGACAGCAATATGGCCCAGGTGAAAAAGATAGGTCTTACACTATGCTGTGGCTTCTTTTTCCCTGGAGAAGGAAGTCCCTTATGTGTTTACAAACTCTGAAATAAAAGACAAATTGTTCCTCCCCAAAGGTCCCTACACCACATTCCTTATAAAACCCAGAGGATCAACTATTTCTTCCTCTTATTCTTTCTTTCTCACTGCTTTGTAAAACTGTGACTACCCTGGAATTTCCTTCCTTTTAAGTTCGGTCTCCTTTTAGAAGATGGATAAATAATTTTAAGAGATAATAAGCAATGAGAAATGTTATCAAAAATCATTAAGAAAGGGAGCATATACCATTTCTTCTAAGCATATTAAATGTTTTTAATGTTATCACAATTTGAAAAACTATTAAATACATACTCCCTATTATGGATTGAGATGATCAGACTATATATGAAAAACAAGTATATTCCATTCACATCTAAAGTAATTTGTATTCAGGAATTAAATATTTTTTCTGAAAAAACAATGTCAGGGTCATTCTCCTATATAGGAGACAACAACAAAGAAACCCAGAAGCATAATACGTACATTTTTCTCTGGAGACATGCTTCTTCAATAATCTGTTTTCCCCTCAGACTTATCAAATAAAAATATACTGTTGCTTTGCACTGCTATTTCACCAGTTAGCTTCAATCCTCAAGTCTACTTAACCAAAGGTGCAACAGCACAGCATTTGAATTATTTTACCAAATGGTTTATACTGGCATCATAAAGAATGAATCTCCTGAAATCTGACACAAAACCAAGTAAATGCACTTTATAAGCCAAGCATTTCTCCTTCATCTAATTTTTTTTAAAGGACTACTCTCTAAAATTATCCCAATTAAAATGTTGAAATCAAAAAATTTTAAATTAATTTTACTTTTCATCTCTTCATCTGTTTTAATTTTTTCATAAGACACAGATGAAAATTATTATTCCACTCGTCTTTCAAATTCATTATAAAGGAAACCAACTACAAATAATTGAAGAATATAAAAGATAATTTTTTTTAAAGATACCAGGTCACTAGATAAATGCACTGAAAACAAAATTCAGGATTTTTCTTCTTGAAATTGAACCATCCATGTGTTCCTACAGAATACGAGTTTCATTCCTTCAAGTGACAAAATTTTCAAGAAAACTAAACTATACGCTTGAAAATACTAGGGAATGATTAGTGACTAAAAGCATTGCTTTTCCTCTTACATTAATGCACCCATTTTTAATTTCTAAAACAACAAATCAAATGTTAATAAACTCCATCTACATATTAAGTTTTCAGTGTGCTAGGCAGTTCAAATTTCTGGGTAAGGCTTTTTTAAACTTAAATTTCACCGTACTTTCATATACTAAATAATTTTCCTTCAATAATACCTTGCTTTAAAAATACGACTTAAAGCTCAAACCATAGTGAGCAACACTACGAGGGAAGAAACCGCATCACCCACTGAGCATTCACTGAAAGGGAGATCCACTAAAGACTATTTGATAAAATATATGTACACCCAACTACATACAACCCCTCCCTCATTTGACATATGAAGGAAAGAAAAAGCCTCACCGGGACTAAACTTCTTTCAGCTGAGTAGAATAAATCCAGTCATATTTAAGTAAAATACAAAGTCCTATGTTTTGTCCAATTCATGTGCCTTGAACAATTCTTGAACCACAAAGAGCAAACAAACAGAACTAATCTACGAGCTGAATTCAGATTTACATCAGAAATATTAAATGTTTTTAAAAGAATATTGGCAGCAAACAGTCCTGCTACAGGAAACTCTTGTACCCCTTTACTAGCAAATATTCCAGGACATAACTATAAAGCCAGCATCCATAAAGCAAGCAGAAGGAGCAACCTAAGTGCCACACCAGTAAACAGCTAACCTTAGGTCCCTCCACTCAACAGGTATATACAAAGGCCTCCAAATTAGTCTTTTTCTATAATTTAATTACGTTTCTGTATTCCAAGGTTCACAAAGGTGATACTAAGGTACTGATGAAAGTACTCACCACTGACTTCACCTAGCAAATATGGAAAACAAAAATTGAGGACTTACGGTAAAAAAAAGAATTACCTACTTCCTCTATCTGTTTTTTGGGTGCCCGAGAGCATGAAAACGGTAACTGACACGAGAGAAATGCCTTATCAATCATTCAATCATTAAGAGCGGCTCTAGTCAAATAAGACATAAAAATCTAAACATATCATGTCTTGAAGGAGCCCGCCGGAAAGTAAAAGGATAACGAAATTCTTCCGAAGGTAAGAAAAAAAAAAGTGTTCTTTTTTAAAAAGTCAAATGTTTCAGGTTTAAATCAGAGGCAAAAACTTAAATCTCCAATAGCATTTACTAAGTTCGAATTAATCAAAACAATGGTTGTTTGCCGACCGATGTGAGGCCCAAATACGTAAGACGACCACCGAAGAAAAAGGGGACTTTGGGAACTCGTTTAATTAAAAAAAAAAAAAAGGGCAAAAAAAATTAGAAAATCGGCTATATTTGGAATGGGGGTGGGGGGAGGATACGTGGAAAGTGAAGGAGGGGAAGGTAGAAAGCAACTCTTCTAAAACGTAGAGAGAAAAAGAGACTCTACTTTGGGGGCGGGGGGTTGGGCAGAACTGTTTGGAGAAATAGGGAGACTTCCCCCAACCTGGAGGGCTGTATTACCGAAGGCCAGGTTCATTTCTGCACGCTTGTTTTTATCACCGTCAGAAAAATGGGTTAATCACAGGCCCTTCTGCCTTGCGTTGTCCCCACCGGCACAGACTGATGTCAGCAGCACACGGGTGGGGGCGGCGCGGAAGGGCGCAACAGCATCTCGGCGAGGGAGGGAAGAAAACTTCGCAAGAAGAGGAAGCAGCAGCAGCTCCTCTCTCGGCCCCGAACAGCGGCCGGCGAAGTTGCACCGCAGGCGCCCCTGCCCGGCGGGCACCGCCTCCCCCCACCCCTCCCCGCACGCAGCACTACGCAGCACTAGACCCTTCAAACTGTCCCCGAAGTCCAACTACGCCCCGGCTTCCTCCTTCCCCCGGACCCATCCCAACTAAGTTCCAGGGAAAGCTCCCGCCCAGAGCGCGGCCTGTTCCGGACAACAGGTGGGCAGTGGCGCCAGCAGGGCTGGGCCTCTCCTAGCCAGGCCCACTCCACTCCTCCCCGGCCAGGGCCCGGGGGCGCCCGGCTCCGGGACGGGGAGGAGGAGCGAGCTCCCTTACCTCCGCCATATTTGCCGTACTGACGGGTCACATCTCCGCGGCGGCCGCAGCTGGGGCACGGCCAGAACCCGGATGTGAGACTCGGCAACGGGACTCTAATCGCCGCTGCCGCCGTCTCTAGCTGCTCCCGCCGCCGCTGCCTCGACGGGAACGCGCAGGAGCCGCCCGAGCGCGCCCACCACACCCCACTCCGCCCCCTCGCGGCGACCCGGCTGAGCCGGACTGGAGGGAAAAGGCCGGCGCGCGCGCGCGGGAGCAGGGGCGCGCGCGCGGCCCCGCGATAGCCCTCCCCCGGAGCAGCGCGAAGGGGGCGGAGTCAAGGTGGGTATGGGGAGGGGGGAGTGGGTAGCTCAGCGAGGGGCGCCTCCCTGGACCTAGCGGATCCGCGACTCCAGCAGGGGGTAGAGGGCTCTAGGGACTACAGAAGTCAAGGAAAGGTGCCAAAGGAACCGCGTCCAGCATTCACATCGCAGGGAAAAAGATATGTTATAGTATTTTATATGTAGGCCTTATTTTGAAGTGCATTTGCTGGAAAAACGGATGTTGCTTTGATGCAACAACCGCAAGTGGTGCGCTGTGAAAGCGGTTATCCCTTGAGAAATATTCCTCTCCGATTGATTTCCGATGGGAAACGTAAAATTCCATGTCCCCAAATTTTAGCGGTCAGAGCAGAGATTAAGGGATTGTGTTTGGTAGTCTGCTATCATATTTCATTTGCTTTTCCTCACAGCCCTTCTAAGATGCCAGTACCAACCTAACTGTACAATGGTTGAATTTTGCAATAGAGAAAATTGTAAAATGTAAAATACTGAAAAGCTGCTCTTTGATGGACATAACTAATCTCTGACTTGACCGTATGGAGAGAGAACTTGCTTATTTGCAATGCTTTTTCAAAATGCTTGCAATTTGAAAGTTGACTGTAATGTATTGGCCTAGAACTGCCAATTGGCTTTCATGCCAACTCTGATGATTGCTAGAGCCAATAATTGCAAAATAACAAACATGTTTCACTTCCATTACTAAGGCAGATACTGGCTACTACAAAGGTAGTATTAAAACATGTACTAACATATTTCACTAAACTAGGAGTTTAAAAGTCTTATTTTAAAAAGACTGTTTTATCCCAAATGTTCAAGGGTTCCTTTTAAAGCACTTTTAAAAATGACTACCAAAATCAACCAGTTAAATATGAAAATTATTCATTCCTCCAAATAATGTGATGCCAGTGCTGCAATATATTGCATAAATGTGCACATACACAAATTTTCTTTAATACTTAACTTGCAATGCAATATGGGGAAGGCTGTTTTCTTAAAGTATTTGTATTTCCTTAAAATCTAGACTCTATTAGTAAACAGTTTCCTATTTCCAAAGATTCAACATTAACTTGAAATTCTTATGTCCAATAATAATTTGTGCATTTATAGGTATATGAAGTAGCTGCTAAGTGAAAGGACATTACCTGGTAATTTGACAGGAAAAGAGTCCACAGACAGTCTGTAAACCAATTAAACATAAACATCTGATGCACATTTTCTACTGAAAGAAAAGCAAGGGAAAGAAGAGAAAGGAAAACTTTAAGGTTCCCAAATCTACAAACAATTTTTACCATTAACTGTACTGTACAGTATTTTCATTTTATTTTTTAGAATACTTATATAAAAGTGTTTTTCAGGATTCCTTGGGGTAATAAATATTTTAGCATAGGTATACAGTTTCTAAGAGTCACCCTGTTGAATTACCTTAGCCTTTTGGACTCCAAATAAAAATGACTTTTTAAAGAGTCAGCTCATTTCCACATAGTTTTCACTTTGAAAATGCTTGATGGAAATAGCTAAAGGCAAAGAACAATGGATGTGCATAGACCTGAGGTGGGTAAAGATAAAAAGATTAAGGGGCCTAGAGGTAGAAACTCAGGCTTTATGATACCATGGGAATGAAGGAGGATTTTCCATTTAAATACAAAAACTAATATGTGAAAATTTATTTAGATGGTTACCAAAAAGAAAATTAAGAAGTGTCAACAATACAAGGTACAGGAATAACTTACTTGCTAAAGCCCATTTAATCTTTGATTCTTCAGGAAAACCATCAACAAAAATCCCAAGTATTATAAAAAGCTGGGAATCATGGTTCTTTAAGATAATGAATGAATTCTGAAATTGTCAGGAAAATCAAGTTCTAAGAAATCTTTGAATGGGTATCCATCTTACTGATAAATGACCTTTAAGTTTATTAATACTGTATATCCATCTTACTAATTTTAAGTGGCATTCTAGAAGGGGGAAAAATATCCCCTCTACATTTTTCTCCTTCCCTTTTTATAAACATGGATTCAGTGATTTTTTTTTAGGTCCAGAGATTCTAAAACTAAAGAGAAAACAGCTCCAATATTGTAAGTCATCAGTAACACATTATTACTGAACTCAGTACAGTTCTACTCCCATTTTATTCTAGTGATATACTTATCTTAACAAATTTTAGGAGTCACCTTAAGGAAACCGAAGTCTTTCTCCAAACTCTTGCTTACCTCTTCAGTATCAAATATGTAAATATTAACTTCATTAGCCATAGAGTGCTGGTGTTGGATAGGACCTTAAGAGGTCTTTAGTCAATTTCTACACTATCTAAATAGGAATCCCTTACTTTGTTTCCCCACTCACATCCAGGCTTTTCTGCCTATGCTTAAACACCTCCAATGACCCATTGTGCCATGAAGAAGCTGCTCTTTTCAAAAAAATCTGTTTGCAACATTCTTTTTATTAAACCAGAAGCTGCTTCCTTGTTACCTCCATCCACTGCCCTGAGTTCTTCAGCACAATAGATGTCTTCTTTGTATTCAAATGCAGTCAATATTGATATTTGGGTGTAACAAAAAATAAATGTTTAAAGCCTATTGATACTAGAAGAGCTGAAAACAGGATATGACAGAGTTGAAGGCATGAGAAAATTCACCATTACCTATGAGCTGTTTAAAATTATTATAGTATTTATTAATGTGACATCTAAAATGGTAGTTAATTGTAGTAATATTTTAAAGTTAAACTAAAAAGTGTGGTTAATTCCAATTTTATGTGAGGCTTATGGCTAATGTCCCAAAGCAACAAAAAAAATATCACTAGACAAAGCCTGAATAACTGCCTCTTTAGCTCTCATTTCCCACCTAAAAGCTTCCTTCTTTTCAGGGAAACTGACATAACTTTTACCACATGAAGCTACTCAAAACTGCTATTATATTGGGAAATTGTTTTTAAGCAATTTACTGGATACTCCATTAAAAAGTTATTAAACAATTTTATAAAGGCTGTACTACACACACACACACACACACACCCCACCCCACCCCCCCTTCAGTTATAATTTTGCTATTAACAAAGGCATTTTAGGGTCACAATTTTACTTCAACCAGTACTTTAAACTAACCAATAAACAAACTTCTTTGGCAATTTACATATCCTAAGAAATAGAACCTTTTATTCAGTACCAACACCTGATTCAAATATAAGTAATATATACCCATATTATACAAACGTATCTGTTATGTGACTCAAAAAGGTACCTCTTAAAATGCACCAAGAAAATACTTGTAACAATTTAGACTCTGGGGCCATCTGAATGAAATAGATTAATACAGCACATTCAAAACCCTAAAAACGAATTCTATAACAATTTCCAGAGTCCATGAGTCCGTTTTGAGATTATTTTGTAAACTACTTCTTAAAATTTTTGTTTAAAAGTGACAGCCTATGCATGATGTGCAAGTAAAAATTTATGGATAACTACCAATCTGGTTGAAAATTCCTAAATATCAAAAAAGATCACCAATTTTTTTTTAATGACATTTTAAATAAAATTGAGAGTTTACCTTTAGTAGGCAGGATGCAGGTTACAAAGCAGTAATGCATTATTACATTGGGAAGCCCCTCATCTATGCGACAATCAACATCGTCATCTTTTTGTTAGTTTGATTTTTATTATTAATGACAACTCAAAACAATTAGAGCCTTGCGGTTCTTCAAAGAACAGTTTAGGTTTTTCTTTTCACATAGAGTTTTTATCCAGTGGCCCTATTTTATCAGATTATCACCAACTGACATTTTTGTAGTTGATCTATTGTTGACATGTTATTTTTTATCTCACCCATACTCTGGAAATTATTGGCCCATCAGTTCTCAAACACTGGAACACATAAAAATAGTAATATAATATTTATATTACTTGAGGGAGTTTGGATTTTTCCCTCCCTTAATCTCCAAGTGTGCCCCTGCCTACCAGCATCACATCCGTCTTGTCTGCATTGAACCTCAACCAGTTGGTTCTTAACCACGTCCGAAACTCAGCCAGGCACTGGGAGAATCGAGCCACCACACCATCTGGATCAAAGGAAAGAAAGCCTCAGTAGTAACTAGACCAGAGACGGTGATACCGCACTCACCATTCACCCTGTCTGCAATTTTAAAAAAGATGGCCACGAATTAGGACAAGGATCCCAAGACAATTTTAGAAAAACATGAATCTTGAGTCATGCAATGTATAACCAATAGTAAAGAATGAAATAGGTCATCTCATTCCACCCACGAAGGTTTAGTCAACTCCAGATTATCTCGGCTAAGCGGCCTCAGGAGACTAGCCAGTCTTGTACCTGCATAAGCTTTTCTGCAAAATTAAGGAGTTTTAGCGTTGGAGAAAGCTTTAGGGATCACTGGGGCCCAGAGGGGAGAGAGGGGTAGTGACTCGCTCAAGGTCACACAGCAAGGGAGGACCAGAGATGGGTTCCAGGCCAGAGATCTGTCCACTAAAAGCTGGAAGAACAAGCCCATTCAAAGGCGGGGGGTGGCGTCGGTCCCCAGAGAGACGCCCAACGATTGGGAGGACCTCATTCTCTCATAACGATGCCCTCCTCTTCAAGTCTCTCCTTCCCTCCCTCAGCTCCCTTTGAAAAGGGCCGGTTTGCCCAGCACCCTGCTCACCACAGGACTGCAATGCAAGCAAGAGCCTTCCTCCGGGCCGGGACCAGAACCCAGAGAGAACAGGAGAAAAGAGGCGGAGCCACAGGGGGGGTGCTCAGTTTGGCCCCACCCCGGCCACGATCCGGGGCCGACAGGAGAAAGGGGCGGAGGCGAACTGGCCTAGGCGAGCTCACTCCGCTGCGGATCCCCAGCGTGCTGCAGACGCCAGAGAAGATCGGCTCCGCAGCCACCACCAAAGAAAAAAAAAAAAAAAAAAAAACGAGAGTGGGGCGAGGGGGAGAGGTGCAGGGGGGAGAGGGGCGGCGACGGGGAGCTGCGCATGCGCCTCGGGTGGCCAGCGTCACTCCCGGAGGGGGCTCGAGACGGGCGCGTTCTCTCGCTGCCCCTCCCCGGAAGTTAAGAGTCTTCCGGGCGGTGCTCTGCGGTGGGGGGAGGGGAAGGAGAGAAAGGGTACCGAGGGCACCTCAGGAGTCTCTCGTCCCAAAAAGGACTAGGAGAGGAGAAGTGATTTACGGAGGCTGCACTTACAGCCGCTGCCGCCGCTGCCGCCGCCACCTTCGCTGCTGCCGCCACCGCCTGAAGAAGCCCCATCCATCCGCCTGCAGCCGGGGAGACTCAGAACCTGGGAGGGGCCTGGGGCCGGGGCCGCCCGCCTCCTTCTTCTAGTCGTCGTCCCGAGCTTCCTCTTGCTCCACCAACCCTCTGCCCTCCCCTCCGCCTCCGCCCTCCTCCTCGGCCTCCAGCCGCCAGCCAACCGCGCGGCCGCTTGTTCAGCCGGAGCTCCACTGTCGCCATGACGCCCGGCAAACATTCCGGGGCTGCAGCCAGAGCCGCTAACGTCGGGGGTTGGGGTGCAGGGCCTCCGGCAGCGGGCAGCGAAGGGGTGGCCGACCGCTCCCCAGCCACTCGCCACCATGCCCACGTCTCCGCTAAACATCCGCAAGCAGACGAACGTTGGATTGTAAGTTCCGGCGCCGAGACCTAAGTCCATCCCCCTGGGTCGCGAAGGGAGCTCTTTTTAGACCCTATGTTTTTGCTGCATCTGGGTTCGATCAGCAGCCCTCGGAGCGTTCAGAGGCTATGTCTCCTTCCTTGGCCTAGTTACAGCCTGGTTCAACGTCCCCTACTGCGCTTGCTGTAGGAGAAGCCCTCGTGTGTTTAAAACCACCCTTCCTCATTGCACCGCTCCGTTTTATTCGGTCTGCAGCCTCAAGTTGGTGGCCTCCTTGCTCTGCCTGTATGGTCACTCCTGTCACCTTCAGGCGCCACGAAACTGAAGATTACTATGTTTTGTAGTCGAGGGTTTTTTTCTGCCTCCTCCTCCTACCACCCTGTCGTAAAACCCATTCCCGCAGCAGTTGAACGGGAGGCTGGAGAAAAGCACACAGCTCTGCGGGCTTGTCTCGCTTATAACTTCCACGGTCCCTCCGTGCTGCCCAGCCATGCCGCTCAAGTTCCCGAATTGATTCACTCTCCCACCCTTCCAGACTCCTTTTGTCCTCTCGTC
The DNA here is from genome assembly GCA_033961575.1 of Aselliscus stoliczkanus. Lineage (NCBI taxonomy): Eukaryota > Metazoa > Chordata > Mammalia > Chiroptera > Hipposideridae > Aselliscus > Aselliscus stoliczkanus. The sequence continues at coordinate 131,773,604 of CM066730.1, forward strand.
TCAAACGTTGAACATCTCTCCAGTCTTCTCCCGATCAGCTCATTTTCCTTCAGCAAAACTTGTTGAAAGTTCTCGGGACAGAACCGTCCATTCTCTCTTGAATTTGATACTCAGGTGTTGGCCCCGCCTACCACTCCGGCAAAATATTAGCTTTCGTAAAGGTCACCAATAATCGGTCGAACCAAATGCAATAGCCATATCACAGTTCTTAACGCACCCATAAGCAGCTTTGATCTAGTTTATCACTTCTTCAGGTTTGAGTTACTTCATTTGGTTTCTGGGATACCACTCTTCCCTAGTTCTCCCCTTTCTTTTCAAAATACTTGGCTGGTAACTCTTCATCTCTCTCACCCATATCCAAATATTGGAGTGTTCCTGGGGTCACTCCTTAAACCTCTTCTCATCACTGTTATTCCTTTAAAAATCGCCCATGTACTGATGATTCACATCTAGCCAACACCTCTCCCAAGAAAAAAGACTTAAAGAAAATCAAACATCTGCACTTAGAAGTTAATAGACATCTCAAAATTCATATCCAAAACTGAAATTTTTCTAACCTACTCTGCAGTAAAATGGCAATTTCCGTTCATCCAGTTAATCAGTAAAAAACCTGGGAGTTACCCTTGACTTCTCTAATATCCGACTCCATCAGCAGACGCTACCATTTCTGCCTGCAAAATAAATCCAGGCCACCACACCGATGTAAGCCACTGTAACTCAGTGGTCTTGCCAACACCCTCAATAGAGTTATTACAGTGGCTCTTCTCAAAACCCTCCTTTAATTTCACTCAGTAGAAGCTCACATACTTACATGACCTTGCAGTGTCTCACCTTGAACTCTTCCCCTTGACTAATGACATTCCATGTTGTTCCACAACATCAGGCACATTATTTTCCCACTTCAAGGTGTGTACAATTGCTGTCTTTTGGAATACTGTACCACCAGATAATCTCATAACTCACTAATTTCCTTTAGGTGTCATCAAAGAACCCTTTTCTAACCACTCTACGTGAAATAATACTTCCTCCTCCTATCACTTCCAATTTCTCCACATTGCTTTATTTTTCTCCATAAAACTTATCCCTACTTGGTATATTATATACTTGTTTGTCTGTAAGGGCAGGGATTTTTGTCTTGTTCACTGCTATTGCCTAGAATGATGAAGGCGCCCAATAAATGTTTGTTGACTGAACAATGAATGAAGGAGTTGGCACTTAACTGACTGGTTACTCTCATCTTGTCTGGTGTTTATTTCTACATGTAGGTATGGAAGTCTCACAGTAAAATTAAGTTGAATTCATGTAAAGTTTTTAAAAAGTCATACAACTCTTCTAGTAGCTAAGAGAGTTAGAAAAATTCCCTTGGTAATTTCTTAAATAATGGCAAATTCATAGGTTACCTATTAAGGAAAGAATAGGGTGGGAGATAGGAGATAGTATAACCTTAGCTTCTTGAGTTAGCCAGGTTATCTGATTTCACAAACAATAAAATTTACAACCATTGGTTTGACCTAATGTTATTTTTCATCTTCCTCTTAAGACTTAATCCTAATCTTGGAAAGGATCTCATGAAACATGTATTTATCAATTTTCCACTTTCTCCAATTTTTCTTCTTTTGGGTCTTTCCTATTGGCTTCACAATATTGGACAGTCTCCTGGTATAGTAAAAACTACCACTGACTCTTCAGTGATTCATCACATTTTTCTGCTCAGTTTCTCTATTCTACTTCCTTATGTGTTCATTTCCCTTTGATTCTTTCTTAGAATTTTCCTCTGTTCTTCCATGTCATCCATGTTTTCCATTAGAGTCCTTAGCATATTAATCATAATTGTTTTAAATTTCCAGTCTTACAATTCCAAAATCTCTGCCATATCTGGCTCTAATGCTTGCTCTGTTTCTTTACACTGTGAGAGCCTGACAAAGGATGTGTTTGGGGGTATGGGCTCTGGATGTTTGGTTTGTGTATGAAAAGTGTGCTGTGGGTGAGTCCCTTACTACATATAGAAATTGATTTGGAAGGGGCAGTCCTAGGGTCAGCCAATCCCTAGATGTCAAAGCATCAAAATGAAGAAAATAAAAAGACATGCTTAATATATGCCATATCTTGCATTTGTTTTAATTTCTACATTTGCCACCCCAGGTTAAGCCTTGATTATTTCTTACCTAGATTAATTATTCCCATAATCTTGACAAAGGGGTTGGCAAACTACGGCTCGCAACCCACATGTGACTTTTTGGGTACGTTCTGTCTCAAAAGTTTGCCGACCCCTGGAAGCGTCAATCCTGTCCCTCACAACAATTTAAAAGTTATTAGAGAGCCATAAATATATTTTAACATAATCACCATTATCTGAGTAATATCCTTTAAACATTTTATAAATGAAACTATGGTAGTTTTATTTTCAATTTAAATTTTACTTCAGAGCCTGTGGCTCATGAACCGCAGTTTGCCCTTCTGTCTCAGAAGTTTGCCGACCCCTGCTCTAGATCATTAATTAATGGCTTTCTTGCTTCTAGTGTGTCCTATATACAGCTAAATTTTTCTGAAGCATAATTTTGATCACTTTACCCTTCTGCTCAAAAACCTTCAAAAAGACACTCTCTTGCTTGTGTAATAGAGTTAACCTCGCTATTTCATTTTTTTCAAAGCTTAAACTTTGTTTTCCTTCGTGTATCTAATTGAATCATTTAGGATTCCATATATATATATATATATATATATATATATTTTTCACGTGATTTTCTACCTGTATTTTCATAATGATCTTTGCTCAGGGTGCATTATCTGCCCTGCTCCAATATCCGTCCTCCCTTACCTCCACCTGCACCAAACACAAACACATGCACACGCTATACACTTTCACACTTTTGAATTCGACCTACATTCAAAGCCTGACATGTCACTTTCATGATTTCTCTGCTGATTCCTCTCACCCAAAGTCATTTTTATCACAACTCTTCAATTCATCTTCTGTGTATCTCTTTTGAGGTAAATATGATTTTCTACTTGCATTATAATCATATACATGTTTTATCATTATTATTAGGATGTAAACTTCTTAGGTCCCATGTCTGATTCATGCTTTACCCATGTCACCATGTAGCACAGAACCTATATACAGTACGGGTTTTATAAATAACTGTTGAATGGAAGAAAATGATTTGGTTTAGATTGGAATTACCTTTATCACATTAAAATAAGGGGCAAATACAGAACTTTTTCTTAAGCCACTCCTACTTTTTCTCTTGTTATTTATTTCATAGTGAGATTTATGTATGTATAGCATGCTTTTAATGTCATTTGCCTCTTTCCATAGAAGTGATCATCAGGTATTCATTCTACAGATACCAGTTGAATATTTTATATTTTTCAGTTGCTACCCTAGATACTGAAGACATAGGACTGAACAAAGCAAATCGGGTCCCTGCTTTATGAAAGTCCAGAATGTACAGCTACATGACCTCTTGTATCATGACTGTTCTTTAGGCAGTGTCTTTTTCAAAGTAGTTAACGTCTCCTGAAATCATCTTTTTATTGCCCACTAGTTCGCCTCTGTTGAAAACACAGTTAGATATGTACCATAAATTTCTAACATAATTGACTAAAGGTACTTTTTTCAACTTCTTTCAAAAAGTAGTCTGTGCTTTTTGTTTCTTAATTTCTCAGTCTGTCAGGCAGAGTGCTAATTGTTTGGGCTATAATGATGGACATGATAAACATTGTTTCTTCCCATAACATAGCCTGAAGATTTTGGGGAGTTCACTGAGAAAGCTCTCTCATAAGATCCTAGTAACCACCTAATTGATGAATGTAATATCATTCACTAATTCATTTCTGTTTGGGCTCCTATAGGGAATAAAAGAGGAAGAAATGGTTTATGAGTAAATGTGAAATGATGTCGTTATGCATCTATTCAGTTTGAGATGCCTGGTAGGCATTTAGCTGGATCCACCCAGTGGGCTGGAAAACATTTGAGTATGTACACAAAATATTTTCAGTAGGATATAATGATTTGGAGATTCTTCATTCAACAAATATTTATTAAGCAGCTACCATGTGTTGGATACTGTTGTAAGTATTGGAAATACAGCAAGGAAGAAAAGAGCCCCAAATCCCTACCTTTATGGAACTTCAATTCTAACGGTAGGGGGGAGGGGAGAGGGAGAAGGACAGAAAATTCATAAGATAAATAAGTAAAATATACATTAGTAAGAAATACTAAGATACTATTAGTGTATTAGAGATACTATTAGTCGGAAGTACAAAGGTAGAAGAATAAAGCATGGGGATGTAAAGGATGAGAGGGATATTTCATATTTTAGGTAGGGGAGCCAGAGAAGGCCACACTAAGAAGATAAAAGGCCACATTAAGAAGATAGTTATAAGTAAAGACCTGAAGAAAGAGAGGATGCTAAGCATGTACACATATGGGAAAGAGCACTTCAGGCAAAGGCAACAGTAAATGCAAAGGCTCTGATACAGAAATCTCCAGGATATCAGTGTGACCAGAGCAGAGTATTGAACATGAAGTCAGAGACCAAACTGGATACATGTAGGACTTTTTAGGTCAGAGTAAGTTAGGGTTTTACTCTGAAAGTAGTGGGAAATTAATAGAGGGTTTCAATCAGAGCAGTGACATATTCTAACTTGTGCTTTAGAGGATCACTCTCATTGACATGTGGAAACAAACTTCAGGGGATTGAGGTTAAACAAGAAGATGAGTTAAAAGACTACTGTAATAATCCAAAAAAGATAGAATAGTGTTTAGACCAAGATGGTGGCAAAAGGATGATGACAAATGGTTGGATTCTGGATCTATTTTGAAGTTGTTTTTCACCAGAGCAGTTGAAAGAATAGTATTACCTTTAACAAAACAAGGGGAAGACTACAAGAGGTGTATGTTTGCTGGATGAGGTGAGGGCAAGGTTGTCAAGAGCTCAAAGAGCTGCTCATTTTTAGCTGGAGATGTCAAGTAGGCAAATGGATGTATGGGTCTAAGATTCAGAAGAGTGATCCAGTTAAAAAGATATTTTGGAGTCATCATATAAATGGCATTTAAATCATGGCATTGGATGAGTTCACTTAAGCTATGAACGTCGATAAAAATGAGAGGAAATCCAAGGGTGAAAAAAAGTATAAGGAAAATGAGATAAGTTTTCATTTACAATCCAAATTAAAAAAAAAGTCAAAGAAAAAAGAATGAACAGATAAGTAAATTCTGCTGATAAGTAAGATAAGAACATTGAAATGACCATTGGAAGTAATATTATGGAGGTGCCAGAGATTAGAAACAAAAAGTATAGACATTCCTCCCCCCCACCAAAGAGCTGCTATAATTAAAGGAAAGATGAATGCATCGTAGCTGGAGAGGTAGATAGAATCAAAAGAAGTTTTTTGTTTGTTTAAGTTAGGAGAAATAACAGCATGTTTGTATGCCAAAAGGAATAGTCCAATAGAGAAAAATTTCTGATAGCTTTTGAGAGAGAATTGTTAGAGCAATGTCCTTGTATAGGTAAAAAAGAATAGAATGTAATACCATGTGGAAGAAATGAGCTAGATTCAGAGATAATTCTTCCAGAATAACAAGGAGAGAAATAGAGAATACAGGCACAGGAATAAGTGGGTGCATACATGTGACAGTGGTAGTATTTGGATATCACTCATTGCTTCAATTTTCTCCAACAGCTGAAGATAAAGATGGAAGGTAAAGATGTAAGGAGAGAGAAATATGAAATAGTGGCCTTAAAAGGTGTAAAGAAAATAACCAAGAAAATGCAGTATGATTGCCGGCACATTAAGGACGCACTTTAAGTTAACAATCCATGATTTAACATGAGATCTGACATAATGTTTGGATGTTTTTTTTCTCCAGCTTCATTTAGCTGCATAGGTTGAGTTAAGATATATTGTATTTATTAATGGAAAATTTGAGGTATGATAAGGCCAACAGACCAGGAGACAATCACCACTGAAAAAATAGATTTTTGTTTCTGTTTTTTTTTTTTACTCATAGTTCCCAATAAGAGGGGGCCCACAATGCCATAGGGGACTGCATGGAGAAGCAGTAGGGCGGCCACCAGATTGAGGGAGGGGGCAAACTGTGGGCAAGAGTCTTTATCATGGTTTGGTGGGAAGAAATAGGTGAGGCAGAGTAAGCAGGCTTCAGATTGGCTGGTTTGAATAATTTAAGTGGGTTCTGGGGCATAAGGGCCTTCTCTAGTTATTGGGTACCTGGCTATAGGATTATTAGGAGGGTGTATAGTGGCCCAGAGTGTGAGAACCTGATAGAAGAGGTGGTTGGAGATGTGAACTCTGGATCAGTTGGTTTGTATTGGAAAATCATGCCTTGGGGTGGGGGTGGGGGTACAACACGGGAGGCAGGAAGCCAAGGCAAGGTGACTTGGGCATATCAGGTTATCCAGAACAAGGCCTTTTGGGCCAGTGCGTATAGGGCAGATGTTAAAGCATCGACTTTACAGAAGCTGGGAACATGCCTAATACACAGGTGCAGGCTCAAAGTAAGAAGATAATTGGAATTGCTGAAGGTTTTGGTTTTGCCAACAGGTATAGTGAATTTCAAGAAGAAAAGGGGGTGAGAGTGTAAGTAATGAATGATTATAATAATAAACTATGTATTATATTAATTAACCTTAAGCTCAAGAGAGAAGAGATTTCATGAGAGGGTTGGTAAGGGAGTAAAATGTGCTATAACCAAGGGCTTGAAGGTCATAATGGAGTTGAAGGAAGTTTGAAATTGGGGTTTAAGAGGGAGTATAAACTGGAAAAATAGTAAGTGATGGTTAACCTTGCTAAAGACAAGGTCAGATGTACGCCCATGGGAATAATAGCTGATGTAGCAAGGAGGACAAGATCATTTATGTGAGAAGACTTCAAGCAGCTAAAGCCATAGTATTAGAAGGACTACCTTCATAGATATTGAAATACTCAGAAATAGCCAGTAACTCAGGATATAAAATCTTCAGGGGATTTGAGAAAGGAACTGGTGATGATGATGACAGTAGACTGCTATAAGGAAGTGGAATATAAGTAGTCATTGAAACCATGGGTTTTGTTAATTTTCCTCAGGGATAGTGTATATAGTGTGAAAGTATAACAGATTTAAGTCTTAAGTTAATCCTCAAAACAGGAGACAAAGGGAAGATATTTAGAATAGGAAGACTGGATTTTGTAAAAATAGGACAGCAAGATGTCAAGGAGAAAGAAGATAAGAGTGGACAAGTTAAAAGAGTGATTCAATTGATGAATTGTGTATTCTGGATTAAACCAGACAGAATAGAAACCTAAAAGGTAGTAACTGGTAGAAAATTGGTCAGGTGATAAATGGAAGTTAAAGAATAAGAGACAGTGGTATCCAGAAACCAATATGAGAAGTTAATTTTAAGAAGGGGGAATGATCAACTGTCAGATGCTGCAAAAAAGCACTGAAAAGAGTCCCCTGGATTTGACAATTTGAAGGACTATGTGATTTTAATGAAAGAGAGAAGAGGGTGGAATAAGATTGTAGTGAATTTTGGAGCAAATAAGAGGAGTAAGTAAGAAGTCAGGATTATTGTCTAATATTTTAAGAAGTTGGACTGAAAGGAAGAAGAGATATAGTAATAGAGGAAGACAGTTAAAGGAAAGATTTTTAAGTTGACGGGATGATGGAGCATTATTATATATACACTCAAGGGAAAAAGATAGGAAATAAGATAAGAGACAGAATTATTGATGGAGAAGAGTCCCTGAGAAAATAGTAAGAGACAGATTCAAAGCACAGGTAGACAGACTTAGATAAGAATAGTATCTTTTTTACTGAAAGAGGAAGACAGAAATAAAGATGGACTTAGATGAGTTTGTAAGATGTGGAAGAAGAATATAATGAAGGTGGAGAGATAATTTAAGGAATTTTTACCTGATTGATCATTTTTATTTTCTTAGAGATGTTGGAGGCAATGTCATTTGAGACTGAAGGAGAAAGGATAGAGTGGAATTCTTAAAAAGAATGTAAATTTGAAATAGTGCGTGAATGGAATTCCCTTTTCATTACTTTACAAAATACTTAATTTTGTGCCCACAGTATGTTGGGCATTGTCCTGGGTGCTAAGAATATAGCAATGAAACAGACAAAGTGCTTGCCCTAAACATGCTTATATTCCAGTAGGGGAGTGGACAAGAGCAAAGTGTTGAGTAGTAATAAATGCTATGAAGAAAAATAAAATAAGAAAAGTAGATTGATGTCATTTAAAAATATTCTTGTCTGATCTTTTATGATTTGAAAAGTACAAGTATTGTTTAAAATGGCTTCTTTGGAAATAGATTTACTTTTTATAACCTAAGGGAAAATCATTCTTATTATATAGAAATCCACAGTACAATCACAGTACTAGAATGAATAAATGATAAGGTAGGTTTTTGTTTTAGAGAATTTACAGAGTAGATACAAACATTTTGATTATAACCTCTTTTTACTAAAAATTATTATGTAATTGTTCAGGCAGGAACATAATATTCTTTACCAGATTTATACTCATGCTTCAATCTGTCTGTGTAACTGTACTCTACACTCATTTGTTCATACTATGTGTCAGGTACTTCCTAACCATAACATATAAATTCTTTCAATCCTCAAATAACCTATGAGTTCAGCACTGTTATTATCCCCGTCAGACAGATAAGGAAACAAACCCAGAGAAATCAGTGTCAACTTTGGATCTGACTGCCTGGGTTTTAATTTCAGTTCTAGTCGAACTGTTTCCCTCTAAGGCTCTGATTTCATGTAAAATAGTATTTATAAAAATAGTAACCTCTTAGATTTGTCGTGTTGAAAAATTGACATAATGCATGTAAACATTCTAGTACTATGCTTATACATAATGAGCTATTACTATTTCTTGTTCATATGTTTATACTGTTTCCATGTTTCTAAATGAAATTCTGTTGTTTTTTTTTAAATTTTATTATTGGTTAATTTTTTTTCAATTGCTTTTTCATACTGCATTATATTTTCTTTTCCTGATATAGGAACACTGGCACACAGCCAATGAAGTCTACTAGCTTTACTGGCCTAGGAAGAGCTCAAACAAAAAGATCTGTTACTGTAATCCAAAGCAGAATGGCTATGTCAAGAAGCATGATGCTCCCATCTGATGTAAAAACATCAGAAAAAATGAGTCTTCCCAACATAAAGGGAATCACACAGGTAATATTCTTTGGAATTCTGAGTTTATTTGAAAATGACGCTTTGAAGATGATGATGAAATGTTAAAGGTAGAAAAGATGCGGCTTGGAAATAATTACTCACTTCTAATATTGATGTATTGATTTTATTAGCGTCTTTACCACATAGCATATCTTGCAGCATAATATTGGCAATTCAGCTCCTATAATTCATTATTGGTAATAATATTAGAGTGGAATGAGAAAAATCTACTCACGAACTTAAGAACTAGTTGATTATGGTATTAATTTTAATGAATCTCGCTATAATAGAGAGAGTGCAACTAGCTATCATCTACTCTTCTTTGCAATGTACTCTAGAAAATACCATAAAATGAATTGTCATAAATTTGTTTCATATCTCATTAGAGAACTTATAATTAAAAATTGACATTTTAGAACTTTTAATCAAAGTATAACATATACAGAAAAGTATATAATATATAAATCTGAATGGGCTAAGCAATGATTTTTTTTTAGATATTACACCTAAAAATACAGTTTGTTAAAGATAAAATTGGTAAAATCTTCATCAAAATTAAAACTTCTAGTCTTTGAAAGACACTGCTAAGAGAATGGAAAGAAAAGCCACACAATCGGAGAAATTATTAAGCATACATATAACTGATAAAGCACTGGTATCCAAAATAGACTGTTTTTACCCCATTGTATGTTCTTGCCTCCTTTGTCATAGATTAAATGATCATATAGGTGTACATTTCCTTTTGGGCTCTCTATTCTGTTCCACTGATCTGTGTATCTGTTTTTATGGCTGTACTATACTGTTTTGATTACTATAGCTTTGTAGTATAGTTTGATACCAGGTAATGTGATACCTCCCATTTTGTTATTCTTTCTCAAGATTGCTGTGACTGTTTGGGGTCTTTTGGGTTCCATATAAATTTTAAGATTACTTGTTCAAGCTCTGTGAAAAATGCCATTGGTGTTTTGATAGGGATTGCATTGAACCTATAGATTGCTTTGTGTATTATGGATATTTTAACGATGTTAATTCTTCCTATCCATGAGCATGATGTGTGCTTCCATTTATTTGTATGTTCTTCAGTTTCTTTCTTCAGAATCTGGGTACAGGACTTTTACCTCCTTGGTTAAATTTATTCCTAGGTATTTTTTCTTTCTTGATGCAATTATAAATGGGATTTTCTTAATTTCTCTTTCTGACAGTTCATTATTAATGTATAAAAAAATGCAACCAATTTCTGAATATTAGTTTTGTATCATGCTACTTTACTGAATTCATTTATCAGCTCTAATAGTTTTTTGGTGGAAGGAACCTTTCACGGTAATTACAAATATAGAACTGCTAAAGCCTAAGAATAGCCAAAATACTCTTCATTTAGAACTTGGTGGAAAGACTTGCTCTCCTGGATACCTACTTTAATAACAAGTGTGGCATTAGCAAAGGAATGGACAGAGAACCTACAAGTGACTCAAAGATATATAAACACTTGTTTTATAATAAATATACAGATTAATGGGGAAATTACAAGATTTTCAGAAGTTCTTGAGAAAATTGGATATTCATATGGAATAAAAATATATTGGCTTCCAGGGCCAGCCGAGTGGCACAGTGGTTAAGTGCTGGCTTGGGAAGCCAGCGGCCCTGGTTCAGTCCCACATATGAGGGGAAAAAAAAAAAAAAAAAAATATATATATATATATATATATATATATATATATATATATATATATGGGCTTCCTTCTCAATTCTAGGTACATTGTAAATCTAAATATGAAAAGATAAGAAAAATATCTTCATAACTTCAGGATTGAGAATGGTTTTTTACATGAGACATCTAAAGCACAAACTATAAAGGAAAGCATGATAATTTTGACTACATTAAGATTAAGAACTTCTATTCATTATGATATACAAAGAAAATGAAGCTACAGAGTGAAAGAAGACATTTGCAACACATAAAACTGAAAGGCTTCGTTTTTGGATTATTTAATGATCCTTATTAGTTGTAAAAAAAGAACTCAATAGAAAAGTGTGCAAAGGACTTGAATAAGATATTCTCCTCCAAAAAAGGAAATCAAAATGGGAATAATTATATGAAAACAAACTCACCTTTATGGAAATTAAAATCAAAATGAGATACCTGCATACCCATACTAGACTGGCTTAAATTTATAAATCTGACAGCGCTAGTTGTTGATAAGAATGTAGAGTAACAACAACTGCCACACAATGCTGGTAATTGTAAAACTTGTCATGACCAATTTGGAGAACAATTTGGTGTTATCTAATCAAGTTGACACATCAAATGTGCATCTATATATCTCCTACAGAATTGCATTCTCAGGTATACCAGTATACTTATACATAAATGTTTATTAAAACAGTTTTCATGATGCTTAAAAACTAGAAACAACTTAATGTCTATTAAAAGTAAAATGGGGAGAAAAAAAGTAAAATGGAAAAATAATATATGATGTACTAATCCAACAGACTATAGTCATCAGTAAATGAACAAACTACAGTACATGCAACAACATGGAGAAATACAAAAACATTGTTGAACAAATGATGAGAGACATGTCAGTCACAATATATGACTATTTATATAAATTTTAAAAACAGACAAAACTAAATTACATTGATAAACATGGTAAATACTAAGTACAGGCAAAAATCTGGAACAACCAGAACTCTCTTACATTGTTGGTGAGCAACACTTTGGAAAATGTTAGCAGCATCTGTTATAAGGGAACATATATGTATATGTTCATTACCTAGAAATTCCACTCTTAGGTACATACCCAGCATTAATTCATACAACATATTAAGCAAAACACACATGCACCATTTGTAAAAACCAAAAAATTGGAAACTACAGAAATATCCATGAACAATAGAATAAACAAAATTGTGATATTCACACAATGGAATATTATACAACAATGAAAATGAACCATCTACAGCTATATTTAATAATATGAATGAATCTCACAAATACAATATTGAACAAAAGAAACCAGATGCCAAAGAGTACATGCTATATGATTCCATCTAAATAAAGCTCAAAAACAGGTAAAACTAATCCATGGTGTCAGAATAATGATTACCTTTGGGGAAGATGGTATCTCTCATGAAAGGAACTTTTGGGATGCTGGTAATTTTCTATTTGTAAATCTGAATGCTGGGTACATGGGCGTGTTGAGTTTGTGGAAATTTATTAAGCTGTACATTTATATGTGTACTTTCTATATGCATATTATATTTGAATATATATATATATATATAGTTTAGAAATGCATACTTAATAAAACTATACAGAGAAGAAAGGAAATGATTACTAAAATTCAGTTAATGATTCCCACTGGGAGGAAGGAGGGAGATGCTGCGATCCTGAAGGGGCAAAGGCCAGGGGTGTTATCTGTGTTCAGGGGAGGGCAAAGTCTTCTAGAGGTGCTATCAATGTTCTGAATTTTTAGTCATGATTATTAGAACATTTGCTTTATATTATTTACTTTCCTGGTTTTGTTTTAATTACATTTCTTTTTTTTTTTTTTTTTTTTGAGGGCAGTGTCACTGGCCCTCATATGTGGGACCTGAACCGGGACCCAAACCGGTGGCGCTTAACCACCGTGCCACTCGGCTGGCCCCTTAATTACATTTCTGATGTGTTAAATTTCATAATTGAAAAGATTAAGAATTAGCCCAAGACAAATAAACCAAGAATATGTAATAAGTCTGGAAATGTTTATTAATAAAATGTTAAATAAAAAATAGTGTTTTTTAAGCTCGTACATAAAAATTAAATATACAAAAATATTAATCTGGATGAATTATCTTTCTATGTTTCTGAGTGTTCTCAAAATTAACATATTGCTGGCATCTAGGTAAAACATAAGTCTTCAAAAATGGATGCCTAGTTAAGAAACTTTTTAAGTATAAAATATTTTATAATTCAGCTTTACATGTTTATCCTACCCTAGATGCTTAGCTTTTTTCTACTACTTTTATTTCTATTTCCTAGGACCTTATATTTAGACACCTCATCTTTTTTTAAATTTCATTTTCTATTCCCATTTTCCATAGGTGTTTGATGTAAATGGAGTTGATGTTACTCCTCGACCTCTTTACCATCCAGATCTACGTGGTACAGCAAAGCCAAGTAGACTGTTGACATCACAAGAAGGATCACTTGGATCAGAATATGTACATTCCTTTAGCATTTTTCAAAATACACTAACTCCTAGTATATTAGGGCAGTTTACAAGGTAGAGTTATTATTCTATACTTCTTTTTTAATCTCATACATATTATCGTCTCATTTAAGTTGCATATATATAACTTAGATGTCCATTGTCTCATGTCTCCCAGCTCCACTATATCATCCTAATGTGCTGTATCTATATTCCTCTCAGGTTTTAATTAGATGTAGAGTTTTGCATGTCTTAAGTTCCCTTATACTCACACCAAAACAATTGTGAAAAAATACATAGATTTTACTCAAGGTTTCCTGAGAAACCAAAATGGGGCTAGCATCACATACCCACAGACATACTTGTATTTCTTCAGTTTCTTTTATGCTGCAATTTATGGAAAGGAGTAGCTTTCCTTTCCCCCCCTCTTCTCCCATACAAATCACAGTTCTCCTAAGGTTTGATTTCTCTCGTTTTATAATTTTTTTTTCCAATTTATCAAGATTTATTTCTTACACATTTGCAAACAAGTTAAACAAATTCAAGCATATATCATTTAAATATATAAAACAAAAAATAAAAGATATAACATGGCAATAAATTGACAATCTTTTATTTGATCTCTATTTCTTGAACCCAGCTATCTTAAAACACTACTTTCACGTTTCCAGTAAATGCCTATAGAAATGCCATGTTATTTTACTTCAGATGACAAGAGATGGTTTCACCATTTGTTTTCCAAAATAACAAAATTCTTCTTATGAAACCTCATTGGAGCATAAATGTGTGACCAATATCATTCATAAACTTGGTGATTTTGAAACTAATTAAATCTATAATAAAAAAATCTGAACAATTCGTATGTCAAAAAATAAAAGGATAATTTTTCAAGTTATACATACAGAATAGGAACACAGGCATACATGCTGTGTCCCTTTCAGCTCCATCTCAGACCTAAATTCTATGAACACTGCATGCAGAAACAATGCCTGAGGAAACTATCCCTGACTTCCCTAAGTGTGGGAGAAGCTGCTAGGCTTGGTGTGAAAACTGGCAGTGGCCATGGAGGTAGAGACTGCCCTGGCTGAAATTCTGGAACGGGCCCTCTCTTCTTCATCTTGCAAAGCCTCCTCATACTGCTATGGGAAAGAACTTGGGTCAGTCTCATGAATCTTGGCCAGGAACTCCAGGACTTGCATCTTTGTGATTTCAGCATGGGCTCACGGGCCCACAGGAATTCAAATTGCGCAGGATCACTGTTGACCATTTGCTGGTACTTCAGGTATTTTTCCTCCACAAAAACTTCGGTGATGAGCTCCCTGGGCTCTCCGAAGATGAAGTGCTTCTTTCCAGGATATATCCCTGTCAAATTGAGAACTTCAGATTTTCTCTTCGGTGGCTCGGTTGCCATTCATGAAGATCACACCCAGGATAAGTATCAGGATGCTGGTCTTGGGCACGCCCTTTTCACCATGCTGCATCCCATCATAGGTGAGGCCAATTTTGATGAAGAGACCATAGTAGTTGCTGATGGCATCTACTTCTTTCACATCAAGACCGAAGACCATCTCCAGGCACTCAGAGGCTTTCTGGAAGATCTCAACGAAGTGGCCTTTGTACTCCTTGGTGACATTCTTCAACATAGCTGCCTTGGTTATTGGCTCTTTCATTTGATACTTGAGCAGCATGTAATTCACTAACAAACCCGTAATCTCATCTAGAGCATCTATGGGCACATTCCTGGGGTCTGGCCCAGCCTGTAAGGCGCTATCTTCCTCCTCTTGGTTACTGGAACTTGCATATGATTTGCTTGATGAGGTGGCTCTGAAAGCAGTGGAAGATGAGTAGAAACTCTGTACACCCTCAGAAGCACTAGGTATGCCAGCATCAGAAGCCCCCTTTGAGTTGCCAGGCATTGGGGGAGGGGAGGAGAGATGGGTCTCCCCCAGGGCCGTGGAGACCTGTGCAATCTCCAGGCCCAGCATCTCACCGTGGGACTGAAGGGGTTGTTCCGGTGAGCATTACGGATTCTTCTGATGAGAAGACATGATGATTCCTGATTCCTGCCAGCACAGTGACACTTCTTTCCTTTGAATAGAATCGGCGGCGCCTCAAATCGAAGTACTCTCAGGCCCCAGTCTGGGAGCGGAAGTCATGGGGCGGGACATCAGGTTACAACTGTCTATTCAACCGTCCTATAATTTTTTTGATAAATGAAATGTTATGTGTTTATTACATTGGTACTAATACACTTGACATTTTTTAATGCTTATACTAGAGAAGTTCAGTCTTTACAATAACAAAACAGTACATCCTAAAACAATGTAAAGATAATGGGGAAATAATTGTGTAATTTTCAATCTGACAAAAGTTCCAGATGTTAATTAAGCAAGAGATTTAGGAGAAAATATGCTGCTCTAGAGTTAGCCTCCAAATTTGCATTCAGAAGCCATGGGCGTGCTGAACAAAGGATATTCCAGTAAACTGGACCCACCCTTTTGGAGGGCAGTTGGGACGATAAGAAAGGGAGACAAACAATGTAATATGGAGTAAGGTAATGTTCAAATATTTAAGGAAATTATTATGGGATTCTTTAATGTATTGATTTCCCACTAAGTACAGAGATTTTCTTTTAAAGTGTATCCTGAGAGGACCTGTATCAAATTGAATAAATCACAT
This sequence comes from Aselliscus stoliczkanus, assembly GCA_033961575.1. Lineage (NCBI taxonomy): Eukaryota > Metazoa > Chordata > Mammalia > Chiroptera > Hipposideridae > Aselliscus > Aselliscus stoliczkanus. The sequence continues at coordinate 131,789,678 of CM066730.1, forward strand.
CTAAGATGGGGATTTGAATGATGATCAGAAGCCTAATGAAAAATGAAAGGAAAAGTGTTCTAGGCTGAGGCTCTGAAATAAGAGAACTACACAAAACCGAGAAACTTAAAAAAATAAAGAAAAGAAAATGGGGAGGAAAGAGTGATGATGAAGAGGGAGAGTCCAGGTAGGCAGGCTGTATTTTGGGTACTTACCCTAAATATATTTTGAACCCATTGAAGGACTTTAGGCTTCATTTTCACATGTGTTTTCTCTAAAATATATTTTAAATGACTTTTCACTTAAAGAATATTACAAATCAACTCGGTATTTAAGGAACTAATTAATGTTCAGCAATTTTGCTTATATGATTATAGTGTATTTTATTTCTCAGTCTGATAATGTTTTCATTTATATATTTAATTGTCCATAAAGACATCTAAATAAATGAATAATGTTGTTATTCATTATTAAGGTCACTTTTAGGAAGCAGTACAGTTTCTAAGTCGAGTGCATCGACTAGTGAATCAATACCAGAAGACCTAGAAGAACTCTCCTATAAACGGGAAAGATTGGCTAGTTTTACAGGTAATGAAAATACAATTGTTTATTTCAGTAACAGCCCATTATTTCTTTAGCACATATGCTCATTATATTTTGGGTACTTGAGGTAAAAGAACTGTAGTATTGATTCCCAAATATTGACCTGTGCAGTAGCTACATGAGAATTACCAGGGTAGTAACTATGCGCATATATATATATATATATATATAGAGAGAGAGAGAGAGAGAGAGAGAGAGAGAGAGAGGGCAGTGTCACTGGCCCTCATATGTGGGATCCGAACTGGGGCCACTGGCATCCCAAGCCAGCTCCCTAGCACTGCACCACTCGGCTGGCCCCATATATTTTTTAAAGTTCTCAAGGTCTTGTACCACCAGCCTCAGGAATCACAGACTCTGTTTTAAACCAGCTCCGCTTCTAACTCAGGAGACAAATAATTCTGATACATTGTGATCAGTGCCATAATAAGACATATGCAGAATGTGATGGCAGCATTTAGAAAGGAAAGATTAGCTCCTTTGAAGTGAATAAAAGAATATTTACAGAGAACATAATTGACATTTTTTTTTTAAGATTTTATTGGGGAATTGGGGGAGGGGAACAGCATTGGGTTGGGGAATCGGAGAAGGGAAACAGAAGAGTTGCTGTCCTTTGGTTCTTCAGTCTAGTTGTGGAGGATGTCACTTCACTGGCCCATGTTGGTATTATGATCATTTCGCTCTTCCTGGCTGAGACAGATAGGTCGCTGGCCATTGGACTGCCGCTCATTGCAGCTTACTCTGGCTGCTGTCCACTCACTCATGGTAGTTCACAGCAGCCCACTGCAGCCTACCCCGTCTCCTGCCACTCATGGCAGCCCAGCTCCAAGTCGAGCTGTTGTTCACAATCTTAGCTGTAGAGGGTATAGCGTCACTGGCTCTGTGGGAACCGAACCGGTGGTCCTGCGGCTTAGAGCCCAAGCTCTCAAGTCAGCTCTTAACCAGCCGAGTCACTCGGCCAGCCCCATAATTGACTTTTGAATTGGGTTTTTAAATATAATAGTAATTTGTCAGGAAAACAAAGAGAGGTTAATTCCAGGTAGAGGGTAAAACATGAGACAATGCAAAGGATTATGAAAGCAAAGATAAAAGAATGAGGAAATAATGGTTGATCAAAAACTCTAGAAGAGGACTTCTGGTAAAATGGCGCAATAGACAGACGCTGTGCTAACTGCCTCCCAGGATCACACCAAAGTTACAAACAAATTATACAGCATTCAACCCTGGAGGTCCTGGGAACACTAGATGAACAGAATCACTAAACGAAGAACTTAAAAGAGGAAGCCGCGTCGGGTCTGGTAGGACGGGCGGAGACGAGAGAGGGCGAGCCCCATGAGGGAAGCCCCAGCCGTGGGAAGCTTGTCTGGTTGGGGGAGAGACCCTCTGGCCGCACTCCAAGCTCACCAGCCTAGAATTCCTTTGCTGGGAAGAGGAGTTCTAATATAGCCAACAGTAAATTAGTGAGGACTCTCTTTGCCCAGCTCGGTGAGGCTAAGAGCGGCTGGAGAATCAGTGGGGCCGGCGCCCGGGCTTGCTCGCTGGTGAGCTCTTACCTAGTTCCTGGTGGAGGGAGTGGCTGTGTGAGCCAGACCCAGGAGCCTGCGGGGACGGACTGAGCTGAGCACCTTTGGTGCAAAGGCTGGAGGTTTTTGGACTGTTGTTCCCGTGGTGCGGAGCCTGCACGCGAGTGGTGTAGGGAGGGCACCATTTTGTCAGGGTTGGGCCCTCCCACGGAGGATCAGGTCCGAGACCTCACTGGTCTGGTGGAATTGGCGCAGAAGTGTGTGTGTGTGCGTGCGCGCGCACACACGCTTGCGGCCTTGGATCCCCACCCTCTGCCCGGCTTATACTGCATTGCCAGGGAAATGCTGGGTGGGTGCCCTCGGCTCCAACAGGCTGCTCACTGAGACCCGGGAATGCGCGAGCCGCCTTGGGTCCCCGCTCTCCGCACTCCACTTGCAGAGTTGCCAGGCTGGTGATTCGTTGTGGGGCTGCTTGGCCTGATCTGCGAGCGGCTGATTGGGACAGGCTGAGACAGAGTTTTCCTGGGAGTGTTGGGCCGTGAGCTGTGTGCCTGCGTGATCCAGCCAGGGCTCTCCTGGTGATCTATCTAATACATCAAAGCAATCCCAGAGCGACAGCCAGAATGGGGAAACAAAGAAACACGTCACAAGTAAAAGATCAGAAGAAACCTCTAGAAATGGAACTAAATGAAACAGACGGATCCAACCTTTCAGAGACAGAGTTTAGAACACTGATGATAAGAATGTTTAAGGAACTTAGCGAGGACATAAAGAAGGATAGGGAAACTATAAAAAACAACCTGTTAGAACTAAAGAATACAATAACTGAAATGAAGAACACACTCGAAGGAATCACCAGTAGCGTAGATGAAGCAGAGGAGCAGATCAGTGATTTGGAAGGTAAAATAGCAGAACTCACCCAGTTGGCTTAGCAAAAAGACCAAAGAATAAAAAACAATGAAACTAGTTTAAGAGCACTATGGGACAAGGTGAAGTGCAACCACCTTCGAATCATAGGGATTCCAGAAGGAGAAGAGAAGAAGCAAGGGGTCAAGAATGTATTTGAAAAAATAATGACTGAAAACTTCCCTACCCTGGTGAAGGAAATCAACATACATGCCCAGGAAGTGCAGAGGGTTCCAAACAAGCTGAACCCAAACAGGCCCACACCAAGACACATCATAGTTAAAATGGCAAAGGTAAACACAGAGACAGAATCCTAGAGGCTGCAAGAGAAAGACAGCAGGTTACATACAAAGGAACTCCTGTTAGACTTACAGCTGACATGTCTTCAGAAACTCTGCAGGCCAGAAGGGAGTGGCAGAAGATACTCAAAGTGACACAAAATAAAGGCCTACAACCAAGATTGCTCTACCCAGCACGGCTATCACTTAAAATTGAAGGAGAAATAAAGAGCTTCTCAGAAAAGAATAAGCTTAAGGAATTCATTACCACCAACCCAGCATTGCAAGAAACGTTAAAAGGGCTTTTTTAAACAAAAGAAAGGGGTAAACTGGCTAACCCAGGGAGACCAGGAATACAAATAACAAAATGGCAATACATATGCACCTATTAATAATCATTTTAAATGTGAATGGGCTAAATGCTGCAATCAAAAGACAGAGAGCGGCTTAGTGGATAAGAAAATAGGACACATGTATATGCTGTTTACAGATGGAATAAGATATTTCATGCAAATGGAAATGAGAGAAAAAAAAAGGCTGGAGTACCAATACTTATTTTGGACAAAATAGACTTTAAAATGACTACAATAAAAGACAAAGAAGGGCACTATAACCCTAATAAACATCTATGCACCCAACATAAGAACTCCTAATTACATATAACAGATTTTAACAGACATAAAGACAGAGATCAACAGTAACACTATCATAGTAGGGGACTTCAACACCATTGTCACCAATGGACAGACCCTTTAGACAGAAAATCAACACAGAAAGAGTTTATAAAGGAAAAACTGATGGTTGTTGGCTGGGAGGGAGTGGGGAAGTGGGAGACAGGGAACGTTTTGGACAGTGTAGATGGGACTACAATGTTGCCGCAGGGAGATGGGGGCAGTTCTGGGAATGTAATCAATAATGTTGTGAAGAGACTATTATGTTGTGTGAAAGAAGTCAGTCAGAGAAGGACAGGTACCATGTGATCTCACTTGTGTGTGGAGTCTGAAGAGCTGAGTGAACGATCAAAGTAAACAGACTCGTAGATGTAGAGGAAAAACTGAGGGTGGCTAGTTGGGAGGGGGGTGGGGATGGGGGGAAGGGGAAGGGATTAGACAGCATAAATAGACAACTACAATATTGCCACGGGGATATGAAACACAGTTTGGGGAATATAATAGTGTTGTAAAAATTTTGTGGTGTGTCAGATAGTCACATGTCTTGTTAGGGAGACCACTTCATGGATGGAGTAGAGGCTTGATCACTGCCCTGTACACCTGAAACTGATGTTGTATAGTATTGTATGCCAACTGTAACTGAATATGTGGATGGTCACGGGATATGGAGTATACTGTGGAGGGGAGTCAGGGGAGTTGTGATGGATGTGTATAGTGTGGTGAGGGGAGTGGGGTGGCGGGCTGGGGTAGGGGGGTTGTCACTTTGGGGGTTGAAGAGTATGGCTATTGCATTATGTTGTACACCTGAAACTAATTAAATAAATTAATTAAAAACAAAAAAAACAAACAAAAAAATATAAAGAACCATATGCTAATTGTCAAATAATTGGTATAAGTGAGTTATATAGAATTTTTAATCATCTAATAATTATGAGATGATATTGAGAAATATTTATATTTCATGAAAAAATTTAAACAGCCATAGTACAGAAACACACCGTAATTAAAATAATATAGAACCTCTGACATAAAAGGTACATATTAGGAATACTAAGGTTTTATTGGATTGTTGTAGGTCACTTGGAAATATAATGAGATGTCATTCAAGATTTGTTCGTCTATATTTTTTATCAAATTCAATATATACTAAAAACAAAAACAAAACTAAAAAATGCTATCATGTTTCCTGATTTGAAATAAACTGAAATATTAAAAGCATTTTTATAGAAACAACTTGACCCACAAAATCAAGTTTAAGCAATGCATTAAGGAATCACTTCTCTTCCCGTCACATTTTTAATGTATCTCTAATTTGACTGGAGTAAAAGAACATATTTTGCATTATTGTATCAATTAAATGTTTAGTTGACAATGGTTATTAATATAGATAATGTTAACAAATTTAACATTTAACAATTTGACATACTCAAGTATTTTTATTGCAAAACCTAGTTTTGCCTTTTTCTGAAACAGGGCATAAGTATCTTAATGCAAGTATAATACAAGGCAAAAAAAAATCACTATTTTTGATAGGCTAATTTGATATTTAAATAGAAATTAATAGCAGCATTCCTGTTATATTGTTATCTTATTTGTTATGATGGAGATTATCAGTCATATTGCAATATATAAAAGTTTTTTGTTGTTTTTTTAAGTAGTTTTACCTCTTTCATTAGCTGTTCATTTTGAATTTTAGAATATGTTCTTTAGTGATATTTATTATAATTCAATGAAAACAAAGTTGTTTTAACACAGCTGCTCATGAGAGATAAACTGAATAATACGTTACTGGTAAAATTGAAAACAATATATATCATTTAAAAAATTATCTATATAATTTAGCTAATATTACTTTTTGCAGATAACTAATGCCACACAGACTATGAAGTAAATATCATTTAAAAGCTCCAAGTTAGTTGGATCTAGTTGAATTATTTAGCCATTGTGCATAACCTTTAGTATTATATTTCATGTTAGTAAAAGTCCATACACTTGCTTTTTTTTTTTTAATTTATTTTTTTATATATGTTTTTGATTGGCTTCGGGTGTACAACAAAGTGCAGTGGTTGTTCTTTTTGCCCCTCAGGGTGATGGCCCCCCCTCCCCCAGTTCTCCCCTCCCACTCCTCACCCCCATATCATACTATCTGTTACAATTCCTTTGACTCCATACACTTGCTTTTGATGAACCAATCGAAGAGTAAGTTTAACTGAAGCAAAAGTAGTAACTGTAGAGATCTATATGCCTTAGAGTGAAAGGATATGATTCATTTCCTCTTGTACAACTATAATAATTTGGCACTTCATTAGGGGGTAACATAGAATGAGTTGTATTGGAAAATTCATATGTCTGTGCCTTTCAATATAATATAAACTTCTGACTGTTTGGAATTAAATCCAAATAACCCTCAAAAAAAAAAAAAAGCTCTAGAAGAAATGAGTACATACTTGAGGGGCGTTCGCTTTGGAGTACAGTAAAGATGTCTTTTCCTCTAAGATGACAGTGAAAGATTAGTGAAAATATTGATAAGGCTAGCAGGTTGCTTGATGGACTTTTTTTTTTCGTATAGTACGAATGCTTCTAACAAGTAACAGGAGACCTAACCACCATTAGCTTAAACAAATAAGGCTTATTTTTTCTCACGTTTAAAGAAGTTAAGAGGTAGATTTTTGGCTTTGATTTTGTGGCTTAATTATGCCAGACAGGATTGGCAGCTCTGCTATTTTCTTTCTTTAAGCCTTTTCTTCTTGCTTTTTGCCTCATGGTCTCCAAATATCTACACTCAGCTCTGGGTATTATATCTACATTAAGGGCAGGAAGAAGGAGACCAGCAGTAACACCAGTCACATCACCATCATTTACCTGGAAAGAAAAGCCTACCTGCTCTGAGATATGGGAAGCCCTTACCAGTACTTGTCAAATATCAAGGTCAATAAAAACAAGGGAAGCCTGAGAAATTGTCACAGTCTAGGGAGGCCTAAGGAGATATGATGACTACATTTAGTGCATCTTGGATGAGATCCCAGAAGAGAAAAAGAACATTAGTTAAAAACTAGGAAATGTGGATAAAGTGTGGATTTTTTATAATAACAAAGTATCAATATTGGTTTATTAGTTGTAATAAATGTACCATAGTAATGTTAACCATAGGTAAAACCAGGTTCAAGGTATACAGGAACACTTAGTACTATTCTTGTAAACTTTCTGTATAAGTAAAACTGTTGTAAAATGAAAAGTTTATTAAATGTTAAAAAAAAAAAACATCTAGTGGTGGGTCCCAACAGTCTTTAATATGCCCCCTTGGTGATTCTGGTGCATGCTAAAGTTGGAGTATCATTGCTATACTGTATAATGAAAAGGAGGCTTTTTATTTAAAGGTAGGGACCAAACAGCATCTTACACTGTCCCTGAATGGTCCCAGTGAATAAATGAATAAATAATAGATACCATTCACATAAACTCATAAAGAAAGTATCTTGATTGTGGTATAATCCATTAGCGAGGAGGGGTAAGAATAAAATGCTGTTGTGAGTCAATTGTATTGTAATTATTGGGTCATCAGAAAAGTCATGACGTAATTTTGCATAGAAAACAGAAAAAAATACTTCGTGACTTTTCCGAAAACCAAATATATCACACTAATTCTAGCCTAAGGGGCCAAGGAAGGCTTTATAGGTTGCTGTCTATTGAGATCTCTGAAGGTAGCCAAATAATGGCATCCCTTTTTCCCATGCAGTTCTCAATTAATTGAAAAATATAGTAAGGGTAGATATGATAGGTTGAAGCCAAAATATGGCATTCTGGATAAAGACCTGCTGTTAAACTCCCAAATTTGACAGACTTACCCACACATTTTCATTAAAGGATCTAGACCACATCAGGCCCACCTCAACCCTCTTAAAGGGGCATCATGAGTAAATGTGTGGAGAAAAGACAAGATTGTCATACTAGAGCTCACTGTCCATCAGGAGTGGACAGATTGATGAATTTGTGATGCGTTTCCAGGCGGAGGGGGATATGTAAAGATCTGGTTGTAAGGCCAGTTTAGAGTTAGGATCTGACCCATGAAATAGACAGGTTCTATAGGTATACGGGGGAATTTTAAACAATTTCTCAATATATATCAAACTTAAGGAACATTCAGACAACGGTTGATACAGAAATCTAGGCATGTCTATGAATGGTACAATAGTTCCTTTGCCATTAAGTAGAAGATCGACTATAATAGATAAGATGATATTATATTAGGTTATACATATGATATATCTAATGTAAGATCATTTGTTTTTATAATTAGCATTTCTGTGCCACAATGCTACTTTGAAATATATATAACTAAATTATTAATGAAGAACTGGTGGTCTAAAAGAAAGTTTAGAGCATCAAGAACCTAAATTTCTAGTCTCAAAACTGCCAGTATTCCTGTGTAGCCTTAGACTTCTCACTTAATATCTCTGTTTCTGATTTTCCTCATTGATAAAAGGAACAGTTTGGACTAGATATACCTCAAATTGTGTCCATGTGAATAATTCATTAACTTTTTCACTTATCCTGTATCTAATTTAGCAAGATTAACTTACATAATTCATATTTCTCCCTCATGTGTAATTTATTGCAGAAATAATAAAAATTAAAAAATATTTTTTAAAAAGAAGAATCATCCAATACATAAAAATAAACAATGTAAAATATTCCCTTCCTAACCTTGTTCATATGCATTAGTATTTTACATTGTTATACCATACCATAGGTTCTGTTCTGGATTGTTCTGTCACTTAACATTTTATCACAAACATATTTTCATAGGTTTTTATTATTACATTTAATTACTATTTAATATTCACAGGTAGTATGCTTTATTTAACCATTTCAAATGTTGATTATTGGTTTGTGGAATTAGTAACTTGTATTTGTTTTTAGGTTATCAGGAAGGTGTTTTTTTCAGGCTCTGGAAAGCCTTGTTTTTGTAAAGCTTTTCAAGCTTGACCTTTCCCAAAGCCTCATGGATCCCTGCTTCACACCCTGTTTTTAACAAAACAACATTGAATTCTGACCTACATATCTTTTCATTTTATTGCTTTATTATTAGCCATACTCCAAACTCCCCCAACCCTGAATGAAATTTTTCAAGGACTGTGGACCTCTTGACTAGCCTAAAGGTGAGGCTAACCCTCTTCATTGTATTACTTGCATGGGTATTGAGCCTATTTTCTTCTTATATTTAACCAGAACTTCCACTGGAGAATCTTTTTAAGTCCTGGTGAAGACGATTAGAGGTGGGCTGCAATCTAAATCAGAGACAACTGATAAGAAGGCCAAACCAAATAAAAAAGGTCGTTGTAGATACAGATGAGAAATTAACTTAAGGGCTCAAGGAAAGGCTGCATACTATGTCCCCAAAATATACTTGCCCATATTCTTCTTGAGTAATAACAAGTCACTCACCACAGTCTCCCTATTAATATTATGGGATTGCTATAATAGGGTGCCCTTGGAGTTATGACTATGAGACTGGGGTAGGCTTGACATGTCAGGAACAGAGAGACTGTTTATGGGCTATAAGATCCAGTTTGGCTTTTGAGGGATCAAATAGACTACATCTCAAAACATGGCCTGTTCCTTGACCATATAGTGCTACCTGCAGTGTATGGCCCATCCTGATATCCTGGTGAAATGAAAATTTAAAATAACAATTAGTAAATGATTTTTATTAAGTCTTATATTTTAGATTTACGAGTTATGAAGACAACGCCTGGAAAAACTATAACAAAAGAAGACCTGGAGAAAACTATAGAGATAATACTCAAAGAGACAGAAACACTGAGACTTTTTGACCTACCAACAGTCATGGTTTCAGTAGAATCTGAAGAAGCCAAGAAAGTAAGGTATGTATTTCCAACTGTCTACATTGCTTCTGTAATTCAAATGCTAAGACAGAGGTTCTTATTTTTGTTTCTGTCCTTGGGGATTCCTGTATAATATACTGTGGTATGTGCCTTGTGAAATTATATGTAAAATTATATATATGTGCCCTGTGAAATTATATGTATTTATATTGTATGTAGTTTTTTCTAAAGGACATAGCTTTACCATATTCTTTAAACAGTAGGTGAACCACTAAGTTTAATAATAAAAGAAATAAAGAAAACTTCCAAGTATCAATATAGGTTTTAATGATTTTTATGCATGTATAAATTATTTTGAGTTTGAAAGAAAAGGACTGACATTTTTATATTCAGGACTTAAGAAGGGAAGATATGTTATGGGAAAATAACTGAATTTACTATATTAGAGTAGATTTTCAATTTCTCTTTAGTAATGAATATAAATAGATGACTAGTTTTTGCCTCATGTAGTTTGAACCTCTATTTTAGGGGCATACACATTAAAATTGTTGTCTTTTTGAAGAATTGACCTTTTTATCATTATGTAATACTGCTCCTTACACTGACAATTTTCCCTGCTCTGATGTCTGCTCTGTCAGAAATTAATATAGTTATTATAAATCAATTATTAATGTACTTATTCAGATTATTTAGCTTCAAATATAATTTGAATATGATGCATAATACTAAAAACTCCACTAAAATAGTATTTAGGGTATTATTTTTAACCAAATATAAAATATTGTAGAATAGTTTGCACAATAAAATCTATTACAATTAGATCCTGAATAGCATACTTTTTAAAGCTCATAAGACATAAGGAAAAGCTCCTAGAACCATGAAAAGGAAAGGGAAAAATAACAAAGGAATATATAAGTGATCCAAAATCAGAGAGGGAGAGATGCCAGAAGCAAATGTTACATTAGCTCATGGATCTAGAGTCCATGAGTCCACCAGTAAGATCCCCGACAAATTGAGAAAGGTGAAAGATTCTTTTACTAAGCCAAGAGCCTTAAAAGAATCTCAGGGCCGGCCGAGTGGCGCATTGGTTGGGCGCTGGTTTTGGGATGCCAGCGGCCCCGGTTCGGATCCCACATGAGGGCCAGTGACACTGCCGTCTACAGCTAAGAACAGCTCCACCTGGAGCTGGGCTGTGCGAGCCCCGGTGATGGTGTGGGCTGCAGCCCCTGCTGCAGTGGGCTGCCATAGGCTACAGTGAGTGGCCCGCAGCCAGCGTGAGCGGCTGGCAGCCAAGCGTGAGCTGCCAATAGCCGCGGTGAGCGACATCCAGAGGCCAGCGACCGATCTGCCTCATCCGGGAAGAGCGCAATGACGATACCAACAGTGAAGCAACATCCTCCACAACTAAACTGAGGAGCAAAAAAGGACAGCAACTTGTCTGTTCCCCTTCCCCGATTCCCCAACGCTGTTCCCCTCTACCAATTCCCCAATAAAATCTTTAAAAAAAAAAAAAAAAAAAAAAAAAAAAAGAATCTCAAATATCTCAACTGGTCCCACATCTGTAGGACTCCTAGCTACTAGGACAAGCAAACACAAGTCTTCTATGAGGAAAGCATACCAATTTAAGCTCTTAAGATTCCCTTAGATTGAATTTGATAAAACTACACCAAAACCTATAAGGAAAAAAAGCCATAATGAATAAGAATTAAAAGAAATGACAAACTCTATTTTTTTTTTCTAGATCTAGACCCTGATAATTATGGATATTATCAGATATAGAATATAAAATATATATGAAATATTTAAATAAAAGAGAATGGAAACATCATCAACATTAAGAAACTATCAAAAGATGGCATATTTGAAAAAAACATCTAGAATGAACTTTAAAATAGAGTATGTTTATATAATTGTTCAAATTAAAAAGTAAACATTGGGCGGCTGAGAGGCACGTTGGTTAAGAGCTGGCTTGGGATGCCAGCGGCCCTGGTTCGGATCCCACATATGAGGGCCAGTGGCATTGCCCTCTACAGCTAAGATGGTGAACAACAGCTCCACCTGAAGCTGGGCTGCTGTGAGTCCCCGGGGACAGCATAGCTGCAGCCCCTGCTGCAGTGTGCTGTCATAAGTTTCAGTGAGTGGCTGGCAGCCAGAGTGAGTGGCTGGCAGCCGGTGTGAGCTGCCAAGAACCACTGTGAGCGGCCGTCCAGAGACTGGCAACCAATCTGCCTCACCTAAGAAGAGCACAATGATGATAACCAACATGGGCCAGTGAAGCAATGTCCTCCACAACTAGACTGAAGAACAAAAGGACAGCAACTTGTCTGTTCCCCTTCCCTGGTTCCCCAACGCTGTTCCCTGCCCCCAATTCCCCAATAAAATTTTCAAAAAAAAAAAAAAAAGAGTTTATAAAAAAGTCAACATTGACTTAGTTCTTGAAATTAAAAAGTAAATATTAAATTATTTATTTATTTATTTATTTTAGCTGAGCCATCCTGCCACCTGTGGCAGCTCAGCAGCAGCTCAGCTCAGGCTGGGCATCGAACTGCTGGTGCTCAGAGCTCAGCTCACACTCTTGAGCGAATTCTTAACCAATTGAGCCACTCAGCCAGCCTTAGTAAATATTAAATTTAAACAAGACATAATTGAATAGAGATTTAATAAATTGGACCTGAATACCATACAAACATAGATCTAGATAAATTATACAAAATAAAGTTTGGAGAGCAGAATGGGATATAAAGTATGTAAAAGAAGTTTAAAAACATACTGACAATGGAAGAAAGGTCTAACATACATCTAGTCTGTTCCAAAAGGGTAGAATAAAAAGAATGGAAGAGAGATACTATTCAAAGAGAGTGGGTCAGGACTTTTCCAAACTACTTAAAGATACCACTCTACAGAAATAGAAATAAAAATAAATCTACAACAACAGCAAATAAATGAACCCAGTGTATTGTACTAATACTCCAGAATATCAAGTATTAAAAGAAGATTTTTAAACAGAAGAAAGAATGTATCATCTACAGAGAAACAAACTGACAGCATTATTAGGGATAAAGGTCACTTCATAATGATAGGAAGGTATAATAATCCTAAACTTGAACTTCCCTAATAAAATAATGTCCAAATATATGAACCAAATTTGGAAACTTCGTAAGTATCCTATTAAAGTAAGATTTTTAAACACAGCTCTCTTAATTATTGATAGGTCAACCAGGTAAAAATTAGTATAAATGTAGAAAATTTGGACCAAACATGTAATTTAATTGCTGTACATAGAACTCTGCATTCCACAATTGGAGAACATACACTCTCTTTTATTTATTTTTTATTTTTTATTATTAGTTACAGATGTAGAAAACAATGCAATGGTTGTCCTTTTCACCCCTTACAAAGTGACTCCCCTCTTCCCCCATACACTGCTCCCGCACCCTGCGGTATCATACATATTTATTACAATTCCATTGACTCCATTCCTACACTACATATCCCATTACTATATATGTGTTAAATTATAGTCAACATCTAATATTATTCATCAGCAGCTTCAGATGTACAGTACAGTGGTCAGGCCTCTATATCATCCATGGAGCGGTCTCCCTAACAAGACATGAGTCCATCTGGTCCCCTAAAAAATTTTTACAACATTACTGATTATATTCCCCAAACTGTCTCTTCTATCCCTGTGGCAATATTGTAGTTACCAGTTTGTGTTGCCTCGTCCCTTCCCCTTCTCCCTTATGCCCACCCCGGTCCCATCTAGCAATCATCAGTTTTTCCTCTGTGTCTCTAAGACTATTTCTATTTACATTGCTCATTTATTGAGTTTTTTAGATTCCACATATAAGTGAGATCATATGGTGTTTGTCTTTCTCTGACTGACTTATTTCACTTAACATAATGTTCTCTAGGTCCATCCATATCATTGCAAATGATATGATTTCTTTCTTCTTTATAGCTGTAATACTCCATTGTGTAAGTGTACCACAGTTTCTTAATCCAGTCATCTACTGATGGGCATTTTGATTGTTTCCAAGTCTTGGCTATTGTAAATAGCACTGCAGTGAACATAGGGGTGCATATAGTTTTTCGAATTAGTGTCTTGGGTTTTTCAGGATAAATACCTAGGAGTGGAATTGCTGGGTCATAAGGTAGTTCCATTTCCAGTTTTTTGAGATACCTCCATACTGATTTCCATAGTGGCTGCACCAATCTGCAATCCCACTAACAATGCAGCAGGGTTCCCTTTTCCCCACAGCCCCGCCAGCACTTATTGTTTGTTGTTTTATTGATGATAGTCATTCTGACCAGAGTGAGGTGGTATCTCATTGTGGGTTTTATTTGCCTTTCCCTAATGATCAGTGAGATTGAACATTTTTTCATATGCCTGTTCGCCATCCGTATGTCCTCTTTAGAGAGATGTCTCTTTATATCCTCTGCCCATTTTTTAATTGGGCTGTTTGTGTTTTTGGTGTTGAGTTGCATGAGTGTTTTATAAATTTTGGATATTAACCCCTGATCAGATATATCATTGACAAATATCTTCTCCCATTCAGTAGACTTCTTTTTTGTTTTATTGATGGTTTCCTTTATTGTGAAAAAACTTTTAAGTTTGATGTAATCCCATATGTTCATTTTTTCTTTGACTTCCCTTGCCTGTGGGGATGTATCAGTAAAAATATTGCTCAGGGTAATGTCTGCAAATTTACTCCCTATGTTTTCTTCTAGGAGTTTTATGGTTTCAGGTCTTACATTTAAGTCTTTAATCCATTTTGAATTTGTTCTTGAATATGGCATAAGGAGGTGGTCCAGTTTCATTTTTTGCATGTGTCAGTCCAATTTTCCCAGCACCATTTATTAAATAGACTGTCTTTACCCCAGTGTAAATTCTTACTTCCATTGTCATAGATTAACTGTCCGTATATGCATTGATTTATTTCTAGGCTCTCTGTTCTGTTCCACTGATCTATGTGCCTGTTTTTATGCCAGTACTGTTTTGATTACTGTAGCCTTTTAGTATGTTTTGATGTCTGGTAGCCTGATACCCCCAACTTTGTTCTTACTTCTCAAGATTGCCATGGCTATTCGGGGTCTTTTATGGTTCCATATAAATTTTAGGATTATATTTTCTATTTCTGTGAAAAATACCCTTGGTAGTTTGATAGGAATTGCATTGAATCTATATATTGCTTTAAGCAGTATGGACATTTTAACTATATTAATTGTTCCTATCCATGAGCATGGTAGGTGTTTCCATTTATTTGTATCTTTTATTTTTTTCTTCAATGTCTTATAATTTTCTGAGTACAGATCTTTTATTTCTTTGGTTAAATTTATTCCTAGGTATTTTATAGTTCTTGAAGCAATTGTAAATAGGACTGTTTTCTTAATTTCTTCTTCTGATAGTTTATTATTGGTATATGCAAATGCAACTAATTTCTGAATATTGATTTTGTGCCCTGCTACCTTAACTGAATTCGTCTATCAGTTCCAACAGTTTTTTGATGGAATTTTTGGGGTTCTCTGTATATAATATCATGTCATCCGCATATAATGATAATTTTACTTCCTCCTTGCCAATTTGGATGTCTTTTATTTGCTGTGACTAGAACTTCCAAAACTATGTTGAATAAAAATAGAGAAAGTGGACAGCCTTGTCTTTTCCTAATTTTAAGGGGAATGGTTTTAGCTTTTCCCCATTGAGTATGATGTTAGCTGTGGGTGTATCATATATGGTTTTATTATGTTGAGACATGATCCCTCTATTCCCACTTTGCTAAGAATTTTTAATGGAATAAATGGCAGCTGGATTTTGTCAAATGCTTTTTATGCATCTACTGATATGACCATATGATTTTTATTCTTCATTTTGTTGATGTGGTGTATCACATTAATTGATTTGTGGATGTTAAGCCAGCCTTGCATATTAGGGATGAAACCCACTTGATCCTGGTGTATAATCTTCTCAATATATTGCTGAATTCTGTTTGCTAATATTTTATTGAGAGTTTTTGCATCTATGTTAATCAGGCATATTGGCCTGTAGTTTTCCTTTTTTGTGCTGCCTCTATCTGGTTTTGGAATCAGGGTGATAGTAGCTTCGTAGAAAGAATTTGGGAGCCTTCCTTCCTTCTGGATTTTTGGAATAGTTTGAGAAGAATAGGTGATAAGTTTTTTTTGAATGTTTGGTAAAATTCGCTTGTGAAGCCGTCTGGTCCACGGCTTTTATTTGTTGGGAGCTTGTTGATTACTGATTCAATTTCCTTGGTAGTAATCAGACTATTCAGATGTTCCTTTTCTTCTCGAGTTAGCTTTGAAGGTTGTATGCTTCTAGAAAATCAGTTTTTCCAGATTGTCAAATTTGTTGGCATATAGTAATTTTTAAAAAATTTTTGTATTTCTGTGGTGTCTGTTGTCACTTCACCTCTTTCATTTCTGATTTTACTAATTTGAGTTCTCTCTCTCTGTCTCTCTCTCTGTCTCTCTCTCTCTCTCTCTTTTTTGATGAGCCTGGAGCTTGGCTAGAGGTTTGTCAATTTTGTTTGTCTTCTCAAAAAACCAGCTCTTGTTTTCGTTGATCTGTTGTATTGTTTTTCTGGTCTCTATTTTGTTTTTTTCTTCCCTGGTCCTTGTTATCTCCTTCCTTGTACTCCCTTTGGGCTTCTTTTGCTGTTCTTTTTCCAGTTCCCTGAGGTGTAAAGATAACCTGTTGATTTCAGATTTTTCTTCCTTCTTTAGTTAGGCCTGCACTGCTATGAACTTCCCTCTTAGGACTGCTTTCCTTACATCCCAGAGATTTTGGGTCATGGTATTTTCATTTTCATTTGTCTCAAGGTGTCTTTTGATTTCCTCCTTGATCTCATTTTTGACCTAGTCGTTATTTAGTAGAATGTTATTTAGCCTCCATGTATTTGTAAGCTTTCCGGATTTCTTCTTATAATTGATTTCTAGTTTCATAGCATTGTGGTCAGAGAAGACGCTTGATATGATTTCAATCTTCTTAAATTTATTGAGACTTTTTTTGTGGCCTAACATGTGGTCTATCTTAGAAAATGTTCCATGTACACTTGAGAAGAATGTATATTCTGTAGCTTTAGGGTGAAATGCTTTGAAAATATCAGTTAAATCTAGCTGGTCTACTGTGTCATTTAAGGTCACTCTTTCCTCATTGATTTTTCTGTCTGAAGGATCTGTTCATTGGTGACAGTGGGGTGTTGAAGTCCCCTACTATGATAGTGTTACTGTTGATCTCCGTCTTTATGTCTATCAATATCTGTTTTATATATTTAGGAGCTCCTATGTTAGGTGCATAGATGTTTACTAGGGTTATGTCCTCTTGTTGGATCAATCCCTTTATTATTATGAATTGTCCTTCTTTGTCCTTTATTATATTCTTCAATTTAAAGTCCATTTTATCTGATATAAGTATCACTGCTCCAGCTTTTTTCTCAGTTCTATTTGCATGAAATATTTGCTCCATCCCTTTACTTTCAGCCTGTATGTATCTTTTGATTTGAGGTGAGTCTCTTGTATACAGCATATGCAGGAGTCTTGCTTTCTTATCCATTCAGCCACCCTATGTCTTTTGATTGGAGCATTTAATCCATTTACATTTAATGTGATTATTGATAGGTGCATAGTTATTGCCATTTTGTTATTTGTCTTCCTGGTCTTCCTTAGTTAGGTTGTTTTTCTCTTCTGCTTAAAGAAGCCTTTTTAACATTTCCTGCAATACTGCCTTGGTGGAACATACACTCGTTTTAAGCACACATGGAATATTTATAAAAGTCATCCATGCACAAGGCCATGAAACAAAATTTCAAAAATTTCAAAGAAGTGATGTCATACAAACTAAATTCTACAGCCACAGTGGAATGAAGATAAAAGTAACATAAATTTTGACTAAAGCATAGACACACATTGACATACACACTTGGAAATTAGCAAGCACATTTTCTAAATTCTTTATGAATCAATGAACAACTCATAATGGAAATTTAAGAAATACTCAGAACTAAACAAAATCTATGTGGAGACTAATGACTAGGATATTGTTGGTGGACACTGAAAGTTGTAGGGATGTTGGGAGATATAGTGTAAGAAACTTCTTTGGTGGTAGTTTAAAGCAGTCTCCTCCTAAGGAGTTTTTTGTACTCACTTTTGGTGCAATACACATCAAAGAAGGTAATTTTAAGAAAAGGCATGGTATAAAGAGATGATATATGTGGTAATAATTTTCATTAATGAGTTGTGTATACTGTTTTTTAATAGCCGGAGAAATAAGAATTATGAGAGCCTTTGTAAGAATAGATTAGGCAATGACTTGTATGTTGAAAGGATGATGCAAACTATTAATGGAGCACCAAAGAATAAAGATGTTCAATGTGAAAAAATCATAAAGGAAGACAAAGGTAATTTCTGTTTTATTCTGCTTGATAAACTACCATGTTTTAATATACATTCTTTGAGTCTGTCAATTAGCAAGTAAATGTTGAACTATATAAAGCAAAAATAGAAATAATTTGGCCAAGTCACAGCAGTAACTATGTACTATGATCTATAGCTTTTAGAATTTGACAAATAAGTTAATAAATACAGACATAGAAGATTTGAATAACATAATTAGCAATCTTGATTTTTACATAAACTATACCATAGAACTTTGTATTCTTCAAATGTTTAGGAAACATCTATAGAAACTAGCTGTTTATGTTTCAAAGAATATCAACTTCAACTAATAACATTTAAAATGTAACAGACACTATTCTAAGCCTTTCATATATATAATCTGGTTTAATTCTCTCAACAACCCTATGAAGTAGATACTGTTATTATTCCCCACATTATGGAAGAAGAAACAGGCAAAGAGAAGTTAGGTGTAATAACTTGCCCAAGGTCACTCAGCTAGTATTACAGTGATACCCTAGACAGTGTAGTTTTAGAGCCTGTGCTCTTAACTACTGTATATACTGTCTTTCAATGTTTATAAATTAACAACCCTGACAACACTACATAGCCAAAAATCTGTGAAGTGTGGCCAAAGGGGCAATTAGAAGAAAGGTTCTAATCTTAATAGGCTTTGTTACTTAGCAAAACTGTAAGCTAGTTCTTTGTGGCCTAACAAAATGGTGTATGTATCCCAGAGCGTTTTCATGTGAAATGAAGAAAACAAAAATGTATATTCTGCTGTTTTGGGATGGCATTGTCTGTATATGTCTGTTATATCTATTTAATACTCTTATTCAAGTCCTTTATTTTCTTGTTGATAATCTAATTGTTCTGTCCTTCATTGAGAGTGTGGTATTGAAGTTCCAAATCTCATTATAGAATTGTCTTTGTCTCCCTTCAATTTTGTCAGTATTTGCACCATATATTTTGGGGCTTTCTTATTAAGTGCATATATGTTTATAATTGTTATATCTTATTTATGTATTGAACATTTTTATCAATATATAATTTTCTTTGTCTCTTGTAACAATTTTATCTAAAATTTATTTTGTCTGAGATTAGTAAAGCCATCTCAGCTTTCTTTGTTTACTATTTACATCCTTTCACTTTTAACATATTTATGTCTTTGGATCTAAAGTGAGTCTTTTGGGGCCGGCCAAGTGGCGCATTGGTTAAGCGCTGGTTTTGGGATGCCAGCGGCCCCGGTTCGGATCCCACATGAGGGCCAGTGACACTGCCCTCTACAGCTAACAACAGCTCCACCTGGAGCTGGGCTGTGCGAGCCCCGGTGATGGTGTGGGCTGCAGCCCCTGCTGCAGTGGGCTGCCATAGGCTACAGAGAGTGGCCCGCAGCCAGCGTGAGCGGCTGGCAGCCAAGGGTGAGCTGTCAATAGCCGCGGTGAGCGACATCCAGAGGCCAGCGACCAATCTGCCTCATCCGGGAAGAGCGCAATGACGATACCAACAGTGAAGCAACATCCTCCGCAACTAAACTGAAGAACAAGAAGACGGCAACTTGTCTGTTCCCCTTCCCCGATTCCCCAACGCTGTTCCCCTCCGCCAATTCCCCAATAAAATCTTTAAAAAAAAAAAAAAAAAAAAAAAATAAAGTGAGTCTTTTGTTAGGCAGCATATAGTTGGATCATGTTTATTCTTTTTTTTTTTAACCAAACCTGCCAACATCTGCCTTTTAGTTAGAGAGTTTAATCCAGTTATTTAAAGTAAGGAATAGTGGATACTTGTGTTGGAGGTAGCTAGAAGGAAGAGGGCTGTGATGGGAGAATGTCCAGGGGGCTTCTAAGCACCTACAGATGTTCAATTTTTCGTTCTGGCTGGTAAGTACATGGTGTTAACTCTTTCTTTACACTACACGTATATGTGTTATATATACATTCTTCAGTGAATGGTATAAATTCCACACAAAAAATTTATTAAAGTAATTTAATTTTGTTATTCAATCTAATTTCTCCTTCATAAGGATTATGTGAAAAATATAGAATTATTGGTTAACAGGGGTTGTTTTTTCTTTCTTTTAGTGCTTAAGTATGTCATCCCACTGACTTCTGGCCTGCATGGTTTCTTCTGGGAAATTGGGTGGAATCTTATTGAGGATCCCTTGTACATGATGAGTCACCTTTTTCTAGCTGCTTTCAAGATTCTCTCTCTGTCTTTCAACAGTTTGATAATGTGTTTCAAAATTTGTGGATCTGTTTATGTTTATCATTCTTCCAGTTTCCTCAGCTTCTTGGAAGTGCACATGCTTATCTTTTATGGAATCTGGGTTGTTTGGGGCCATTATTTCTTCAAATATTCTTTGTGTCCCTTTATCTCTTCTCCCTTCTTTCTGCAATTTCCATTAGGTGTATGTTGGCATGCTTGATGGAGTCCCACAGGGCCTTCAGGCTCTGTTCATTTTACTTCATTGAAAAAGTTAATTGAAAAATGTAGCCTTAAAGCTGTAGCTAAGTAGACTTGCTATTTCTTCCCTCCAGAACAGAGCTTATCAACAGTAATTGGCAGAGCTAGACAAGCACAGACCCTCTGTAGTGGAAAACAGACCAGTGTGCATGCTTTCTGCAAGTGAGCAGAACTAACAAAAGAATCTAGAAGTGGCTGAGCTACAACTCCTTCTAAGCTCTCCTATAGGATTCGTCACTTCTGTTTCCCTAGTAATGAGTAAATGAGGGACGTAGGCCAGAGGTGCTAATTTGTACTGAATTTCCCTCAGTAAAGACTCAAAAAAATGAGGAAAAATTTTCCCGTCTAATAGTATACATATAGCAATTTATGATAAATGGATAATTCAATCAATGTATTAGTGTTCCTGGCTAACTTTTGAAAATACAGTTAAATTCTCAACTTTATAGATTTCACAAAGCCAGTTTGTTTTCTATGTATATTATGCTACAACAAAAAGTTTTTAACAAAAGTATATGTAATATGAACTCTTTAATTTATTTAAAAAATATACATATGTAATTTGAATACATATGTAAATGTGAATATGGAAGGGCATACACCAAAATGTTAGCAGTTATTATCTTTGGGTGATGGAAATACAAGTCATATTTATCTTTTCTTTTAAACAGTGATCATGTCTTTTTACTCAGCTAAAATGTAAAATTATTTTTCTATAGATGTTCTGTAGCCAATTGTTACTCTTGAACTAAACTAGTAGACAGAAGCAATGTTTTAAAATTTACAAAGACTATTTAGGAATGTCTTAGACTCAAAAATGCCCAAAACACAGGTATAGGTGGGAATACTTTTTTGATACTAGTTAAAATATCTCTCTTTAATAGTAAATAACAGTATAAAATTGGGAGGTTGCAATCATTTATTATTTATTACTCCATCTTGTACATGATATTATGGAATGTGGTTTGAGGTTTTCTATTTCTTAGATTAATTTATTCAAATGAACAAATGTAAGGATGGTACCCAAAGTAAAATTACTAATGTTATTTATCTTCAAAGGAGAAACAACTTGAAATCACCCTAACATTGTAGAGTGCTCATTTATAACATATGTGTTTATTTATGTAGCAATTATGTGCCATGTAACAATATATTCCTATATGCTCAACTTACTAAATTTCACTGAAAGGAACAAAAACAAGGTTAGGTAATTCAATATTCAAAGACATAATTTCTATGGTTTTTATACTTCATGAACATGGAAATTATACCCTTTTCAATTCAGGAAAATATACAAGGTATTTATTCTGTGTATGACTTTGCTAGATACTATTAAGTTCAATAAGATAGACATGTTATTATGAAATGTGAGTTAACGTTTCTACTAATTGAAAACCTTGTTAAATACCACAGATCCTTCATTTTATATTATGAAAATAAAAGTTCTAACAATGAGATAGTTGTATTTTTTAGATCCAGAGCCTGTTTTTATTTTTAGGGAAAAGAATAGTTTATTAAATCACTTTACTTTAACTGAAAACTTAGTAAGTTTAGCATATAGGAACACATTGTTATGTGGTCACTGATAAAATAATTATTATATAAGCCTTTCATTGTTATATCAGCAATGAAGGGATGGGAGTTTTTTTTTTTTTTTTTTTAAAGATTTTATTGGGGAATTGGCGGAGGGGAACAGCGTTGGGGAATCGGGGAAGGGGAACAGACAAGTTGCTGTCTTTTTGTTCTTCAGTTTAGTTGCGGAGGATGTTGCTTCACTGTTGGTATCGTCATTGCACTCTTCCCGGATGAGGCAGATCGGTCGCTGGCCTCTGGATGTCGCTCACCGCGGCTATTGGCAGCTCATGCTTGGCTGCCAGCCGCTCACGCTGGCTGCGGGCCACTCACTGTAGCCTATGGCAGCCCACTGCAGCATGGGCTGCAGCCCATACCATCACCGGGGCTCGCACAGCCCAGCTCCAGGTGGAGCTGTTGTTAGCTGTAGAGGGCAGTGTCACTGGCCCTCATATGGGATCCGAACCGGGGCCGCTGGCATCCCAAAACCAGCGCTTAACCAATGCGCCACTCGGCCGGCCCAGGATGGGAGCTTTTTAAAAAAATGTGGAGAGGGCCAGCCAAGTGGCGCAGTGGTTAAGAGCTGGCTTGGGACGCCAGCGGCCCCGTTTCGGATCCCACTTTTGAGGGCCCGTGACGCTGGCCCTTTAAAAAAAGAAATTTGGAGATAAATAATGTTTATCCAATTTTTGTTTAGTGACCATTGTTATGTTTCCTCACTTGAATAAATATAGATAACTTAAATTTAAGAGAAGTTAATAACCATACTACTTTACAAGTTTTTTTGACAATAGAGTCTATCATTCTCCCGACATGTACGATCTTTTCACATAAGTATACAGGAAATTTTTTTTTGATAAAAATGATTTAAATGACTGTAAATAAAAGCTTTGTAGACTAGAACATGTTATATGTTAACCGTAAGTAAAAGAATGGCTGTCTTAGTCCATATCGAAGCAGCCCTATACTGACAGATAGATGAAACCATGCTATACCATCTTGGGACAGAGGGAAGGTGTAGGGATCAGAAAGGATGGTGAAGATAATTTGAAATTATCACTAAAGCACTAAGATATTTCTAGGTGCTAAAAGTGTGATGGCTACGGATCTAATAAGATGTCTTCATGATGTATTTCTTTTTCATTTTTATCCACTTCCTGCCATTGTGAAACAGTAGTACTTTATTTTGAGACAGTAGATATTCTTATCTTAGATTTGCTGTGAATAGTTATGTATAAATTAAACTTAGAATTTGGTGTAAAATAATTTTTACCTTTCTGTCTCTTTTTAGGCATAATGTCTACTGCTTGGGATTTGTATGATTCTTATAGTGCCCTGGAGCTTTCGTCTCTACCAGTAAAACAATCTGTACAATCAAGTGGTACAGCAAGCCGACCTTCTAAAGATCGGGACCAAAAAGAGCCAGGAAGTACTACAGAAAAAAGTAAAATTTCATTTATTTCTATTATTTTCATGAGATTTTTCACATGAGATTTTTAATAAATTCTTTTTTAGCAATTACAGTATTTCAGGTGGAACATGAAACACTATATTCGTGAGAGATTTTATTAAGAATTTTGGTGTTTATATTCATGAGGAATATCGGTCTGTATCTTCTTTTGTACTTTCTTTGTCTGGTTTTGAAATAGTACTAACTTCATAAATTGAATTAGAAAGTTTTCTTTCAGCTTCTGTTTTCTGGAAAAAATTATCTAAAATTGGTGTTGATTCTTCTTTAAATGTCTGGTACAATTCGCCAGTAAAACCATCTGCTCCTGGAGATTTTTTGGAAGGGAGTTTTTACAATTACAGATTCAGTTTCTTTATATTGGAAGTTATATTATATTGAATAAGTTGTAGTAGTTTGTATTTATGAGGTAATTGCTTCATTCATCTAAGTTGTCAAGCTTATGTATATTGAGTTGTTTGATGCATTCCTTTATTATTCTGTTGCTGTCCTCAGGGTTTGTAGTATCTCCTGTTTTTTTATTCTTGAGTTTGGTGTTTTGTGTCTTTTCTTTTTATCTTTGTCTGTTTTACTGGAGATTTGTCACTTTTATTGATCTTCTCAAAGAACCAGCTGTTTCTCTGATTTTTTTCTAGTTTTCTGTTTCCAGTCTCATTAACTTCTGTTCACATCTTTTCTATTTCCTGCTATCTGATAGCTTTCAGTTTATTTTGCTTTTCATTTTTAGGTTCTTGAGTTAGGAGCTTAGATTATTGATTTGACACTTTGCCCTTTTTCAAATATACTGTGTTTTTCTCTCAGCACTGCTTCAACTGTGTCACCAAATTTTAATATGTTGTGTTTTCATTTTCATTAAATAAATATATTATTTAAGATTTCCCTTGAGACTTTCTCTTTGACCCATAGATTATTTAGAGGTGTGTTTTGGGGGTTCTAAATGTTTGGAGATTTTTCTATTATCTTTTATTCATTGATTCCTAGTTGTATTCCATTGTGGTTAGAAAACACTATGATTTCTCTTTGTTTTAATGTGTTAAATTTTGTTTTATGGCCCACAATATGGTCTATCATGGTTTATATTCCAAGGGCACTTAAAAAGAATATATATTTGACTGTCATTGGATCAAGTGTTATATAAATGTCAATTAGATGTTTTCGGTTGGTGGTGTTCTTGAGTTCTTTTATATCCTTGGTGATTTTCCGTCTAGTTATTTTATCAAATCTTGGATATGTCTGTTTCTCCTTTCAGTTCTATCATCTTCAAAACTAAAAAAAAAAATTTATTCTTCAATTACAGTTGATGTTCAGTGGTTTCAGATATATAGCATAGTGGTTAAACATTTCTATAACTTATGAAGTGATCCCCTTCATTAAGTCTAGTATCTACCTGGCACCATACATAGTTATTACAATATTATTGACTATAATCCTTATGCTATACTGTACATCCTCAGCCATGACTATTTTGTAACTGCCAATTTGTACTTCTTAATCTCTTCACCTTGTGCATCCAGTTCCTTAACTCCCCTTCCACCTGTCAACCATCAGTTTGTTCTCTGTATCTAAGAGCATCTTTCTGTTTTGTCAACTTTGTTTTTTTAGATTACACATATAAGTGAGATCATATAGTATTTGTCTTTCTCTGACTTATTTCACTTAGCATAATAACCTCTAGCTCCATCCATATTGTCACAAATGGTAATAATTTCCTTCTTTTTATGGACCAGTAATTTTCTGTTGTATATACGAACCACACTTTCATTATCCAGTCATCTATTGATGAACATTTAGGTTGCTTTCATATCTTAGCTATTGTATATGAAATGTCCTTCTTTGTCTCTATTAATAATAGCTTTTGGTTTAAAGTCTATTTTATCTGCTTTAACTATTGCTACCCCAGCTTTTTATCATTTTCATTTTCATGAAATATCTTTTGCCATCCCTTTACTTTCAGTCTCTATGTGTCTTTTCATCTAAAGTGAGTATCTTGTAGGCAGCATACGTAAAGGTCTTGTCTTCATATTCATTCAGCTACCTTGTGTCTTTTGATTGGAGCATTTAATGCATTTACATTTAAAGTGATTATTGAAATGTATATAGTTGTTGCCATTTTGTTATTGATATTTATGCTCTTTTTTGCCTTTTCTTAAAGAAGTCCCTTTAACATTTCTTGTAATATGGGTTTGGTGGTAATGAACCCCTTCCGTGTTTTCTTGTCTGGGAAGCTCTTCATCTGTCCTTCGATTTTAAATGATAGCCTGGCTTGGTAGAGGAGTGTTGATTGTAGGTCCTTGCTTTTTATCACTTTGAATATTTCATGCCAATCCCTTCTAGCCTGAGAAGTTTCTGTTGAGAAATCAGCCGACAGCCTTATGGGCACTCCCTTGTAGGTAACTACTACCTTTCTCTTGCTGCTTTTAAGATTCTCTCTTTGTCTTTAAGCTTTGCCATTTTAATGATGATGTATTTTGGTGTGGGCCTCTTTGGGTTCATCTTTTTTGAGATTCTCTGCGCTAACTGGACTTATATGTCTATTTCCTTCGCCAGGTTAGGGAAGTTTTCCATCATTATTTCTTCAGGTAGGTTTTAAATTCCTTGCTCTCTCTCTTCTCATTTAGGTATCCCATGATGCAATTGTTGTTACACTTGATGTTGTCCCGAAGGTCCCATAAACTATCCTCGTTTTTTTATTTTTTATTTTTGCTATTCTGATTGGATGATTTTGCTACCTTGTTTTCCAAATCGCTGATTTGATCCTCTGCTTCACCTAATCTATTGATTCTATCTAATGTATTCTTCATTTCAGTTATTGTATTCCTATTTCTGACTGGTTCTTTTTTATGGTTTCTAGTTCTTTATGTAAGTTCTCACTGAGTTCATCTATTGTTCCCCTAAGTTTATTGAACATCCTTATAACCAGTGTTTTGAACTCTAAGATAATAAATATGCATTTTTTTAACCCACTAAGTTTTCGATAATTTATTATAGTGTCAATTAAAAAATTAACACAGTGATGTAATTTTCTTGTAAAGCAATAATCAAATCAGACCTATATCTGAAGACTGATATTCTTTTTTTTTTTTTTTAAAGATTTTATTGGGGAATTAAGGGAGGGGAACAGAGAAGTTGCTGTCTTTTTGTTCTTCAGTCTAGTTGTGGAGGATGTTGCTTCATTGGCCCATGTTGGTATAGTCATTGCGCTCTTCCCAGATGAGACAGATCGGTCGCCAGATCGGTCGCCGGCCTCTGGATGGTTGCTCACTGCGGCTATTGGCAGCTGACACTGGCTGCCAGCCGCTCACGCTGGCTGCCGGCCACTCACTGTAGCCTATGGCAGCCCACTGCAGTAGGGCCCGCAGCCTACACCATCGCCGGGGCTCTCACAGCCCAGCTCCAGGTGGAGCTGTTGTTAGCTGTAGAGGGCAATGTCACTGGCCCTCATATGTGGGATCCGAACCGTGGCCGCTGTCATCCCAAAACCAGCTCTTAACCAATGCGCCACTCGGCCAGCCCTGAAGACTTGATATTCTTATTGTAAAAAAAAAAATGTAGAGATAAAAATTACCTCATGAGATTATCATTGCTTACCTTCTGAAAAACATTACATTGTTAGGTAGCTAAGACTTCCAAAATGTGATAATATATATGAGTGGGCCGGCCAAGTGGCTCAGTTGGTTAAGAGCTCGCTCATGAGTGCGAGCTGAGCTCTGAGCAACAGCAGTTCAATGCCCAGCCTGAGCTGAGCTGCCGCTGAGCTGCCAACAGGTAGCAGGATGGCTTAGCTAAAAAAACAAAACAAAACAAAAAGAACACATTAAAAAAACCTGATAATGTAAATATATCTTGCATGTGCTTGGTACATAAAATATATTCAATAAGTGTCTACTGAAGTTGTTGAATACTGGAAAAAAATATTAATGACAAAACGTCATTTTTAAATATTTAAAATGTGTGAGTCATCTAATATTATTTGGATTATATTATCATTGTATCATTTTGTATTTTACAGATAGTGAAGCTAGTTCTCTAATGGATATAGAAAATGTAATTCTGGCTAAAAAGCGTGATGATGAGGAAGACCACTCAGATGCAATATTCAAATCTGAAAAGTTTCAGCAGGACTTATTTTTTATGGAACGAGTTCTAATGGAAAATATATTTCAGCCAAAACTCGCAGCTTATCGTCAGCTCCCAGTTTTAAAAGGTATTTTTAAAAAATCACATTTAAACAAACTCAAATAATTTAAAAAATTAAATGGTGTTGTTCATTATTTCTAAATGTAATCTGCAGACTGGGTTATCACTTATCAGAAGCTACATTTGTACAGCTTTCAGCACTAAACACGTGAGTGGCACTAGAGTCTAGAATAGAGAGCCCACAGCAAGAAGTAGTCCCTGAGATTCAAAACTTTGTAAGCATCTATGATTTTCTTATTTCTGCATTAAATTATACTTTCATATTCAAACTTTCTTTTCCATTTCCATTGACACTTTCCAGATTCTGGCTTTTGTTACCTCTCTCTGATTGTATTGCAGAGTCGTTCTTCCTGTTGTCATTGCTACAAATCCCATCTCATATGTTCTCAGTATATTTTGGAGGATTCTAGAGATTATCTAATTCAACCTGCCAATATTTGAATGAAGAGAATGAAGGCTATAGAGACCTTCTAAGGTTACATAATCTTATCACAAAGCTAGGCATTCAATCAAGATCTTTTGACCTCATTCCAATTTTTTTTCCATTCTTCCATCCTGGCATGCTGATATATCATGAACACAGGTTTGAATATGGCATTAAACTGCTAAAAAAAAGTTCAATACCTTCCCATTGCCTAGAATAAATTACAAACTTCATATGTATCATGCAGAGATATTTGCGATCTAACCACAGACTACTTTATCTCATTGTGTTACATCAGAGACAACTAAAAGTCAGCTATATTAGACTTACCTAATAACCCCCAAACAGAACCTAAATGTTCTGAGTTAGTACCCATAGTTAGGATATGCTTGACAGTCCTCCCTTGTACCTATCCTATCTTTGCCTACTGCATTCCCAGATTTCATGTATGGATAAGGGAAAACTACTTCATGAAATCTTGATCCTTCAAGTCACAATTGAACTTCTGTATGCCTGCAGCAAAAAAACTAGGTTAAAATAAAATAGAGAACAAAGAAAAACTATGCTCCTTCTCTCATATTACGTTGATATTAAAATTTTTCATCATATATGTAAACTTTTCATTCTATATTTATTTATTTATATATTATTGAATTTATTGGGGTGAAATTGGTTAGTAAAATTATGTAGGTTTCAAGTGTACAATTCTATAATACATCATCTATATATTGCATTGTGTGTTCACCACCCAAAGTCAATTCTCCTTCCATCACCATATAGTTGACCCCTTTACTCTCTTCTATACCCCTTTACCTACTGGTACTAAACTGTTGTCTCTGTCTATGCGGTTTTTGTTTGCTTGTTTGTCTTGTTCCTTCGTTGCTTTCAGTTTTATATTGCATATATGAGTGGAATCATATGGTTCTCGACTTTTTCTGATTTATTTCCTCAGCATGATAATATCAAAATCCATCCATGTTGTTGCAAATGGCAATATTTCATCTTTTCTTATGGCGGAGAAGCATTACATTTTATGTATGTACCATACCTTCTCTATCCAATCATCTATCAAAGGACATTTCAGTTGTTTCCATATCTTGGCCACTGTGAGTAATGCTGCAATGAACATAGGAGTACATATATCTTTATGGGTAAATGTTTTCAGATTTTTTGGATTGATATCCAAAAGAGGGATTGCTGGGTCATATGGCAATTCTATTCTCAATTTTTTGAGGAACCTCTATACTGTTTCCCATGGTGGCTGTACCACTTCATATTTCTTCCAGCAGTGTATAAGCGTTCCTTTTTCTCCATAGCCTCTCTAACACTTGTTATGATTTGTCTTAGCCATTCTAACAAGTGTGAGGTGGTATCTCATTGTGGTTTCGATTTGCATTTCCCTAATAGCTAGTAAAGTTAAGCATCTTTTCATATAGCTGTTGACTGTTTGTATGCCTTCTTGGCAAAAGTGTTTGTTCAGAGTTATAAGGTTGGAATTTATTAAATATTGTGCATTTTGATATATTAAAAACAAAACTATTGGTAGATCACTTCTTTAAATGTATCTAAGAAATGAAAATACCATAGAAAAAATTTTAATCAGGTAAGATTTACATACAATGGAATACAGATATTTTAACTGTATAGTTTGATACATTTAAAAATATAAGCCTGTATAACTAATACCCTAATTGAAATAGAGAATATTTCCATCAATCCCAAACTTTCTCTTGTGCTGTTTTTTGGTTAAACCTTACCCCCCTTAGAAGGCATTAACCTGATTTCTCTCACCATAGATTAACTGCTTTGGTATATCATGTAAGTGGATTCATATAGTAAGTATTCTTTTGTGTCTGGCTTCTTTCACCCAACATAATGTTTTTTGAGATTCTACTAGGTTGATGTGTATATAAGTAGTTCATTTTTTTTCCTGAGTGGTGTTCCATTTTATGAATATACTGTAACAATTTGTATAGTAAGTCACATATTGATGGATACCTGGACTGTTACCAGTGTGGGTCTATTATAAATAAAACTTGCTGTGATCATTTTTGTGTGTCTTTTTGTGGACTTATGTTTTAATTTCTCTTGGGTAAATACCTAGAAATGGCATTATTGGTTCATTGGGTAGATGTATGTTTAACTTTTTTAGAACCTGCAAAATACATTTCCAAAGTACTTGTAACATTTTACAATCCCACGAGCAATGCAGAAAAGTACCAGTTGCTCCACATTTTTGGTAACGCCTGATATTTGCAACATTTTTAATGTCCTAAGGACTAATCATGTTGAATACTTGTTCATGTGCTTTCTTTTTGTAATTTGTATATCTTCTTTTGTGTAATGCTTGGTCAAGTACTTTGCCTATTTTAAAATTGAGTTGTCTTTTTTTTAAAAAACCAAGTTGTAGTTGCTTACCTTCATATATCCTGGATATAAGCTCTTTGAAAGTTACATTGCAACTATCTTCTCAAAATCATTGGCTTGCCAGTATATTCGTCTTTTGATAAGCAGAAGTTTTTAATTTTGATGCAGTCTTATCTATCAGCTTTTACTTTTGTAGTTAATGTTTCCATGTCCTCTCTAAGAAATCTTTGCCTGCCCCAAGATTGCAAATATCTTTGTCCTGTTCCTGAACATAGTGTGAAAGTATTCAATATTTCACTGTTAAATATGATGTTATATGTAGTTTTTTATAGATGTATTTTATTGATTTGAGGAAATTTTCTTTTTTAGTTTGCTACACATTTTAAAAGATAAATGAGTGTTGAATTTTGTTCAAAGCTTTTTCTACATCTATTAAAATGATCATATAATTTTTCTCCTGTAACCTGTAAATGTGGCCAATTTTATTGCTTAATTTTCAAATGTTAAAACAAACTGAATCTTTCTGGTTAAACCTCACTTGGTTATGTTGTTTTATTCTTTCTATATATTGGTGAATTCAACTTTCTAATATGCTTAAGAATTTTGGCAGTTATGTTCATGCAGCATATTTTTCTGTAATTTTCTTTGTCTGTAAAGTCTTTGGTAGATTTTTGTATCAGTGTTATGATAGACATACAAGTATGTGTAATTGGAATTGTAGTAGTAGAAAAGAGAGGAGGAGAAGCAGGAAAATATTTGAAGAAAGAGTAGATTAAAGTTTTTCATACTTGAAAAATCTTCAAACCAACAATTATAAGAAGTTCGAAGAAACGAAAGCAAGACAAACACAATAAAAACCACACTGAGGCACATCAATAAGTAATATGTCAAAAAATCATAAAAGTTGCCCCTAAAAAAACATTACATTCAGGGAAGAAAGCAAATAATCCCCTATTTCTCATCAGAAGCCAGAAGACAAAGCAATGACATGTTTACTGTGTTGAAAAAGTCTATACCTAAAAAAAAATAGTCTTCAAAAATCAAGGTGAAATAAAATGTTTAGACAAACAAAAGCTGAGAGACTTTGTAGCCAGCAAACCAGCATTGCAACACATGTTAAAGGAAGTTCTTCAGGCTGATGGAAAATAATAGCTGAAATTAGGATCTAGTCTATAAGGAGTGCTAGAATTCGAAAATGTGAGTAATGGTAAGAGACATTTCCCACCATTTTAAATTTCTTTAAAGATAATTAAATTGACAAGATGATTCTAAATTTTATATAGCAAAGCAAAAGACCTAGAATAACCAAGACAATTTTGAAACAGAAGAGTATAGTTGAAGGACTTACCTACTTGATTACAAGTGACTTACTTTAAAGCTATAGAATCAAGGCAGTGTGGTACTTGTCTAACGACAGACATATGGATGACTGAAATGGAATAGTAGGTCCATGAATTAACACAGGACTATATGATCAATATATTTTTTTTACCAACATGCTTAGGTGATTCAGTAAAAGAAGGCAGATTTTATGCTGAAAAAATTGGATATCTATATGGGGTGAAAAATGAATCTCAACCCCTATCTCATATATAAATTCACTCAGAATGAACCACAAATTTAAATGTAAAATTTTAAACTATAAAGTCCTAGAAGAAGGTAAAAGAAAAAATGTTTGTGATCTTATCGTAAGAAAAGATTACTTAATACACAAAAATTCCAAGATATAAAAGAAGAAAATTGGTAAGACTTTTGAGATAGTTAAAATGCCTACTCTTTGAATAACACTGTTAAGGGGGACTAGAAGAATATGTTTACAATACATACATCTCACCAAAGACTTATATTTGGAATATATAAAGGATACTTACAGCTTAATAAAAAGAAGATAAACATTGTAATGGAAAATAGGTAAAAGGTTTAAACAGAAAGTTCACCAAAAACATTCATGAATGGCCAGTAGATACCTAACAAGGTGCTGAACATAGTTAGTCATCAAAGAAATGCAAATTAAGACCACAACAAAATGCCACTGTATACTAACTAGAATGGCTAAAATTAAAAAGACTGACAACAGAAGTGTTAGCAAGAATATGGGGTAACTGGGTTTTTCATATATTGCTGTGAGAGTGTAAAATTGTTCAACCATGTTGGAAGTCTATTGGGAAATTTTTTTAAATGTTAAACATAGATCCATCCAATGACACAATAATCCTGTTCCTGGATATTCACCCCCTAAAAAGAACATGTATGTCCACAAGAATACTTGTATAAGAATATTCATAGCAACTTTATTCATAATAGCCAAAAGCTGGAAACAGCCCAGATGCCTATCGAGTTCCATCAATTAGTAAACAAATAATGAAGCACTACTCGCTGTAAAAATGAACGAACTACTTATGTACTTAATAACTTTGATGGATCTCAAAATCATTGTCGGGTGAAAGTAGCCAGACACAAAAGAATACATACAACAAGCCCATTTATATATATCCTATCACAGACAAAACTAATAGGAGGTGACGGAAATCAAACCAGTATCTGCCGATGGTGGGTAGGGTTTGACTGGAAAGTAGTACAAAGAAATTTCATGGTTGATAGATATGTTCTCTGTCTTGATTGGGGTGTTGGCTACCTGAGTGTGTACATTTATCAAAACTCATCAAACTATACAGCTAAAATTTATGCAAATCAGTAAATGTAAATTTTCTCAAAATTAAAAAGAGCTGTGGTGTTTATATTATTTTGGATTCATTTAAAGAGTGATATACCTGGGCCGGCCGAGTGGCGCGGTGGTTAAGCACTGGCTTGGGAAGCCAGCTGCCCCGGTTCGGGTCCCACATATGAGGGCCAGTGACACTGCCCTCAAAAAAATAAAAAATAAAAAATAAAAAAATTAAAAATAAAGAGTGATATACCACTGTTATTTTTTTTAACAGCTTTGTGGACATACAAGTGATATGCAATAAACTTCACATATTTAAAGTATACAATAAGCTTTGACACATCACCACAATCAGTGAATATATACAATTATATATAATGGTAATGAATATATTCATCGCCCTCCAGTGTTTCTCCACATTCTTTATAATCCTTTTTTCCCCCATTCCTCTTTACCCTTCCCTACCTTAAGAAACCACCAATTTACTTTATATCCCTATATGGATTAGCTTGCAGTTTCTAGAATTATATATAAGTGTAACTTTACCTTACGTACTTTTTTCAGCTGGCTAAAAAACGGGTGGATCACATACATGTCAGACATATATTTAACTTTCTTCTTTTCTAATACACGCCGTCTAAACACTGCTTTAGCTGAATCTCATGAAATTTGATATGTTATATTTTCATTTCATTAAAATATTTTAAATTTCTCTTGAGACTTCTTCATTGAGCCATGTGTAAATGCATTGTTTAATATTTAAATATTTGGGGATTTTCTAGCTATCTTTTTGTTATCTGTTTCTAATTTAATTGCATTGTGATCTGAGAGTATATTTTGTATGATTTCTGTTCTTTTACATAACTGTTAAAGTTATTTTATAGCACATAATACGGTCTATCTTAAATAATATGCTATGGCACTTCAGGAGAATATGTATTCTGGTGTTTTTGGATGGAGTGTTTTATAAATGTCATTTAGGTCAAATTGATAGTGATGCTCAGGTCATCTGTATCCTTACTGATGTTCTACCTACTTGTTCTATCAATTGTTGAAAGAGGAGTGTTGAAATCTCCAACTATAATTGAGGATTTATTTATTTCTCCTTTTATATCTATTATTTTTTGTTTTATATATTTTGAGGTTGTTACGTACATACACATTTTGTGTTGTTACAATTTGGACAATTGACTGATAATTTTTCCAATTTATACAGGCAGAAAGAAATCTGGGGAATATATGTGGAAATTGGCTATCAAGAGTGTAAGATAATGATGGAAGGTATATAAAGTCAAATTAGGCTGAATTTATTGACATGGGTCCACTGCGCAGAGATTCTGAATTCAGTGTTGTCGCTCAAGGGATTAGAAATGGCTCTATTTGTTGTTTTTTTTTGCTTTGCTGATAATGGATCAAAATGCGGCCCCTTCTCTAAATGAAGTTACCTTAGTATATACTGTAGAGAAAGGTATCCAAAGGCTTAAGGACATTGGAATGCTAGTGTGGATTTATCATGATGACCTGATCACCCACTCCGGGAGGGTCCAGATAACACACTCTTCACCACAATTGTGAGAAATAAGGTTGTGAGAGGGGGCCCAGCATTCTTGATGAGCTCTATAGGTCAAACATTAGAGTGGGACCTGCTGCCACTGAACTGGGATCTCTGATCTAATAAGGATATTTGGATCCTGGGATGGCAGGCACTAAGTGGCAGCACTTAATCACCCAGAAAAGGGAGGTATGGTTCCTGTAATGGACAAAGCAGTAACCAGAAGCATCTGACTCTCAGAGATCCATAGCATTGGCTAGTTGATCATGATGCCCCCAGAAGAGAAATAGGTAGGTGGTGTATTAGTCTGCTAGGACTGCCATAACAAAATACCACAAACTGGGTGGCTTAAACAATATCAATTTACTTTCTTACAGTTCTGGAGGCAGGAAGTCCTGGATCAAGGTGCCAGCATGGTTGTTTTACTCTGAGGCCTTTCTTCTTGGCTTGCATATGGCCACTGTCTTGCTGCATGTGTACAGTGTCTTTTGTGTGTGTGCATCTTTTGTGTCTCTCAGTATGTCTACATTTTCGCTTCTTAAAGGGTACCAATCATATTGGATTAGGACCCATCCTAGTGGCCTTATAGTAACTTAATCGCCACTTTAAAGCCCTTGTCTCCAAATCCCATTACATTCTAAGATTCTGGGGGCTAGGGTTTCAGTATATGAATTTTGGGGAGACACAATTCAGCCCGTAAAAGTCAGTCTCTTCCTAAATTCTTACTTGATCTGTATAAGCAGAAGAGTTCAAGGACAAGTGAACATAAATCTAACTTGAAACACCAAAACAAAGTCATAGCCCCTCAACCAATTCCTGGACTTGAGCCAGTTTATATTGGGTTGTCGGAAAAGTCATGATGCATTTTGTCTCTGTTTTTCATTGCAAAAATGCATTTTGACTTTTCCGACAACCCAATAGAACCAGAACTCCTTGAATGAGGAGGAGGCTGGGTCCATTTGAAAAGGTATCCTACTACACTGCCAGAAATGTATATTCTTAATGTGTTTTTTTCCAAAAGATCCTGTAGCCTTTTATTAGAGTGACTGTGCATTGGGGAAAAGGAAATAATCAGAAATTTCAGGGATTACTGGACACTGGCTCTGAACTGACACTTATTCCAGGAGACCCAAAACTTCACTGTGGTCCATTAGTCAGACAGTAAGGATTTAGACAGGCCAGGTGATCATTGGAGTTTTAACTCAGGCCCATCTCACTGGATCCAGTGGGTCACTGAGCCCGTTCTGTAGTTATTTCCCCTGTTCCAGAATGCATACTTGGAAGAGAAATAGCTAGTAACTGGCAGAATCCCCACATTTGATCCTTGGCCTGTGGAGTGAGGGTTATTATGGAAGAAAACAGTTAAGTGGAAGCTACTAGAGCTGTCTCTCCTTGTGAAAACAGTAAACTAAAGCAATATCAAAATTTCTGGAGGGATTTTAGAGATTAACTGTACTGTCAAGGACTTGAAAGGTGCTGGAGTACTGATTCCCACCACATACCCCATTCAACGTATCTATTTGGCTTGTATAGAAAACATGGATCTCGGAGAATAACTGGATTATTGTGAACTTAACTAGGTGGTGACTCCAATTGCAGCTGCTGTTCCAGATTGGGTTTCATTGCCTGAGCAAATTAACATATTCCCTGGTACCTGGTGTGTAGCTATTGATACAGTGAATGCTTTTCTTTTTCAATAACTGTTAATAAAAACCACCAGAATCCGTCTGCTATCAGCTGAACAGGCCAACCATACACCTTCACTGTATTCCCTCAGGGGTGTATCAGCTCTTTAGCTTTATGTCATAATTTAGTCTGCGGGGGACTTTCCCTTCAATAAGACCTCATACTGGTCCATTACATTGATGACATTATGCTGACTGGACCTAGTGAACAAGAAGTAGACTTATTGGTAAAACATTTAACATGTCAGAGGGTGAGTAATACATCTGACAAAATTACAGGGGCCTTTTATCTCAGTGAAATTTCCAGTTGTCCAGTGATGTGGAATATGTCAAGATATATCTTCTCTGAGGCTGGCTGAGTGGCTCAGTTGGTTAAGAGTTCGCTCAAGTGTGTGGGCTCTGAGCAACAGGGTTGCCGGTTGGATTCCCAGCCCGAGCCGAGCTGCTGCTGAGCTGCCAACAGGTGGCAGGATGGTTCAGCTAAAAAAAAAATGTATCTTCTAAAATGAAGGATATAATCCCATATGTTCATTTTTTCTTTCACTTCCCTTGCCCGTAGGGATGTATCAGTAAAAATACTGCTCCGGGTAATGTCTGCAAATGTACTCCCTATATTTTCTTTTTGGATTTTTATGGTTTCAGGTCTTACATTTAAGTCTTTAATCCATTTTGAATTTGTTCTTGTATAAGGCGTGAGGAGGTGGTCTAATTTCACTTTTTTGCATGTGTCAGTCCAATTTTCCCAGCACCATTTATTGAATAGCCTATCTTTACTCCAGTGTAAATTCTTGCTTCCCTTGTCATAGATTAACTGTCCATAAATGCCTGGATTTATTTCTGGGCTCTCTGTTCTGTTCCACTGACCGATGTGCCTGTTTTTCTGCCAATACCAAACTGTCTTGATTACTGTAGCCTTGTAGTAGGTTTTGATGTCTGGTAGCGTGATCCTCCCGACTTTGTTCTTATTTCTCAGAATTGCCGAGGCTATTCCGGGTCTTTTATGATTCCATATACATTTTAGGGTTATATTTTCTATTTCTGTGAAAAATGCCCTTGGTAGTTTGATAGGAATTGCATTGAATCTATATATTGCTTTAGGCAGTATGGACATTGTAACTATATTAATTCTTCCTATCCATGAGCATGGTAGGTGTTTCCATTTATTTGTATCATCTATGATTTCTTTCTTCAGTGTCTTATAATTTTCTGAGTATAGATCGTTCACTTCTTTGGTTAAATTTATTCCTAGGTATTTTATAGTTCTTGAACATATGGGATTATATCAGACTTAAAAGTTTTTTCACAACAAAGGAAACAATAAAACAAAAAGGAAGCCTACTGAATGGGAGAATATATTTGCCAACGATATATCTGATAAGGGGTTAATATCCAAAATTTATAAAACACTCATGAAACTCAACAGCAAAAAAACAAACAACCCAATTAAAAAATGGGCAGAAGATATGAAGAGACGTTTCTCTAAAGAGGACATACAGATGGCCAACAGGCATATGAAAAAAAGTTCAACCTCACTGGTCATTAGGGAAATGCAAATAAAAACCACCATGAGATACCACCTCACTCCAGTCAGAATGGCTATCATCAACAAATCAACAAACAACAAGTGCTGGCGGGGCTGTGGGGAAAAGGGGACCCTGCTGCACTGTTGGTGGGACTGCAGATTGGTGCAGCCACTATGGAAGTCAGTATGGAGGTATCTCAAAGAACTGGAAATAGAGCTACCGTTTGACCCAGCAATTCCACTCCTAGGTATTTATCCTGAAAAAACCAAGACACTTATTCAAAAAAAGTTATGCATCCCTATGTTCATAGCAGCACAATTTACAATAGCTAAGACTTGGAAACAACCAAAATGCCCATCAGTAGATGACTGGATTAAGAAACTGTGGTATATTTATACAATGGAGTATTACTCCGCTATAAAGAAGAATGAAATCGTACCATTTGCAATGATATGGATGGACCTAGAGCCTATTATGTTAAGTGAAATAAGTCAGTCAGAGAAAGACAAATACCATATGATCTCACTCATATGTGGAATATGAAAAACTGTATGAATGAGCAAAGTGAACAGAAACTGTCTCATAGATATAGAGGAAAAATCAGGGTTGCTAATTGGGAGGGGAATGGGGATGAGGGAGAAGGGGAAGGGATTAGATAGCAAAAATAGACAACTACAATATTGCCACTGGGATAGGAAAAACAGCTTGGGGAATATAATTAATAATGTTGTAAATATTCTGTGGAATGTCAGATGATCATAGGTCTTGTTAGGGAGACCATTTCATGGATGGAGTAGAGGTTTGATCACTGCACTGTATAACTAAAGCGGAGGTTGTATACCTACTGTAATTGAATATATATAGATAGTCACGGGATGTGGATTATACTGTGGAAGAGAGTCAGAGGAAGAGTAATAGATATATATGATATGGGGGGGAGGGGTGGCGAATTGGGGGTGGGGTGTTGTCACTTTGAGGGGTAAAATGTATAACTATTGCACTGTGTTGTACACCTGAAACTAATTAAAAATAAATAAATAAATAAATAAAATAAAATGAAGGATAAATTGTTGTATGTGGCCCCTTTTACAACAAAAAAGAGCAACAATGCCTAGTGGACTTCTTCACATTTTATAGGCAAAATGTTCCTTATTTCGATGTGCTCTTCTGGCCCATTTGTTGAGTGACCTGAAAAGCTGCTAGCTTCAAGTGGAGCCCAGAACAATAGAAGATTCTGCAACAGGCCAGAAGGCTGTTCAGGGTGCCCTGTTACTTGGGCCATATGATCCAACAGATCCAGTGGTGCTTAAAGTGTCAGTGGTAGGTAGAGATGCTGTTTGGAGCCTTTGGCAGGCTTCTGTAGATAGAGAGGGCAATAATCTTTATATTTGATTTAATTTTAGAACTAGAACCTGAAGAGCCTGAAGACTTTCTAGAAGGTGCAAATCTTGAAGTGGTAGAAAAAGCGGTTAAGAAGGAAGAGGAGGAAGAAATAGAAATAGGTGCTCAACAGTCAACAATACCAGCCAATTTGGAACGACTTTGGGCCTTTTCCTGTGACTTAACTAAAGGCCTTAATGTGAGCAGCCTTGCCTGGAATAAAACAAATCCAGTAAGTTATCGAATATTTTAACAATTCCGTCTTTAGCATTTAAGGGCAGTTGTCAAGTACCAATGAAGATTTTTTTTTTCCCCTCAGATATTACGCAACGTATTTAAATGGACATAACCCCTAGTTTTAAAATGCCTCTAAAACAAGTTCATGTTTCAAAAAGGGGAAAATGCAAATAGTTACAAAAAATGTTTTTATCCTTTAATATCAAAATATTACCATTTTAATTTTAGGAGATGTACTTGGGGCATAACATTCTCTGAATCTGTGTCAAATATTGCGAAGTGAACTAGAAGATAGTATATAATTGACTAATTTTAAAACATACCAAATTCATGTACCCAAATTTATATTCTCCTTAAATTAATTATATTCAGAAATATATATAATATTTCATTCAGTGACCCTGCAAATGTGCAAAATAATTTTGAGATTCCTTAAAATACTATTACTACTAGTAATAGCAAATAAATAGCACTTACAATGTACCAGGCACTACTATAAGCATTTTAATTGCTTTAACATTAAAAACTGTGAGTTAGGTATTAATTTCTCCTTTATGTTGTTGAGAAAACTGAAGCTCAGAAAGGATAAATAACATGCCCAAAGTTACACAACTGGTAAGCAAAACAGGTAGACTTCAAACCCAGCCATCTGCCTCCGGTTTTCTTGCTCTTAACAACCACCCTGCTAAAAATCATCTTGAGACAAATGCGATGAATCATCAAGCTGGAGTGTTTCCTTGTAAAACAGATGATTCTAGAGTAATGAGATTTATTTTCTCTGGTGGTTTATAAACTGGCTCTCAACTAGTGATTCCAAAAAAGTTTTGTGTAACAACAATATCTTTGGAATAAATATTTAGTGTATTGTTAAAGTGGTCAAAACCAATTTGTTTGTTTGCACTGTGTATTGTGCTATATATGTTCAAAAATTAGCCCTATTATTTTATTGCCACACCTTATAAGGTGCTGTGTGCAAACATGGTAGATGTTATGGTTATTAAAAAGCAAAGCATCTATAATTATTTTTGCTGAAACCTAAATAACACATTATTTAAATTACATGTGTGATATTTTTAATAAAATATTTTCTGTATGGATTTATCTTTAAAAAATTATTTGAGGGCCGGCCGAGTGGCGCATTGGTTAAGCGCTGGTTTTGGGATGCCAGCGGCCCCGGTTCGGATCCCACATGAGGGCCAGTGACACTGCCCTCTACAGCTAACAACAGCTTCACCTGGAGCTGGGCTGTGCGAGTCCCGGTGATGGTGTGGGCTGCAGTGGGCTGCCATAGGCTGCAGTGAGTGGCCCGCAGCCAGCGTGAGCAGCTGGCGGCCAAGCGTGAGCTGCCAATAGCTGCGATGAGCGACATCCAGAGGCCAGCGACCGATCTGCCTCATCCGGGAAGAGCGCAATGAGGATACCAACAGTGAAGCAACATCCTCCGCAACTAAACTGAAGAACAAGAAGACGGCAACTTGTCTGTTCCCCTTCCCCGATTCCCCAACGCTGTTCCCCCCCCACCAATTCCCCAATAAAATCTTTAAAAAAAAAAAAAAAATTATTTGAGAACATCTTGTAGATATGTGAGATTTAATAAACCAGTAATGACTGTAATATAGAGAGATGAATCATATTTAGAAACTGAATATACTAGCATTTAAAAAATTAACATATTGCCATTGAGATTAAAATTAAATACTTGTGAATGAAGCTAAAAAATATATATGACAGATGGCATCTATCATATTAATTCATTCTACAAATATTTATTGAACATTAACTCTGTGCCAAGAACTCTGTAAGGCACTAGAGATACAGTAGTAATTTACTCACACACAGACCCTGCCCATATAATGGTTTTCTATATGCTTAAATAAGAAAAACAAATAGTGCTGTGGGAGCGTATAAGAGGGGCTCATAAATGCTTCTTAGAGGAAGTGATGCCTATGCTGAGTCTATTGGGTTGTCGGAAAAGTCATGACGCATTTTTGCAATGAAAAACAAAAAATATGTCATGACTTTTCCAACAACCCAATAGAAGAGATGAATAGGAATTTGTCAATGCCAAGATATAAAGGGTGGCAGTGAAGAGTGTTTTAAGGCGGAGGGAACTGTGGAGAGATGATGCTGACTTGCAAGTAGGGTGATGTCAAGAAAATATAAGAGTATGTTTTTTATGAAGGTATTCTGATTATAAAGAAGAGGCTGGTTTTTAAACGTTTGTCTGTATGTCCTTGCGTAAGCATTTCTTA
This sequence comes from Aselliscus stoliczkanus, assembly GCA_033961575.1. NCBI lineage: Eukaryota > Metazoa > Chordata > Mammalia > Chiroptera > Hipposideridae > Aselliscus > Aselliscus stoliczkanus. Next base: position 131,831,672 of record CM066730.1, read on the forward strand.
AAATGACCTGCTGTATTAATCATCTTATGCTGCATTCATCAGCTTATGCTGCATCACAAAAGCACCATGGACTCAGTGGCTTAAACAACAGAAATGTATTTTCTCACAGTCCTGGAGGCGGGGAGGTCCAGGAGATCCGGTTCCTGGGAAATCCCTCCTCCCGGCTTGCAGATGTTGTCAGCTTTGGTGTCTCTTCCTCTCTCTGTAAGGCCACCAACCCTATCAGATTAGGATCCCGCCCTTATTGTCTCATTTAATCTTAATAACCTCCTAAAATCCCTGTCCTTAAATATAATCACGTTGGGGATTAGGACTTCAATGTATGAATTTTGAGGGAGGAAACACAATTCAGTCTATAGCACCTGTCTTTAACATAAATGTCTTTTATTGTACATTTGAAATGATTAGGTCATTCTCAAAAACCCGTAAGATACTATAATGTAAGAATACAATCTTGGAAGATAATGTTAATATGTAAAAGAACTCGTTAGCAATTGGTTCTTTTTGGGTATTCTTGAGTCTGAAAATCTGATTATTATTATAATTTTGTTTAGAAAGATGGAGCTATAGAGTAAAAATAGATGGTATACTGGTATTTTTTTCTCTAAGTTGAAATGCCTTATCACAGTTTTTAACACAATTCATTAATATGCATCTTTATACATTTGCCAATATTTGTATGCCATTCTCTCATATTTTAAATGTTTTTTTCTGGTTTTCAGGACCTTTTGGCTGTTGGCTACGGGCACTTTGGATTTAAAGAGCACAAAAAAGGATTAGCTTGCTGCTGGTCAATAAAGAATCCTATGGTAACCCAATCAGAGATAAGACCCAATTTTATTTAATTAAATGTTGGCATAATTCTCATAAAGTAGATAGTTGTAGGCTGGCCGAGTGGCGCGGTGGTTAAGCGCTGGCTTGGGAAACCAGCGGCCCCGGTTTGGGTCCACATATGAGAGCCGGTGGCGCTGCCCTCAAAAAAAAAAAAAAAAAAAAAAAAGTAGATAGTTGTATGTGATAATTAAACAAAGTCAAGAAAATTTTTTCAAGCAAGACTTTATTTCCTTTCATTTAGATACGTAACAATTAAAACTTGTTTTTGTTAATACAGGATAAAGTAAATTCATTTACAAATTCATTCAATAAATATTTATTGAGCATCTACTATGCGCTGTTATATTTGATGATCCAGGGCTGAATCATTATTGTTTATCATAGCTAATTATAAAGAAGAATGAATTTATAAATGAAAATCCTTTAGAAATTACATTAGTACACAGTAATATTTCAATACTGAGTTGTTTCTTAATATATGAATGACTTCTTAACCCCTTATAAGATAGATTTCTACCATCCTCAATGGATGTAAAATAGATTAATACTAACATCTTATTGCCATGAATTTTTCAAAGAGAATGAATACAAATCAGTCATGTTTTTTGCTAAATAGCCCTAGTCAATTTGTTACTTTATAGATTTATATTTAGTTTTAACTCACAACTGAAATGTAAAGTGGAAAGCTTAGAAAAGGGTCAGAAGAACACATAAAAATAAGAGTTTTTGTAAATAATCCCAGTCTCTTAGAAAGCTGTGTTAATATAGCATAAAAGCAAGGAAGAGACAATTTTAAACATGTAGAAGGACTGATAAACGATCTGTCATGAGTAGGTTGTGTTTTTTTGCATGTATGGTGTTAAAAACAGGAAAGCATTTAGACTAGACATTAAACCAAAACAAAATAATAAAATTCTTGATAGAGTTGTAGAAAAAAGTACCTTAGAGAGTTTTAGAGCTTCTTCTATCCATTGTTTAGAAAGGATTAGATAATCCTAACATCTGAAATAGATACTGGAAGATAGGAATATACGCTAGATAATTTGGAGTTCATTATTTGTTTCTTTAAGAAGGTAGACCTGTGATGATCCTACATACCCAGATGAAAGATTACCAAAATATGATAAATACTGTAAAAGCCCATCCTGTATTTCTTAAAATTATTGAGCTCTGAAGATTCATCAACATAAAGGCTTTCTTTCTCATCTATACTGGAGGTTGGGAAGAGAAGAGTAACTGAATGTAGACTCACTCTTCTCATGTCCCCATTGCCACCAGACTAGATTTCAGCTATCATCATACCCTACCTTACTGTGGTCTACAAATCCAAGTTTAAAATGTAATATAATTATTATCTTATCTAGTGGCCAGAACGTATTTATCAGAGTTCATACGGAGTTACTGCTGTGGATTTTTCAATTGGAGCACCTAATCTTTTAGCAGTTGGCTATCACAATGGCATGATTGCAGTCTACAACGTACAGAGCACCAGTAACATCCCAGTTCTGGATAGTAGGTGAGAATCTAAGAATTAGATAAGCATATAATACATTCTTTCTTAGGGAGTACATTCTGTACTCAGGGTATTTGGTTCTGAGTCAGTTTTTATATTGTTAGTGAGAGTGATACCGTTATTTTTCAAACCATTATTTAATAATCCCTCATACCATCTCTCCCACTGAAATACTTTGTCCTAGTAGCTCCTTCATCTTCTTTTCTGCCCACCTCACCAACAAATTTCCATTGGCTTGACAGTTTATGTGTATTTTTTTTTCTTTTTAAAACATTTATTTTTTTTCCAAGTTTATTGAGGTATAACTGACAAAAATTGTATATATTTAGGTTGTACAGTATGATTTTTTTTAAAGGTGTACAATGTGATGGTTAAGTATATGTATGTTTATCAGTGTATATATCAGTTTATCAGTGAAATGATTATCATAATCAAATTAATTAACACATCCATCACCTCACATAGTTACCCTTTTTCTTTTTTTCTGGCGGGAACACTTAAGGTCTACTCTCTCAGCAAATTTCAAGTATACAATACAGTATTATTAATTGTAATCACCATGCTGTACATTAGATCTCCAGAACTTATAATCTTACAACGCTTCATACCCTTTATTGCCTCAGTTTCACCCCCCTCCAGGAAACATTCCCATTCCTTTCTTTTGTGCATCCTATACATATTGTACATACCTTCATCCCAAGTATCATGGTGTATATAAATTGTTATACATGTGTGTGTAAGCTCCTTGAGGGCAAGGATTAAGGCTTACTTACCTTTGTATTGTCAGTACATAATATCAGATATATTAACAGGATTACAGTAAGTGTTTGATTAAGAATGAATGAATACATGAATGAGTCATATTGAGAAAATAAAATAGCTAAAGGGAAAAGATATTGAATATGTTAAGTTTCTGTAATAGACTAGATATCAATAAGGCAAAACTGAGGTGGCATGTTTATATTAGCGTTTGAATAAACTTAGCTATAACTGGATGGAAATGGGCATTAAAGCAGGGGTTCTTAAACTGAATTTTGAAACTATTTGCATAGTTTTGAAAGTTTGGGCCTTTCTGCTTATTTCCAGGAAGAAGATCCATAACATTTACAGAATAATCAAAAATATATATGATTTTTAAAAAGATTCAGAAGTATTGTTTTGGAGGATTTCCATAAAAAAAAAACCCAAGAGAATCAGTACTAGCAACAGAGCAACCCATTAATCTGATAGGAAGCAGTCAGCAATCTGAGAAGTGATTTTAAAATTCACTGAGAAGTGAATAAAAACAACTTATTCATTTAAGCTATGCAAAAAAAAATCCGTACAAAGATGAAGATACTTATATTCAATGTGTCTAAAATAAACTAAATATATACAACTTAACTAGGAAAAGTTAGTGAATAGCCTAAGTGAAATAGATTTTGAAAAGGAAGGAAATATTTGCTCTTGTATTCCTGTTATGACACCTACTATAATTAAAGGCAGTAAAAATTTTCTTTTGTAAGAAATAAGAAAAATAGCAGTGAACATTAGGTGGAAAAGTGATCATTTTTCCCATTGTTCAAAATATTTAAAGTAAAGTCTGGTTTTGAACAATAAAAGCATCATTCTGTAAGTAGGTCATGGTGCTCTACAGAGCTGTCCTTATCACTTATACTCAAAGTCTTTTTTTAAAAATTACTATAATGGTTCTATATTTAGCAACTTTCCCTGTTTCAGTGAATCACTTCAAAAACATTTGGGACCTGTATGGCAGCTACAGTGGATAGAACAAGATAGAGGAACAACGGGTGATGACAAAAGAGAAATACTTGTTTCTATATCAGCAGACGGAAGAATCTCCAAATGGGTTATACGGAAAGGACTGGACTGTCATGGTAAAAAAAATATATATCTATCTGTATATATATATATATATATATATATATATATATATATATCAAATTATCTTTCTCCTATTATATGCTGAATTAAAAAACTTCCTAGTAAACCATGTGTATGAGGTGACAAATTTTGGTTTTGCTAAATAAGAAAAAAACTGGGCTTGGTCATTGTTTTTGTAAGCACCTAGTTCTGGTATTTGCTAATTTTAACCTAATCACATGCAAAAGATGCAGAAATCATAATATTGCTTGCGGAGGGACACACATATCTACAATACTTTTTCATGTGTTATGTAAGATATACATTTTTTTCTTTAAATAAAGATTTGATGCGTTTGAGGCGAACTGCTTCCATCAGCAGCAGAAAAGGAGGGGAAAAGGAAAAGAAAGGTGAAGCTTTGATATCTCGACAGGCTCCTGGAATGTGTTTTGCTTTTCATCCCAAGGTAAATTATTTCAATCCATTATTTACTACCACATAGAATAACGTCCAGTAATTGAAGTGTATTAAGACATAAGGCAAGACAAATGACTAGCATGTTAATTAATATTGTGCCTAGTGAGTAAAAGAATAACAGACCTAGCAGCCAGCCTAAGGTAGAATGGCACATTCCAGTGGACTACATTCTGTCTTTATCTGTTTTCTAGAGGAAAAGCCTTTTTTTTTTTTTTTTTTTTTTTAAGGGCAGTGTCACTGGCCCTCATATGTGGGACCCGAACCCGGGCCGCTGGCTTCGAAAGCCAGCGCTTAACCATCGCACCACTCGGCCGGCCCGGAAAGGCCTTTATTTTTGAGGACCTATGGCAGGATCGTCATTACAACTGCGTGTTTAACTTGAGTGCCCCTCCTCACCCGTTTTGTGTGCTCTGCTGCTCTGTCCTGCTGATATAAACCAAATGCACCATAGAGACCTCTTTATCCTCAATGTAGTGCTGGCTTCTTGATTCTGGGGATCAGGAAAACCACTTAAGTTCCTGCTTATCCAGACTAGAATCAAAGAAACAATAGTTAAGGAAGTCCTACTTTTTCTAATTCTTTGGAAACACAAAATTCAGCCATTAGGACACACTTGAGAAAACATATCTTGTATGTTTTCTGTTTTATGTAATATGGTCATGTCATTAGTGACACCATGATCCGCTGCAAACCCAAACTTGAGCTCCTACTCTGTTATACTCTGTCATCCAAATAATATTTAAGTCCTATTGTCCATTCCTTCCAGTCCAAGCTTACTACTACTAATGTAGTTTAGGCCTTTATTATGTTTCATTATTATAACACTGCTGTCATATCCACCTTCATTCTCAAATTCCTGTAATCTACTTTTCACCTTAACTCTAGATCAGTGGTGCTCAATGTGAATAGGGGAGGGGATATTGTCCCACCAGGGGACATTTCACAATGGCTTAAGACAGTTTTGGTTGTTGTAGCTGTAGGAGGTAGGGTATGGGGAAGAGTGCTATTGGCATCTAGTGAGCAGAGTCCAGGGATGCTGCTAAACATCCTACAATGCATAAGACAAGCCCTGCCCACCCACCCCCAACAAAGAATTATCTAGCCTAAAATGTCAATAGCACTGGGTTGAGAAACCCTAGTCTGGTGTCCTAGAAATGTCCTTGGTATGAGGAATTTGAGATGATCATATAGTCTGTAAATAAAGAGTTTTACTTTTTCCTTTCTAATCTGATTACCTTTTATTTCTTTTTATTGATTGTTTGCAATGGTTAGAACCTCCAGCACAAGAAGGAATAGAAGTAGTGAAAACAGATATCCCTGTCTTATTCTTGATCTTAGGGAGAAAGCATTCAGTCTTTTACTATTAAATATGGTGTAAGCTGAAAGTGTTTTGTAGATGGAATTAATCAGGCTGAGGAAGTCCCATTATATTGCTATTTGTTGAGAGTTTTTATCAGTAATCGATGTTGGGTTTTTACCAAATGCTTTTTCTGCCCCTATTGATACTATTATATAGTTTTTCTTTTAAAGTTTGTTAATATGGTGAATTATATTGATTGATTTTTTTAAAAATATTTGTTCCTAGAATAAACCCAACTTGATCATGATTAACCCTTTTACTGTTGGATTTAATACGATTGTGTGTCAAATTTTTGTTTAGAATTTTTACATCTTTGTTTGTAAGGGGTATTGGTCTATAGTTTTCTTGTAATGTCTTTGTCTGGTTTCAGTATCATAATTCAACTTAAATCTCTTCCCATTCCTATTTCCTTCAAAGCATCCTTGAGAGATCTCCCCAGTACATGTCTTGTGTGAAAATCTCAGAGTAGCAGACTTGATACACTGAGGAAACCAACTTTAGACAGTGACCTCTAGATAAAGATGACCTACTTGTTGATGGTGTTGAGATGATCATTATCCATATCAAAAATGGAATTAGATCCTTACCCCATCATATACAAAAAAATTTTAGAAGGAAATGTAGGAGAATATCTCTATGACCTTAAAGTACGAAGAACTTCTTAAACAAAGCACAGAAAATGATAACAATATAAAATATAATATCAATTACATTGAAATGAGAACTATTGTTTGCCAAAAGACATCAAAGAAAGTAAAAAAAATACACACACACACACACACACACACACTGGGAGAAGGTATTTGCAACATATGAAATAGATAAAGCACATGTAATAGAATATATAAAGAACTTATACAAATGAATATGAAAAAGACAGGTTATTCGTAAAATGATCAAGAGGTAAGAACAGAAGAGGAAGTATAAATGGCCAATAAACATAAATTGTCCTTAAACTTGGTAATATTCATGTGAATGAAATTAGGCATAATTTTCAACTTAACAGGTGGTAAAATTTAAGATTTCTGCTGATATAACCAACTATTGGAGAGAATGTGGATCAAAGGGAACTTTTATTTACTGCTGAATGTAAATTCACATACTACTACTATGGGGGAAAAATTGTACTTTATTGTGTAATTTAAAACTGCATACATCTCGGGTCGGCCGAGTGGCGCGGTGGTTAAGCGCTGGCTTGGGAAGCCAGCGGCCCCTGTTCGGGTCCCACATATGAGGGCCAGTGACACTGCCCTGAAAAAAAAACAAAAAACGTACTGCATACATCTCATGCTCTAGTAGTTGCATTCTTAAGTACTGGTATACACTAGAGCAGCGTGCCTCAAATTTTAATGTGCATGTAAATTACTTGGAAATCTTGTTAAAATGCAGATCCTGCGTCCATAGGTCTGGGGTAAAGTCTGAGATCCTGCAACTCTAAATGCCCCCAGGTGGTGCTGACTCTGCATAGCCAGGACATAGAACACAGAACTTTCCAACTTTTTGACTATGACTTCATTATTGGGAATACATTTAAAATCCTTATTCAGTACATACATTTAGGGTTACAGATGTCTGAAATGAGATCTAGTTTAATTTCTCATTCCTAACAAGAATAGTTTCTTCAGCATTATATACATAAATAGTTATTAAGTCACTAGTTCTAATGAAAAAACACTTCGTATTTCCCTGGACTGCTAGTTCCAAGTGTTAGAATGTTCCTTCCTCATTTTAAGCCAATATGTGTCCATGTAATTTCTAGACAGAATACTAAGCTCTACCCTTTATCCCAGCAAAAAATAAGTCTATGTTTTCTTTGCACAGTAGTCCTACAGGTAGTTTAATTATTGTAAAATTCATGATAGACAGAAAAAGACACCAGACAACTATCTTTAAGATAGTATTTCTAGTTTTGGTTCTTGAATTACTTTGAATAGATCTTGAATGGTATAGTTTATATTTAACACATTTACTAACATATTTTGACGTTTCTGTGTTGTAGGACACAAATATCTATTTGGTTGGCACTGAGGAAGGTCATATTCACAAATGTTCTTGTTCATATAATGAGCAATACCTGGATACCTACAGAGGACATAAGGTTAGTTTAATTATAATACGTATGGAAAATTGATCTTGTAATATTTCTGAAACAACAGCATCATTATACACAGTATTTTCTTTTAATTCTTTTATTGTGAAAGAAACTTTTTTTTAAATAAGTTTCAGGTGTTTAACACAGTGCAATAGTTATACTCTTTACCCCTCGACGTGACAACCCCCCTCCCCCAATTTGCCACCCCACTCCTCCCTCCCCCAATATCATACATATCTATTACAATTCCTTTGACTCCCTTCCACAGTATACTCCACATTCCATGACTATCTATATATTCAATTACAGTTGGCATACTATATTATACAACATCAGCTTCAGGTGAACAGTGCAGTGATCAAGCATCCACTCCATCCATGAAGTGGTCTCCCTAACAAGACATGTGACCATCTAACACCCCACAAAATATTTACAATATGATTATATTCCCCAAACTGTCTTTCATGTCCCTGTGGCAATATTGTAGTTACCTATTTATTTTTAATATGCAATAGATTAACAACTTCAGAGTTAAAACTGCCAATTCAAAATAAGTGCTTTCTTGTATGGAAACCACCAATAATGTGTGCGACATTTTATTTGGTTTCTGTAGATATCCTTGATTTCTTCTTGCAAGTTATGGAAATCACAATTTTTATTTGTTTCTGAAAAACTTTGCTTATGATTACATGCTGATCCCAAAGTAAAATTGTCTCTGGCACATACCTATTCTCCATATCTGTTATGATTGTTCCATCTATATTTTTCTCAGTTTTGTCCATTTTTGTTTTTTTTTTCTTAATACTCTTTATATTTTTAGAAGGAAATAAGTATAATATGTATTAATATTTAGTGAGACTTGGTGTGGACTATATTTTTATATTTCGGCATAACGTAGAAAAGATTCAATGTATAACCTTACTCTCAGCTAAAATAATACCCACATAATAATGCATTGTGCATAATTCTTCTAGGAATATTAGCAATTTTAATTTATTGGTCAAGTTTAAAGCATAAGATATTAAATACTATTTACATATGTATTTTAATTTATTTTTTTAATTCTAGGGTCCAGTGTATAAAATAGCATGGAATCCATTTTGTCATGATGTATTCTTAAGCTGTTCTGCAGACTGGGGTGTTATTATATGGCAACAGGAGAATCTCAAGCCATTTTTGAGTTTTTATCCAACTACTTATGTTGTTTATGATGTTGCCTGGTCTCCAAAGTCATCCTATGTATTTGCAGCTGCAAATGAGAGCAGAGTGGAGGTTTGGGATCTTCACATCAGCACGTAACTGTTAATATTTTCTTTGGGGCTATTTCTAGTAGAAACAGTTCAAACTAACTGATATCTCATAGCTTTGCCATCAGCTGGAGAGAATTGTAGTTACTTTAAAATAGGTAATGTTCAATTTGTGAGAGTTATTTAAGAATAACAGAAATATATACCAGAATACTATATTAATGTTAATTACTTACACCCTATGTAGTTTTTAAAATATTTGAATGAAAATAGGTTACGCCACTCATCTCCTCAAACTATCATAGGCTGCTATAGGATATCATAGTTGCCTTGAATTCTTTTTTTTTTTTTTTTTTTTTAAGATTTTATTGGGTAATTGGGGGAGGGGACCAGCCAAGTTGTTGTTCTTCAATCTTCGTTGTGGAGGGCGCCAGTCACCATCTGGCTTCTGGTTGGCAGCTTGTGGCCTGGGTGGGCATAGCCACCATCCCATGAAGGAGTTGAACCAGCAACTGATCACACAGTCTGTCCACTGAGCCATCCAGGTGGCAGCTCAGCTCAAGGTGCTGAGTTCAGTCTTTAGTTGCGGGTGGGCATAGCCCACCATTGAACAGGCAATCTTGTTATACCAGCTGAGCCATCCTGCCACCTGTTGACAGCTCAGCTAGGGTGCAGCTTTAACTGGCTCATGTGGGAGTCGAACCGGTGGCCCTGTTGCTCAGAGCACACGCTCTAAGCCACTCTCAACCAACTGTGCCACTCGGCCAGCCCCTTGAATTCTTTTTCATTGCTTGGCTTCTAGAAGAACGCAGAGGCAGCTGATTGTTCTTAACTAAAGATGAAAGGCACAAAATAATTATTTTTTAAAATATTTACTTATTCTCTTACCTTATTTCAAAATATATTCAAAGGGACATGCATTTAATTAAAATTTTTGATTTAAGTTGTTACACCAAAATTATTTTAGAGTGTCTTCTAGACCCATTAATCTTTTTAATACGAGAGTTTATGCAATGCCTGAAGAGTGTTTAATGATTCCACTTCTTCATTTGGAAAATATTGTAGATGTTTGTGCTAGTTATTACTAGAAAGAGCAGCGACATACATTCTTGTTTAAAATAAATGATGTAAAATTCAGTGGGTTTATTCGTAATGGCAAACTTTTTCTGAAAAATTAATAATTTGTAACTTTAAAATTTTGTCATAGCTTGTTCTATAAAATAGTTTACACCAAAAATCAAGGATTACATCAGAAAGCAATTATTTTTGAGTATGAGACAACTAATGTATAAAGTGGCTATTTAAATGGTCCCATCTCTGATTTCAATTTTTCTGGTGAAACTCTAGTTCCCAGGAAAGCATTTTTTCAGAAGAAATAATGCAAGTTACTGCTCCTGTTTGTTTCTTAAGGACATCAGTGGGTTGCTTTGGATGAACAAGAGTAGGAAAAGTTCTTGTTCAAAATATTATTTAATGTTTCAGAGGTTCATTTGGATCAAAACATCCTTCTATTAAAAGATATTTATTATTTAAGGAGTTGTATTAGTCAGAGTCTCTAGAGAAACAGAACCAATAAAGAGAGATAGAGATTTATTTTAAGGAACTAGCTGACATGATTGTAGGGCCTGGCAAGACCCACAACTACAAGACAGGTTGGCAAGCTGGAATTTCCGTCAGAAATCCATCCATGTTGCAGTCCTGACTCTAAAGGCAGTCTAGAGGCAGAATTTTATTTCACCTCAGGTAACTCAGTCTTTTCTCTTAAGGACTTCAACAAATTGGATTAATCTACCCACATTGTGGAGGGTAATCTGCTTTATTCAAATTCTACTGCTTTAAATGTTAGTCACATCTAAAAAAATATATCTTCACAGGAAAATGTAACTGGTGTTTGACCAAATACCCGGGTACCATAGTCTAGCCAAGTTAATACATAAAATTAACCACCACAGGAGTTTAACTTATAAGTTCACATAGTACTTGAGAATTGCTTTCTCTAGTTGAAATTAGTACATTAGAAAATGAAAGTTTTGATTGAATAAGGAGCAATAAGCAGTTATTTTGATTCTGGAAACTCTTAAAGAAGCTTTTAGTTTTTGTTACATGAAATCATGAAAATTATTTCAGACTTTTCTTAGTTTGTATATGAAAAGAACATACCAACAACTGAATTTACCAATAAAATCTTGCAGTTTGGACCCTCTGATTGTGAAAGTTGCTAACCCTGGAATCAAATTCACAACTGTTCTCTTCGCCAAACATACAGATTCCCTTCTAGTGGGAGACAGTGATGGGCAGGTTGCTGTGTATGAATTAAGAAATATGCCCACTGTTTCAGATTCTGGCCAGGTAAGTCAAAATTTTATGTCATTTTATGATTCTATTCAGTTGAAATATTCAGCTATTATTCAATGCAAGAGATTTACATTTCTTAAATATATTAAGTGTGATGCGGTAGAAAGAACGTAAGTTCCAAGATTTGCTACCTAATAGGCATAGGTATCTACTAGGCTTATTTTCTTTGAGCCTCACATTCTTTATCTATAAAATGAGGATACTAATGTTGTTAAGCATAATAATTATAAATGTTATATGGAACAACTTAAAATTGAGCCTAGTATATGGTTGGGGCCTAATAGTTGTCAAGTGTAGCTAACGAAGCTTACTGCAAATATTCAAACTTCTATACAAAATAATATTTTTAGGTATTATCCAATGTTCCTGAAATAGGCATTTGTTTCTGTTAGTTGAGCATTATCCTATTCCCTTACTCTGATCTTCAAATATCAAAACATTGTTATAAAACTTTGACAAGTAAATCAGTATTACTAGATGTCTATTATTTTTAAGATAGCTTTTCATTTTTTTCTGTTTTTTATATTTAAATTGCTATTTTAAGCAGGAATCTGGTAAACATTATAATGAATATAATAAACATGTTAAAATATTCACAGATCAATAAGAAAATAAAACACTAAGACTCCAATAGAACAGTGTTAGAAACAATTCATTCACAAATGACAGTAAATATATTTTAAAATTCAACCTCACTAATAAATACAATTTTATTACTTTAAATTAAAATGTGATAGCATTCTTGTATATCAAATTAACAGTTGTTTTTTTTTTTCCGCATGGGACTACTCAGTACTGGTGAACATTTGATGAAATAGGTCTTTTCCTATGCTGATTGTTGAAATAGAAATTGGTATAATTTCTCTGGAAGCAATATAGCAATATGAGCCAAGACTGTCCACTTCTAAGACTCTATCCTATAGAAACATTTATAAAGGCAATCAAAAAAAATTAATTACAGCATAATTTGTGGTAAGATAAGAAATGAAATGATAAATTTTAGTCTTTCATTTTACTTACCTGTTTTCCAAATCACTACACTACATAATGTTTTTTCCCAAACTCATTGGTCGACTTATATAATAATTATAGTCTGCTCTGAGGAATTGCAACCCTAATGGCTTAATTTTTTTTGTAATATAAAACATTTAAATATTTTTAATTTTTCACAAATTCATTGAATACAAAATGTTTTAATAGGTACTGGGGTTTTTGTGCCCACACTAAACCTTGTTCAAGATACACACCTCAGGGCCAGCCAACTGGCACGTTGGTTAAGAGCTGGCTTGGGATGTCAGCAGCCCCTGTTCGGAACCCACATATGAGGGCCAGCGGCACTGCCCTCTACAGCTAGGATGGTGAACCACAGCTCCACCTGGAGCTGGGCTGCTGTGAGTCCCCGGGGACGGCAAAGCTGCAGCCCTTGCTGCAGTGAGCTGCCATAGGCTACAATGAGTGGCTGGCAGCCCCTGTGAGTGGCTGGCAGCCAGTGTGAGCTGCCAAGAGCCGCTGTGAGCGGCCGTCCAGAAGCCAGCGACTGATCTGCCTCACCTGAGAAGGGTGCAATGATGATACCAACATAGGCCAGTGAAGTAATGCCCTTCACAACTAGATTGAAGAACAAAAGGACAACAACTTGTCTGTTCCCCTTCCCCGATTGCCCAATGCTGTTCCCTGCCCCCAATTCCCCAATAAAATCTTTAATTAAAAAAAAAGAAAAAAGATACACACCTGAACAACGAAAAGAAATTAAAAGCGAATTCCATTTCTTTTTTTTTTTTTGAGGGCAGTGTGACCTGCCCTCGTATGTGGGGCCCGAACCGGGGCCGCTAGCTTCCCAAGCCAGCGCTTAACCACCGTGCCACTCGTCCGGCCTGAGAATTCCATTTTTTTATTCAAGTATCTCAAAAGATTTAAAAATGGATCCAAATATATAGTTCATAGTAACTCTTTTTTTAAAAAAAATTGGGGAATTGGGGGAGGGGGATAGCATTGGGGAATTGGGGAAGGGGAACAGACAAGTTTCTGTCCTTGTTTTTCAGTCTAGTTGTGGAGGACGTCGCTTCACTGGCCCATGTTGGTATTATCATTGTGCTCTTCCTGGGTGAGGCAGTCACTCGCCGACCTCTAGATGGTGGCTCTTGGCGGCTCACGCTGGCTGCCAGCCACTCACTGCAGCCTATGGCAGCCCACTGCAGCAGAGGCTGCAGCCCACACTGTCGCCGGCAACTCACAGCAGCCCAGCTCCATGGGGCTGTTGTTCACCATCTTAGCAATAAAGGCAACAAGGTGGAGCTGTTGTTCACCACCTTAGCTATAGACGGCAGCGTCACTGGCCCTCTATGTGGGATCCAAACCGGGGTCCCCCTGCTCAGAGCCGGCGTCCCAAGCCAGCTCTAACCAACGCGCCACTCGGCCAGCCCCATAGTAACCCTTTGTTGGTGTTGTTCATATTCCTAAAATCTTAAATGTAGCCTGTAGGCCGAAACCCATTCCTTTTTGTCTCTGTGATTCTATCAGTTCTATCCCACAAGAGGTTTAAGAACTTGTCCACAAATTCTGAACTTGGGACCACGGGAAGGAGAGGTTGTTTTAAAATTTTTGTTAGTGTATGTTGGTGTAGCAATAGAAGAGAAATCTGTGATCATTAGCATATTGATTCTTTTCATCACACATTTATATCTATAGTACCTATCAAGTACTATAATAATATCAATAAAATTATAATATTTTGTATATAAGTCTTAATAGTTTGAGCTGCTTGGAAATTTGTATATCCAAGTATCTAGCACATAATAGGCATTCAGCAAATATTGAGTAGATGTCTGAATGAACAAACCTACAAACAAAAGATATATAGTTTCTAAGAAAGGAACAGTACATGCTCAAGACACATAATAAAGTCATAATAATAGAAAGATCAAAATAATAGAAAAAATTGTAGAAAGCACACAGCAGGAATATAATTGACTTTTGAAAGGAGAATGGGAAGAAGAATGCTTTGGGGAAGGTGTTTACACAGGAAATTACTTTTCAATTGTGCTTTGGAGGATTAGAATTTTCCCTTGCAGACAAGAAAGTTTAACTGTTATTCCAAATTGAGGAAAAAGCTTGAGCAAAGATTTAAAATTGGAAAAGGTCCATGGCATTTTAAATAATGATGAGTAGACTTTTTTATCTGGTAAAGGGATTATTTGAGAGACAAGCAGCTAAAAGAGCAGTTGGTTCATTTGGGACTAGAAAATGTGGGACTGCCATGATGAGGAGTTTGATTTTTATTCTATAGAAAATGGAAATCCACTTAAGTTTTAAAATTCTAGAAATGACATGGGAGAAAAAATTAAATTTGGTTCCTATCTCACATTTTGTACAATGCTAAACTCCAAATGGATTAAAAACTGTGAAAAATAAAACTACTGGAAGAAAATGTAAGGTAATGTCTTAATGATCTAATAGCAAGGATGGATTTTTCTTTTAAAGACTAAAAAGTCACCTTTTTCAATTTTATCATGTTTCCTTATTTGGAAAATGGGTATAACATTGGTACCAAAATCAAAGGTTATTAGAAAGATTAAACAAATTAATAGGTACAAAGTGGTTAGAACTGGTACAAAGTAAGCTCTCAGTAAAGCTCAATTATTATTTGTATGATTATTATGTCAAAATTAACATTTTTCTTCAGGATTCCATATACTAAATTAAAAGAAATAGATTGGAAGAAGACATTACCAAGATATATAAAAGACATTTAATATTCAGTGTATATAAAGAACTCATTTAAAACAATAAGTACAATTACATTTTTTAAATGGGTAAGTGTATAAAATATTAATTCACAGGAGAGGACACTGAAATAGCAAATAAATTTATGAAACAATATTCATCCTCACTA
Source organism: Aselliscus stoliczkanus (assembly GCA_033961575.1). Lineage (NCBI taxonomy): Eukaryota > Metazoa > Chordata > Mammalia > Chiroptera > Hipposideridae > Aselliscus > Aselliscus stoliczkanus. The sequence goes on from CM066730.1 coordinate 131,847,305, forward strand.
GTAATGAGGAAATGGACCATTGAAATTATACAAGATATCAGTTCACACTGGTTGGAGTTACAAAAATTAAAATAATAGCCAATATCAAGTATTAGCAAAGATGTGGAAAATTAGGAATTTTTATGCAAAGGTCACGGGAATATGAATTACATATCCTCTTTGGAGAGTAATTTAATAAAACCAAAAATTCAGAAACCATTCAAGCCAAAGATACCATAGAGAATTTCTTGCACTTGTGTACCAGGAGACATATCTAAGTTATCAATGTGAGGTTTTTCTTTCTTTTTCTCTCTCCCTTTCTCCCTTCCTTCCTCCTTCCCTCCCTCATGTTTCTTTTGTACATAGAGATGATTACTTCAAGTACTTTCACTTAAAATGTTCACATTCAAATATGTTTCAAAATTTTAAAAAGCTATGTTCACCTTAAGGTCTTATATTTAGATTATGTATTTTATTATTCTGTTTGTAAGTCTAGCAAATTTTAATACATACTTTTAAGTAAGCTTTTGTAATAATCAAATTTCCTTAAATACTTTCAATTCCCCTTATAAATTTAATATATTGGATTTTTAAGTACTTCAGTTGCTTATGGGCAAATGAATCTCAGATACTTAAGGGATTCTTATTAATTTAATAAATTTAAGATGTTGAATATAATGAATCTTAAATTTTCTTAAATGTTCCATAGCTCTTGACAAATTAATATTTTAATCTATGATTACAAGTCTGAATCAATTACCCAATTCCACATTTAAATTAGGATCACAAAATTATTTGTTAGAAAATTTAATATGGCAAATTATATATATATAATGAATATTTAAAATACCAAAATGTAAAAACTCTTTAATACAAAAAATATTAAAATTATCTGTTTGATTTGCTGTGTTATTTCTATACACGATTCTTATTCTTCTCAAGGTAAAAATATGTTTTCCCAATTAAAAAAACAAAGGAAACATTTTGAGTAGTTTTGGAGATTGTTTTCTCAGCTGGCTGAGATGCATATTGACTGTGGACCTTTAAGGGGATTTTGCTATGTTGGCTGCCAGGAGGATTTGTCAGCATCCTTCATAGAGAGTGGTCTCTAAGTCTATGCTTGTCACGTTCCCCGTTCTTCTCATGGAGATCTGCAACCTTGCACATGTGGCAGCGTCACTTGATGGATTTCTGTTCACTTATTTACTGTGTAATTAATTCTAAATTACTACAGTTTTCCTGTCTAGATGTTTAAATGACATCTGCTTGGATTCTGTATATCTCCCAGGGCTTTGTTTAATTCACTGGCAATGGTCTGAAAGACTGGCTAGAGAGAAAAGAATGTTTATAACAGCCTTGTTTCTATATTGATAAATTGGAAACAACGAGATGATCAGCAGTGAACCCGATAAATAAAATATGGCACATTCACATGAGCAACTACAATACAGACGTTTAAGTGATATATATTTTGATGTATCAATATGACAAATTTTAAACAAATCTTTAAAAACACAGTGTTGAGTGATAAAAGCAAATTGCAGTAAAGTAAGTACCATATGTTATGATTTATGTAATATTGAAACACAGAACTTAAAACTTTGCTCTTAGTGGACATATTTATAGCAAGTAAAGGTATAGACTGGAGGGTGGAAGAAAAATGTTTCATTTTTATGTTTGAAACAATTAGAGACAGCTTTTATTTTGAGCAGTGTGATCTGCAAGGAGATAGATGGCTAAACTCAGAATCTGAACTTTTTTGACAACCTAGTTGTGTGTGTGTGTGTGCGCGCGCGCGCGTGCGCGCGCACATCCGCACTCATGCAGGTGAGTAAAATTTTCTTATAACAAATATATTCCATACATTAGTAAATAAATAGTTTCCTAATACAAATATGTTTTTCATGTTTTTGGTCATAACATTTTAAAGGTTCAGGACTATATTTCTGGGAAATTAAACAAAAAACTATTAATCAGTTTTTATGTTACTTATAGCCAAATACAAGCTTAACTGATATACCTCTTTCTCAGCTTTTCAGAGAAGAATTATAATCGTAACAGTAATTTGAAGCCTCAGAGTAATTAATGTCAAGCCATTAGTTTCTATTAAAATATCTTATCAAGTAACGTTATAACCTATAATTTGTCCATTCATTTTAACCAAAAGTGAATCAAAATTTTGGATGGCTTGTGATTTAATTCTATAAGACAGATGTGCACCAAATTTAGGATGAAGCCTTTTTCTGAAGTGAAGGATGAAGGAAGAACAGGATTGGGGTGGGGGGGTACAAAGGCAACTTCAACTTTATCAGTAAGGTTTTATTTCTTTTATTAAAAAATACCCAAGGCAAAGATGACATTTGTTGGTTTGGACTGCATATGTGCTTTATAAGGCACCAGGTGTGCTGGAGCCGGGTTCTTAGGGAGAAAACCCATGGAGAAAGGGACAAAAGTAGCTTTAGGATGACTACCTCCCTCATCTCTGCATTGCCTGTCACCCTCTGTGGCCTGCACAGCAGGAGGACTTTGACTCATGGGCCCAGGAAGGTTTAAGTGACCTGATTTCTTAAAATCTGACCCCGTCCTGATGTGATCAAAATCCAGAATAATATTGTGGCATGACATGGCAGAGCATTGGATCCAGCTCTATCCTACCAACTCAAGGCTGTGGTTAGGGGTAACACCAGCCCTGTGCCTGCCTTGAGCAGGAGCCTGGGGTTCACTCCCTGCAGTTGTCACTGATGTAGCAAGCTGTCAACAGGATTTACCACCACGTTAGCATTTATTGTTCGTTGAAGCACCGACTCCTCTCCTGGCCTGATGAAGGTTGGTTGCGGGGGGGCCTAAGCCTTGCATTGAACTGAATTATGGTTTAAGCACTTGGCAGAAACCAGTTTCAGTGAGCCGTTGCTCAAAGCAGCTCCTTTTCTGGAGGCAGCCTGTAGAGAATTACTCTTGAATACTATTTCCAGTCTTATGTTTCAGCTTACAAATGTTTCCCATCTTTTTCTCTGTACTTTGGGTGTCTATATTTTTTTTCCAAATTAAAGAAAAAATAAAAAAGATAAGATAAGTGAAATATTAAAAATGGAGTTTTAGAAACAGAATATATATATATATATGTCTCCAAGAAACATCCAAGGCAAAAAAAATAGACCATTCATTCAAGAAATACATACTGAGTATGCACTGTGACAGGTTCTATTTTAGATACTAAGAATATAACAGTGAATAAATTATGGTAGTGTTTACTGTTGCACAAGTGAGACTGAACTAGAAAGAGATGGCTTTCAGAAGCAACTGATTTGGGGTGTCAGGGCTTGAAGAGTGGGGAAATGCCAGGCAAAAAGGACAGGAATGGACTTATGCAATATTATCTAAGCTGTTTAAACCTCTATAGCGTTTATAAACACTTTCACATACATTAGCTCGATCAACTCATAACAATGTTTAGAAGTGGATGTTAGTATTTCCATTTTACATTCAGTGAAACTAAGATTCCCAGATATCAGTGATTTTCTTAAGAGTACCGTTACTATGTGATACAGAAAACTCCAGTCTCCTGCTTCCAGTTCCCATCTTTTCACGGTATCTTTCTTTTCTCACCTACCATCTTTGGTTTCATCCTCTTACATATGATCATTTTACCCCTTTAGTATAATGATAATTATTATTAAATGAAATACAAAATCCATATAGAAATTCAAACATTCTTGTCTCTCTAAATCAAGTACAACAGATCAGGAAAGAACCTAAGATATCACTAAGACTAAAAGTTATTTTACAGAGGACAAAATTCAGGTTTATACATTAAGGCTTAACAGGAGCTGCCAAAATTGTCCCTTTACTGTATCTCCTTATAAAACTGTTTATTAAACTTCATTAAAAGAGTCTTTTAATACTAGGAAGTAACTGTTACTATTTAAACTCACCTTGGTTTGTTTCCTTTTTACAATCTTATTTAATGCCCTTTATATGTGTATCACTAACTTATAAATTTTAAATGGCAGTTTAAAGACCACTTGACCTCTTAATTTGTATTTTATTGCCTTGTAATTGTGTGACTTCTTTTCTTTTCAGAGAGACATGATAGACACGTTGCTTGGACTCAGACCAAACCAACCAGGATAATTAATCATTACTGATATCTTTTTTGTTATTGTTTAAAGATAAAGGAACAATGTTTAATAATCCAATAGTCTGATTTGTATGCAGTAAGCTAGGATTTGGAATTTTAAAAAAATTTAATATATAACTTCCATTTAAAATTCATATACATTTAGTGAACTTTTAGAGCTATGTGATTAGCTTATAATCTGAGCTAATTGTAAGAGTTTTGTTGAGATTTTCTTAATTTTTGAAAGCTATTCCTACTCTATTTCTTAATCATATTCCAAGTATGTATACATACTTACAAAATGTCTAAATATTTAGAAAATTGTTATTTCTTTAGAAGAAAAGCTTGGAAATTATTACAATTACTTAAAAGCAAACAAAAATCTTTATTAATACAAAATTTCGTACACTTTTAAATCTTGTGCTTTCCAAGCTTTCCAAGTTCTGTTTTCCAGGATTTGTGAGTTATGCAGGTGTTGGTATTATGAGAATAATACACTCTCATACCCAACTTGAAATCAAATTTTATCCTCTTACATATGAGTGCGGAAGCTGTAGCACTTTGGTAGACTATTTGACAAGCAAAAGATATGACAGCAAATGTGAGAACTGCACTGTTTGGCCAGCAGGCATCATCAGGCATCATACATACACCCAATTCAGTGAGAAGAGTTCTTCTGGGGCACATCAGGGCACCTCCTCTGCACGCCCAGAACCTGCTCTGGGTTTTAGGCCCAGATTGAAGTGGGCCCAGGGAGAAAAAGAAAAAGTCCCTGACCTATAGTTCCTATCAAATTGTTATTTTATAATGGGTTCTAGGGCAGGCTTGTGGAAATAGAAGGAGTGGGAGGCAGTAACTCCACCAAATATAGATTGCTAACAATCTGTTTCATGCTGTTTGTTTTAACAAGTCCTGGATTTTGTTAACTGAGGCTGTAGGACAATATGGCTCATAAAGCATTCCAAGTGGAGAGGAAAAGATAAAGCATTTAAAACTCACTAAACTCTCTGAAAAAAAATATACATATATATTAAAAACAGAATGGAATCAGGGCAGTAGTGGGAAGTACCTTTTACAAGTATCCATTTCTTCATAATCTCATAATCTGCATTTCTTTGAGACCATCCTTTAAGAAAAAAAAAAAGGCAAGGCAACTTTTAGGTGGACTGAGAGCTTATGTCAGGTTATAACGATTATAAATTTTCTACTGATATTCCAGTTGTAAGTCACTGTGATTCTTCTCTTTGTCTTTTTGAAAGGCTGGTGCAACAAAATAAAAACTCGATTTAATTGAAAAAATGTGTTTCTTTTCATTATGTGTTTTTGATCTTTAAAATATTTTCACATATTTTGCTCTCCTTGCTCATCAAGCCTAAATGAAAATAAAGCCGTTTCATACATTCTGGATCCTGGGAAACTGACCTGGAAGCACAAACCTGTTCCACTCCACCTTCCTCACCCCTGGTCTTGCAGACTCTCCCACACTTTCAGTTTAGCATCTAATTTCTAAGATAGTTCACCTGAGAGTTACAGAAAGCATCATTTTGCTGGCTTTTTAGGCTGGCTTTGGATTCTCACTAGTAAATTCTATTTACCTAAAACTAAAACTTTAAGACTTTTTTTCGAGCAGTTTTAGGTTTATAATACAGTTGAAAGGGAGGTACAGAGATGTTTCTTATACCCCCTGCCCTGACACATGCCTAACTTCCCCCCTTATCAACATCACTCACAGGAGTGGTGCAGTTGTTGTAATTAATGAACCTACACTGACATAATCACGCAAAGCTCACAGTTCACTATTAGTGTTGTGCATTCCATGGGTTTGGGCAAATGTATAATGACATGTATTCATCATTATAGTATTATATATTTTCATTGCCCTAAAAATCATCTGTGCTCTGCCTGTTCATCCCTAAACTCCCCCATTCAGCAACCACTGATTTTTTTTTTACTGTCTCAATAGTTTTGCCTTTTCCAGAATGCCATATAATTAGAATCATACAGTATGTAGCCTTTTCAGATTGGCTTCTTTCACTTAATAACATGAATTTAAGGTTCTTCCTGCCTGTTCTTGGCTTTATAGCTCATGCCTTTTAGAGCTGAATAATGTTCCACTGTCCGGATGTACCACAGTTAATTATCATTCACTTACGGACATATTGCTTGCTTCCCAATTTTGGCAATTTTGAATAAAGATGCTGTGAACATCCATGTGATTTTGTTTTGTTTTTGTTTTTTTAAAAGATTTTTATTAAAATATAGCTAACATACAATATAATATTTCAGGTATACATCATAGTTATTTAACAGTACCCACCTGGCACTATACATAGTTATTACCATATTATTGATTACATTCCCTCTGCTAAAGAAGTGATCACCATGATAAGTGCAGCAACCATCAGATACCATATCACACTATCATGATATTGACTACATTCCCTATGCTGTATATTACATCTCCATGACTTATTTGTTATATACCTAGAACTTTGAACCTCTTATTCCCCTTTACCTTTCCCCCCTTTTAATTTTTCAATTTTATAGTTGACATTCGATATAATTTTATATTAATTTCAGGTTACAGCATATGGTTAGACATTTATATAATGTATGATTCCCCCTTATATAAAGTGATCCCCCTGACTAGTACCCACCTGTCACTCACTATACATAGTTATTACCATATTACTGACTATATTTCTTATGCTTTACAACCCATGATTATTTTCTAACTACAAATTTGTATGCCTTTACCTTTTCACTCTATCCCCAAACTATCTTTCACTTCCCATCTATCACCCCAATAAATCTAGTACCTGTCTGACACCATACATACTTATCACAATGTCATTGACTATCCTTATGCTATACCCTACATCCCCATGACTACTGTGTAACAACCAATTTGTACTTCTTAATCCTTTCCCCTTTTCCACCCACCCCTACCACCCTCCCATCCAGCAACCATCAAAATGTTTCCGGTATCTTTGAGTTTGTTTTTGTTTCATATGTTTTTCTTTCTTTTTTTTTTTTAAAAGATTTTATTGGGGAATTTGGGGGGTGGGGTGGGACAGTGTTGGTGAACTGGGGAAGGGGACCGGCCAATTGTTCTTCAATCTTTATTGTGAAGGGCACCAGTCACCATCTGGCTTCCCATCGATAGCTTGTAGCCTCTGAGCTCAAGGTGCTGTGTTACAATCTTAGTTGTGGGTGGGCATAGCCACCATCCCATGTGGGAGTCTAACCTGGCAGCCTTGTTGTTAAGAGTGCACGCTGTATCCACTGAGCCATCTGGGTGGCAGCTCAGCCCAAGGTGCCAAGTTCAGTCTCAGTTGTGGGTGGGCATAGCCCACCATTGAACAGGCAATCTTGTTGTTACACCAGCTGAGCCATCCTGCCACCTGTTGGCAGCTCAGCGACAGCTCATCTTGGGCACAGCATTCACTGGCCCATGTGGGAATTGAATCGGCATCCTTGTTGCACAGAGCTCACACTCTAAGCCAACTCTTAACCAACTGAGCCACTCGGCCGGCCCCTGCTAATGTTTTTCTTTTGGTTCCACTTGTAAGTGAAATCATTCAACATTTGTCTTTCACTGTCTGACTTACTACACTCAGTACAATACCCTGTCTGTCCATCCATGTTGTCACAGATAGCAACATTTCGTGGGTTTTTTTGTGGATGAGTAATATTCCATTCTATATATGTACCACATCTTCTTTATCCATTCAGGGACACGCAGGTTGTCTTCATATCTTGGGCATTGTACACAAATGCTGCAGTGGACATATGGATGCACACATCCCCTCAAAGTAACGTTTTGGGTTCCTTTGGATAAATACCCATAAGTGGGATTACTAGGTTCTGCTTTGTCTCTTGTTATAGTCTTTGTTTTAAAGTCTATTTTGGTATAAATTCTGGTATAAGTATTGCTACCCTAGTTTTTTGTTTGTTTCTTCGTTTCCATTTTCATGAAATATCTTTTTTCATCCCTTTACTTTCAGTCTGTGTGTGTCTTTTTACCTAAAGTGAGTCTCTTATAGGCAATATATATATGTAAGAGTCTTGTTTTCTTATCCATTCAGCCCTCCCCACCCACCACCCACCTCCCACCATCTTTTGACTGGAGAATTAAATCAATTTCCATTGAAAGTAAGCATTGCTAGGTTTACAGTTATTGCCATTTTATTATTCATATTTTTTACTTTATTTTTCCATCTTAAAGAAGTCCCTCTAAGATTTCTTGTAATACTGACTTGGTGTTGATGAACTCCTTTTGCTTTTTCTTGTTGGGGAAGTTATTTATTTGTCCTTTGATTCTGAATGATAGCTTTGCTGGACAGAGAAATGTTGGTTGTAGATCTTTGCTTTTCATCAATAAATATTTCCTGCCAATTCCTTCCAGCCTACAAAGTTTTTGTTGAGAAATCAGCAGACAGCCTTATGAGAGCTACCTTGTAAGTATCCAGAGATGGCTACCTTTCTATTGCTGCTTTTAAAATTCTTTGTCTTTAACCTTTGACACTTTAATTATGATGTGTCTTGGTGTGGGCCTCTTGGGTTCATTTTGTGTGACTCTGTGCTTCCTGAGCTTGTACATTTCCTTCGCCAGGTTAGGGAAGTTTTCCATCATTATTTTTTCAAATAGGTTTTCAATTTCTTCCTCCCTCTCTTATTCTGTTATCCCTATGATGTGAATATTGCTACACTTGATGTTGTCCCAGGGGCCCCTTAAACTTTCCTCATTTTTTATTTTTTTGATTCTTTTTTCATTTTGCTGTTTTGACTGGGTGTTTTCCGCTACCTTAACTTCTGAATTGCTGATTTGATCCTCTGTTTCATCTAATCTACTGTTGATTCCCTGTAATATATTCTTCATTTCCATTATTGTATGCTTTATTTCTGACTGGTTCTTTTTTAGTTTTCTATCTCCATTTTTATGTTTCCTATCTCTTTTCTTCAGGAGATCACTGAGCAGCCTTATAAGCAGTGTTTTGAACTCTGCCTCTGGTAGATTGCTTGTCTCCATTTTATTTAGTTCTTTTTCTGGATCTTTGTTCTCTTCTTTTATATGGGACATGTTTCTTTGTCTCCCCCTTTTGGTAGCTTTGCTGTGTTTGTTTCTGTGTATTAGGTAAGGCTGCTATGACTCCTGGTCTTAGAAGAGTGGCTTTATATGGTAGGTGTCCTACGGAGCCCAGTGGCACAGTCTTCCTGGTCACCTGAGGCACGTACTCTAGGTGTGTCGCTTGTGTGGGTTGGGTGTACTCTCCTCTTGTAGTTGAGCCTTGATTGCTGTTTGCACATCAATGGAAGGGACTAACACTCTGGCTCATTGGTTGTGAGGACCAGCTGTGACTATTGTGGAGGAGTTAGTGCAGGAGCTGACCCTACAGAGCAGGATCTGCCTCAGCAGGGCTCTGGTGCCTGCCCATTCTGCCCCTTAGGTGCGTCATCCTTGGAGGCGGCTGGGTGATGCTCCAGCTCATGTTGAAACTGGCCTCCAGTTGTGCCAGCCCCAGGGCCACCTGAAAGGGGACCCACTGCAGGTCAAGTTCAGCCACAGCCTGTGCCCCACCCAGCGCCACCTGGCAGGAGCCACAAAGCAATCCAGAGATGGCCACCACCCGCACTGTGGCTGGAGGTGCCTCAAGAGTTCAAGCCATGAACCAAGGATGGCTGCTGTTAGTGTTGGGCTTAGGGCTGCTCAGCCAGAGGTACAAGACATGCTCAACACAGATGCTGCTGGTCTGGGTTCCACAAATCTTTGTGAGATCCTAGGAAAGTCTGCAGCATGAGCCAAGGCAGGTGGTTTGTACAAAAAAGCCATTGGAAGTGGCTTGGGTGTGCCTAAAAGTTGGGTAGGTTGAGGTTTCGGAATCACCAGGGCATGTTGAATGAGTGGTGTTAGACAGCTTGATGGAGACTCACATATGGCATCTGCCTGTGCCTGCACACCAGGAATCAACCAGGGAACAATGGCCTCCACCAGCTCCTCTGTCTGGGAGAAAGCTGCCCCTCAAGCCCTGGTTCTGAAGCAATACAACTCAGTTTCCCTTCCCTTCTCCCCTCCCCCCATGTCCCTGTCAGCTTTCCAGCTGCTGCCCTAGCACTGGAGCTCAGAGCCAGTGATTCCATTGGTGAGTAAGTTTGTGCACTGTCCCTTTAAGAGCACTGGGACTCCAGCCCCCCTCCATCTCACTCAGCCACAATCTCCACTGGTTTTCACAGCCATAAAGTATGGGAACTTCTCTCCATGGTACTGGAACCCTGGGCTGCGGAGCCTAGTCTGGTGCTGGAACCCCTTGTTCCTTCAGGGAGGACCTCCCATGAACGAGGTTTTGTGTGGAATAAGTTTTCCACTCCTTTGAGAAAATGCCAAGGAGCATGATTGCTGGGTCATATGGTAAGAGTATGTTTAGTTTTGTAAGAAACCCCCTACCTCTATGCATTCCTAAGTGCCTGTACCATTTTTCATTTCCATCAACAGTGAGCAAGAGTTCCTGTTGCTCCACATCCTCACCAGCCTTTGGTGTTGTCAGTGTTCTCAATTTTGGCTGTTCTAATAAGTGTGTAATGGTTTCTCACTGTTGTTACTTTGCGTTTCTCTGATGACATATGATGTGGACTTTACCATAGAATTTTAAGAATTGAATGAGAAGTCTCCTCAGCGTTTAGCCATCTCATTTTATCCTTAATGAATACCAGTGGGCTGGTTAAGGGCCTAAGGAGGGAGTGATGACGGGGCTAACTTTAGGCTCCTGTTTTGTCTTAGGTAGTCATTACCTCATTTGTTTATTTTCCACCAGGTATCTCTCATACAGAACTGAAATCATTATTGTCTGAGAGTGAATTGTTAGCTGTTCTTACTTCTGTAGGGAAAAAACATTGTATTCACCACTATATAATTGTGTATCATATTTAGCGTGTTCATTTGGTTCACCTGTATGGAGATACATACAATTATAAGTGAGAAGTAGAACACTTAGTAGTTGCCACTTTGTCTCAATAAAAGTCTCTAAAAGAAAATGTTGAATTTTACTGTGAACAAATTTAATTACCAACACCCTAGTAATAATGTATATATTAAAGTTCTTTACAGTTTGCAAAACACTTTCATGTCCATTATCCTGTTATATCCTTATAGCAATGCTGTGAGAAAGGTGGCACAAGTAGTTGTATTTTCATAATCTCTATTTTCCACGTGATATAATTAAGGCTTAAAGAGGTGATATAACTTACCAGAGACAATACATCTGGTTACTGGTCAGACTTGGACTCAAGCCCATGGCTTTATGTTTCTGTTTGTTTGTTTGTTTGTTTGTTTGTTTGTTTGTTTGTTTGTTTGTTTAAGGGCAGTGTCACTGGCCCTCATATGTGGGACCCGAACCAGGGCCGCTGGCTTCCCAAGCCAGCACTTAACCACCGCGCCACTCGGCCGGCCCAAGCTTTATGTTTCTTATACATTTTCCACTACTGTGTAGTAAGAGTTAATGTCTGTATAGGTTGCTGAGGTCTCATACACCAAAACACAAGAATATATATATTTTTTATAATTACAGTTTTATTCCTAAATGATAATGCTTATAACTTAGTTTTCTGGGGTTTTTTCCTGCCATCAGATTTTGCCATATATATTCCCTCTGTTGGGAAAACTTTCCTCCCAACTCCTCTCTCTCTTTCAACATGTTAACTCTTCTTCATTCACCCTTCAGATCTCAGTACATATCCCGACTACTCAAGAGAGCCCTTTCTGAGCTCCCTCCTACAGGACCTACCACCCAGCCAGTCTAAATTTGCTCCAAGTATCTCAAAAATGAAGGGGAATGTGAAGCTTCTGCAGGGCTAGAGGAGGTTGGGAGTGAAGAAAAGAGAGAAGCCTGTGAATCCATATGGCAGATCTATGACCTGCTTCTAAATAGCGTTTTCAGGAAGCAGTCAAACCTAGGAGGGACCACAGTCATCCTCAAAAAGCCATACTCCATGCAATGAGTGATGTGTGGAAGTAGCAAAGAACCACTAGAACTGAGAAAGCCAGGCCGCTGAGGATGATAATGACCTAGCAAGAAGCTACTACTCTTCAATGCTATAAGGATCTTGGCACAGAGTAAGATGCTAGAATTATGTTCTGAGAAAGGAAAGAAAACCAATTCTGAGAGAGAGGCTGACGTTAACTTTTTTTGCATATTGTTTGTTTCTGCCAGGTGGGTGGAAAGAAGTTAGAAACAACTATAGAAAATGTATTTCTTGGATTTCTGAATTGAAATTTCTGAATTGAGACTCGTAGTTGCTGTGCTAAATGTTTGTGTTATGATTTGTTCAGTGTCAGCCTCCTCCCCTAGACAGTAGGCAAAAATATTTGTTGAATGAATGAATTATCAAATTAATGGAATAAGTGATGCCTTCATGCTTGCTTCATATTGTAACATGTTCTAATATTTTTAAATATTTCCTCAGTATCCTAACAAAATACCTGAATGTTATAGAAGGTAAAACATTTTAAATATGGAAAATATAGAGAACATGAAATCAGCTTTGAAAATTGCTAAACAAAGGTTATAGCTTTTTGTTGCTCTACAACAGTATGAAATCAATTTCCCCCTCAAGACAAAAATTAAACACAACTCTATGATCACTTTTTTTAGGTGAGTATTGCCGTTGCTTTGTGAGATTGTGTTTGCACAGACCATTTGGGCCCCAGTTTAATTCCAACGTAAAGCACTTAGCAAAATGCCTGGCATGAGGTGCTCGAGAATGGTAGTACTCAGTCTGATGACGCCAGACCACTTCCCCACTTCTTGGCCTGAAAACCCTTTGCCCTTTGCAGCTGACTGGGTCCTTGATGGGGCCTCACTCTTCCTGTAAGAGTTAGTGCTGATGACTTCATTTGTTCCTTTACGCAACATTTGGGCTTTGTGTCTTGTTTCTTCAGGGTTTCCTGCAATGTTCAAATCCACTCTTAAATTCATAGAGCATTTACTAGGCTATTAGCCTTCATTTGCTTGTTGTCATACTCAGTTGGTGATAAAGTTAAAAGGCTAACACTTTACATGAAACCAATTCCTGGGTTAAATAGAAAGCATAACATGTCCATTTAGTTGAGACATATAAAACATGGTTATGAATCTTATAAAAATGAGCCCTGTTTTTTGAAACTGATGAGCATTTATATAACATCCAGAACAACTCACCTTGTCTGTATTTTTTTTTTTTTTACAAGATGGACGCCTTACTACTTGGCCATGCCTGCTGTATTTTTATTTTTTTAATAACTCAACTATTTGAAAGACATGGTGCTATCATATCAGGAAGCACAAAGCATCCCAGAATATTTTAGGGAACTTACATCATAACTGACTAATAATAATTTTATTGAATTTTCCAAATTATTATACATATTTTGATTATTTATTGTTTTATCAATTTTGAAAAGCCCAAAATAACAACCAAAACATAAAAAGAAAAGTTTCTCTGTCCACACAAAATGAAGCTTTAAATGTCATTGTTTTCTAAGATTTTTTTTTTTTTTTAATTTTAGCTGCTTGTTTTAATTCTTCCTAACGGGGCATTTAACAAATCACTAAAGTGAGTGTTAAGAAAGTTGTATCCATAAAACTATACAGAAAGTTATCTAGATAAATGGTATTTCAATACCTATTATATAGATATTTGCCGACCAGAAGTTAACCAGTTTTAAAAAGGGGTTTCAGGTGAAGAAAATAGCATGTGCAAAGGCCTAGAGAGAGAGAACATGGGCTTTCAAAAAACTGTGAGATATTTGTCGTAGCTTGACCACTTAGAGTTTGAGAGCACCTAAAACCTACCCAAGTGGACAGAGGCCAGGTCCTGAGAGGTCTGATAGGCCATGCTAAGGAAATTGAACTTTTTCTTGAAGAAAATTGGAAACTATTGAAGAGTTTTCAAGGTGGGTAATAAAATAATCACATGTGTTACAAAGATCAGCCTGCCAGCAGTGTGGAGAACGGATAGCTGGACGAAAGAGGGCCAATGGAGAGACCATTGCAGTAATCCAAATGAAAGTTAAGATCATGACAGAGGGGATAGAGAGCAGTGGGTGGGTCACAAAGAAACGTAGAAGGTAGAACCTGTAAGACTTGGTGATTTAGTAGATGTGTGTATGGAGGATGTTTTAGTTAGTGAAGGAGTAGGGACAAAGAGGAGCTGTGAATGACTCCCAGGAATAACTGGACGAATGGTGGGGCCAGATGCTGAAAACACCCTCTAGAAGCAGTAAATATGAATATTAGCCAAGGATGAGCAGCAGTACTATGTTAGAAAAAAATAAAAATAAATTGCTATTTGCTAACGAATTCATATTGAGCATGTGGTAATTAATTCCAATTTAACTCATCTTTGCTTTGATCTAAAAACTTAGATCTTATAAACAGTCTCTACATTTGTAAGATGTAGATAACTTTAATTTAATTATACTCATCAATATAAGACTGGTGTTCCTACAATCAATAATCTCTAAATCTCAGTGGCTTTAAAAGATAAGGATCTATTTCTCACTCACATTACATGTTCTTTACAGGTCAGCAGGCAGCCCTGCTCCATGTTGTTTTGACTCAGAGGCCTAATTCCATCATCAGGAATGTCGTTGGTTGCCAAGGCCAGAGAGAGGGAGAACTTGGAAGTCATGCACCAGTCCTTAAATGCCATATTTACTATTAATAAAACATGTCACATGGCTATGTCCAACTTTAAAGAGCAGCGAAATATAATCCTGTCATGTGCCTGGAAGGAAGAGACCTAGAAATACACACACTCACACACACACACACACACACACACACACACACACACACACACTTTAGAAATTCATGACTATTTTAGATATTAACCAATTTCATGGTGAAAGAGTTTCTAGGGTCATATAACTTTGGGAAACATCAAATTAAACAAAGTTAAATTTCCTTACTACAAATCTTATCTGAACCCTTACTATATATTAATATGCATTACTAATCTTTGAGTGAGGGACTATTACTATGGGATACTTCTTCTTCAAAGACCATCTGCAAAGATTCATGTCCTAAAGAAAACACTTTAAGAAACTTTTAAGGGCTGGCCGAGTTGCGCGGTGGTTAAGCGCTGGCTTGGGAAGCCAGCGGCCCCGGTTCGGAAAAAAAAAAAGAAACTTTTAAAAGGCTCTGCCTTTTTAGAACTTATCTGTGGAAAGAGGAAAGGAAATAAGGGGAGGAAAGAATGAAAGAAGGAAGGGAAGAAAAAAACAGAGCAGTGCAAATTTGTGGATAGTTTTTAGATTGAGAGTTATACATAAAAGCCATCCACAGCAGCTAGTCACAACCCAAAATTACATTTTTTAATCTCTTGCATAGCACATTGTTAATTTATTATTTATTAAGCATCATATATTATGCTAAGTGCTTGACTTATGTTAAATTCTTCCATCTTTGCAACAACATAAAATGCAGATTATTATCTCCTTACATGAGTAAACTAAACCTGGAGAAGACAGTTACACCTTCAAAGCTACACAGATAGTAAACTGAGTTACAGACTAGATTAGGAGGAAAAGTCAAGTCAACCTCCAAACAAAAAGGATTAAGTACTACAGTTAAAGGTACAAGCAACTAAGAGTTGTTGATCAAAAGATGGAAAGATTCGTTTTCATTTAGCTTTTCCTCTCTGGTTGGTCCTTGAGATACATGGAAGGGGTAATATTTAGGGGCCTGAATGGAGAACCTTAAATACCAGGCTGTTTGAATTTTATTCTCCAGCTAATGCTGAGCCACTGAAAGTTTTTGAGGTGGAAGTAACAGAATCAGACAATTATAGCAAGACTCAGAATTTCAAGTTCAAAGGAGTCCTTAAGTAATTCGACCCAACTCTCTTAATTCACAAATGGGGAATATAAATCTCCCAAATTTGAGGCCCCACAGCTAGGATTTCATTATCAGCATTAACTTTTTATCTGGGTAACTAACCTGGCTGATTAGCTTGCCTCCATTTACTCACAGGTTGAACTCACATCTTACTGGCTTCTTCTTCTGCATCCCACATTAACAAGAGCCCTGATGAGGCCTTAACAGTTGGCAGAAGAGGAGACCATTTTGAGCTGAGCAGGTGTGACAGCAGAACTCAGATGTAACAGAATATATCTAACATCCAGGGTAGAGATTATCCCTTGTCTGAATAGTTCTCTCTCTTGGGTTGTGCAGAAGCCCAGCCCATAGCCATTGATCACAGCTTTACAGCAGTGCTTTGTTAAAACTATCACTATTAAGATAGGCAGAAAAAGTCTCCAAAGAAGGGAAAAAGTTGGAAATAAGTGGCTGAACGATAAATTGATTATGTGAATGTACTAGATTTGGTTGTGCTGACGCCCCTTTGGAGTTGATAAATGGCGCAGATCCTCCTGCAATTTTGACCCACCAAGATGAGGTTGCCCCATCTGATCATCTGATGTCAAAATCTTTCTTACTCATTTGGTTCCTTTCTTAATAGAACATATAATATAATATTGTATATATATATGGTCTCCAATGAGAGATCACAGACAAGTAATCAAGACAATCAACTAAAAAACTATTTGTTTAATTTGCTACAAAGTGAGCCAACAATTCTTTAAGATCTCAAACTCCACCTTTCTCAGTTTAGGTAAGGCCTCTGTAAGAACTAATGCTTTCAGAATGTTTACCACAGAGGAAATTTCATTATTTAACATTTTGGGAGTTATGTACTCAGCTTGCTTCGATAAAAGTGTGTTGATAATAATAATAATGAAAATAATAATTTAAAAAAAGTATATTGATAAGAGCATACCTAAGTCATAGGATGAAGGACAATAAGGAAGATTTAATCAGAGAAATTCTCCTATATTCTAAAGGAAATTTATATTTTCAAGTCCATCTCAATTGTGAGGGAAGAAGATAATCAACAATTATTGACTTTATTTTGTCAAGCAGGACACACATTATCTCTTTAGCTCTATGAGGTAGTTGCTATCATCAGCACAATTTTTCATAGAAGTGTTTTGGGAAGGTTAAATGTCTTGATTAAGATTCTAGATCTGGTAAGTGGGAAACCAAGATTCAAATGCAAAACATAAGAACATAATTCTTAAGTTTTCTTTCTTGTTCCTTTGACATAAATGTTGTTTCAATAACCACAAAACCCTTATGAGATAGGCTTTCTCATTCTAGAGATATCATCATGGATGTTTAACGATTTTAAAACTTGCCCCATGTCACTCAGTAAGCAGCAAGGCTGACACTGAAACTCATAGTTGGCTACTTCCAAAAACTATATATTTTCCATGATGTCTTCCAAGATAGTATTCTGTTTACTGTCTCGAGGATGCAGCTAATGGTAAGTGACAATGTTCAGAAGTGACTGAATAATTAGCAATAATCATAACACATTATCAAAATTTCATGATATAGCCTATTTGCTGAGCAAATATTGTAGAAATGAAGTTCTGACCAATAAAAAGTCAGGAAAGTTAGTATAAATCAGACAAGAGTACGAGAGTAACTTCAAAACTTGACCTGGCCTTATTCATCATAACAGATTCTCATTCAATTCTCAGCAAAATGAAGAGCAGCATTTTTGTTTTATTTCTATTCTCTGTCCCACTTGCCACCTCAGAAGTCAGGAGTGAGAAGCTCTGTGGGCGAGACTACATAAGAAGAGTCATCTACATTTGTGCTACCTCCAGATGGAGAAGGCACCTGGAAGGGGTCTCTCTAGTTGAGCAAGGTAACATTAACTCGTGACTGCTTCATTTTTTTTTTTTTCAGGATTGTTTTTGTACTTGTTTCTCTGATTTTTTGTTTTGTTTTGTTTTGAGGGCAGTGTCACTGGCCCTCATATGTGGGACCCGAACCGGGGCCGCTGGCTTCCCAAGCCAGCGCTTAACCACCGCGCCACTCGGCCGGCCCTCTTGTTTCTCTGATTACTGCTAAGCCACTTCTATATCAATTTAGGGGGTTAATTATCAAATAAACTGAATTTGGTTTGGGAAAGAGGTCAGCTTGCTACCTTTCAAACCATAAGGACCTTGTTTTCTTTTATCTCCATCTTGAAATCATTTGATTGCCTAACTACTTCAATGACCTCAACATCTATGGCAGGTGCTATGGGGGAACAGAGAGAAGCACGTGAATTCAAGAAGCATGGTGAAATAGCAAGATTTTTCACACATGGATAATTGTAGAATATAATTAGTTGGAAGGAATTCAGGCAGATGCTAAGTAAGAATGGAAGGAAAGAATCTGTGATTAAGCACTTATTAAGTGCCAGTTAGTTTCCTGTGCAACATTTCTTTCAGACTTCTGAAACGCATTCTGTGAAGTAAGTAATATTACTATCATTTACTGTACTGAGGACAAAATTGTTCACCTAGCTAGTAAGCAATGTAACTAGGGAGCAAAGCAGATCTGTCTGGCTTCAAGAACTGAGGTCTTTGTTGATTCTACACTGTGTCTCAGGGGGGAAAAAGAAAACGGTGGATGTTGTAATAACTGACAGCATTGTGGAGGCAGTAGTGTTGACCAAGACCCTAAAGGACATATAAAATGTGAGGAGTTACAAGGAGTGGGGTGAAGTTAATGGGAATTCCTGCAGTAGGAATTGTCTGCTCAAAATTTTGAAGGTGGGAATGAACTTAATGTGATTCAGAAGTAGTGCAGGGACTGACTTCACTGCGTTTCTTCATTTTCTCAAATCAAGTAATTTAGAAGTTGGACTGGAATTCTTTCTGTTAATCTTATCTTAAAGTGTATGGCAGAATTTATTTAAGATTTTATTTTAATAATCAATTGTATGTGTTATTTTTACAAGAAAAATATTTTGAAAAACAGCATGATTTAATGGAATAAATGTTGCAACCAGATATATGATAGGCAAAGGTTTCAATTTGGTTTAAAATGACTTTGGTAAACAAAAATATTTTTAAAGATGATCCACAGTTTTCATAGTTTGGTGGGCTAATTTCTTGAAAAATTATAAACTTATCACTCCCACTTTAATATTGAGATATTCAGGGTTACTAGATATTAACAGAAATAATAAGGGTTTTTAATCTCAAGAGAGTAAGCATAATTTACCAAAATTACCATAATCTATCAATCTCTGGATTACCAAATCAAAATACACTAAAAAAATACATTTGGAATATCTATGAAACACATGGGGCAGTAGAATGGAAGCCTGTACAAGGCTATCTCTTTTTTTTTTAATTGTTTTATTTTTCAATTACAGTTGACATATAATATTAGTTTCAGGTGTAACATACTGATTACACATTTACATAATTTGCAAAGTGATCACCCCAATAAATCTAGTACCCATCTGGCATAGTTATTATAATACATAGTTATTATAATATTATTGACTATATTCCTTATGCTATAGTTTATATCCCCATGACTAATTTATAACTGTCAATTTGTACTTCTTATCCTTTCCCATTTTGCATCCATCTGCCAACAATCCCTCTCCTAGCTGGCAACCATAAAAATGTTCTCTGTATCTATGAGTTTGTTTTTGCAATATTTGTTTATTTTGTTCTTTAAATTCCATGTATAATGAAATCATATGGCATTTTTTCTTTTTCTGTCTGACTTAATCCACTCAGCACAATACCCCTAAGTCCATTCATGTTGTTGCAGATGGCAAGATAATATTCTTTTTTATGGCTGAGTAATATTTCATATATATATTCCACCTCTTGTTTATCCATTTATCCATTCATGGACACCCAGGCTGCCTTCATATCTTGGCTATTGTAAATAATGCTGCAATAAACACATGGATGCACATGTTCCTTTGAAGCAGTGATATAGATTTCTTCAGATATTAATAAATAACCAGAAGTGGGATTACTGGGTCTTTCTTTGTCTCTGTTTAAAACTCTATTATCTGATATAAGAATTGCTACCTCAGCTTTTTTTTCATTCCCATTTGCATGAAATATCTTTCTCCATCCCTTTATTTTAAGTCCGTGTGCCTTTCCATCTGAAGTGAATATATATATATATATATATATATATATTTTTTTTTTTAATTAATTTATTTATTTATTTTTTTTTTTTTAAAGAGGGCAGTGTCACTGGCCCTCATGTGGGATCCGAACTGGGGCAGCTGGCATGAAGTGAATATCTTGTAGCATATGTGTGCATCTTGTCTTCTTATCCATTCAGCTGCCCTATGTCTTTTGATTGGAGCATTTAATCCATTTACATTTAAAGTGATTATTGGTACATACATAGTTATTGTCATTTTGTTTTTCATATTTATGTTTTTTTCCCGCCTCTTCTTCTTAAAGAATGTCTTCTAAGATTTTATGCAATACTGGTTTGGTGGTGATGAACTCTTTTAGCTTTTTCTTATCTGGGAAGCTCTTTATCTATCCTTCAAATCCAAATGATACTCATGCCGAGTAGAGTGATCTTGGTTATAGGTCCCTACTTTGAATATTTCCTGCCAGTCCCTTTTGGCTGAAACAGTTTCTCTTGAGAAATCAGCTGACAGTCTTATCGGAACCACCTTGTAAGTAACTAACTGCCTTTCTCTTGCTTCTTTTAAGTTTCTCTCAGATTCTCTCTTTGTCTTTAAGCTTTGTCATTTTAATTATGATGTGTCTTGGTGTGGGCCTCTTTGTATTCATCTTGTTTGGGACTCTCTGTACTTCTTGGGCTTGTATGTCTACTTCCTTCACCAGGATAGGGAAGTTTTTAGTCATTATTTTTCCAAATATGTTTTCAATTCCTTGCTTTCCCTCTTCTCATACTGTACTCTTATGATGAGAAATGTTGGTATGATTGATATTGTCCAAGAAGCCCTTTAAACTGCCCTGATTTTTTTGGATTCTTTTTTCTTTTTACTCTTCTGTCTGGGTGTTTTCTGCTACCTTTAACTTCTAAATTGCTGTTTCAAGCCTCTGCTTCATCTAATCTACTATTGATTCCCTGTAATGTATTCTTTACTGCAGTCATTGTATTCTTTATTTCTCACTGGTTCTTTTTTATGTTTTCTATCTCCATTTTTATATTTCCTTTTTTTTTTTTTAAGTTCTCACTGAGTTCATCTACCCTTCCCCTAAGTTCACTGAGCATTTTTATAACCAGTGTTTTGAACTCTGGGTCTGGTAGATTGCTTGTCTCCATTTTGTTTAGTTCCTTTTCTGGAGCTTTGTTCTGTTCTTTTATTTGGGACATGTTTCTTTGTCTCCCCATTTTGGCTACCTCCCTGTATTTGTTACTATATATTAGGTAGGGTCTCCCAGTCTTAGCAGAGTGACCTTATGTAGTAGGTATTCTGTGAGGCTCAGTGACACAGTCTTTTTGGTCACCTGAGATACATACTCCAGTTGTGTCCCTTGTGTGGGTGTGTATGCCCTTCTTTTGTAGTTGAGCGTTGGTTGCTGTTTTCACATCAATTAAAGGGATTGACCCTTGGGCTGATTGGTTGTGAGGAATGGCCATGACTACAGTGGAAGAGCTGCTGTGCAGTGGCTTATCCTATGGAGCAGGATTCATTTTAGTAAGGCTCTGATGCCTTCCCAGTCTGCAGAGGCAGCTGGATGGTGCTCCAGCTGGGTCCAAAGCTGACCACCAGGCATGCAGGCCCAGAGCTTCATGGGAGGGGTCTCACAGCAGGCCAAGTTCAGCTGCAGCATGTGCTTTTCCCAGGGCCATATGGCATGAGCCACAGAGTGATCTGCAGATGGCAGCCACCCATGCTGTGCTTGGAGGTGCCTGGGAGAGGCCGAGCTGTGAACTGAGTCTAACTACCAATAGAGCTGGGCTCAGCAAGAGGTATGGGGCATGCAGAAACCACATGCTGCTTATTTGGTTTTTGTGAACCTTTGAGAGATTTTAGGAAACTGCAACATGAGCCAAGACAGACCATTTGTATGGAAAAGCCACTGGAAGATGCTTGGGTAGGGCCACAATTTGGGTGGAGTTGGGTCTCAGGAAATCACCAAGGTAAGGTGAACAGTGTTAGCCAGGTTGATGGAGACTCAGATATGGCAGCTGCCTGCGTCTGCACACAGGGAAGTGGAAGAGCTCAACAAAGAAACAATGGCTTCCAACAGCTCCTCTGTCAGGGAGATAGCTTCTCCATTAGCCCTCGCTCTGTAGCCAGACAATTCAGTTCCTTCCTGTATTTCCCTCACACCTTTAGTGCTGCTGCCCCAGAACTGTAGCTCAGAACAAATGAGTTTATGAATGAGTAATTCCATGCATGGGTCCTTTAAGAGTAATGCCTGGACTCCCGCAGCCTTGTCTCACCCAGCCACCATCTTTGCAGGTTTTCACAGCCAGAAGTTGTGGGGAGTTCTCTTCTCAGCATTCAACCCTGGGATGGGGAGCTTGTTGTGAGGCTGTGATCCCTTGCTCCTCCAAGGAGACCTCAACAGCCAAGATATCCCTCCCAATTTTAACCACCACACACAGGCATGGGATCAAACTGGATCATGTCTCTGCCCCTTCTACCATTCTTGAAGTGGCTTCTTATGTATGTCCTTAGTTGTAGGACTTCTGTTCATCTAGACTTCAGGCGATTCTCAATGATGGTTATCTGTAGATTAGTTGTAATTTCGATGTGGTCATGAGAAGAGGCAAGCATGGCATTTACCTACTCTGTCATCTTGACTGGAAATCAAGGCTATTTCTTTTTCTTTTCTTTTTCTTTTTTTTTTTTTTTTTAAAGATTTTTATTGGGGAATTAGGGGAGGGGAACAGCATTGGTGAATCGGGGGAGGGGAACAAACAAGTTGCTGTCCTTTTGTTCTTCAGTCTAGTTGTGAAGGACGTTGCTTCACTGGCCCATGTTGGTTACTATCATTGCGCTCTTCCCAGGTGAGGCAGATCAGTCGCTGGTCTCTGGACAGTTGCTCACGGAGGCTTTGGTAGCTCACTCTGGCTGCCAGCCACTCACTGTAGCTTTTCTCAAATGGCAGCCCACTGCAGCAGGGGCTGCATCTATGCCGTCGCAGGGACTCACAGCAGCCCAGCTCCAGGTGGAGCTGTTGTTCAACATCTTAACTGTATAGGACAGTGTCACTGGCCCTCATATGTAGGATCCGAACCAGGGCCACTGGCATCCCAAGCCAGCTCTTAATCAATGCGCCACTCAGCCGGCCCAAGTCTATTTCTTTTTAACACCATTGACATAATGCTGTTTATTTAACCTTTCACAGGTTTTCAGAGTATTTTCCCATATATTATTTGAACAATTACCAATCAGCTGTTTTACCAATCAGCATTCATTTATATAAGTTTTCTTGGTGTTGCCAGCATGATAATTTACTGATAAGTAAGTTTGACTAAACTTAAAGTGAGAGAGAACTTTGGGAACATCACTCTGATAAAAACAATGGGGCCCACTTTTTATTTTTAAACATAGAGGTTTAAATCTCTACTTTATTTCTGTCTGATCAGCTTTGCAGGGCATACACAGGGTTGTTTTTTGTTTATGTGTTTTTGTTTATAACATATAACTAATCTATTTGGAAGCTGGTGGTCATGGAGCAGAGGTAGCCAGTACACTAGAAGTTAAGCCTTTCTCTGGCTACTATTTAGCAGAGTGACACTGGTTATGTCACTTTTCCTCTCTGCACTCATGTTTCCTCCTTCATAAAATGAGCAGGCTGGAGATAATTGAGCTATTCTGAAAATGTCTAATCTCCCTGAAACCAGACCAACATTTTTAAAAAAGTGATGTGTAAGATTCAACTTCCTTTCAGAAATCTAATGCATTCCCCAGTAGTAGAACTTAGTTGCTGTCTTCTTTGTCAGAGTCCTTTAAGAAAATATTTTTTTATCTTCTATACAGCTGAGAGAGGAAACTATGTCCAGCTTCCAAATGAACATGAGGTTTCTAAGGAAAACACAGCACAGAACCTTCTGAAGATGGATTCCGCACTGGAGGAAAGTCTTCAGCATGGACAGCTGCCCACTGAAGGGCTTTGGGGCTCAAAGAAGCATTCAGTGATGTCAAGACAAGACTTACAAACTTTTTGCTGCACTAATGGCTGTTCCATGACTGATCTGAGTACTCTTTGTTGAGACAAGAGCAGATACCCAATGGTGGCAGAGCGTTAGCACATGTTTAATTACAGGGTTTTCCTGCCCAGTACAACACTTAAGTTGTATGATTAAAATAGTGGCTTTTGGGGAGGCAATAAATATTTTTTTCCTAAAGTTGTGACTGAATGGTTAATACCACAATGAAGTCTATTTTCTTCCTTTGACAAAATGACTGCACTGTTCTTTTCAAATTTTAACTAATCCTTTGAAATTGCAGATGCTGTGCAAAATTGCAATAAAAATGCCATTAACCAAGCTCATGGTGATTTTCCCTTTTTTAAAAAATTTAAATCACTTTAAAACAGTAAATGGAAACTACTGGTGGTAGAAAAACCTAAAAAATAAGCATAAAGAGAAACTAAAAATCAACTGTTACCTCATCACCTAGAAATAACTATCCACTTTTAAGTTTTGGGTTACTGTATATTATAACAGAAAATGTAAACACTGATTCATGGTTAAGAATAAGAATCTAAACAAGTGCTTTTCTCAAATACCCTTAGAGTGATCGATAAATATTTCATAATTTCATGCCGCCCTTCAACATTCTATTTGAGAATAGCTGGGGGCATATGTGTATCAATCAGGTCCCATAAATAGCTGAAACCCAGAAAATGTTTGAGTAGTAAGCTCCTTCTTATTGTCTGGACCACCTCGGTTTGGCCTCCCTATTGCTGAGATAAAGGGATGTTCTATTCTCATCCTGGAAGTTGAGAAACTAAACTGTGATAGCTAAGTCATTGTGACACAATTGGATGTCTTCACAAATAAAAACACAAAGTAAGGATATCCCAAAACTGTTTTTATTTCTAATTCTGACAGCCAGCTCCCCAGTGGCTTGTAGCAATAATCAGACTCTGTTCATCTGGAGTACTGTTCTTATTAATACTACAGTCTGTGTATTTGAAATCCATCTACTATGTACACTACATATCACTTAAAATGTGCCAAGGCATTGTGCATGGCAGTTTGTTGTGGGAAACCTATGAGGGTGGGATAATATTTTTCCATCATTTTGCAGATAAAGAAACCGAGGCTCAGAAAAATTAAGTAAATGCACAAAGCTCAGGAGGTGGTGTTACTGAATTCAGTCAGGCTGCTTAGCATGAATCAAGACAGTCACATCAAACTGTACTGATAGTCAGGGTATTTTTTTAACATGAGACACTTCCTGTTTGTTTCATTTTGTTTTAAGTTAGTTTCACTGTAGAATGACCTTTGATAAGGCAGTAAAATTAATATTAAATCTCAAACCTTGAGTATATGCCTTTTCAATATTCTGGGTGGTGAAATGGGAAGACTACATGAAGCACTTTGGGGCATACTGGAGGAAGGTTGTCTCAGGAAAAGCATTTATGTGATTGAATTGTGAGCTTCAAACTACCTGCTTTTCCCATGAAGCACCATGTATTTTTTAATTTAAATTTATTTATTTTTAATTAGTTTCAGGTGTACAACACAGTGCAATAGTTATACTTTTTACCCCTCAAAGTGACAACTCCCCTCCCCCATTCGCCACCCCATTCCTCCCCGCCATATCATATATATCTATTACACTTCCTCTGACTCCCTTCCACAATATAATCCACATCCCGTGACTATCTATATAGCACCATGTATTTTTAAAGAAAGACTGAAAACCTGTGCTTATTCAGATTTGAGTATTTGAAATTAAATGAAACAAGATTTGAAAAGGAGCAAAATGAGCATGTAACTTCAAGAAAAACAACTGACAGTATTTGTTGCTGATGATAAAATTCAAACACTAGCAATTTTGCAAAACTTTTATTCACCACTATGAGCATCAGTGGTGATATTAATGAATTTTTGATATTGTATAATATGTCAACATTTGGAAGATCTACATAACTCAGGGAACCAATATTTTCCAAATGATCAATGTGTGGTATTACAAAATCCGGGATGGGTACTAATATGATGTTTGCTGGTGAAAATATAAATAAATAAAATAAGAAAATAGTCTTTATCTTACATATATCTTATATACAGAGGGTGCCAAAAAATATATACACATTTTAAGAAAGGAAAATGGCATTAAAGTTGTAATACTCAATATATACTAATAACAAAAGATGAATACAAGTCACATTTGACTTCTGCAATTACAAGAAATACTCAAAGTGGTTACCATCAGCGTCCAGACACTTCTGATTATGGCGAACTACTGCTTGAGCAACGTTGACCAGTGTCTACTTGAATATATAATTTGGGTACCCGTAGTGTTCTATATATGATATTCTTGATCATCTAAAGAGTTTTACTTTATTATATATTGCTTAAGAACTTATTTTGTTATAAATAGTTTCCAAATTTATCAAATACCTATTTAAGTTCATCATATGGTACTTATTTTTTTTGATAAGGTGAAGAATTATGTTGATAGCCTTCCTTATGTTGAAATTTCTCTGCATTCTCAGAATAAATCTATTTGCTCATGCTATAGTAGTTTTTTAATACTCAGGACTGAATCATTAATATTTTATTTAGAATTTCATATCTGTATTCATAAGTAAAATTATCTCTATATGTTTGGCAGTGAAGATTAATCTAACTTTATAAAATGAAGGCATTATCTGTTCTTTAGAAATTTTGGGGGAAAAAGTGATAATAGTATCTTTTGCCTGGTAACTTTAAAAAAATTCACTGCAATATAATACATGTATAATCAAGTGCAAAACTTTTAAGTTTTGTTGGAACATGACTACACTCATTTGGTTACTTATTGTCCATGGCTGCTTTTGTGTTTTCACAGCAGAGGTAAGAAGTTGTGAAAGAGACATGAAAATAGTTACTATCTGGTTCTTTACATTTTGCTGACCTATGCTTAAAAACAGTCTAATTTCCTCAGGTTGACCCAGCTCTCTAGAGTGGGTCCCTAGAAGGCTTTTACTTGTGTTTGAACTGGACTAAAAATGGGCAATTACACTCTTTTTCAAAAATTTTAGCTGTCCTACCAAAGTAAATTTCTTATAGAATAAATTTTCTTAAAGAAAAACATAAACATAATACATTTTTATAATTAACAACATTTAGTTCATTTTTTTTAAGTTTCAAAATGAAATGACTCTGATCTTAATATTTCCTTTTTTGAATTTAAAACATAATTTGCCAGCACCCCCTGCACAAACCAGGCTGGATATTGTCTCCTTTTGATAGTTAGATGATTCACTCTCATCTTTGCCTGTGGGAAGGAACAATTTTCATTTTCTGATTACAAATTGAAAGTGAAGTGTATGCTCCCATACTGGTTATACTGGTTCCTTGCCTTGCTAAGTAGGGAAAAATAGCCTAGTGGGTGGGTGGGGAACCACAAGTTTCAAGTTATATCCTGCACTAAAATTAAAAAAAAAAAAAAAAGAAAGTGTGTACTATAGTTAAACTAGCGAGGAAAGAAACTGAGAAGTGATTAGAGGAAACTTTAATCAGATACTTATCATATTGAAGTCTCACTCAACCTTATAGTAGTGTGTGTTCATGCATGTGAGGAAGGGAAGGGAACACATAAATTCAAATGGCCACTAAGACAGGAAAAATGTAAGCGGCAGTAAGCAAAAACATTGAAAGGAACGAAGAAAGTACTGAAGTGGGAGGCAAGACCTCTGATTGGAAGGAGCATAAAAACTGGCAGAGATTAGCAACAAGAGGGTAAATTGGGGGACGAATAGGATTTTTTAATAAACATTGACTTGAGAAACTATTTGTCATTCAAAGATGGCAGCAGCACATGATTAAAACTTTGAAAAGAAAAAACAACAACAATGGGCTGGCCGAGTGGCACATTGGTTAAGCGCTGGTTTTGGGATGCCAGCGGCCCCTGTTCGGATCCCATATGAGGGCCAGTGACACTGCCCTCTACAGCTAACAACAGCTCCACCTGGAGCTGGGCTGTGCGAGCCCCGGTGATGGTGTGGGCTGCAGCCCCTGCTGCAGTGGGCTGCCATAGGCTCCAGTGAGTGGCCCGCAGCCAGCATGAGCGGCTGGCAGCCAAGTGTGAGCTGCCAATAGCCGTGGTGAGCAACATCCAGAGGCCAGCGACTGATCTGCCTCATCTGGGAAGAGCGCAATGAAGATACCAACATGGGCCAGTGAAGCAACATCCTCTGCAACTAGACTGAAGAACAAAAATACAGCAACTTGTCTGTTCCCCTTCCCCGATTCCCCAGCGCTGTTCCCCCAATTCCCCAATAAAATCTTAAAAAAAAAAAAGTTCTAATCTCTCAACTGTCATTTTTTAAATCATTCCCTTATACTGGGTAATTCCCAAGTTGGTTTTTTTTTAAATCAATGAACTGAGGCACTGCTTAATTTCCCAGCACATAATCTATTGGACCTTGTGATAAGGGCTTCCTAGTGTGCTTTCTTTAAAGTCCTATTAACAATGACAACAGATGACAGCATTGATGCTTCCACTCAACATGCTAATGTATTTTTGAGAGAACTTTTACATTTCATATGGTGTCTGAAAACAGAAATGGGTCATATAGAAATTTTTAAAAGTGAAGATGAAAAGGAAGGCTTCATATATTTGGTTTTGGGGAAATTTTCCCTATTGATTTGGGGGGAGGGTTTCCTGCTGACATTCCTAGAGTCAAATGAATTGTCCATAATTTGCTATTAGTACTAACTATGCTGCTGAAGTTGCTGTTAATGAATATTTTATAAGGCAGGAAAAAGATGATGGGTCTCAGTTTAGATGACTGCCAAGTCTAAATCTCTCACCTGGACGTTGTAGGTCAGCTCCAGTACCACTTTCTCAGCTGCCTGAGGCTATCTCCATCTGAATGTCCCATTCCTAACTTACATTCAACAAGTGCAAACTCTCACTTAGTATTTCAGTTCTCGAATTTTTCTGGCCAACTTCCTTATTTCTGCTAACATGATCATTGATCTAGTTGCCCAGGTTCAAACTTTCAACTGCAATCATAGGAGCTACTATTGATTGAGTGCTTCCTTTTAGGCATTGTATTGTTAAGAGCTTAGCAAATGCATTTTTGTATTTTTCTCAAGCAGAGGCTGTACCCCCACATCCCTTCCAACCCCCCCTTTGAGTGAGTGCTCTGTCTCTTGGGGCTGGCTCTGACAGCATCCGCCCCACCATCTTAGCCTCACTCCCAAACCTTGTAAGGCAGGTACCAGCATCAGCATTACTTTAAGAAGGGGAAGGTGCAGCTTAGCGAGGTTGGGAATTTATTTAAGATCACTGAACTAGTGACTGGGACAGCAGATTCAGACCTGAGACAACAATCATCCAGAACTCATAAACTGTCAACCACTTTGTTATGTTGTCTTAGGGTTGCCCTTGACTCCTCGACCCCCGTGTCTACTCATGAAGATTTGTTCCTACAATGTCCCATCCAGCTGTCTTCTCTTTTCTATTCCAATGCACCATTTAGCTCAGACTTTCATTACCTCCCACTTATTCTAAGTGGTCCTTCTGCTCTGTACCGACAGATTTATCTTAAGGAGTCACTTCATGTATATTATCAGCCAAATGACAAGCCTTCCTTCCATGACTAGCCATGGTCTGAGTGTCGTTTTCTTACCCAGACATTCAGGCCACCATCTGTGCTTAGCTCTGATCACTTATCTTCATGAACGTGGCGTCCCACCCAGTCCAGTCATCTTCCTGTACTCTGAACTCCTCTGCTTGTTGAAATTCTACTTTCACCTTCGTAGTTTACGTAAGTGCTACTTCTTTCAAAGAAGCCTTCCCTGAGTCCCTTAATCCCATAAAGATATCCTGGACTTCTCTTATGAAAACATATTCTAGCCTGTACTTTGGTCACTCGTGCATTTATCCTCCCTATAGGATTATCCTAGCTCTTTTAGGATTAAACTGTACTACTAGGATCTTTGTAGCTGGTAGTTACATAGCATAGTGCAATCAATGATTCTTGCCTGAAAAGTGAAAATGTATTAAATTTTATGTTAGGTGCTGTCAGGATATGTGGTCCCTGTATTCAAGATGTCTTCAATCTGGTAAGGGATATAAAACTATTATTCAATACTTAGCTAGAGAACAATCAGGAGCTCAACTATGAGACTGATGAAAGAAGAGAGAGAGAACAGGAGGGAAGGAATGGGCAGAGAATGATTAAGAGAAAAGATGAGACTTGCGTTTAATGCTGAAAAGTGAAGAAAATTGCTATAAGTGGAAGGGAAAATCATGATTGAAGGCTGAGATGGGCATGGCACGTCTGGGAGGAACGACGGTACTTTAGGGACATCTATTGAGAAGGAAAACACCAGGGAAATCCTGGGTGTTTCAAAGTAAAACAATTCCCTCAAATTTACAGTATCATTTTTTTTAAAAAAATGTTTAATTTTTAACATGGATATATAATTGACATAACATTGTGTAAGTTTAAGATATACAACATGTTGATGCGATACTTTTATATCATACTGCTATATAATTGCTAGAATTCATCATTGACTATCTGAATTACAGGACATGGCAATGTGCTGACAAACTGCTTCCTTTTTGCTTTTTAACAGCCATCATGTTTTAAGGTTTGATTTTTAACATAGCCTGGGACAGACGGTAAGAAGATCTCATGGATGAGATTAGAGAACTCTTAACAAAAAGCCATTTTTCTAATGGACTTTCTTCTTACTACAGAATTTTCTTCACTCTGATTTATTCATGCCAAATTGCTCCTGCTATTGTTGTAAGGTGGGAGATGTTCACAAATGTGTAATGAAACTATGAAGCTCATTTACTTACTGTATTTATGATATTATCCAGACTCAAAATTGGTCTATGGAGATTGACAAATATTGGTTGTGATAAATTATTACACAGACATATTCCCACTAAAGCACTAACAGAAAAAAACAATGCAAATTGGCTAATTCATTTTGAAAAACTACCTTAAAAGCTAGAACAAACATAAAGAAAGGAACTTAAACAGTATACTCTTTTTTTTCCTACACTTCGTTTTGGGGAAATAAGACATCAATACATTTTAAAACTATAAAGCATTGACTGTTTTCCCACTTGTTAAATTCTTTTTGGTATGAATTACACATCATTTTCCTTAGGACTATAGCATTGCTAATTTTCTCCATATGTGTACAATTTGTCTTTGACCTTTAACAAATGTCCTCTAGGCAGTCCACTTACTATCCAAGAACAATGCCACAGCATCATTTTACATACACACAAAAGGCTGAAAGCTCCATAAAAATAAATGATCCATGGTGCAAGCTACATTAACCAGCAGAATAATAAGCTATTTCAGCCCTGTAAATTTTAGTGCCATCCATTCAAAACCACACTGGGTCACTTTAGTACTAAATTCATAGGAACAAAATAGTAAATACACATGTTTTATTTGTTAAGCTGCCAGCTATATATTTTGTGTAAAAATTTGTTAGCCTAGGAAAACCTATTCAATGTCACATCAGGCAGTGTATATTTGAAAGCAGTGTCTCTTTACAAGACATAATTTTATGTGTTACAGATACATTTACTATTAAGTGTCATGTATATTTAATATCACAGCATTTACTTCAGTGCCCTAAAAAGCCTTTGTTCACTTTATAGTTTTCATTATTGAAGAACCAACATTCAGTTCTCCCACAATTTTGTAAAGTGCAGACAATCCACAACAGCTTCTAGTTTTCACCAGAAGCCCTGTGGGACTATGATAATTGTTATGAAATCATTAATTCTACCTCAGCAGTTTCAACTGTCAGGTACATGTAACAATAATTGCAGTTAATGAATGCTGCTCAATTTATTAAGTACAAAATGAAACCTAGTATTCTTTTATATGCAGCACTGAGACACATTAACATTTATCATTTGTGTATACCATGTTGAATATTCTACTGTCATTTATTGGTCAGGGTATAGAGCCATTTTTTATAACTATCTCTTCATTAAAAACAATGCAGGAAATTCTAACTCTCTAATTACAGAGTAATTAAAATAATTAGTACCAAAAGTAATATTTAATAAAAATCTATATCTATGAACAAAAAATCCAACAGAACCAAGACTTAGCTCCTTCTTGGAATAAACAGGATTCTATCCTATGCCACCCTTCTCTCCCTCAATCTTTACAAGAGTGTGAAAAAGTCCCCAAACTTCCAGTTGTTTGAATATTAGTGTTGTTTCCTTCTCAAGCTTTTGGGCAGTAAAACTTTTGTGTACAGAGATACGGCCTATTTCTTGATTTAAAAACAGTAAGTATTTGATTTCTGATTTTTCAATCACTCAAAGTAAACTGCATAGACATTTGCAAGAGCAAAGAGTGAAGAATTTCTGAAAACATAAGATACAAAGGTATCACTTTTGGGATTCCAGAGGCATCTACTTCCAATAAGCACGCTCTGACTGTTCAGTTGTCCAATGTGAACCATCACAATTAGCTTATACCGTGGAATCATCAGGTCCTTGACCTGAGCTTTAATCACCTAGAAATTAAAAGGAAAAGAAAGGTTCCCACTTAGCCACATTGAAATTTAACAGTTTAATCTTTGTCACAAATATAGTGGATATCATTTAAGAAAATAGCATGATGCATTGTAGAT
Source organism: Aselliscus stoliczkanus (assembly GCA_033961575.1). Lineage (NCBI taxonomy): Eukaryota > Metazoa > Chordata > Mammalia > Chiroptera > Hipposideridae > Aselliscus > Aselliscus stoliczkanus. Next base: position 131,880,050 of record CM066730.1, read on the forward strand.
ACTTGCAGTAATTGTTATAGAACCATAATTATGATTTCCTCCAAGCACTGTCGTCAGGAGATAGACATTTAAAGACCAACTGATAGCACCAGAAATAAATCTACATTTTCTAAAGCACATAGAAAAGCTGTAATCCAGCAAACAGAATTTAATGGATGTATTATATTCTTTGAAACTCTATGTTAAGATGACTTCCCTTCAAAGAATGTTGGCATTAGAGCTGTACTATCTTGTTCATGTCTAATTAAGAGACCATACATCTGGAGTCTCCTGTAATATGACTAATCATGAATGTTTAGTAAAGACTTTGTTATAAAAAAGAAAGTACAGAAAACCTGATGGAGTGCCAGCACTTTAGCTGATAAACATAGAAATGTGTTTAAATGTATTTAAAGGCCACAATGTCTGTATTTGATGGCTGTTGAAGATGCCTTGGGGAAGAGAAAAAGATCATTAAAATGTTTTATCTTTTTCAATAGTTTTGAAAAATAAATGAGGCAGTTTTATACATTTTTAAAACAAAATTCATGCAAATTATACACATAATGACTGTTTTAGACAAAGGCATTTTACACACACACGCACAGAACAGGACCTAATAAATATTTAATAAAATAAAATATAAATCAGCATTTTTACTGCTACTGAAAATTAACGGCCTTCATCAAAAATTAGGGGGTTGTGTTTTCAGAAAATACTCTACTTATAGTTAACACTTTGGGCAAATCACACATTACCTCAGAAATGGTTTTAGTCATCTGTCTACAGAGCTCTGGTTCATATTGTTCTTCTTGTAGATAGTTAGTTAACACATCTTTCAAAATATGATTGACAGTGATCACAGGAAAATGTTTGGCAGGACCTGGAAATATAAACAAATTTCTTTCTAAGAAATCATTTCAAATCATATCCTCCCACCCCATTGGCTAATCAAGAGTAGGGAAACATGGAGAGATACTTAATCTCCCAGGTGGCCTCTATTTAAGGGGAAAAGTAGTCCTAATTAGGCTTCCATTCAGGTTCTCTGGCAGAGGATGAGAAGACAATGGACTCATCCATTCACCAGACTACCTACAGAGTGTGTTCAATACCATTGAGGTTTGACATTGAAAGCATCTTCCTTCCCAGTTACCACTATTAATGGCTTACTTGAAAGTTTCCACATCTTTCTTACTGGCTCCCTAACTCTTATGTCTCCCCCTCCAATCTATCTCCCACACCACAACTGGAGGAATCGCTCTAAAACTCAGATTTTACCATGCTGTGCTACTTCCCTTAGCAAGGTCTAATGTTCAGCTCCTACCAATCTGTAGCTTCTTCTCCCACCATCACATTGCTCTACATGGATGCTGCTCCACCTTATGGACTTCTTTTGTCTTTTAAAGGATGGTTGTACATTTGCACTTGCTCTTCTTTTTAAATGGAACACCCTTCCCCATCTTGTTAATCTGAGAAGTATCCTCTCATGTTTCAAGGCCAGCTCAAACATCTTCTCCAGGTAGCCTTCCTCCTCTCCTCAGGTACAAATCATACCTCTCTTCTCTGTACTCCCAGTGCACTGGGACCCCACCGCTATCCTCATTCCTAATCCACCTAACAGCTGAGGCATACCTAGCTTTCTCCCCAGTGAAATGTGATGCTAGATCAGGTTGTAACCTCTTCAGAGTCTAATACAATGTTAAGGGCATAAGAAATATTTAACGTATGATTTCTGAATTCAAATAGAATTAAACATTTATAATCATAGTACAGATCAAGGCTACTTCTATATGTTTTCTACATACCAGGCACCGCGATAAGCATTTTATATTTATTACCTTATATAATTTTCCAAGAAATCTCCAGGGTGAATCTAATTCATACTCTTTCAGCATGCAGAGCCCAAAGTCATAGGTATTGAACTGCTAAGATCTTTTAGTTATACGTGGGGAAAAACCTGACCCAAATTTATCTTCCCTAACTGAAAAGTCTAAGAGTACTTTGGATTTAGGACTCAACAGATGACATTAGGATTTAGTTCTCTTAGGGTTCATGTGAGGGCAAGATGGCAAAAGCTGCCTCTAGCTCCTACACTTTTTCAGGTTTCAGGGCCTGATCCTGCTTCTTCAACAGCTTAAACAACATTTTCTTAATTGAATATCAAGGCTTTGATTGGCTTGACCAATCATAGCGTTTTATGCCATCACAGAATCAGTCACGGTTACATCTCTGAGGCTGGTATCAGCTTCAGCAGAACATTGTGGACCCAAAGGGGTAATGAAAGCAGTGATGGGGCTTCCCCAAAGGAAACTGGGTAAGGTCCCCAGAAGAAGTATAAGAGTATATAGGAGGGCAGGAATATTAGTTGTCTACCACAGCATGCACTATGAAAATACCAGTAGACTGACTAATTATGGCGCCTTATAATCCATGTAGTCTTGGGCATTACTGTAGAAAATGCTACAAGGCCTAATGGGATATTCTGATGGTCTATAAATTTCTTGAGGTTAATTAGCACAGATGGAACCACTCTGGCCCATAAAGTCTTCTTTTGGTCATTGGTAAGTCTCTGTGGAATTTCTATACAGCAGTAATTATATATGGATTCAGATAATAGTGGGCAGGTATGCATTTAGAGAAAACAAGTAGGTCTATGAGGAAACACGAATGGGAAAAGAAAAGACACCTCCTGGGAGTATAGGGACAGGTGCAAAGATCTTTGTTTTCAAATATCTAAAAACTCAGTGTGAAGGAATAAACATCTCTGTCAACAGGGGACCACAAATCATTTGCCTTTGCCTTGAAGGCTTTTTTATCCACCTATCAACAGCCTTGGTGGGTTTTTTTGGATAAAATTGTAATGCATATCTCTTTCATTTAACTCAAGTGTATTTAAAATAACCCAAGATAACCTAAAAATGCTCAATGAACTTTTTTTTTTTTTTTTTTTTTTTAAAGATTTTATTGGGGAATTGGCGGAGGGGAACAGCGTTGGGGAATCGGGGAAGGGGAACAGACAAGTTGCTGTCTTTTTGTTCTTCAGTTTAGTTGCGGAGGATGTTGCTTCACTGTTGGTATCGTCATTGCGCTCTTCCCGGATGAGGCAGATCGGTCGCTGGCCTCTGGATGTCGCTCACTGCGGCTATTGGCAGCTCACTCTTGGCTGCCAGCCGCTCACGCTGGCTGCGGGCCACTCACTATAGCCTATGGCAGCCCACACCATCACCGGGGCTCGCACAGCCCAGCTCCAGGTGGAGCTGTTGTTAGCTGTAGAGGGCAGTGTCACTGGCCCTCATGTGGGATCCGAACCGGGGCCGCTGGCATCCCAAAACCAGCGCTTAACCAATGCGCCACTCGGCCGGCCCAGCTCAATGAACTTTTTTTTGACATTCCATATTATTTTATCTAAATTTCAGCTGTACAGCATAGTGGTCAGACATTTATGTAATTTAAGAAATGATCCCTCTGACTAATCTAGTCCCCACCCGGTACTAGTACCCATTCCCCATAGTTATTGCCATACACTGACTATATTCCCTACGTTTTACTTTATATCCCTATTACTGCTTTGAAACTACTAATTTGCACTTTTAATCCCTTCCCTTTTTTACCCTGACCTCACCATCTATCACCCCAACAAATCTAGTACTCATCTGACACCATACATAGTTATTACAATATTATTGACTTATATATTCCTTATGCTATACCGTACATCCCCATGACTACTGTGTAACAACCAATTTGTACTTCTTAATACCTTCCCCCTTTTCACCTACATTCCCAATCCCCCTTCCATCTGGCAACCATCAAACTGTTTTCCATATCTATGAGTTTGTTTCTGTTTTGTTTATTTTGTTCTTTAGATTCCACATATAAGCAAAATTACATTGTGTCTTTCTCTGTCTGACACTTCACTCAGCACAACACCCTCCAGGACAATCTATACCACTGCAGATGGCAAGAACTCATTCCCTTCCATGGCCAAGCAATATTTCATTGTATATATGTACCTCTTTACCCATTTTTCCATTGACAGACACCCTGGCTGCCTCCACATCTTGGCCACTGTAAACTATGTTGCAATGAACATACGGATGCATATGACCCCTCGAAGTAGCATTTTGGTTTTTTTTTTTTTTTCAGATAAATGCTCAGAAGTAGAATTATTGAGTCCTTCTTTGTCTCTTATTATAGCCTTTGTTTAAAAGCCTATTTTATCTGCTTTAAGTATTGCTGTCCCAGTTTTTGTTTTTGTTTGTTTCCATTTCCATGAAATATCTTCTTTGGTCTTTTTACTTTCTATCTTTGTGTGTCTTTTGATCTGAAGTGATTCTCTTATAAGTAGCACATGTAAGGTTTTTGTTTTCTTATCCATTCAGTCCTCAAATGTCTTTTGATTGGAGTGTTTAATCCATTTACATTTAAAGTAATTGTTGATGGATGTGTAGCTATTGCCATTTTATTACTCATAATTTTGATTTTTTTTTCCATCTTAAAGAAATCCCTCTAACATTCCATGTAATACTGGTTTGGTGGTGATAAACTCCTTTAGGTTTTTCTTGTCTGGGAAGCTCTTGATCTATCCTTTGATTTTAAATGATAGCCTTGTGTGTAGTCTTGGCTATAGGTCCTTGCTTTTCATCACATTGAGTACTTTTTTCCAATCCTTTCTGGCCTGTGAAGTTTCTGTTGAGAAATCAGCTAACAACTTTGTGGGAGCTCCCTTATAAGTTATGTGTATTCTTCACTTCTGACTGGTTCTTTTTTATAGTTTCTATGTTCTTTTTGATGCTTGCTATTTTTTTGTTGAAGTTCTTACTAAGTTCTTTGAGCATCCTCATAACCATTGTTTTGAATTCTCTATGTGCCTCAATTTCGTTTAGTTCTTTTTCTGGATTTTTCTCCTGTTCTTTCATTGGGAACATATTTCTTTATGTCCTAATTTGGCTACCTCTCTGTTTGTTTCTATGTATTAGGTAGCGCCACTATGTCTCCCAGTCTTGGCTGAGTGGCATTATGTATTATGTGCCCTGTGGGGCCCAGTGGCACAGTCTCCCTGGTCACCTGCTCTGGGTGCTCCAGGAGTGTCCCTTGTGTGTGCCCTCTGGTTATAGCTGAACCTTGATTGCTATTGGCACATGAGTGGGTGGGATTGACCCTCTTGCTGATTGGCTGTGGGGTATGGCCAGAGTTTTCAGGCTGCTGTGCAGGTGCTTGTTGAGACTACTCTTTGAGTGTGCCACTTGTGGGGCTAATTAGATGGTGCTCTGGTGTGGTCTGAAGCCACCCTCCAAGTATATTGGTTCTGGGGCTTCTTGGGAGGGGTCTGGTGCAGGTCCAGGTCACCCACTGCCTGTGACCAGCTGGAAACTACCTGGTAAGAGCTACACAGTTATCCATGGTTGTTCACTACCTGTGCTAAACCTGGAGGCAGTGGGAGAGGCCATACTGTGAACTAAGGATGTCTGCCACCAGTACCAGGCCTGGGGTAGCTCCACAAAAAGCCAGCACACCCTGAGACCTGCTGTCACCTGCTGGCTCCTTTAAGGTTCAGCCACTGATAAAGCTTCAAGTAGTATGTGAGTTGGGTGAGACAGGATTTCAGGGAGTCACTGGAATGGGAAGAGTTGTGGTCATTAGGTTAATGTAAACTCTGGTTTGGTGCCAGTGCTGAGCCTGGAGCTATTTAGCAAAAGTCTCAGAGCACACCAAAGCCAGACTCCACCTACCTGGGGGCCTGTGGATTCTAATGTTTTCCAAGAAAGAGTGCAATGTGGGCAGGGAAAGTGCCTCTGGCTTTGGGTGAGTTGGGTAGGGCAGACTCCCAGTGAGTCAGCAGGGTGGAGCAATGGAGCTCACCAGACCAATCAGATTCAGATTTGGCCGATGCGGGGGCAGGCTTACCACAGGAAAGATGGCACCCACCTGATAGCTACATGGGAGCAGGCCCTCTCACAGAGAAAATGGTGACTATCCTCCAGCCCTCGCTCCAATGCCCTCTGAGTTACTGTCCCTCCGCTGGAGCCCAAGGTGAGTGCCTGTGAGTAAGTCTGTGGATGGGCCGTTTAAGAGACTGTCTGCGTTTCCCATAGCCTTGCATCCCACCTGGATGGTTAGAATCCCCATGTTTTTCACAGACAGATGTTGTAAGGGCTGCTGTTCCCAGTACTAGTATTCTGGGCTGGGTAGTCTGGTGTGGGATTGGGGTCCCTCACTCCTCTGGAGGGCACCTCCATGGCTGAGATATCCTTCCTGGTTCTCAATCACCACACAGAGGTTTGGGGCCAGGCATTTTGGGTCTCAACCCCTCCCACCAGTGTTGATGTGGCCTATTCCTAATATCCTTAGTTATAAAACTTCTGTCCAGTCAGACTTCAGGTGGTTCTCTAGGTTGATTGTTCTATAATTTAGTTGTAATTTTAATATGTTCTGGGAAGGAAGCAAACACAGTGTTTACTCAGCCATCTTGGATCTCTTTCCTCCTCAACAATCTTCTTAATTCACTAATACACAATATACATCAGTGCCACCCAGTGAACTGTTGGTGTTTAGGAAACACTGATAAAGAAAAGTAGACTATGGATGTTATTCCCATTTTTCAGAGGAAGAAATTAAAGTAGCATCACATCACTCAGTTAATTAAGATCCCATATATTGTGTTAGCAATGAAACAATGCCAGGTTATCAGATATTATTTTACTTAAATATCATTCATGAAAATTAGAAGTTTAAACTAGAAGTGATGAAATAACACACCTAGCTGATAGGTGTTTTCCACCTGAACTGTAAGGCGAGAGGCATCATCACGCTGGCTAGGTTCATCCATATAAGACACAGTACTCACACAGCTGAAAGCAAGGCAGATGGCAGAAAACAAATTTCAAATGGTCATTACAATAATACCAAAGCACAATGTTGCCTTCAGCAAAAATGTTACTAAAATATAATTTACTCTAAGAAAATTTCAAGCAAGTCCCATGTAAATACCCCAGTGACATGTTTATAGTCTATAACATTTGAAAGATGGAAACATTAAGGTGTAAGAAGTTACTTGAAGCAGGTCTCAGTATAGTGGCTAAAGCCCATTGCAGTGCCAGGGGCATCTGATTATCAAGAAACTATTCATGGGTTGGTCTGTCTGAGGGGTTACAGAATACATATCTCAAACATCTGTTGCCAATCGCGTCTCTACCCGAGATGCAAAGTCTTTCCTCAAAGCAGACAAAACTCACAAAAGGGACTGGGGAATATATGAGAAAGCTTAAAATGTTAGGAAACATCTCTCTATATACATAGGGGTTATAAAGAGTTTACTATTATATGTACATCATAAATCCTTTTAGTAGAGCAAAGAAAAATGAAACCAATCTTCATCATGAGAGAAACCACAATCCACCCAAAGTATCATAAATCAATAAGCATCAATCACTCTTTTCAACGTTAAGAAAGGGGTTCGGCTTGGTAACCAAGGCAGTGTTAGCTTATCCAGGTGCTGAACAGGAGACCCAAGCCAAGAGGGGCCCATAATATCCCTTCAGCACTACTTAATTCAACTTAATTAAGAGGAAATACAACTTTCACTAATAGTAGTCTCACAATGCTATAACCCCAATTCTCTACACCTGTGAAAATGGAGGTTAAGCCAGATGTCATTTCAAAGGACATGATATACTAGTGTGTGTGTGTGTGTGTGTGTGTGTGTGTGTGTGTGTGTTTTCATTTTCAGAATGACCACTTTTATAAACAGGCTATGGTTTTGCTTTAATTCAATGAGGAAGAGATATTTTTCCTTAAGTTTTTGGGATTTTTTTTTCCTCTGCAATGAGTTTAAAATACTTAGTTCTCAGCTGTTTAGAATTAGTGAGCTTCTTGTAAAGTGATAGTTTAAGAAAATCATGGATAATATATTTTAAAAAATCATTTAATACAATTTACCCAATAAATTAAGGTTTACCCACCCAGCCCAAGAAGGTGATGCAAGAAAGTATTGCTGCTTTTTCACGATGGATTTCTGGATTAGTGATTTAGTCCTCATTCTTGTAACACCTGCTTTCCTCAATTTTCTGCTGCACTTTGAAGTAGCATCCAACTTGTTTGACCACATAGGTTGCAGGTGTTGTGGGCAGTACCAAAGACAATAGCTTCAGCTTAGAAAACCCAACTTTGCATAAGCCCCTTGATTCTAAGATAAGCCAGCCTGTCCCAATATGATAAACGCTACTTTTAACTTTACAAAACATTTCCCATTAATGATCTCATCTTACCTTCATGATATTCTTTTAAGTAAGTAAAAATCATTATTCTACCCATTTCAGAGAAATAGGGAATGAAGCAAATATAGGGAATGAATTACTGTCATACATATAGGAATGACAGTCTTAGATTTCAAATATCTTATTTACTTCTCAGTGACAAAGTCTCACATATAGTCATATCTGAAAGAATGAAAATAAGGGCAATGACTACCTGAAAAAATTAATTACTGCAATTAAAACTTGTTTGCATCAACATAAGGAAGTACTAATAAAAACCCTATTTCTTTTCTACTGAACACCATATTTAAAAACTCATAGAAAAAAGAAGTAGAGTTGGTACAAACCTCAAATTAGCAGGAATTAGAAGTCTAAGACAAAAAAGCAAATAAGGATTTTTACAAACAGTCCTCATTGTTTCTTTGTTTTTTTCATGTACTAAAAAATTGATATTCAGTGCAGTTTATAATATTATCAGTATGAAATTGGTAAGTGTCATCTTAAAAACCCCACTGACTAAAGGTTGGTGTACAAATAGAAAGTTTTGCAGAGAGACTTTTTCGATTTACTGAAGATGATTTCGTTCAGTGTTTTTTTATTTCCATAGTAATCATGTAAAAAATGTATGTCCATTGTAAAAAGTTCAAAACATATAGAAAATTATAAAAAACGAAGTAAAATTACACAAAAAATTAACTAACCCTGGTGGCTATCTAGCTATTGTTAACATTTAAAAAAAATCATTTTAGACATAATTTTACATAAGGGACCACATTATAAATGCTGTGTTTTTTTCTCACTCAGAAATGTATGTATCATGGATAACTTTCTATGTAAAAACTAGTAATCTACATCAACATTTTAAATATCAAAACAGTATTTAATATATGAACATACTGCATTTTCCTTAACCGTTTTTTCTTCAGGCCATTTTAGTTGTTCCCATTCTTCCTCTAGTATAAAGGAAAAGATAATGATTATTGTGGCAGGGACTGGCATCTGCTTTCCAATTTTGTTCTTTGTTTCCTTCTTCCTTAGTAACAGAACCCTAAGCTTTTGGGAATATTTCTCTCCAAATTAAAGACAAATTCTTGGATTCCTTTGGTGCTATTGGGGCAATGTGGCTTGTGAGCTCATGAGATGGAAGTAGAAGTTTTGGGTGGAAATTCTAAGGGAGCTTTCTTAAAAGAAATAATTCAACCAAGTGGAGCCTGTTTATGCTCTCTTTGATAACTGGAATGTGGATATGATGGCAAGAGCTCAGCAGCTATCTTGGGTCTTGAGATGATCTTATGGATAACAGATCAGAAAGACAGACAAGTAGGCCTCTGAACTGCTTCCCTCCCGACTGCTTATGTAACAGAAAAATATATTTCTGTTTTGTTTAAGCCACTGTTGTTGTTGTTGTTTTTTTAAAAAATTATTATTATATGAAACTTTAGCTATAACTGATACAAATTCTAACTGATACAGAGTTTGCTTCTTGAAAGTGGGATGCTGCAAGTTAATAGAACATAAAACTTGTAGTTCATTTTGTGGAGGAGATAGGGCTTTGGGGAATGAGGTTTCAGATACTTTGCTGAAAATCTGGAATCTGTTATCATGCAGAAGGAAAATATTTGGTTTGTGTATTGATTTCTGTACCTTGGAAGGTTAACTATGTGTAAACCAAGACTAAATACATGAAAAATTATGGGAAAATTATACTTAAAAAAAAATACTGTTTATGGGCCGGCTGAGTGGCGCGGTGGTTAAGCGCTGGCTTGGGAAGCCAGCGGTCCCAGTTCAGGTCCCACATATGAGGGCCAGTGACACTACCCTCAAAAAAAAAAAAAATACTGTTTATGATATTTTTTGAAACTGAAATTTGATAGTTCCAACACTAGAATGAGGTGGATTGAAAAAAGGGAAAGAGAAGAGAAAAGACAAGAACTGGGTAAACAGAAAAAATAAGATATTTATTCCTTGAAAACAACGAAAAGAAGACATAAAATATCAAAAAATGCTTGCATTCTGGGCAAGTATCTTTAAACCAGAATATGAACTTGGTAAATTTTTAGAAATAAAAGAGATTCTATGCTTGAAAATTGGGAATTACCAATATCAGTTTAAGCTGCTCATTTAGAAAAATTTATACATATTTCCCATTGATAAACAGCTTTACTCAAGCCCTTGGAAATTTTTAAAGATAAAAACGTGAGGTGCTCAAAGAGAAAATTTATTTTAATTACCAGTTCTGTGTACACAGCACAATAAATTAATTTGATATATGTCACAATATTGCAAGTAGATGAATTTCAATTGCCTATAACCAGACCTTCCCTAGTTTGTAATACTAACTCTTCTAGATACATGATCTCATTGCAAAGAGAATGCTGTAGTTGATTTATTTTTTAAACGTGAAACATGTTCTTGCTGTCAATGTGTTTGCTCATCAGCTTCTTGGCATTTGTGGAGAAAAAAATTTCAATTGGCAAAATGTATGCAATTGGCAAAATGTAAAAATCTAAGAAGGAAAGTAGGAATAGATTAAAAATAAATGCAGAAAAATGGAAAATCTGGCATAAACAACTGGCAACAATGCTGAACAAATCAACTCATATTGTTATAGAGAAATAAGTAACAATTTGTAATCCGATGCAAATTTCAGTTAATACTTGGAATCGTATGTCCCATTGCTGGGGACAGACTTGGAATTAACCTGAGTGAAGAAACAGCTGCATAAAATTTGTCCCCCAATAACAAAAGTAACCCTTCTATATCGTACCCGGTTGACACTGGAACTGTCCCATGCTAATCCAACAGCCAGTGTTCTGATTATGCAGAAAAGAGGCAAAATAAATAAATAAATAAATAAATAAATAAATAAATAAATAAATGGTTTGAATACACTTGAAAGAATATTTATTCTTTCTTGAAAGCATCTTACAAATTTGCTTGCTGACCATTCCTTGAATTACACAGAATAAATACAAAGCATATCTTATTGTTATGACTGTTAGAGATAAAAATAATAATTTCAGTTAAATCTCACCAGCCACAATACCATCTAATTATCATTGCGAATTCATTTCCAGGCATTTTCACTGCCATTATTAGATGTTTTGAAGCTTCAGTAAGAGACAGTATTTGAATGCATAACCAGCCATTAATGTAATAGATTAAGAAAGTCAGAATATCATCTCTTTCTTGTATCTGTTACTGTGAAATGCTTGGAACTACCATATTTTGAATGGTATCATTTAAGCATAAGTCCCCCAGCCCTTAATCTGTTATTAAAGTTATATGCTGCCTCCCAGTGGAGATATTTCAGAGTGCACAGAGAAAAGAAGGCTTCAGAGTATAAAATTTACACATTTTTTTGTTTGTTTGTTTGTTTCTGCATTCTTTCTACAAATTTTTATTGCCCACGATGTGGCAGGCAAAGAGCCTATAGAGAGTTTTGAGCACAGGAAGAGTAAGATCCACTTTGTATTTTACAATGATCACTCCAACTCTGGTGTTAAGAATAGACTGCAGGTTGGCATGTGTTAAAACAGGGTGACCAGTTCAAAAGCTTTAGTGGTAATCCAGTTTAGAGAGGACAGTAATGGCTGTGGACTAAATAGCATCTACCCAAAATTCATATGTTGAAGTCTTAACCCTTCATGTGACTATATTGGAGATGCAGCCTTTAAGGAGTGATTAATATTAAATAAGGCCATAAAGGTAAGGTCCTCCACAACTAGACTGAAGAACAAAAGGACAGCAACTTGTCTGTTCCCCAACGCTGTTCCACTCCCCCAATTTCCCAATGAAATCTTAAAAAAAAAAAAATTGTTCAATGAATAAACAAAATGACTGTATGATGAAGTCATTATTCTTCTCATTGTATAGATGACATATTAAGACTCAAAGAATATTAGATAGTCGCTAGCTAAGCAGAAGATCTGAGACACAAACTCAGGCCTAATTTGATTCCACAGTTCTATGTAATAATAATAGTTAATACTGTACCTCCTCTGTACTTTGATGTGCCAAGGACCATTCTAGGTGTTTCCATGTATTGTTTTAACAAATTCTCCCCACATCTAGAAATGACAATTACTACTTTTATCCTATTTTATAAAGGAAGAAACAGAGATGAAGGGGACTTAATAACAGGCAAGATCAGCAGCTTATTGATACTCAAGCTGGAACTTCCCTAGCTAATCTGCACAGAGCAGGCCTCTGAGCCACCCACTGCATTCCACTCCCCGACTATGCTGCTGGTATTCCACTCACTCCTTTAGAAATGCTACATTAGTAAGCTACTTAACAACAAGGCTGCCGGGTTCGACTCCCACATGGGATGGTGGCTAAGCCCACCTGCAACTAAGACTGAATTCAGCACCTTGAGCTGAGCTGCCACCCGGATGGCTCAGTGGATAGAGCATGCGCTTTTAACAAGGCTGCTGGTTCGACTCCCACATGGGATGGTGGCTACACCAAGTCGCAACTAAGACTGAACACAGCACCTTGAGCTTAGAGGCTACGAGCTGCCAGTGGGAAGCCAGATGGCGACTGGCACCCTCCACAATGAAGATTGAAGAACAACAAATTGGCTGGTCCCCTTCCCCAATTCCCCAACAATGTTCCCCTACCCCAGTTCCCCAATAAAATCTGGAAGAAAAAAAAAGAAATGCTACATTAGTGAGATAGGGCAGCCATAACAAAGTACTACAGACTGGATGGCTTAAACAACAGACATTTATTGCTTCACAGTTCTGGAGGCTAGAAGTCCAAGAACAAGGTGTTGGCCAGGTTGGTTCCTTGTGAGAGCCATCAGGAAAGGATCTGTTTCAAGTCCCTCTCCTTGGTTTGTAGACAGCATTCTTCTCCCTGTGTCTCTCTACATCATCCCCCTCTATGCATGTCTGTGTCCAAATTTCCTTTTCTTTTAAGGACATCAGTCTTGTTGGATTAGAACTGATTTAAACTTAATTATCTCTTTTAAAGACCCTATTTCCAAATAAGGACACTTGCTGAAGCACTGGAGGATAGGACTTCAACATATAAATTTGGGCAAGAGTTGGGAGAGGCACACAATTCAGTTCATAACAATACAAATACTTTTGTGATGTCTCTAAATTCTGGGGTTAGGGAACCACAGATTTTTAGCTGTCATCTGGGACCTGTGATAATCTGGCAAATCACTCTGCCATACCAAAACTCAGTTTTTTCAATATATGGGGATAACAGGACATGCACGAATCTATTTTTTCCTAAATACTGTTAGATTCCTTTACTGAATGATTATATTAGTTTTTATTCTCACTTGCCTTGCCAGCGTTTGCTATTATTCTCCCTTCCTATGTTTTGCCATTTGGATGGGTGCAAACTGGCACCTTGTTTTAATTTGCATTTTCCTTATTCCAAGTGAGTTCAAGCATCTCCCATATTCTGCTTAGCCATTTAGACTTTGCTTCTGTAAATTGCTATTTATCTTTTTTGACTATTTAAAAAATGGTTTTCATTTTTTATTGTTAATATGCATAATTCAAAAAAAAACATATCTTCCACTGGCTTATTAACTGTGTCTAACAGTATATTCTTTGTTGAAGAGCAATGCTAAGTTTTATTGTAGTTATATTTTTCAAGGTTTTTTTGTTTTTGCTTTATGGTTTTGATTTTTCATGTTGGGATCTTATTTAAGAAATCATCCCTACCTGTAGAACACAAAGATATTCTGCTATACTTTCCTCTACGAGTTTTATAGCTTCCCACATTTCAGCCTTCCACCTGGAGTCTACTATGCAAATGGTGTAAGGTAAGAACCTGGCTTCATTTTCCTTCACAGAGCAAGCCAATTTTCTTCTAACACAATCTATCAAAAAAGTCCAACATTTCCCCACTGCTTTTTATACATTGTTTCCATATATTCATGGATCTACTTCTTAAATTTTGTGTGTACTATTGATCTATTTGTCTATTCCTGTATTTGTTATCATTTTTAGTTCCCATAACTTTGTGGTATATGTTAATATCTGATAGGGAAAATCCCTCCTCATGCTCATTCTTCAAAGTTAACTTAATTATTCAGAATTCTTTCCCTATTTATAAATTTTAAAATTGTCTGTTGAGTTTCTCAAAAAGCACAATGAATTTTGATTGAGATATATTGACTTTGTATATTGATTTGAGAAGCACTGATTGATATATTATTGTGTTAAGCTCTCTCATTTATAGATTATTTCTCCGATTAAAACTTCCTTAACATGAATGCCTTTCCCTGGAATCACATTCCCAGGGCAGTTTTCAAAAGGTGCCAATGAAAGATTATGTGCAAAGATGTTCCCTATGGCACTGTGTACCTTGGCAGGGAGTGAACGCCATGCTGGGTGTTCATCTTGAGGGTACAGATAAGAACATATGTGATGGATGGATAGTAAAGACTACTAAGCAGCAGTAAGAAGCAATGAGCTAGATATTCATTGTTCCATGAGCAAATATAAAAAGGAAACACGTTGAAAAAGATATATGGGATTGAGAAAACAAAATGAAATTTATAGCACAACACCATTTATGTGAATTAAAACACATCTCTTTGATAAGTACTTGTTCGGCATTCTTTCATGAGATGGTCAGTCAGGTGTGGCCAGAAAAGGAGACAGGAGGGGCTCAGTTAAACATTATACTAATAAGTCCTAGAGACAAGAGACATGCCCTACCATGCGGGCCCTGTGGAAAACACCAGGGTGCTGGGGATGCATGACCGGAGCAAGGAAGAGCCAGGGCTAGAGCCCTTATTGGGGTTTCTGAGCAAAAGGTAAACCAGGCAGGAGAAACAGTTCAGGGCTGGCTGGTCTGAATAATTTCTGCAAGCTCGAAGCTGTAGGAGAGGCCCCTAGATGCCTCATAGTTGGCTTTGGGTTAAGGCAGAGGAATACTGTCTCCGGGTTGTGGGGTTGGGGGACACAGAGGACTGCCTGCTCTGGGTTTGTTAGTTTGCATATCAAAGGCATAAGGCATCTTCCCTGCTGAAACCTTGGCTGTCTTTAAGAATTCGCTTGACCTGGAAGGGAGGGCAGTGTTCTCCCATTCAGATGTCAAACATCATAATACACACATACAAGCAATCGCTCTCTGTCTCTCTCTCTGTCTCTCTCTCTCTTCTTTCTCTCTCTCTCTCATATATATATATATATATATATATATATATATATATATATATATATATGAGACAGTACTTAGATGTGTATATTCTTATAGTATGTGTAGAGTTGGAGTGGATGCCTATTGGGAGATGAGAGCGGGAGTGAGAATGGGGAAGAAGGGGGAAAATTTGGTAAACACGAGGGCTCTTGCCCATATTGATGATGTCAATGTGTTATGAAATAAGGAGTATTTTCAACTCAACTCTGCTCCTGAGATAAATAAGATAATAAAAGAGAAAAGTGGAGATAATAAAAGTATCTTCTCTACTTAACTCACAGGGTTTTTATAAGAATCAGATGGCTATTGTATGTGAAACAGTTGAATAAGTACAACATAATATTGTTATTATTGTGGTTTAATTTCAGAACATGGCCATTCAGCTTTCTTAAGCTTCTTCCTCTTTGGTGGAGAAGCTGTATCTCATGTGGATCTTGTTGGGGGCTTTAGTTTGGTTTAGATGGCAATAGAACTTATCAAAATGAGGAAACACGCCAGGCAACATCATTTTTAACTGCACATACACAGCTCACAGTAGTGTAGGAATCATGGAATAAATTCATCACATTTAAAAATGACCTGTGTGCTGCCTTTCCTACCAGATTATAAACCATGAGAGCAGGGGTTATTCATGTATGTGTAACTGTATGTACTGAGTGGTCAATTAATATTTATATCAAATGAGGTAATGAATACAATCTTTTCCAATTTTTGCAGAAACAAAATTACCAGGTGGCTTTTAGTTTACTTGAAAAATGAGCTTTTTCAGAATAGAACTGTACAGTTAGTCACCTTTATCTGTCTAACATGTGGCACAATAATTTGCACAGAGTAGGAGCTCAAGAAACCTTGAGTAAATGAATAACTGAAAGAATACAGTGTGTTAGTTGCCACTAGTGGGTTCAATTAGAGAGCCGTGGGATCCATACTGAAAGCTCTGGTAATGTGACATCAGTGTAATTTTGGTTTGAGGCAAAAGAGAAACTCTTGGGGCTAACCTACTAGTTGAACTACTGGACTCTGAGATAATAAGCCTGGATATCATGTAACATTATCTTTGGAAAGTAACTTAATCTCAGGCTCCTATTTCCATTTTAAGAACATGAGAGTAGCACATCTGTTCAAATACTATTTGAAGGCCGCCGAAGGCTGAGCTTCTAACAAGAAAGATATCATTGTAAATACCTGCTCTTCCCCATGGATGGGAACCAGACGCTTCTGGTGAATAAATAGAAGCGTTTCGTTAATGCAAGTTATGCATCAATAGCCAATTTTCAGAGAATGAGAATACTTGACTATAAACAAAAGCCCATTTGCCACTTCCTAATTCTGTGCCTTTGAAGGCTCAGCCTCTCTAAGCATCTGTTACTTCATTTGTAAAATGGAGATGATAATAGTATCTATCTTATAGAGCAGGGTTTGGCAAACATTTCTGTAAAATTCCATATAGCAATTTTCTTTTCTTTTTTTTTTTTTTTTTAACTTTGTGGGACCTATGGTTTCTATCGCAACTACTCAACTCTGTAGTAGTGTGAAAGCAGACAGAGGCAATACATACATAATAAGGCATGGATGTTTTCCAATATAAATTTATTTTTGGATACTGAAATTTGAGTTCCTTATAATTCTTACATGACAAAAAATTATTCTCCTTAGTATTTTTTTTCAACCATGTAATAATCATACTTAGCAAGGGAACCATACAAAAACAGCTGGCAGGTTGAACTTGGCCTTGGACTATAGTTTGCCACCCTCTGTTATAGAGCTTCTATAAGACTTAAATTAGGTCATAGTGAAGGCTCAATAAATGTTAGCTATTATCACTATTGTTGCTATTAATTATTTAAGTGAAATACAAAGAGAATTCAAAACTACAGATGAAGTATGATGACAACCATGTAGGTATGTATAAAAAAAAATATGCCAAATTGCTAACAGCTATGATAGTGAGATAGTAAAATCCAGCTTAAAATGTTTCGTTTTAAAAATATAAAACATAAAAATCACATAATGAAAACATAATTTAAATAAAAACACTCAATCCTAAAAACAGTTAACAATAATTAAATTGTATAAATTCAATCTTCCTTTCACAATTCAGAAGGTACTTTGTATAACCACTATACCCAGAGGTCAATGTGAAGCATTAGTTACTACTGGAGATGACTGTAGACAGATTGTAGGGTTGAATGTGTGCTGACCTTACACCATGTCCAAGAAGTTGCTTTCCAACTAGGTCTACCTTCTACTCTTTTTTGCCCTCCTTATCTGTGTGTTTACTGTTATAAATGCAAATAAGTCCACAATCTCATTAGGGAGTGATACAAAAAAGCAGCCCAGTACAATACTATATAGAAGGGGAAAGCAGCGGAAGCAGAAAGGAAGAGCATCCAACCCAGTTCAGAGGTGGAAGTGGTTACAGTTGGGTTGTTAGAGAGATGGAGATGCAGCTAAACTCTGAAGGAAGAGGAGAAGGGAGCCTGAGTCTAGAAGAGTGTTCCAGATAAGGGTCCCCATGGGAAAGCAGCATAAGGCAATGGCTGGAGGCAAGACAGGATAAGGAGGGGTTGTGAATATGGGAGTTGATTATTGCTAGAGAGTACATGCCAGCAGGATAGTAGAGAAGATGGTGCTTGAGATGTAGATAAATGTTTGTAGACTCTATATGCCATACTCATGATTTAAGATTGTATTCTAGTCAGTAAATCAACACTTGACTTGTAAGCCTTAGTTATATCATAGTAAAATGGTAAGAATGATGTCCACCTAGTAGGATCAATGCTGGGGAGATTAAGAGAGATAGTGTAGTAGGTCCTCAGTATACTTCAGGATATATTTTATGCTACTGAAATTGATCTATTAAAAATTTGTTTTGCAATAACTTTCAAATGAAAGGGATATGCTTTTCCATTAAACATTGCAATTTCAAAACAATAACTGCATTTAATAGCCTCTAAGCTTTCAGAATTTTTCTACTAGCCACAGGCTGATTTCATGAAGGAGAATCACCGGTGCAGTCTGGTCTGAGACAGTGAAGAATAATCAGGAGCTAGGGCTGGGGAGGCAGCCTCCTAAATGTCCTCTGCATTACAAGGGTATGGGGAAGCTGTGCATTTGCTACTTAAGAGAGACAAAAAAAAAAAAAAAAAAAGCACAAATAGAGGATCCATTCTGAATGTTTTGTTTGAGAGTCCAAATTTCTACTTTCAAATATATCAAAATAATTGTTAATTAAATGTATTTGTTTGTGAAAAGTCTATGCTAATGTGTTGATAAAACTATTTTTGTATTCTTGTTACTTTTATTGTATTTTTTTTTTTTCAGCTGAGCCATCCTGTTACCTGTTGGCAGCTCAGCTCAGGCTGGGCATACTAAAAGTAAGAAGTATTCTTGTTACTTTTAGTTTGTACTGATGAAATAAAAAAAAAAGGGTGCTCACCAATTGTTAAAATTTGGCCATATCCTGATTCTATATATGACTTTCTAATTTGCTATGAAAGGGAAAAAGTAAATGAAAATTATGTAAATAAAGATGATAATTTAGTCTTTGGGTGAGAGCAGTTTTCTTTTTAAATCATGGGAACATGATTTATGTCAGATTATTTTTATGAATTTTTTCTTGAAAAGAGTTGAATTTAAGCTAACAACTATTTTAAAATAATTTTCAAAGGAACCCTTACACTTAAATATTGGAAATAGCAGCCAAAATGGCTTAGGGTCAAAAGTAAAAGTTACAGAGATGAATTATTCACCCAGCTTTACTTTTGACATTCTAGGATTGCTACTCTTATATTTCCTATCTGTAAAACAGAGAGATTGCACTTGTAATCCACAAACATCCAGTGATAGAAAGAGGAATTTTATTATTTATTTTTATTTATTTTTTATTTTTTAGCTGAGCCATCCTGCCACCTGTTGGCAGTTCAGCAGCAGCTCAGCTCGGGCTGGGCATTGAACTGCTGTTGCTCAGAGCTCAGCTTGCACTCTTGAATGAGCTCTTAATCAACTGAGCCACTCGGCCGGCCTCAGGAATTTTATTTTTTATTTTTTATTTATTTATTTATTTATTTATTTATTTATTTATTTATTTATTTTTGAGGGCAGTGTCACTGGCCCTCATAAGTGGGACCCGAACCGGGGCTGCTGGCTTCCTAAGCCAGTGCTTACCACTGCGCCACTCGGCCGGCCCAGGAATTTTAAATAAGTGCATTAATACACTCTGAGAGTAGGAAGATTTGGTCAGAGTTCTAATATAAATCTATTCCAGTTCTTCTGGTCTTTGTTCCATAGGGCACATCAATTCCTGCTTCCCAACCATGGGGATTAATATACCATATCCTTCAATCCTGTTGAAACTATTAAGGAGAAAAGTCTATTATATAAGTTAATTGACCTCTGCATTAAATAATTTGTTTTGTTTTCTTCCCAATGGCAGTCAAAAAGAAATGTGATGAAAATATTAAAAACTAATTCATCTCTTTAAGACAGCAAAGGCAATATGCAGCAAGAGCCAAAAAAAAAAAATGTACTTATTACCCTTTGACCCATAAATTATCTTTTGGGAAGAAAACAAGCAGAGATATTATATAGTGAAAAAGAAAAAAAAACCCATAGGAACAAACATAAAATGGCCAATAATTGGGGAATGGTTAGCTAACCCATATAAATGTCCAAATATTATGCAGCTATTTAAAAGGACATGAGCAATAGTTATTAAAATACATTATAAAATTTATATAAAATAATGCTAAATGTATTGTATATGTATATACTGATTACAAAAATGCAAAAACTATGTATTTATATAATATTCAGGAGACATGTAAGAAGTAGCTGGCCTACGTTGCATATGGTGTTTCTTTGGAGTAAGTGAGTTGTCAGGGTAGTCTTTGAAATAGTAAAAAAAATGCTGCTGGAATCAACATATCAATTATGTTTTCTCACTTTCTTTCTCTTTCTTTTAAAAAATATGGCTCCAAAAGATGACTTGAAACTTGTACTTGTCTATTTTCTCTCTTTTTATGTCCCAAAGGAAATGTTTTTTTTCTACTGATAAGCATGATGGACCTATTTATTCAATAATTGAAGTTAAGTTATTAGACATGCAGCTACTCACTCTTTGATGTGCCCATGAAGTTGCCTCCATTGGAATTCATGACCTCTTAGAGGAGACACACTCCCCCTTTTCTTCAATGAATGGGCCATTCTGTCTTTAGCAATGTCTGACATCATCATAACCTCTGGAAGAAAACATTTGTAAAATAGCAAACAGAAGATCTAAAAACATTTAAGTTAATATAACACGGAAATTCATTCTAAATAAAGTACAGATATTTTTTCTACCAATTTTAAATCGGGAAGTGGGGTTTCCTTAAGAGTGATTTTTAGTATATGTTGTTGTCCTGGTCAGTATAACAGGAAATACGATAACTCTGATAACTTTTATTTATGCAATAACTTCACATAAACTGATAGTAAACTGCAACAAAAATGCTTAACTGAAGAAGAGGTTAAAGTCACTGAGAGAAGGGGCTGGCCAAGGGGCGCGGTGGTTAAGCGCTGGTTTGGGAAGCCAGCGGCCCCAGTTCAGGTCCCACATAATCACTAAGAAAAGGTAGCCATGTGTAGAAGAAAGATATTACACCAGAAAGCAATATTTTTATCGCCCCTCCCCCCCACTTATTTTTGGTAAAACTTTGTTGTTGTTGCTATTACTTTAAAAATTAAAATGAATTGTCTCCCCTAAAGGATATTTCTTTTTTTCAACCAACCATGATTTACTTTGTAAAGAGCAAACAGAACTTAACTTTCAACTAAGTAATTTATTGGAAAACCTACCTCCTTCTCACAAATGCTTGTTAAAAAGCTGGTAGTAGGACCGGACTTTCCAAAACTTGGACTAGAACTCTATGCCCTATTGCCTACATACAAATTTAGATACTCATTTAAATTATTTTATGATCCGTAAACCAGAGAGCCCTCAGAAGGAGGCACTGGGCTAGACACTAACACAGAACTAAGAGTCTCTGCCTCCATGGAGTTGGCAGTTGAGTGGGTAATGCACACAGGAAGGCAGCTGTCAAACCCCAGTGTGATCAGTGTCAGGGCAGAGGGAGACAAAGGGTACAGAAGGGCACACAATATGGCAGAGGTGTTGTGTGTTGGGAAGGGAGGCAATGTGGTGTTCGCGCGTGTGCGTGTGACTGCGTACCAGTGCGTGAATGTGTATACATGAGTGTGAGCAACTCTGTGAGAGTGTGTGCCTCTGAGTGTGTCTCTGTGGGCTTGTGCCTGTGTGTGAGCACGAGTGTGTCCCCAGGAGTCCGTGAGGCTGTGTGCATGGGTGAGAGTGTCTGTGTACATGAATGTAAGTATGTGCCTGTGTGTGCATCTGTGTGAATGAGTGATTATTTGTGTACCTGAGTGTGTGCCTTTGTGAGCGTGTGTGTGCGCCCCTTTGTGTGTGATGTGTCTATGTACTGAATGTGGTGTATGAACCTGTGTGTGAGCATCTGTGTGTGTGTGTGAGCTTTTGGCTAGGTATGTGAGTGTGTGTCTGTGTGAATAAGTGTGTGAACATCTGTGTGTGCTTGTGTGTATGAGTGTGTCTCTGTGTATCTCTGTGTATATGAGTGTGAGTGTGTGAATGTGTCCAACTGTGAGGACAGGATACGCCGAGACTGATTAAACGGGTCATTCAGGTTCCGATCCAAAGTGGCACAGGCGGACTTCGGTCCGCTCATCTGTTCCCAAAGCTGCCCCAAAGGTCAGAGTTAGAACCCAGAGATCAGGAGGGGTTGCCTGTAGTTTGCCAGGGGGACCTCAGGAACACTGCTTAGGACTCACTCTGCTCCTGGAGCAGACCTCGGACTGGCCAGCTCAGGCGGGCAGGTGTCTAATAAAGACGAGGACCCACTTCCAGTTCCCAAATTTGGGGCCACTTTTTCTTACTGGGGGAAGGAGGAGTAAGGCATCAGAGAGGTCGTGGCCAAGGCAGGCAGGCCATTTCTCACCACAAGGCCCTTGCTCCAGCTTGCAGTAGTCTTTCTTCTCTCCCACCACGCGGGCTGCACAGAGGTCACACTTACCGATAGCAAGGCTGGAGCTGCGGGCGACTCGCAGGGTGGGGTGCGGGGGGCGGGGTGAGGGTGGGCGCCGTACCAGATTCGGGCTTGTGCACTGCGTGGGGCGAGGCTCCAGCCTCCCAGTCTTCCCTCTCCTCGCGGCAGCCCTAGCAGTCCCCCTGGACTCTGAGGCCTGTCGCCAGGGTGACCTCCTCAAACAGAGCCCTAGGCCCGCCCCTGGTCCTCAGAGCCGCCCTAAGGATGTAAAGGATCTCATCGTCACTGTCCAGAGGGAGCCACCCTGAGCCCTGCTGCACCCGGGAGTGGCCGGAAGCTGGAGGGGAGCCGGTTTATCCTGTATATAGTGAAGAGGGTATCTGAAACTCAAAATGCAGCCACGAAGAGTCCTCATCCAGTTCCTTTGTCTGCAGATGTCAGGAACAGGAGTGGGAAATGCTAGGGTTCCCTAGGACAGAAAATCCGAGGCACAAAGAGAAAGTAAAGCAACCCCTTCCTTTCTCGACCTCTGACACTGCTTTCCACCACCTCCCTCCAAGACACTGATGGTTGATAAACGGGGGTAATTTATCAAGAGCTTAAGTTTACCAGATACTGACAAACAGTTTTAGCTTTATTTAGTCTTCTCAACAACTCTGTCAGGAAAGGGTTGCTCTCCCATTACAGGTTTAGAAAATTGAGATTGTAAGATATTGAACAATATGCCCAGAGCCCCTGGAACTCATGGGTTTATCTCCTGCACGGAGCAAACCGGCTCCTTCAGGCCACTCTTCCCAGCCCCTTAAAGTTTAAGACGATTTGGAATGGAGGCTGTTTGGGGTTGAGGGCCTACCTGACATAAGTATCAGTCCTTTTCCTCCTTAACTAACATACTCATAACTATCTCCCCCGGTCCTATCCCCAAACCCCTTCTCCAACCAAAAGCAAACAAAACCAAACTCTGGAGGGACCCTGAGGGACCCTCCCAATTAGGGACCCTAATGGTAGTGGGCAATTATTGGAAGTAGAAATAGGATAATGCTTCTAGGTACATAGTTTGGTAACTGTCCCTGGCTGTAATTAGAATTAGTGACAAGAGCAATACATTTGGGATAACAGTAGAGCCCATAAAAGTTATGACAGTGTTGGAGAAAGAGCATTCAAGTTTTCTGGACCATCTCAATCCTTATTCACAGAAAAATAAGAATAGAAAAGGATTGTTTATTGAATAGCTACTATGTATTAGGTAAGAATGGTTAGATGACTGATAAATATTATCTCATTTAATCTGGTCAATGTCCCTATGGTAAAGGGGCATTATTAACTCCATTTTTTAAAGATAAGGAAATGAAGAATAATTGAGTAACATGCTCAAGTCTGTAGTTAAATTATAGAGCTTGGATTTGTCTCACTCCAAAGCCCTTGAACTGTGCCAGAACTTTTCCCCACCTTGCCCACCCTAAACATGCAATAAAGTTTTCCAGAAATGTGGGTAAAATTTTAAGAGGCTGGTAAAAAAAAAAAAGAGATTCACAACTGAGTTTATTTTTATGTTTTCCATTTATTTTCCAGGAAAAAAAAAATCACATTTAAATAACCACTTACTCAGATATTTCATCTTCTCACGTGTAATTAAACTTTGTTTTGAAATGGGAACCCTAGTTGCAGTAATGTGCCATGATAATTGCATATTCAGGATTTTCTGAAATGGGTGATTAAGAAATTATAAAGGAAAAAAAATTTGTAAAAATCATTATTTACAAAAAATGATTTTCACACCTTTCTAACTTATAAGGCAAATAACATTCAAATATTATTCTCATGATTATTTTCAATAAGTCAGTGCAACATCTTCATATCACCATTGCTTACCAGAGAGCTTTGCTGCAGTTCTGTGAAGGAACAAGCAGTAGCTTCTTTTGCTGGTTTTCTCTTGAGCACAGCACAGAAGCAGTAAAGCTTTCGTTACAGACAAAGCAGTGACGGCTATGAGAATCAAGTATTCTCTGTTGTACAAGTAGGGAAAAGAGCCAGGCACCCACATTTGAACTAAATTTAAAAAGTATATTGGAATATTTTAATCCATATTTCCTTTTGTAAATATTTTATGCCCAAGGCATTTGTGAAATTATCTACTCCATAACAAGATCATAAATTCAGTTTATGTTCATTACAAAGATCATGGAGAGCTCTAAATAAAGGCTACCACCAACTCAAATTATGGTATACATTACAGCATTTTCCTTAAGAAAGACAATGGACAGAATTCTATTACCTTTACAGCACAACACAATTTCTCTGAGATTCTTTTCCTAGTTTCTCTTATTGTTAAAAAAAAAAAATCATACCTTACACTGCCACTTCATAGGCATGAAAACTAAAATTTGATCATTTCACTTATAGAGATCTTTTCCTACACAGAGTGAAAAATGAAAATTCTTTGTATATTGAAACCTGATAATATTCAAACAGTTTAAAAAGCCAACTCTATGAATTGCTGCTTGGCCTGCAGTGAAACCCTTCTCATAGAAATGATTTGCATATCATCATACCAACACTTGGCTTTTTTCAGAAAAACTATTCAGCAGCAATTTTCCAACTCCATTAGATTAAGAGAGAGCGAGAGATAAAACAGGGGCCAATTTGCTTCATGTGTATCCATTTAACAAAGCAAGAACTAAAAGCTGACCTGCAAAATCAACAGAGCTATTAATATAATAGAATTAGCATCCTAGCATCTCACAGGGAAAGAAAAAATCTGGCTTTGGACTTAGAGTTATTGAGCCCAGTGATAGTCTTTTGGTATATTATTTAAAGTAGTTTGAAATAATGATGTATGAATAACACTAAGCATTTGTTTGCCAAAAAGACAAAAAAAAATGAAAGAATGAAAAAGAAGTGTCAGTGAAATAACACAACTGAACAAGTGAGATGGAATTAACATTTGCATAACTACTCATTCAATGAAATATTTCAAAATGATAAATGGCTTACGATCTATCAAACGGATTCACAAACTGAGTTAAAAATTGAACTATATTTAGAGAAGTGCAGTTATTCAGGTTTATTCTTTTCGGTCTAATAACAGTTTATTCAGGAATTTTTTAAAGGAACTTCGTTGATTATTTTGTGTAGAAACTATTCATTTAAAAAATAAAGCATAGCATAAAAGAACTGTGAAATGCTCATTAATAGAGTGCAGAGTCTTGCAAAATCTATGCTAAATAGTGCATTCTTCTTAGATTTAAAACGTTTTTCATATAATTTCATATAATTTTAGAAGATATGTAAAATGCTGTCAGCATTGATCTATTATGATTCAATTTCTTATAGCTGTTTAATACAATATTACCAAAGATTGCTCACCAGCATTAATTCCACTCTGCAAAGGGTTTGGACCATCTGCAACAGATAGTGGCCTGATGTGGGGGTTCTAGGTACATATCGTAAAAATAATACTTAAAATATTAAAACAATTTCAATGTTTTGTTTTGAGTATTTTGGAGTGATAAAGTTGAATTCACTAAGATCTACTAATAAAATTTTAAATGGATACTAATTCATTTGATTTTTTTTTTTTTTTTTTGGAGGGCAGTGTTACTGGCCCTCAGATGTGGGACCCGAACCTGGGCCGCCAGCTTCCCAGGCCAGTGCCTAACCGCCACGCCACTCGGCTGGCCCAAATGTTTTTTTTTGAGGGCAGTGTCAGTGGCCCTTATATGTGGGATCCAAACCAGGGCTGCTGGCGTCCCAAGCCAGCGCTTAACCACCGCCCCACTTGGCTGGCCCCTAATTCATTTGAAATGGCAGGAATTTTCCTTAAAGTTAAAACCAACAAACAAAAACCCCCAGCATCTTTTCAAAGTGTTGCTGGTTATATTATTTGCAGTTGTTGAAAAATACATAAACTGTTGTTAAAATTTTTCTAAATTTCTTCAAGGTGTGTTTAGGGAAAAAAAGAGTTTTCCTGATCTGATAACTTTCTTAAGCTTCCTTAAAACACTAACATTTATTATCAGTGTCTGAGGAGCACTTATGGTAGGGATCATTTATTCTCAGACCACAGTGTGCATTTGCCAGAACCAGTAGACCTGAACATGATTTGGAAAATACTGGAATATAGGTGAATGCAGTAGAAGTGTCCCGTACTTATTTTCTCTTGTTCATTAAGGAACACATAAAAATATATTTGGTTTTCATTGAAACATCTTTTCTTTTAAGGTTAAAGGTGTATTTAGAACAGGCACTGTATTACTATAGGGATTGGAAGGGGCAATCAGAAATACTATAAATTAAAAGAAAAATAACCTTAGAAGTCAAGCCTAGAGAATACGTTATTATCCCCAATAAGGAGGTGGCTCTCTCTCATAGAAATACTCATTTAAGATAAAAATCAGATGTTAAACATAAGGAACAATCAAGAGGTCTGGTCATGGTCAACTCAATAGATCCTAAGATTTGACATTCCTTTCAAGAAGGATATTTAGTTTTCAATTAGATATTAAAAATGCAACTATAGCCTACTGAAGACAGAACATCAAAACAATGGCACGAGAGAGGCTAATGGGTTTTTGTTGTCATTTGTTTTTAATATTTGGAGACTTAAAACACTGTACTCCTATCTCATTTTTCCTCCATACATTCCATGCAGAAAAAGTAATGTAATGGTATCCATGCTTAATTCATGAGTGAGCAAATGTCATTTAAATGCTGTTTGCCAAATTAAAAAAAAAATGAAAGAAAAAGAAAGCAGGAAAATGCAATAAAAAGATTCAAGAGAAGTGCACACAGTAGGAAGGGGATAGGGTGGGTCATCAGAACAATCCCTTTATCAGTGCAGCATGAATTGATTTGTTCATTCATGTCAACAATTTAATTTGACTCATTTCAAGGATACATCATATTTATGTCAACTTTTAAAGCTCTATCTAGAGATCACCCTCATTTTGTTATCATAAAAATTATGCTTCCATTAAAAAAATTGGTATCAGTAATTATGTACAAAATGAGTACATTTAGACTGAATGGGACTTTGCTCGAATGTATAATATTTGGGGAAAAA
Organism: Aselliscus stoliczkanus; assembly: GCA_033961575.1. Classification (NCBI taxonomy): domain Eukaryota; kingdom Metazoa; phylum Chordata; class Mammalia; order Chiroptera; family Hipposideridae; genus Aselliscus; species Aselliscus stoliczkanus. The sequence goes on from CM066730.1 coordinate 131,907,580, forward strand.
AGAAAACTTAAATAAAAAACCACCCACAAACTCTTCTCCTTAGTAGATATCTGCACATTTTATTGTGTCATTCAATTTTAATTGACAAGCTTATAATTATTTTGGAGAAAAAAATGCAAAAAAAAAAAAAAAAGATTGATAGAACTCCTTTGGAATGACACTAGTCCATGCTTATAAGGCATCCAATTCAAAGGCCTACAAAATAAATAGGGTCAACTCACAAGTTGGATGTCTGAGTGTCCCTTGCAAGGAAGGAGACATTTATTAGGATTTTGTATTTGGATGAACCACAGCTTGTATCACCCCTACTACTTCCATTAATCTTTCAAGACATTGATGAAAGGATAGAAATATGAAAATGAGAGAGTGAATTTCAGGCTACTTTGATACTGAGATAGCAAAAGGAAAACTCTAAGAAAAAGATTGGGATTCTCGTAGAAAAAGCGTTTTCTCTCTCTCTCTCTCTCTCTCTCTCTCTCTCTCATTCTCTCTTTTGACTGGAGGAAGTTAAATGGACTGAATGAAAAACATTAATTTGCTAGAAAAATGGTAGTCAATTTAAAATTTAATGTTTAAAATCTGATATAATATCAGAACTAAGAAGGACCCGAGAAATATACTAGGGCAGTGATTTTGGGTGCTTGTCAAAATACATATGCCAAAACCTCATTTCTAGATATTTATTCCTTCAATATAAGTTTATTGATGCCTGCCATCTTCTAGGCTCTGGGGATATAGTTGTGACTAAGCCAAAATCATTGTACTTCTAAAATAAATGATAATACAAAAAATAAATAAAATAAATGATAATATAAGTGATCCACATATCATACTTTGAGAAACATATTTTTTCCCAACAATTTTGCAATTGGAATAATCCTTATTTTGATATTAATTTTTCATAGCACCTTTACCTTGGTGTTCAGATAGAATATGTATAGTAAAATAAAACAGAAGTATTTATGCCCCCAGAATGAACAAGCAAAACAGGTCAGGGGTTCCCTCTGCAGTCAAGATAACTGGTTTACTTCCAGCTGCTGTGTCACTTTGAGTAAATTAATTAATCTGCCTAAGCCTCAATGTCACCGTTTGTAAAACAGGAATTAGAAAGAGTACCTACAATTTTTGAGTAAGCACTCAAGTAAATATCAATTTTTATTGTATATCAGTCAATTACTGTGATTGTAACAGTTGGCTTTTAAAGTCCCCAAAGGTATATCTATCTGAGTCAAGTAGAATCACATAACTGCAGAGGTGGAAGAAAGTTGATAGATCATTGATGTGCTATTATTGTTTAAACAGTGTCCTGGGGTGGGATGGGGGTGGGTGTCCCCAGATTTAAACTGCTGAAGGAACTCCTTCATTTCTTTGAGCTGTTTTCCCTAACAGGATTCCATGTGCAATTCTAGTAGAAAAAAGCCCTGATGTTAAGAAAAACTTGAAAACTTCTGGCAATCTCAATCCCTCATGCTAAAGATGAGAAGCTGAAAAGGGCAGTGATCTGCCTGTAGGATCACACAGCAGGAGTTAGGGAAGTTACCAAGCTTCTTTGAAAAGAAGAAATGAAAGCATGTTTACTTGTGGCCCCAACCACTTTGCAGATTGAAAGGGAGTAAAAATACATAAAACCAAAAATAAAATATCTGTAGTTTGACTTTCTGGGTTGTTCTTTTTATATTCACTTGAAACCATTTGAAATGTGAGCATTCTTTCTTTACAGATGAACTATATTCCCAAATGCCATACAGTGAATTTTCATTTTGGCTGTAGGTGTAGCAAAGAATAGAGCTTTAAAAATAATTTAAAAATGTAATTCTTTGAAATTATAAATTCTAATTATGATAAAATTCAGACTAATTTATAATAAGAATTTATTTCTAAAAAAATAATGAAAATATGGAATTTATTTGAAAAGAAAACATATTTCCCATGTTGCCAAAATAAAGCAGTATCATTCATACTTTCTGTCTGTTGGAACAGAACCTTTTTTAATCATAATGCTGGAAATGGTGTTCTGATTAATGAGACCCCTTTCTTTTTATTTTAACTTCTAGTTTTGAAAATTTTAATACGGACTAGTTCATTTTGTTCTGTTTTAGGAATTGATAATGAACCTGACTTAATGTTTTATCTATACTGAGACTTTTGCATTATCTAAGATCATTTTTTCTAACATGAATTCTTATTGCACAGTTACATGGGTATGAGTGTAACAGGAGATTATAAACTACAAGATTAAAAAAAAAACCACCCAAAATCTCCCTGATATGAGTTTATTGTGTTATTATTTGTTCTATTTTCTGAAAGGGAAAGGGATATAGTCTTTACTGAAGTTCTGGTTATTCAAAATTTATTAATTTTGAAATCACTGACTTCAATTCTGTTTCACAAAGACCAATAAAGGGATCATAGGATAGCTTCATAGTTTCAAATTTTCATTCCTGGAAACATTTGAGTAACATTAGGGGCTATTGTAATCTATGTTTTAAATTACATTTTTACAATATCAATAAAATCATTCTTTGACAAAAGATCCCTGTGTTTAATTACTAATTCACTCCAGAACCATATAAAATAAAACATAAAGAGCAAAACATGAGAACAGTAATATTTACACATTTTAATATGCTTTGTGTTAATAGTCAATACGTTTTCATGAATTGGTTATTTAAAAACATTTTTTTATTCATATGCTGGATAATTCCCAATTTTCAGCTGCTTACTTTCCATTGGTTTCAGTGTTTGAAATTTCCCCATGTTTCATGGGATTTAAAAATTTTTATTTCCTATTTTGGTTTCAAAATCAAATTGAAAATCTTTACTTAAAATGAGTATATTAATTATTTGTTCAAAAAACTTCAACACAAGACTTTGGAGCCAATTGAGAGTATGTTTGAATAGTAAGAATTTTTCTAAGGTAAACATATCATTTTGAACATTTCCTGTTCAAGCACTGATTGAGAAGTACAAATATTAATTTTAAAAGTTTCACTATAAACAACTGCCAGTCACAATTTCATTTGAAGAGTATGACTTTCAAAATTTAATTTTATTCTAAAATTTAAAGGGGTTAAAGATTCTTTGTCAAATATGAGTGAATGTAAAATAAAATTTAGCAACTAATGATAAATAGAACAACTTAATAATTAGTTATTTAACAGTATAACCTAGAATAGAAATTTGTTACATTTAAAATAAGTTCTATGACTTGAAGGAAGATTCACGTTTTCAGATCATAATGGAGGAAAGTTTTACAACTGAGATCCCTGAAGAATTCTCTATTCTGAATTCCCATATTGTGAGACCAGGCTGAGTAATTAAAGTTTTCATTATATGTTGCAACAATGAAATCATAACAAATTTTTGATAACTTTTCTTTTTGATTCCTCAAGAATGGCAAAGATTTGTAGCTACATATAATGAATCTTATCTAAAAGGAAATTTATTGCACAATTATGTGGATAGAATTTCATTTATAAAGCTTATTTTTCTCCTTCCCAAGTGATATAAATGATGTCTCCTTCAGGATTTAAACAGGGAAGTAAAATATTTTTTTCTGAGATTTTTAGTACCAGTATTTTGATTCCCATGGGTAAAGATGAATATATGTGGAACAATTCTCCATGCTAGACAGGAGAAACTCTCTGTTTAGAATAATTGTGCAAAAGTTGTTAACCAGTTCAACTATGGAAAGTCTTGAAATTTTAAAATCACTGTTTTGGTTTTAGTCTGACTGATTATTCAGTAATTTCTACATTTGCTAAACTGTAGAGAGAGAGGGAAGTAGTTAAGACTTCAACATCTTCTTTACTCTTGACTATAATTTCATATACTTAAACTTTAAATATGAATTGCTTTCCCTTTTTACACAAGTTATAAAAATAAGAGGCCCTGTTTACACAGTTTGCATTTTTATGAAATTTGCAGTTTGAAAAAAAAGCTTTTTAAAAAGTGGTAATTAATGCTTTTCTTTGAATATGCTGTAACCTTAGAATTCTATTTTCTGAAATAGTTTCTGAATTTAACCCACTAAACATTTTGAAGATAGAATTTTTATTTAGCACTAGAGTAAAACATACTAAGAACTGAAGAAAAAAAAAAGTTTTTTTCTGGTTCCACTTATTTTTTTTTGTATGTGGCACCCCCTTTATGATACCTATCAATATTATATTTAAATTTTATATATTGACAAAATGCAATCTACCTCTGTAAGCACTGTGCCATTCAACAGTACTACTATTAAATTTACATACCACAGTTTAAATTACATCCATTTCAGGAATGGTAAAATGCTAAAACTCAAGTGTCTAACTGCCTTACTGGAATGAGTACAATTTACAAATACAATAATTACATTTTAAAACCATAACAATATTACACCTAGAAGTAAATACTGTAGGACTGGTCATCATGGTATTGTGTGAGGGAAATCATTGCTGAAAAGTCAGGGACATTTCCAGCAGATAGGTCCCAAGTGCAGATTTTGATTTGTTTTTATCAAACCCAAATTGAAGCCTGTTTCTCATACAATAGTTCTCCATTATATGAGTCCTCCAAATCCTTGCATGAGATTTTATTAGTTATCTGCCAAGTATTTTCCTGAAAAACAAAACAACATATCAACAGATTACCTGCTAGTTCAATAATGTGATTATTATATGGCTAACATTTCTATTCTTCCTGCCTTACCCTTAGAAGCCAAATACTGCATACTGGAGGGGTGCATTACTAATATAAGATACATAATGTATTCTGAGTTTTCAATTTTCCAGATCAGCTAGTTGCCTTTTCATATTTCCATATATAAACATTTTGCAGAGGTTTGGGTTTTGACCAGAATAAGGAGATTCGTTCCTGGATGTGAGAATCCAACTTATTTTAAGAAGAGTGGTCATATAATTACTTTGCAATCTGGGTCATTTCTGAGAGTGAAAGGAGTATAATGAATAATTATATCAGTACAGCAGCATAAAAGCCAGGACTTATCCCAACAAATCATTGACAAGTATGATCATCCCAGTACTGGGGAACCCCCCATCAACCAATGAGTGTGTGTGTGCCAAAAAACCTGTCTCACAGCTACAGTCAGTTCATGGTAAGATTCTTTAAGATTGCTATTATTAAAGCGAAAGATGGATCCTTTTAGATCTCAGCTAAGCCTGACAAGTCTAAAATCTATAAAGTCCTGTTGGAGAACAAAAGTTTTCAGGTAAAAGACAAATTCAAAAGCAAATAACATTTATCTTCTTTGTCAATATAATAAAGTAGGAGTTACTCCATCAGCCTCAGTGTGCACATCTACATAATGGGAATGACTGGTCAGCCCCATCTCAGGGGCAGAACCAGAGCCATGATAAGAAGCCAGGGCCTTCCTAATTCCTGATTTCTAGTTCACTGTCCTAGTTTTACTTCATTCAACAATTGGTTTGCTTTCTAATTGGGATGGGAAATGGGGGTTGAGAGTGGGGAAGAGGAGGAGGAAGAAGGTAAGAAAATCACAACCTATTGATTCTTAAGGAAGAGTAGCCAAGGCAACACTGTTTTTGCAAATGAAACTCAAAAGATATCACTTACCTGCAGCAAACCTTTTCTTGATGAGTGAAAATCGATAGCCTGCTCCCACAAGTTCAATGTCACAGCCAGAAAGGGTGCTTCCTTCACTTGTGAACTGCACAACCAGTGGGGAAGGTTTGCTTGGGCCCTCAGATAACTGAAATCTTGCCAATAAAGAACCCACCCCTGTAAAAAGAGTATGATGTATTACAAGATAATAGTCAACACAACAATTCTGGAAATAATTTTGGAAATTGCATTCCAAAGTTAACATACAAAAGCTAACTTAGAAAACAGTAGATGTTGCAGTGACAAAATGGTAAGGAATAAAATGTAATATCATTAAATATTATGAGTGACTCCTATTGCACACTGATGCAAGTGTAATTTAGCTAGATGGTACTTTGGGAGCATGCTACTTAGAAAGCAATATATTTTCCAAACCTATGATGATTATCAGAGGAAAGTGAAAAATGTCTAAACTATCAGGGAGTGTGAGATCTGATACAGAGTGGAAACACACCTCATTGAAAGCTCTTCTCTGCTTTAAGTATGTATGATCTTTTTAATTGGGGTCTTGGGCAGAAAAGGGGAAGTAGAGGAGTCACTGAAGAATTATTTGCTTTTATTGGTTGAAATAAGTATATATCAAAATAAAGTAAAATATTTTTCTTGCTTTTAGTGCTTAAGTATATTTTGGTCAATAGTTGCCTGATACCTGAAAGTTATTTCAGTTTTATATAGTAAATAAAGTAAGCCTATGATTATATTACCTCCATTTTCTGACTTCTGAGAAATATCAGGAATCTTCCACAATATTCTTTGTTGTTCAGCATTCCTAAACATAAAATAGGTAAAAGATCTTTGCATACACAAGGTTTTTGTTTAATGGATGCCATATTTTTTCCAGATAGTGTTAATTAAAAAAAATAAAAAGGATCTTGGAAATTTTAGCTATAATTTAAGCATTGTCTGTCTATCTATCTATCTATCTATCTATCTATCTATCTATCTATCTATCTATCTATCTAAGCATACATACATCAATTCTCTCCTTTCCCCTTCCTTATTGTAGCTAGCCACAACACTGCTAGATAGATAAATATTTAGAGGACAATGCAGCTAATTTTTTAAAAACACATCCACTGAAAAGAATAGATGGGAGGTGTTAGTTAATTAATCATGGTAATTTATTTTTTGAAGATTTTTATTAAAAATACAGCTAACACAATTTTATATTACTTTCAGGGCTACATCATAGTTATTCAACAATTATATACCTAAAGAAGTGATCACCATGTTAAGTCAGCAACCATCTGACACAGTACCATGCTGTCACAATATTATTGACTATATTCCCCATGCTATACATTACATCCCCATGACTTGTTTTATACCTGGAAATTTGGGCCTCCTATTTCCCTTCATCTTTCTCTCTACTTTAAAAAATTTTTCAATTACAGTTGACATTCAATATTACTTTATATTAATTTCAGGTATATAGCATAGTGGTTAGACATTTATATAATTTAAGAAATGATCCCCCTGACTAGTCTAGTACTCACCTGGTTACATAGTTATTACCATATTATTGACTATATTCCCTATGCTATGCCCTACATCCCCATGACTACTTTGTAACAATCCATTTGTACTTCTTAATCCCTTCCCTTTTTTCACCCACTCCCCAATCCCCCTTCAATATGGCAACCATCAAAATGTTCTCTGTATCTATGAGTTTGTTTCTGTTTTACTTGTATATTTTGTACTTTAGATTCCACATATAAGTGAAATCACATTGCATCTGTCTTTCTCTGTCTAATATACTGCACTCAGCACAAACCCTTCAGGTCCATCCATGTTGCTGCAGATGGCAAGAACTCATTCTTTCCCATGGCCAAGCAATATTTCATTGTATATATGTACCACCTTCTCTTTATCCATTCTTCCATGAATGGACACCCAGGCTGCCCCCACATTTTGGCCTTTGTAAACAATGTTGTAATGAACATATAAACACACACGTCCCTTCAAAATAGCATTTTGGGTTTCTTCAGATAAATACCAGAAGTGGGATTACTGGGTCCTTCTTTGTCTTTTGTTATAGTCTTTATTTTAAAGTGTATTTTGTCTTGTATAAGTATTGCTACCCCAGCTTTTTTGTTTGTTTCCATATTCATGAAATACCTTTTCCCATTCCTTTACTTTCAGTCTGTGTGTGTCTTTTGATCTGAAGTGAGTCTCTTACAGGCAGCATACTCATATGCAAGCGTTTTGTTTTGTTTTGTTTTGTTTTTAAAGATTTTTTTTTTTTTTTGAGGGCAGTGTCACTGGCCCTCATATGTGGGACCTGAACCGGGGCCGCTGGCTTCCCAAGCCAGCGCTTAACCACTGCACCACTTGGCTGGCCCGGGTTTTGTTTTCTTATTCATTCAGCCACTCTATGTCTTTTGATTGGAGCATTTAATACATTTAGTTTTGAAAGTAATTATTGATAGACATGTAGCTATTGCCATTTTATTATTCCTGTTTTTGATCTTTTCTCCTTCTTAAAGAAGTCCCTTTAACATTCCTTGTAATACTGGTTTAGTGGTGGTGAGTTCCTTTAGCTTTTTCTTGTCTGAGAACCTTTTTATCTGTCCTTCAATTTTAAATGATAGCCTTGCTGGGTAGAGTACTCTTCGTTGTATGTCTTTGCTTTTCATCACTTTGCATTTTCATGCCAATTCTTTCTGCCTCCAAAGTTTCTGTTGTGAAGTCAGCTGACAATTTTTATGGGAGCTCTCTTATAAGTTGACTTTCTCTTGCTGTTTATACGATTTTCTCTTTGTCTTTAGTCTTGCCATTTTAATTATGATGTATCTTGGTGTGGTCCTGTTTGGGTTCATCTTGTTTGAGACTCTGCACTTTCTGGGCTTGTAGGTCTTTTTCCTTCACCAGTTTAGGGAAGTTTTCAGTCATTATTTCTTCAAATAGTTTCTCAATCCCTTGTTTTCTCTCTTTTCCTGCTGCTACCTCTGTGATGCGAATGTTGGTACACTTGATGTTGTCCCAGAGGCTCCTTAAACTATCCTCATTTAAAAAAATTTTTTTTTTCTTTTTGCTGTTCTGATTGCTTTTTTTCTGCTACCTTGTCTTCTAAATTGCTCATTCGATCCTCTGCTTCATTTAGTCTGCTGATGATTCCTTCTAGTGCATTCTTCATTTCAGTTATTATATTTTCTACTTCTGACTGGTTCTCTTTTATGGTTTCTATGTCCATTTTTATGCTTTCTATGTCTTTGTAGAGGTTCTCACTAAGTTTCTTGAGCATCTTTGCAACCAGTGTTTTGAATTCTGTGTCTGTAGATTGCTTGCTTCCATTTCCTCTAGTTCTTTCTGTGGAGTTTTCTCCTGTTCTATCATGTGGGACATGTTTCTTTGTCTCCTCATTTTGGCTGCCTCTCTGTGCTTGTTTCTATGTATTTGGTAGGGCTGCTATGTCTCCCGGTCTTGGCCAGGTGGACTTATGTAGTAGATATACTGTGTGGATGCATGGAGCAGACTCCCTGGTCACCTGCTCTGGGTGTTCCAGGAGTGTCCCTTGTGTGGATTGTGTGTGACACTCCTATTATAGTTGAGCCTTGATTACTATTGTCATTACTAGTGGGTGGGCTTGACCCTCAGACTTACTGGCTGTGGGGTTTGGCCACATCCATAGCTTATAGACTGCTGTATGGGGGAATTACCCCACTGACTGGGATTCATCCCAGTGGGCTCTATTGCCTCTTGAGACCACCCTTTTTGTGTGCCACTTGTAGGGCTAACTGGACAATGCTCTGCTATGGTTCTGAAGCCAACTTCCAAGTATGTTGGTTCTGGGGCCAATTGGGAGAAGCTCCAGTGCAGGCCCAGGTCAGCCACTGCCTGTGACCAGCCCAGTGACTACCTGGTAGGAGCTACCAAGTGATCCATGGTTGTTTGCTGCCTGTACTAAAGTTGAAAACATGTGGGAGAGGGAGAGGCCATGCTGTGAAACGATGGCTGCCACCAATACCAGGCCTGGGACAGCTTTGCAAACAGTCAGGAAACACTAAGGTCTGCTGCCACCTGCTTGTTCCTTTAAGTGTCAGCTGTTGATAAAGCCTTGTGCAGTACTCAAGTTGGGTGAAAGGCAGGGTTTCAGGGAGTCACTAGAGTGGGGAGGGTTGTAATCAGCAGCTTACTGTAAATTCTGGTTTTGTGCCAATGCTGAGCTTGGAGCTACTCAGCAAAAGCCTTAGAGCATACTAAGGCCAGTAACTGCCTATCTGGGGCCCATGGACTCTGATAACTTCTCCAAGAAAATGCAATGCAGGCAGGGCTGGATGCTCTCAAAAAAGCACCTCTTGCTATGGGGGAGTTAAGTAGGGTGGGGTCCCAGTGAGTCAGCAGGGTGAAACAGCAGAGCTCACTAGACCAGTCAGATTCAGATTTGGCCATAAGTGTAAGGGGAGGGCTCAACACAGGAAAGATGGTGCCCACCTGCTAGCTGCATGGGATGAGGACCCCACACAGGGAAAATGGTGACTATTCCTCCAGTCCTTGCCTTGAAGCCACACACCTCAGCCTGACCCCCAAATACCTCTGACTGTCCCTCTGCTGGAGCCCAGGGTGAATGTCTGTGAGTGAGTGAGTCTGTGTGTGGGCCATTTAAGAGGATGGTCATAATCCCCACTGTGTTTCACAGCCAGAGGTTGGGCATCTCTTCCCAGCTCCACTACTCTCGGCTGGGTTTCCTAGCTCCACTGGAGGGAACCTTCATGGCCAAGGTATCCCTCCTGATTTTCAACCACCACACGGAGGTTTGGGCCGACCCTATTTCACATCTTTGCCCCTCCTACCAGTCTCAACGTGGCTTCTTCTTTATATTCTTCATCATAAAACTTCCGCTCAGTTAGACTTCGAATGGTTCTGCAGGTTGATTTTTCTATAATTTAGTTGTAAATGTAATGTGTTCAAGGGAGGAGGCAAGCACAGCATTTATCTACTCTGCCATCTTGGATCTCTCCTAATTCAGGTAGTTTAAATTGGAGCTTGTTTTTAATGTTCTATTTTTTTCTTCTGACAATCATATGGAAAAACTAGAGTGTTTTTTTTTTCTAAGAGAATAAGTTCTTTTTAGCACGTGCTATTGGTGTCTGTTCAATTTTTCTTCCCATACCTTTTCTAGTGTGGCTTTTTATAGTCCAGAGGCTACACAACAAAACTCTACACTTCTTAGACTCCTCTGCAGTTACAGCCCTAGAGGCAGATTAGACTGCACCAACTACATACATGCTTGAGATTTGGAGGATAGAAAGGAGAGGGTGGCCATTTTTCTGCTGCTTTCTTGGCTATTTTCTGCTGCCAGCAACATAACTGAGATGTGGGAATCTTCAACAGCAGAGCTGCAATCCAGTCTCCAGTTTCATGGGTGTAGAGAGGCAGTTAAGGCAGTGCCAGTCCTAGCTTTCTCATCCTTGAATCAGCATAACAGTGGTGAGTTCTTGAATTCAATGGCCCCATGAGCAACCTTCTAATATTTCTTCTTGGTTATCGCAGAGGTAGCAGCTGCTCTGGCCAGCCAATTCTGTGGTCTTCTGAGAAACATTCTTGGAGATTCTGCCCAAAGCTTGTTCTTCTAGCACATCTATCGTTGTGTGAACATCATTTAAATCGTTTTCTGCATAAGTGGTGTCTGTTTCCTGCCCCAAACCCTGACACAGACCTGCTGTGATCTCCTCTGGTAGGAAACACAAGTGCTCAGTCTGTGATACCTTTGCCCAGAAGGAGCTATTTGGGGAAGACTAAAGGGACTGGGGCTCCTTACCAGACTGCTGGGGGGAGCACGGCCTGGAGCTTGGTTACTCCTCCATCTATGGGGACCAGGAACTGCACGTTGTTCAGGGCTACAGCAGTTGTCATCGCATCTGTGTTGTATTTGTAGTCTATGCGCAGGTCAGTGCTTGCTGGCTCACACCGCCAGTTCACTGCCAGGTTCAGAGGCGTGGACTGAATGCCCTGGGCAGACACCTTGCCAAACGACAGGAAACAGAAGGTTTAAGGCTCAACTGTGCATCTGAAACAAAACGAGAGGCTACAAGTATCTCCTGTAGGGATGTTCTTAGATATCAAAACATTGTTATGTAGTTGGTGCTGTTCACTAAAGAGCTCTCAGTGAAAATCACCATGAAGGGTGCCATGTGAGAGAACAGATGCTTTGGGTAAATTGTTGCAGATTAAAAACAAAAAATCAATTACTAAAATCTCCATAGCACGTTAGAGTTTACAACGCACCATCAGGAGGTGGTAGCACACTGGTTAGGAGCTGAGGACAAAGAGTTGGACAGTCCTGGGTGTGAGTTCTGATCATCACTTACAACTGAGTGACCTTGGACCAGGCACTAAATTTGTGTGAGCCTCAATATTTCCTCATCTGCCAAACAGGAATTGTAACAACAATATTTACCTGTAGGGTTGTCAGGCAGATTGAAGGAGATGTTTTATGTGAAACACTTGGCATAGTACCTAGCACAAAGCAAGGAATTAACATTCTAATCCATGCTACTTATTAATATTCTTATCATACTTGCTCTTCACAACAAACCAGTTAATTAGACAGAGCAGGTTATTATTACTCCTTTGGGGTTTGCCAAAGTAAGGGCTTGAACTCAGGTCCTTTAACTGGAAATGCTGCATTCAATTGTCTACTGTCAATTCTAGTTAGAATCAACTGTGAGTTTGGCCAAGAAAAAGCCAGGTTTGAAGAATCAATATAAATTTATCTTCTCTAAAGACAATAATGTCAACTTGACTTCTGGGTCCACAGTGAAAAGTTATTTCTCAGTTGTTCACTGTGATGACGACTAGCTCTAAGATATTTTCCTTTTCCAAGTACACACACACTGCAGGAGCTGTGTAGGTGGTATCTATGTCCTTGCAATTTTATTCATGGAGTATGAGTCTTGCTGGTGTTGAAGGATATAAACAGCTCTCCATTGGCCTAGCAATGTCTGCACAGATGGACCCCACAGGGAAGGGGCCTGAGGGCAGGCTGAGCTCTCAAGGCAGGAGTGGCTGTTGCAGAAACAAGCCCAGAAAGTGGTTTTTATAAAATGACAGACATAGCTTTTGGTGACAATTTTAGTTAGATAACCATTATAATAGTTTTAAAACTTTAAATATTGATAGCAGCACAATTCTCTGCAAATGAACTTTTATTTGGAAATCTATTATTTAAAATAGATCAAAAGCAGATCTATTTCTGCCCGTTTCTGCACTATATCCTCAGCAGGAGTTCACAATTTGATAGTAGCTGTCCTACCCAGTGAGGGGATATGTGAGGGTTGTGTTTTTGATTGTCCTGATTACTGGGAGATGCTACTCGTGGCCAGAAACTAAACATGCTGAGATTTGATGGCAACCCCACAAAATGCTAGTTTCTTGCATCGCTGAAAAACAACAACACAACAAAACAAACAAAAGGCAATCTTCAGAGCACACGTTAACAGAACGGCAGGCCTACTTACATTTTACAAAGTACAGTACTCACTAACCTTGGATAGTGAGTAAGGTGGGTTGCAAGTATTCCGCAGCACGAGCAAACATTTCTAATACATTCTAACGTGGTAAATGAGCGATGTCTTGCAATACGAGCAGTTTGTTTCTGGAACAAATTATGCTCACAAATGAAGGTATTACTGTACTGTGAAATATATTGGGCTACTAGCTCCTCACAATCACCTATGAAATATCTAAGTAGGAATCATTGTTATCCTTATTTGCAGATGAGGAAACTGAGGTTCAGGGAGATGAAGTGCCCAAGGTCAGTGGCTGGTAGGGAGCTGGCTTAATTCCATAATTCAGTCTCTTGCTTACACTTTAGTACTTTACACCAAGCTCATATTGCGTTAGGTAAATTCTTTCTACTCTCTAGGTTCACTTAATGACAAATATGGAGTCTGAAAAAAACTCACAGGTTTAAAATTTCAAAAAAATTTTAATCTAAAGTGAAAATATAGATGCAGGGTTTCTAATGAAACTTCATGAAAGAAAACAACTACAGTTTTAGTTTTACCCTTTTGGGCATAAGAACCATGCATGTGCCCTGAAATTTAAATTCTCACTCAGGGAAAAATTACACTGGAGTTTCTTTTTCTTACTCCTTTCCATTTCTCTCAGAAGCTTAAAGCAATCACTAAATGTGTTTAAATGTTTTCTTGGGAGAAAAACAGTTAAATAAAAATACATTTCCTATTATACTTTAATTATGAAAGTGATGAATTTCTGTTATATCATGTGTTTGTTCAGTATTATTGATAATGTCCAAAGCTTAGATGATACTGTTCTTTCAGGAAAAACATTCTATCCAATTGCATATTTGTAAAATGTACCATCATGTAGATACTTCACCTTCAATGGTTTCCTTATGATAACATAAATAAGTGGTTTTCAACCCATAGGGTGTATTATAATCAATTGGAGAACTTGTAATAAATATACATACTGGGCCAGAACCAATTATGTCAATATCTCTGGGAGTTCCAGGGCTCAGCAGGTATCTATGTTTAAACCTGTACCTATATCTATATCTGTCTATAAATAGATTTTAATATAGGTATCTATATCTATCTATAATTAACACTAGTTCAGAACTAGCATTTGTTTACAAGTTCCCTGGTGACTGTACATTCATGTTTGAGATGCACTGATTTTTAGTAAAGTACAACGTTAAAAAATACTTTTTCCTCATCTTACGAAAAATAATTTGAGCATATTTAGTCACACAAATTACAATGTGTTGAAAGTAACCTAATCGATCAAGTGGCTGAGAATCAATAGGATACTCAGGGGTCCTTGTTTGAAATAGGCTCATTTACTAGATCAGTTATAATTTGGGGTAATGGTAACCCTAGACACAAAAAGAAATTTCTAATGTACTCTATTGTGTTGTGCCAAACATTCTTTTTTTTTTTAAACATTTTGACTTTTTTGTTTTGTTTTGAGAGCAGTGTCACTGGCCATCATATGTGGGATCCGAACTGGGGCCACTGGCGTCCCAAGTCAGCTTTTTTTTTTTTTTTTAAAGATTTTATTGGGGAATTGGTGGAGGGGAACAGCGTTGGAGAATCGGGGAAGGGGAACAGACAAGTTGCCGTCTTCTTGTTCTTCAGTTTAGTTGCGGAGGATGTTGCTTCACTGTTGGTATCGTCATTGCGCTCTTCCCGGATGAGGCAGATCGGTCGCTGGCCTCTGGATGTCGCTCATCGCGGCTATTGGCAGCTCACGCTTGGCTGCCAGCCGCTCACGCTGGCTGCGGGCCACTCACTGCAGCCTATGGCAGCCCACTGCAGCAGGGGCTGCAGCCCACACCATCACCGGGGCTCGCACAGCCCAGCTCCAGGTGGAGCTGTTGTTAGCTGTAGAGGGCAGTGTCACTGGCCCTCATGTGGGATCCGAACCGGGGCCGCTGGCATCCCAAAACCAGCGCTTAACCAATGCGCCACTCGGCCGGCCCCCCAAGTCAGCTTTTTAACCACCGCGCCACTCGCCTGGCCCCAAACATTCTTTTAACATTAAATTATTCTTAAGAAATAATTTATTAGAATTTATTGCAAATGACTATGACATTCAGAAAAGACACCAGATTACTTACATTTAATAACTGAAAATGAGAGGTTTTAATAAACTAACATTATTAACAAAATTACAGTGAAGTTTATCAATATTTATAATCTTAATTGATGTTATTTTCTCAACTTTATTTTTGTGGTATATTTCTCTAATTTTTAAATAAAATATTTTACATGTAAGTTTAAACTAATAAGGATATGTATGAATATTCTTGTCACTAAGTCTCCAACTAGTCTTAAAATTTCTGTTTTCCTATAATTTGTAGCTTTTAAATACTATTAAAAGAAATGTTACTTTATTTACTTTCATTTAATGTTAAATATATTAGAATATATATTTGTAATGTGAAAGAGGTATCCTGCCCATATAAGTAGGCTTACCTGATATTTGAGCATGTCCACATTATAATATGTAGCCTGGGGTTTTTGTTCCGACACTTTCTTTAGGTGAGTCATCAAATTTGGCATGTTTACCCAGAATTCCTTGGTATTGGCATCATTTTGGGAGTTATCACTATTCAATTGGGAAGAAAAATGATTGAGTAGCATCTTGTGACAAACATGAACCACACAAAGAAGCATCTTAGCAACTTGTCATCTGATTTCCATATTCATTTTTCACAATTTTCAGAGATTATATGACTAATAGTGTATGGTTTTAGTACAATTGCACTTCTGAATGGCATTAATAGACTAATACCCATAGGGATGCATTATTGTATTATTATAACTCTCAGTGAGTACCCAGAGGTATTAACCAATCATGATAATTTGTTGCTTTAAAGAGTGAATTATTTATTAACCCAAGTTTAATAGCTGTTTCTACATCAGCACAGTTTCCTCTGAGGTAATACAATCAAGGAGCTGAGTACATTGATTTTCTTTTGTATTGACTTGAACAGTAGTTACTCAGAAATTACTGAGTTAAATATTTGGCCAAATGTAAATGTGGTTTTTATCTCCAATTGAGGAAAAAAGGGCAACACTAAAACTGCAATACTACTTTTTAGGTCTGCAGTATTTCATCTGAGAGCATCTAAATCATAAAAGAGTCACTTCTCTTACAAGATGACCCCGGAATTTAAATGATAATGATCATGGTAGTTACAACTGACAAGTATAGTTTTAATGAACTAAGGAGTTTTGTATTTTATGAGAGGTGTTAGCTTTGCTCAAGAGGCCTGTCTACAGGCCACTCACCCAATGTATCTTGACATTGCTTGTCTCAGTGACAAAAAGAATCAGGCAAGAGTGTGAAAAATATCTACTTACTTCCCACAAGATGAGGAAACTGAAAATGGTAGTAATTCAGTAAATTGACACACAATTCTCTCACTGACACTTCACTTTCAGAATATCCCATATAAATACAACAATACCAGCTATAATTTTTGAGCACTTATTCTGTGTTAGGCACTCTGTTAGATACAATATAAACTAAGAAATCTACTGGCTTAATGTGCACACTAAAAACATGGAGGGAAACTGAAACAACAAGTTTCTGATTTCCAATCTGGATCATTTCACATTTATTTTTCATTTAATGAGTGATCATTTCTTTTATACCTTTAAACCTGGAATCATTTGCCAGTTAAGCCATTGCAAGGACCAAAGAGGAGAAAATAATCTTGGTAATCTCCTGAAAGACCTGTTTTATTCACCACTGGAATGAAAATCCCACTCAGTCAAGGAAGTGATAGACTACAGAGGTCCCCAAATTCCAAATACCAAGAACCTTCAATTATTCTGGATAAATATTCGGCTTGACTAAACTCTTTAAATTATGGTTGAGTTGTTCATTCATTCAACAAATATTACTCAAGTCATTATTAGATGCCAGGCACAGAGAAATTACTGAAGATACAGTGGTGAACTAATAGAAGTGTTCCATTCCCTTATGGGTTTTACAGTCTAGTAGGGGAGATGGATGAATGAAGAAACACAAATAGATATATAATTTTTAATTTTAGTAAATGTGACAAAAGGTACATGGAGAGAGAATAACAAGGGAACATAATTTAGTTTAGGAATGGTGGGTGATGGGGAGGAGAGTGAGATGGTTGGAGGAAGCTGAGCAGAGTTGAGATCTGAAGGGTGAGTAGGAGTCAGGGGAAGAAGGGTGGAAATAGCATTGGAGGCAGAGGAAACCAGCACACAAATCCTTTTTGTGGTAAAGGACTCTGTCTAAGACTGGTAGCTCTGGCTGAAGCTATAAGGATGGTGGGAGATGAAGGCAGAGAAACAGACAAGGATGGATGACACAGAGCCTGAAAGGCAATGGTAACAAGTTTGGATTCTGCTACAGATGTATTGTGGAACCACCAAATGGTGATGAGCAAGGATAACTTGATTTACCTCATTAAAGGTCATTCGGCTGCTGTGTGGAAAATGTAGGAGTGGGGCAAAATTGAATGCAGGATGGGAAGGGGGAAAGCAATTGCAGTGGTCCAATGAAATGAGAGTGGTCGCCTGTACAAGGGAGGTCACAATAAAGGGACAAAGTGGCCACTGTAGAGAGAAACTTTTAGATGGAATATTAAAATAGGACTTGATGGTGGAGAGGAAGCTGTCAAAATGACTTCTTTTGATTGGAAGAATTAGCATTATTACAATGTCCATACTACCCAAGCAATCTATAGATTCAATGAAATCTCTGTCAAAATACCAATGGTATTTTTCACAGAGCTACAACAAATAATCTTAAAATTTATATGGAGCCACAAAAGACCCAGATAACCACAGCAATCTTGAGGAAGAAGAATGAAATTGGAAGTATCACATTGCCTGATATCAACTATACTACAAGACTGTAATAATAAAAGCAGTATGGTACTGGCATAAAAATAGACACATAGATCAATGGAACTGAATAAAGTGCCTAGAAATAAACCCATGCCTGGATGGTCATTTAATCCATGACAAAGGAGGCAAGAATATACAGTGGGGTAAAGACAGTCTATTCAATAATGGTATTGAAAACACTGGAGAGATACTTGCAAAAAAATGAAATTGGACCCCTTCTTATAATTTTTTTTTTTTTTTGAGGGCAGTGTCACTGGCCCTCATATGTGGGACCGAACCGGGGCCGCTGGCTTCCAAGGCCAGCGCTTAACCACTGTGCCACTCAGCCGGCCCTGGACCCCTTCTTATACCATATACATTAATAAACTCGAAGTGGATTAAGACTTAGATGTAAGACCCAAAACCATGAAACTCCTAGAAAACAACATAGGCAGTAAACTCTCTGACTTTGCTCTTAGTGATATTTTTTTGATTTACTCAGACAAGGGAAACAAAAGAAAAACTAATGAAACTACATCAAACTAACAAGTTTTTGTATAACAAGGTAAACCATCAACAAAACAAAAGGGCAGCCTACTGAATAGGCGAAGATATTCACCAATGAGACATCTGATTCAAGGTTAATATCCAAAATTTATAAAGAATTCCTACAATTCAACACCAAAAAAACAAACAACCCAATTTAAAAATGGACAGAGGATCTGAACAGACATTTTTTCAAAGAGGACATACTGATGGTCAATAGACATATGAAAAGATGCTCAGTATCACTAATCATCAGAGAAACACAAATTAAAACCACAGTGAGATATCACCTCACACCTGTGGGGATGGCTGTCATTAATAAATCAACAGACAAGTGTTGGTGAAGATGTAGAGAAAAGGGAACCCTTGTGTACTGTTGGTGGGGTTGCAAATTGGTGCAGCAACTATGGAAAATGGTTTGGAGGCTTCTCAAAAAATTAAAAATAGAACTACCTTTTGACCCAGCAATTCCACTTCTGGGTATTTATCTGAAGAAATCCAAAGCACTAATTTGAAAAGGTATATGCACTCCTATGTTCATTGCAGCATTATTTACAATAGCCACGATATGGAAGCGACCTAAGTGCCCATCAAAAGAGGATTGGATAAAGAAGTGGTACATGTATACAATGGAATATTACTCAACCATAAAAAATAATGCAATCTTACAATTTGTGACAACATGGATGGACATAGAGCATATTATGCTAAGTGAAAAAAGTCAGACTGAGAAAGACAGATACCATATGATCTCACTTATATGTGGAATCTAAATAAAACAAAGAATGAACAAACAAAACAAAATGAGTAACTCCCTTTGTCTCATCCATTGCTAATAATTAACTGTATAGTTGATCATTTTTAATAGCATGTATATGCGTATGTTTGTGTGAACATACATGTGCATATGTATGACTAAAACATCATATTAAGATTTAACAGACAATGTGAAAGAATCAAAAGCTTCTTTGATTTCACATATGTAAAGTTCTATCAAAGCAATTACCACTACAATAAAATTATATGCTTCACAGAAAAGACTTTTAAGCTTATGTGAAGAGTACCTCACAGTTCAAATATTATTTGCTAATACAACAAATGAATTTTATTCCTTTTATTGGGCTCACTTCCCACCATTCTTATCCATTGCCTACTGATAAGTAAAATAGACAATAAATAAATTGTCACTAATACATATTTTATTGCTCTAAATGTCTCTTTGGCCACTTGAAATAGTTGGCCATTAAAATACACTTATCTATACACATACAATCACCCACAAAAAAACTTTGACAGATGGGAAAAGTTCTGGGTTTGAATCTCCCCACATATCTGAGCAGTGATCATTTCTCTATAGCTCTACTCCCTTGCTAAAGTTTATCCCTCCCTCATCAACATATAAAATGCTAAGCTACACACTACTGTAAAAACATTGTGCAAAATATATTTACCAGCAGAGAAGTTGGGGATTTGGCAGGACATGTTCTAACCTGCTGAAATTTATCACCCGAAAAGTCAGGGCAGCTGGCGATGGGTTGTTGGCAAAGTGTCTGGTAATGCCGGCAGGAAAGGATAACACCATTTCTCCAGTAATCTTTACGATACATCTGGCATATCAAAACACAGGAGAGGAAAGAGAGCAAGCCCAGGTCAGTATGCTGTGAATCAAAACAGCTGTGGAAAAGAACAGATTTATGTAACAACATTACATAGCAGAAGAGATGAAAGGTAGGCTCTTGCAAATCCACTTTCAACTACTAAATCATTTCTTAGACTCAATGGTTTCACACATCCAACACAAGGAGCTATTTGTTGAACGTGTTTTTGAACCATAAGAAGAAAAGTGTAGCTTTTCTCTTTCTGTAGAAAAGTCTAAATGTTCACCTCACAAATAGAATCATCTATTCTGGTGGCTCCCTCTCTCTTGGATTTCTGGATTTTGGGCAGCATATTTGAAGATATTAAATTGCACAATCGTGTCACACTGTACACTGGGACTTATTTTAGTTTTCTGAGTGACATGATTGATGCCTCAAGCATGTTCTTTTATGTACCCCTGAGGTAAACTTCTTGCTTCCCACTTAACTAGATATTCATTCCATTAACTTGTCTATTTGATTGAAATTGTAAAGTCAATTAACACATAAGGTAACACAATAGGATGATAATTTGGAAGCAAGAATAATCCTTTTTTTGAAAAAGGCCTGTATTGAGGTATAATTGACATATAATAAATGGCACTTATTTATAGTGTAAAATTGCATAATTTCTGATACAGTATATACCTGTAAAAACCATCACACATTCAAGATACTGAAACTACCCAGCATCCCTAAATATTCCCTCATGGATCTCTGTAATCCCTTTCATGCCCTTCTTCATCCTTCCACTCCCTATCCCTAGGGAATTGCTAATATGCTTTCCAACACTATACATTAGCTTACACTTTCTAGAATTTTATATAAAACAAATCAGAAAGTATGTGATTTGGGTGGGGGGGTCTGGCTTCTTTCACTTAGCATAATTATTTTGAGAGTCATTCTTGTAGTGGGAGTATGAATAATAGTTCATATCTTTTTATTGCTGGGTAGCACATGGATATACCATAGGTTTGTTTTCTTAAGTTCATTCACCTGTTGGAGAACATTTGAATTCTTTCCAAATAAATTATTTTCAAATAAATTCTATTGCAAATAAAGCTGTGATGAATATGTGTGCACAAGTCATTACATGGCCATATGCTCTCATTTCTCTTGTATAAATGTATAGGAGTAGAGTCACTGAATCACATGGTAAGTGTACCTGTAACTTTCTAAGAGACTGCCAGACTGGTTTCTGAAGTGGAAAAATAGCTGTGTATGAGAGTTTCAGTTCTTCTGCATCCTTAGCTACACTTGGTAGCGTTTGTCTTTTTAACTTTAGCTATTCTACTAGGTGAGCAGCAGTATCTCACTGTTGTTTTAATTTGCATTTCCCTAATGGCTAATGATCTTAAGCATCTTTTCATGAGCTTATTTGTCATCAGTTATTTACTTTGGTGAAGTGTCTGCTCTGCCAAGTTTTTAAATTGAGTTTTCGGTTCTCTTATTGAGTTTTGAGAGTTCTTTATATATTCTGGATACAAACTGTTTATCAGATACATGCTTTGCAAAGATTTTTCTTTTCTTTTTTTTTTTTTTAAAGATTTTATTGGGGATTTGGGGGAGGGGAACAGCGTTGGGGAATCAGGGAAGGGGAACAGACAAGTTGCTGTCCTTTTGTTCTTCAGTCTAGTTGCGGAGGACGTTGCTTCACTGGCTCATGTTGGTATCGTCATTGCGCTCTTCCCGGGTGAGGCAGATCAGTCGCCGGCCTCTGGATGTCGCTCACCGTGGTTACTGGCAGCTCACGCTGGCTGCCGGCCACTCACTGTAGCCTATGGCAGCCCACTGAAGCAGGGGCTGTAGCCTACACCATCGCCGGGGCTTGCACAGCCCAGCTCTAGGTGGAGCTGTTGTTAGCTGTGGAGGGCAGTGTCACTGGCCCTCATAAATGGGATCCTAACCGGGGCCGCTAGCATCCCAAGCCAGCTCTTAACCAATGCGCCACTCGGCCGGCCTGCAAAGATTTTTCTCCCCGTCTGTGGCTTATTTTTACTCCTTTGTCTTCAGAGTAGCTTTGAAGAGCAGATGTTTTTAATTCATCAATTTATTTTTTATGAGTTGCATCAATCAATCTGTTCTTTTGGAGTCCAATCTAAGAAATCTTTAACAAATCCAAGGTCACATAAATTTCACCTACATGTTCTTCTAGAAGTTTTCTATTTTTAGTTTTACATGTAGCTTTATGATCTATTTTTTAGTTAATTTTTGTATTAGGTGTGAGGAATGGATCCATGTTCATTTTTTAGTGTGTGGATTTGGATATCTAATTGCTCTCGCACCATTTGTTGAGAAAAGACTATTCTTTTTCCACTTGGCAATTTTGTTGAAATTCAGCTGTCCATATTTGTGTGGATCTATTTCTGGATTCTCTATTATGTTCCATGCATCTATTTTTTCTGACTTTATCCAATACCACATTATCCTGATTTATAGCTTTATAAATCAAGCTTTATAATAGTTCTGAAATCAAGTAGTGATAGTCCATCAACGTTCTTCTTTTTCAAAGTGGTTTTGGCTACTGAAGGGCCTTTGCATTTTCCATATGAAATTTAGAACCACTGTATTAATTTTTACATCACATCAGTGTAACTCCAATTCATCCTTTACTGCCTGCTCTGAGAAAATTAATAATGGGCCCTTTACATATTTTTTCATTTGGCAACAGGAACCATGTTAAGCTTTGCCAGTAGAGGGCGCTAGAAAGACATATGGGAAGAAGGGATTTTCCTTCCTGGTTCCAATGTGCTTGCCAGGCAGGCTTCTGCTTGCAGGAAGTTTGTGTGTAGCTAGCTGCTGTAGCGCACGTGGCACTCTCAGTATGTAGTGATTGCAGCCCAGGTGGCTTTGCTAGTTCCCAGCAGCACAGGAGCTTTTCCCAGCATCTGGCTTCCGCAGTGCATGTGGCTGGGCTGCCCCAGTGCCTAGATCCTGCAATCCATGTGGGTTTTCTAACTCCTCCCATGTGCTCACCTTCTCTACAGCTGGCTTCTGCAGTGCACCGTGGACAGAAGTACCTACTGGCGACTAGCTTCCTCTGGCATCCCCCTTAGCCAGGTTTGTAGTGGAGCATGCCCCAAGGAGACACCTGCCCATGAACAGCCGGCAGTCTGCTGGGCTCTTCCTATACCGTGGTGTAGAAACTCTCAAGAAAGTAAGCTGAGGCAATCATAAGGCACACCTGACTTCTCAGTGGTCACTGTCCTTCACCTGAGGTCCAGTGTCTTGCAAATCATTACTTCCTATATTTTGTCTGCTTTTGAAGTATTTTCAGGTAGAAGGGAAATAAGTCCCTGTTATTACACTTTGGCCAGAAGCAGAGATAGCAAAAGGAATATTAGTTGGGAAACAGTATATATTTAACAAGAGTGAACCTCTTTATGACGTCCCCATTCACCTGGATAACGGATTCTTATACTAGTTCTACAACTTTAAGTTCAGTTTTGCACATTCTAGGGAAATTGAGGTTAATAAGTGAAAATGTTGCTCAAGTCTGAGCATATACTGCATAACTATGATTAATGAGAGCCATGTGGCTCAGGTGGGATGGTCTTGGGTACACATTCAAAATAGTTTACATGAAGAAGTACTATAGGCTTGCATGTATAGGGCTGGGTTGGGGATAGAGGTGGAGGGCAGGTGAGCTCCCAAAAGTTGCCATGAGCTCCTTCTTCCCCTCAAGTACTGTTATCCATAACTATGCACTGCCCTGAATGAGCTTGGTTTCTGGAAGTTTGCACTTCCATCTCTTATGAAGAATGTTGCTGATCTCCCAGTTTTCCTCTTCTAACTTTTAGAGCCATAAACCTTGCTTGATTTACTACAACTGAACTGGTGCTGAGTTCTGGACATCCCCTCAAGCTGTGTCTATGCTTGATGTTTTTCAATATGTGGATATGCAGAATATTATTTGACAACTCTAGAAGAAAACAGTGCGCTTGTTAATCAGACTTCAGTTTGTACCATGGCACAGCATATTGTTGTTGGCAGTGGTGACTCGAAGGCTTTTTAATTGGGAGGGAATCTGCTCAGTTTCTTTTCCAGGTTGTTCAAAATGAGATCTAAATGGTGTCTTGGTGGGAGATCAAGTTTCTCTTTTGAAAGCAAGTCAGCAAGGGGAGTAGGTGGTATTTCTCAATAATCATTTATTAATTCCTATCTATATAAATAGTTTTATTTGTTTTTGTATTTTTTTTTTGAGTGGGACGGCAATTAAAAAATGAGCAACACAACCCGCCTTCAAAGGTCCTAAAGACTCCTGTTACAGGTGTCTGAACACTCAAGGGAAAAATATAACTATATTTGAATGGGTTCTATATCACAGCATAAAATAATTAAAGTAATAGGTTTCTCTTTCCATTGCATAATCTGAATACAAACGGGGAAGGCTATGATGCAGGACAGAGGGAACCACAGGCAAAATCAACTCCACCCATGTGCCCTTTTTGCATCATTTCTCCATGTGGTGTTGTGTTTGCCTTTATCCCCCTCCTCCCCTCCTCACCCCATGATTGAACTTTTGAACTTGAGTTCTTTCCTTGAAAGTGAATAACAAAGGAACAGCAGTCAAATGATTCACTGCCTCCAGATGAAATTAAATTTAGAAGAATGTCACTTCATGATCTGTTCATAAATTTTAGATCTCATAATTTCAATGAAATAGACTAAATCTCCTATCTACCCAGATTCAGTACATACTTCAACTATTTATGGCAGTGTAACTGAAAACAGACTCAATGTGTGTGCTCATCCACATGTCAAAGCCTCAGTTAATTTGGAAAGGCATTGGAAAAGCACTAATACTAATTTGGCTTGAGGTCCAATACAGGTTTCAATATAGGAAATGGGAAAGAAAGGGGAGGGGATACAAATATTCAGTCGATAGCACTATGGTTTATACCACGTAGTATATATACAACCAAAGCTCATGGTGGTTGCTTCCTCTAACAGTTCAAACTCATACCTCTGTACGAGGTAGCTTTTGATTTCTATGGATGGGGCATATGGATGTGGCAAAAGCACTTCCTGCCCTGAAGATGGAAGGGAAAGGACATGGGATAAATCAGAGAGCTATAAACTGAAACCTAATCCCCAGTGTGATGGTATTTAGAGGTGAGGCCTTTGGGGGTGATTAGGTCATGAGGGTGGAGCCCTCAAAAATGAGATTAGTTCCCCTACAAGGAGACCCACAGAGCTCCCTAGCTCCATCCACCCTGTGAGGTTACCTGGTCAAAGGCTGTCTATGAAACAGGAAGCCAGCTATCACCAGATATCAAATCTACCAGCTCCCTGGGCGTCCCATTCTCCAGAACTCTGAGAAATAAGTTACTCAGCCTGTGCTGGTCTGTTATAACAGCCCAAGTGGACTAAGATGCCACAGTTCACAGTGTTTGTTTCTCTACAATACTCTGGGCTTAGAATAAAACGTAGATGTTTGAAAGGACACGACACTTAGAATGGTTGATAGATCCCAGGGGCTGGGTAGGACATTTAAAGGTGGAGTTGCTAATTATAATAGTTTCCTAGCAAAATACTGTTAGATTCAGACTTTAAAAAACTAGTGTTTCTGAAGTGTTAAGAGAATTCGTGATTAGTCATACAGAGTCCCACTTAAAATATACATGGGAATTTAAGTTCTAATTATACTTATCACTGTTTCAAAAATTTTTATAAAATAGTCTAGTGTGCTACATGCACATTTTTTCTCTCATTATATTTCCATAGATACTAAGCTTTTCTAAGCCCTAATCCTTGCAAGTAAAAAATAAACAACGATTCTTTTCTCACCTAGGTTTGTCCTTTGTTTATTGTTTATCCATCAGATTCAGACTTGAAATTGTAATAGGGAAATACATGAACCCCAGTTTGACTTAGGTATTCAGTTTTCAGTGTAGACCTATAATGACTTTGAGAGTGTGTGTGTGTGTGTGTGTGTGTGTGTGTGTGTGTGTCTCATGAACCGCTTTGTGAAATTGATGAATGCTGTAGACCCTCTCTATGGATAAGTGTACATATGCACACACACACACATAAGATATGCAGTATAATTTTTGGGAATCCACTTCTTGAATCCTTTCCATGGAACTCCGTATAGGGGGCAAAATGCGTAATCATATTACATATACATTCAGGTCAAGTCTATTGTCAGTTTGTACTGATATAAGTTAAATCACGTTCTTATAAATAGAGAGTGGTACATTTTTTACCTAGGATTTTTAATTTATTGTGAAAATTATATATGTGTGTGTATATATATATAATTTTTTTTGACAGTTCTTCCTTGGTAAAGATAACATATCACTTGTCCTCTTACTAATCTGGGAGTTATGGGAAGATCCCCTCCCCCCCCCCACATTCTTATTCCAATGCACCATTATTTCAGTTTATGTAGGTGATTCCCATTCAGGAAAGACAAAGACAGAAAAAGAGATTATCCGGACATTCACTTTTGTGAGGTAATAAGTTTTCTCACTGTTGACACAGTTGAATCAGGATTTTCTGTTACTTGCAACCAAAACCGAATCAGAGACTCTGGGTACTAAGATGTTAGATTATTGGATATTTTGGTAGATTTTTAAAAAGCAGTGAATTAGTACTCCTAATTAAAACTTCTCCTCCATTCTAGGTATGACACCTGTTATTGTTAGCTGGACTTTCTGTAGTTTCAGGGTATGGAATGAAATATTTAGGGTATCCTCCACTGAATAAGATAGCATTTGGAGACTACGGAGGACCAAGCCCCAGCCTTACTTGCTTGGATCTGCTCCTTTGAAGTAGGCATTGACCGTTTCTGTAAATGCTGCTGCAACAGGCAGGGTGTCCTGGGCTCCCATGGTTAGGGGGCTGGGTCCCCTGGAAGAACCTGCATGAAATGAAGAACTTCCATTTATTTGGGGCATAAAAGACACATTAGTATATGCGGAATTACACTAAAGGATTAAAGAATGAAATCTATTACTGAAAATAAAAATATGTTCAGAACAATAACTGTATATTCAACATACAGCTCAAGTATTTAAAAAGAAATATTTGGCTGGTTTACAGACAAACACAATTGAGATTAATTCAACTATGTATTTTACTACAGAAAGAAAAATCCAAGCAGAAGAATAAAGTCACAGGAGTTTTCCCTTTTTGTATAAAACATAAGGCAGTATTTGCATGACAGTTTGTATAGCAGGTAGTTAATAAAGAAAATCACTAGCTCCCTATCTCAGCATCCACCCTACACAATTGTCCATAAAATGTTTATCATTTCTTCATTTTAAAGAGACAAACAGCCATGGGGTACCATGTCATGCATTGTCCTTGTCTAGATTATTTCCATTTCAAAAATTCGGGATTATTTCCCAATTATGCTCAGATCAAGTAGGCTCAAGCTTACATGTCCAAAAAATACACAACCAAAAAATACAAAACGTACACATCAACTTAGCAGAAACACATAAATGCATCATATCACACTATTAATAGTAGCCGCAGTGCTCATGCTTATTGAACACCTGCTGCTTATTGAATACCAGGCACTTCGCTGGATACCTTACAAGAATGATCTCATTCAACCCCACATCAGCTCTGTGGGATAAGCATTATTATTCCCATTTTACAGAAGAGAAAACTGAAGCTCAGAGGTAAGTGACTTGCCCAAGACAATAGAGATAGTTAAGTGGCAAAGCTAAAATTCAAACCTAGATTTGCTGCCCTATAAAGTTCAAGTTTTTTCTATGAATACTACAGT
This sequence comes from Aselliscus stoliczkanus, assembly GCA_033961575.1. NCBI lineage: Eukaryota > Metazoa > Chordata > Mammalia > Chiroptera > Hipposideridae > Aselliscus > Aselliscus stoliczkanus. The sequence continues at coordinate 131,935,470 of CM066730.1, forward strand.
TTGTTTAAATGAAACATTTTTTTGTATGGCCTTGATATAACCTGAAGTTTCCAAAAGGAGCAAGGTTTAAGATTGTTGTCTTTATTATTCATTCCTAGGCATGGGACTGAACAATAAAGCTTTAAAGTGTCAAAGATTAATTACAAAGTACTTAATTATGTCCCGTGCTCACTGCTTCTGTTACTATAAAACAAACAAACAAACCAAAACACATTTACTCTTCCCTACCCCATCACAGATTATATGTTATGTTTCTTTCCTTTTCCTTCAGTACCTTTTGTCCTCTTCTCTGACTATGAAAAAACTTTAACCTTTGTGTATCTTTGTCTTCAGTAGTTTTTCTTGGTAATTCTAGTTCACACTAGTCCCTTTGTCTTTCCTTGGCTTTCAACATCAAGTACTTGGTAACTGATCATTAACAAACATTTGCTTGCCATCTACTATGTATCATGTGCTATAGAAGGTGCTGGGGATTTAAAGATAAATTAAACATAATCCTTGTCCTCAAGGAATTACAGTTCGATGTGCTAATATCATCATCATTAACATAATCAGTATTCACTACCAGCATTACCTCCATCACTGTTACTTGCTGTATACTCACTACGTATTTTACATGTTATCTATGTAAGCATGAAGTAAGCATTATCTTCACTTTGTAGTTGATAAAGCCAAGGCTCAGAGTTGATACAACTTGCTTAGTCATGCACAGTTGGTACACAGAATATTTAAGATTGGTACTCAGATATGTATAAGTTCAAAGTTTAGGCTCTGAGGACTGTATTATTTTGCTGCCATAGTAGTGAATTAAAGCATCATTTGAGTGCAAGTAGATAATTAAAGTACCCACGATGAGTTTTAACATGGAGCATGTCTAAGACTTTGCTACCCATAAGACTGTCAACATTTGGAAAGAAGAAATTATGACATGAGCTTCTTTTATGGGACCTCCATAGTCACTAAAACAGAGCCAGAATTACATTGACCTTTCTTTAAATATGTGTTGAATTATCCATTGTTGGATCTCACAAAGGTAAAATCTATGCACATCTATACATAAAGAAGGCACACTAAACAAAGGCCATTATTTCATAATGTATTGATCACTTTATGTGTTCACTCATTAGTTCACATATTTATTGAATTCCTACTAGGTCATTCTCTTGAAGTAGAATGTTTTCCCTACTGTTAGTTAAACCTGGGTGAGAGGCTGGACTCGCACCATTATACAAGAATCATAGCCACCATATAACTGGAACTTAGGTCTTGTGAAGGAACAGATAGATCTGTAATCAAGTAATTAGAGCAATTTGATACAAGCTTTAGGAAAGCACTTTACGTTGCTTGGATAGGTCAGGGAAGGTTTCATTGAGAAGGTGATATGGTAGCTGAGATTTGAGAATGACTAAGACCTCAGCATAGGGAAAAGGAAGATGGCCCAGCATGGACATAGGTATGGAACTGAGCAAACACATGGCATTTGGAGAAACCACAGGAAGCATGACTGGCATTGTATGTGTGTGACAATGTGATAAGTATGGAAAGGAAAGACATGAAAGGAGATGAGGCTGCAGGGGTTAAGAATTAGGTCATGAAAAGCTTTGTATAGATATTTAGGAAAATTTGTCTTATTTTATAAGTAACTTATAGGCATTAAAATCATAATTACTTTTTGATAATCTAATACAAATCTATGGGTGCTTTTCAGAGCAGAGTGTGTGTGTGTGTGTATGTGTGTGTGCATAATTTACTTGTATGTAATTTGAAACACAATTATAAATTTCTTGAAGTCCTTGGGGGTCCTGGAACTGAGGTTATGAACACTCTCTATAGAAGATGAGAGGCCTTTGAAGTATTTGAAATAGGGCAGCTATAATGTGACTTAAGTTTATGCGAATATCTCTCTAGCTATAGTGTGTTAGGTAATTTAGTGAGGGAAACAATAATGTAGGTGAGGAGACCTCTCAGAAAGAAAAAGATAAAATTGGTGAGAATTGCAGATGTTAGAAGATAAAGGGAATGTCAAGTACAATATTTTTCAGTTCTTCAAAGCACTTAATAGTCTTCCATGATATTCTTGAGAATAAAATAGTGAAATTGGGTGGACAATAGACTTATCAATTGAATTGACAGTTAGATAAATCACAATATCCAATGAACACGAATCAGTGGTTTTACATCCACTGGGAAGGAAGTTTCTAGTAGACTATCTCAGAGATCTTAGTCTGGGCTCTTCTGTGCATTGGATAAAACTGGAAGATATTCTCAGAAATGATACATTGTAGTCACTGAGAGCATGGCATTTGGCATCAGATATACCTGGGATTGAGTCCTGTCTCTGACTCTTATTATCTATATGATCTTTGGAAGAGATGATGTAATAATATCCATTTTGTAAGCCTGTTCTGAGGATAAAATGAGGTAATGTATTTAGCATAGTGCTTGGTTTATAGTAAGCACTTACCAATGATTAGCTATTTTTTATGATTATTATTACAACTTAAGATACAATGAAGTTATCTTAAATAATGAGAGACTCATTGAAAGAGCTCAAAATTATTTCAAACTTTTAGAATGCTGGGCTGGAATCGACCAAGAAAAATATCAGCAAAAACAAATGTAGAATTGCTATATAACAAGATTAAAATTTTATGAAACAATTGTGATGTGGGGAAAAACTGGTTTGGTGGAAGAACATGTGAAAAAAAAATTTGGGGGTTTAGTTGATACTCAACTTTCTATTGTTGGGTTCCAAATAGTTTGCTTATTGGGCTCAGTGGATGAGTAATAGACAGATCACCAGAAACGATGGTTTCACTGTTTTTTGTTGGTGTGTTTTGTTTTAAAGCTCATCAGATGGCAATCCAAACACTTACCCACAAGCTAAAGACCAAACTCTTCAGTGTAATGATGTATACCATCTGCATTGTTATAGTTTGAATGTTTATGTACCTCCAAAATTCATACATTGAAAACCTAATGCCCAGGGCCAGTCGAGTGGCTCAGTTGACTTAAGAGTTCACTCAAGAGTGACAACTGAGCTCTGAGTAACAGCAGTTCGATGCCCAGCCCGAGCTGAGCTGCTGCTGAGCTGCCAACAGGTGGCAGGATGGCTCAGCTAAAAAAAAAAAAGGAAAGAAAAGAAAACCTACTGACCAGAATGAGGGTGTAAGACAGTGGACCCTTTAGGAGGTGATTAGCTCACGAGGGAAGAGCACCCATGAGTGGAATCAGTGCCCTTATAAAAGAGGCCCCAGAGAACTAGCTTGTCCCTTTCACTATGTGAGGCCACAGCTAGACTTTGGCAGGCTGTAACTTGGAAGAGTGCTTTCGCTAGAACCCGACCATGCTGGCATCCTGACCTTGAATCTATAACCTCCAGAATTATGAGAAATAAAATTTTGTTGTTGATAAGCCACCCAGTTTGTGGTATATTTTTTAGGGCAGTGTCACTGGCCCTCATATGTGGGATCCAAACCCGGGCCGCTGGCATCCCAAGCCAGCTCTTAACCACCACACCACTCGGCCGGCCCTGTGGTATTTTTTTATAGCAGCCAGAATGGACTAGGACATGCAATCTAACGAGATCTATCCTTCATGACACATCTCCCACTCCCTCTAACAACCCTATACTCTAGCTGTGTTTACTTCTGGGCACTATCGTCCTTTTCAGTAGATTTAATCAATAAGATCAGGGAAAGAACAATACAAAAACTTTACAAAGAACTTTTTTTACCTTAAAGGATCCACAATTTATAATTCTAATGTCTTCACATGTCTGTACAGTACAATTAATATGCCATTTTTATTTTACTTTTTTCATATATTACATAATTTCTTTATTGTTGTCTGGTCTACATATCATTTTGACAAGTGTATATTATTCTACATACATCCTCTAAATGTTGAGCCATTTCTAGATAACAATTATTTTAAACCCATCTTTGTATAAATTTTTCTTCCTTTCCTCCTTAATTATTTCTTTAACATATAGTTTTATTGTTACAAAATGGGATGACCAAAGTATAAGGCATATACATTTTTGACTACTAAGAATGTCATATTATTTTACATAAAGAATATACTCAGTGAAAATTCCATCAATCATAAATGAATGTTTCTGTTCGCCTGTAGTGCCTTAGGGAATCTTTGTTAACATGATTATTGGAAAACTGGTTAAAACAAGAAGAGTATCTAAGATGGTGAAAAATTCAATAACATAAGAGGACTAACAGGGGACTGGAAACTATTTTCAAATATCTGAAGTAATATTACCAGACATTGACTCAAGGGATCAGAGTTCATGGTCATGGACCTGCAAGTTCTTAGCTTTGTGACCTTGAGCAAGTCAATTAACTTTAGGTTTTTCTCAACTATAAACTGAAAGCAATGGATCACATCACATCTCTGTATTAGAATTCTATGATTTTAAATTGTTTAAGGTATTTAAAATTTTTAAACAGTAGGAACAACTGTCTAACAGAAAAATAAGCTGTGGAGACATACATATGTAACCACTCAGGAAATAAGACGTGAACATATGGAAAACTTAATAACAATAACATATGCCAACAAGAGTTTAAGATAATAAAGTGAGGGAACTATGAGATTAATTCATTGCAAGATTAATTGCCAAATAAGCTGTAGAGGGGTACTGTTCCATGATTTAACAAAAGGAAGCTTAGGCTCTGGAGTCATACAGACTTGAATATGAATCTTGACTCCTCCACTTAATACTCCTCCACTTAATCTGTATGAACAGGGGCAAGCTGTTTAACCTCTGTGACTCGGTTTCCTCATCTTTAAAATAGAATAGATAATATCTATGTTAAAGGCCTGTGGTAAACATCAAATAGAATAATATTTATGAAGTCCTCACCATGGTATTGTACTGAAAAAACATATTACTATTGCTGTGGTTTGTGTTGCTCTTATTTTGTCAGGGTGAGTTTTACTGAGGTTGTTGAATTAGAGTTGGTTCTTTGAAAATGAGTAGTTATTTCAATAAAAAATGAAGGGAAATGATACCGCAAATGGTATTCTTCATTGAGCATGAAGATAGGCTAGAACGTTCATGTTCCTTCCATCCCTAAAGCTCTGTTATCATAAGAACAATGAATTCTGTGTATTCATGCTTAATTTTTGGCATTACCTAGGTGGCAATTATATTTGCTTAAGTTGCTTGAAGTAATACTTAGGCTAACAGGAGGTAAAAGTTGGTTGAATGGATGTTTGTCTTTCGACTTATTCAAATGTGAGTTTTTGCAATAGACATTGTACTAGGTGCTAAAGGCTACACAGAAAAGCATCAGTCAGGATTCACAGGTAGGTCCACTTAACTCTGCTCTTTCCACAAGGAGCCACGTAGATCTCATCTCCACACACCATGGCACAGGGTGAGGTAGACTTGTTACACGCTTTTCAGTGAGCAAGGCATGGGCCTTCATGGAAAGCATGGCACCATTAAGAAAGTCTGTTGTCATAAAGTAAAATTAAGGATACTGAAGTTCTGAATATGTAAATAGAATTAGAGTTATTTTCAGTCTTCCTCTCCTAAGTGTCCCTGCTTACCTGTTTTATATATATATTTTTTCATGTGCATATATTTCTTGCTTTTCAAATTGCACCCTGTCCAGAAACCTATGATCAGCTGACATTTTTGTTGTGATTTATAGAGAATTTTCTTCAAACTGGGTCTTTGCTTATAGTTCCCAAGCCATTATCCACCATTAATACATTAATTAACATCCTAAAATAATGTTTGACTCAGAACATGGGAAAATACTTTGTTTTCTTCAAAAAGTCACATCAAACATATTCAACGCAAGGACTATTGTTAGAAATGGACACAGGGAGGAGACAAAGCCATAATGAAATGCCTTCGGTACGAGGACTCACATGACCAAATCCTAGACAATTTCATATAGGCAGCACTCAGAATTTTTCACCAAGCATCTCAAGCTGAGCCAGATAGATCATGGAACCACAAAGGATATGAATAATGATATCAAGATTTATATAGAACACTTACATGTGGTGCCCACGGTACTGAATACTTTATTTGCATTATATCTTCTCCTCTCAAGACATATCTTCGAGGTACAAACCATTATTATGTACATTTTACCAATGAGAAAATTGAAGCTTAATTAAATTAAATAGTTTGCTCAAGGTATCTTGCTGTACAGTAAGTATAAGTGCTGGGACTGAAAACCATCTATCTTCAATTGTGTCCTTAAACCCAGCCCTGTATTATCAATGTTTGCCCATTCATGTTAGTAAGCTTTGCTCCAGCATACAGCTGGATGTACAACAGGAGTTCTCAGTAGGCAGTGTCACCCTCAAAAGAGTTGAAAATTGGTTCTTGGGGGAAGGTGAAAGAAATCTTACTTTTTTACATATAAGTACACTGATATATATACAGGACATAACCAGATGTACAGTACATCTATGATGTTAAATTCTGGGGAGCAATTATGGGAAAACATAGGTCTATAAAAGCCTCTCTGGATAAGGAAGGATGGATAAAGAAAAAAAAGGTTTGAGAAGCAGTGGTGTATAGTTTGAAAAGGGCCATGGATGTGAATGATCTTGTACACCTCATCAATTCTTAGAAAAAACTTTAAGGCACTGGTTTTGCTGAAGGATAATAGTTTCTTTCTTTCTTTCTTTCTTTCTTTCTTTCTTTCTTTCTTTCTTTCTTTCTTTCTTTCTTTCTTTCTTTCTTTCTTTCTTCAAACTTACACTGAATGAGTAATAACTGTGGTGCCATAATTATGGGTGATTTAATCATGATACTTGGGGATATATCTAGGATGGCCCATACAAAGGAACAGAGTACTGGAAAGAGAAGGGAGGCTTGAGAGCTTGGACAAGCCAGGAGAGGTGTTCTCCCATGAGCAACATGGGCAGGCCTTGAGCTGAGGCAGGAGAGAGGTGAATATGGTCAGGGGATTCGATATTGTCAGAGAAGCTGAGAGAGCCTGGGTCAGGTTTAAAATGAAACAGTTGCAAGGCCAGAATACAATGGTAGGGGACAGAGACAGGAGTCCAAGAGAACCAACAGAAAGAGCGAGGAGTCTGTTTAAGAAATGGGGAGAATTAGAAGTTCCAAAACAGATATCCAAGCATTTTGGGCAGGTGGAGTATGCTTTTCTGTAAAAATTCTAGTATGTATTTTCAGAGAAGTGCTTGCTACTTGAAGGTATAGCCTTGGCGCTGACAACACTAGCTTATTATTGGCCTGTTAGAGTCTTTCTCAAGTCCAAGGGGGAGAAATGAAGACTTTTCAAAAGGAACAAAATATTCACTGAAGAACAATAAATGACTAAAAAAGTATGAAAACAAGTGCAGCCTCACTAGTAATCCAAGAAATGCAACAGAAAGAGAGACTGAATTTTTTACCTTTTCAGATTAGAAAAGATCTGAAAAAACAAAACACAAAAACCAAAAACAGTACTTCATTCTTTTGAGCATACAGTGAAATAGGCACTGCAATATAATGTTGGTGGAAGTAAAACTTGGTATGATCTTTCTAGAAAACTGCTTGCCAATGTATACCATGAACCTTTAAACGTTTCATAATTTTAGCCCATAGTTTCAACTTTAAGAATCTATTCTAAGAAAATATCTTGAGGCCAAAAAATTATGTGAGAAGATGTTCATTGTATGTGGGACAACTTGGAGCAATTTAAATACCTAATAATTGAAGTGAAATAAAATCATGATTCATGACAGAATGAAATGTTATGTAGATATTTAAAAGTTTTCAGTAATTTAAAATGGAGCTAAAAACAATTGCCTATCACGTTTTCCCTATTAGATTGGAAAAGATAAAAAAATTAACTCAGTAATTTTTTAAAGGGAATGGAAAAATTGTTAATCATATTGTTTGTATGAACTTTTTGGAGAGACATTTGGTAATATGTAGTAATATTCAAAATGTTCATTTCCTTTAACATAGCAATTCTATTTTTAGGACAAATTTAGGACAAGTTTTAGGACAAATTTAGAGAAGTACATGAGGATACAGGTTTAAGGTTGCTCATGCATCATTTTACCTAATAGCAAAAAAAGGGGTACAAACCCAAATATCCTTTAATGAAAGATAGGTACATGCATATAATATAATACTACGGAAACATTAACATGGTTATATAGATGTATATGTATACGAATATATATACACATACATACACATACTGCATATAATTTAAATGGCTGCTATTGACTGACAGTTACAGAGCAGACTATATATGCTATTTGCATAAAATTGTACATAACCTTTTCCTTGATTATAAGAAACATACTTTTGAAAACATTTTAACATTTCTGAAATTGAGATGCAGCTTATAATCAACGTCAAAAGAAACCTGGCAGCTGCTAACAGAGCACTTCCCACTGTGGTCTTTGTTCCTACTTGTGCGAATATAACCATTAGTATAGTTATCAGCTCATCTCATGATCTCCTCAGTTGAGTTTAGTTACTTGAATTGATAGCCTCTTGTGTGATTGAATTTTAACTTATATTTGGAGGACCCTTATTTCCCCTTAAAATGTTTTTAAAAAGATTCCATCTGATGCAGTAATAAAGTGAGAAGTTACTTTTACACAGAAGATAAACTGTCACATGCCAGGCTATGCAACCTCAGGCAGGAGAAACTGCCACATTCTCTGAAACCTAAACCACAGAATTTTGAAAGATGAGACATGTAGGTTATGACTGAATTATGCCTCATGAAAGAATATGGAACTCAGGTGCTAAAACTATATCTGTCAAAAACTTCTAACTGCCTTTCAAGATTAAACTATCAACATCAAAAAGAATAAAGAGGTCAAGATTATAAACAGGTGGAATAAAAAGCATCAAGTCATTGTGATATTAAAGATAACTGTTGATGGCCAGAAGTGATTTAGTTCTATCTTTCTGAATATGAAATAGGTTTAGACTCCATTTCTCATAGTTATACTGAAGATAATGGCTTGCCTTTTTGTCTGTTATTGTTGGTTAGAAAAAAAGTGCTTTTCTACATTTAATGAAGTTTATTTTGCACCTGAAAAGTTGTTATTAAGCTAATGGGACATATTCTAGTTCATTACTTCTTGAAATCAAATAAATGCAGTGTGTGTGTGTGTGTGTGTGTGTGTGTGTGTGTGTGTGTGTAGATGCACGCGTATACAGAGAGAATTTTCTTCAAGATTTGTCACTGAACGTAAAAATTTTATCTCAGCAGTGTGATTTCAGGCTTATATTTACTCTTGTTTTCATTATGATGACTTGAATATACACACACACACACACACACACACACACACACACACACATCGGGAAAGAATTCCTCCCATTTAGTTAACACATCCATCACCTAACGTATTTTTATTTTTCATTTTTTGTGTGTGAGAGATTAAAGTTCTGCTTTCTTAGCAAATTTCAATTGTACAATACAGTGCCATCAACTATGGTCACCATGTCATACATTATATCCTCGGACCTTATTCATCTTATAGCTAAAAGTTTGTACCCTTTACCAACTCTCCCTACCTCCCCGACCCTTTAGCCCCTGGCAACCACTTTCTTACTCTTTGTTTCTATGAGGTAGACTTGTTTGTTGTGTTTTATTTTTTTAGACTCTACATATAAGTGATACCATGCAGTGTTTGTCTTTCTCTCTCTTGTCTAATTTCACTTAGTATGATGCCCTCAAGATCCATCCGTGTTGCTGTTACAAATGGCAGGATTTCCTTCTTTCTCTGTATTTACTCTTTAATCTATACTTTCCCATATTGTTTGAATTTTTTAAAGTAATGTGCTTAAAGCAATTTCATAATCAGAATAAAGCAAACTATGAGCTATTTTTCAATATGTTTTAATGGCATGGGGCACATTATCATATATTAAAATAAAAGAATGCATAATTATATACTGTATGAAAATATAAACCACACACACACACACACACACAGTTACATACACATGATAAATCTTAGAAATTAAATACACCAAAATCATAATAGTGGTTATCTATGGTTATTAGATTATAGATTGTTTCATTTTCTTTAAGCTTTTCTGGTTTTCTAAATTTTCTATAATGAGCATGCATTATATTTTGATATTGTGGCAAAAAATATTATAAATAGAAATTGGAGCTATATTGGGATCTTAACAACACAGAGGTTTCTACATTTGTCCTTTATCGATTTCTTGAATGGTTCCTGTTCTTACAGTTAAAAAGTGGATGCTGGTAATATTCAACACTACTGAAAGTTATTAGGCTGAGATTCATGAATGGAGAGCCATGATGTTGTCTGTCCTAGTCTGACTGCCTGAAACCTATTTGAGCTTCCATCTTCAGGGGAAATTGGGCTGTGAGCACAGTACAAAAAAGGCAAAATCTAAGAAAAGGAGTACTCAACATTAAATACTCATTCTTCCTTTTCCTGGACTTACCCTTTCCAAGGGCATCAAATTATCCTTGGAAAATTAACATCGCCCTTGCTTCTAGTGATGCTTTTCCAGAATAACCTTTTATTTTTTCTCAGAGGCATATTTCAAACATCTAAATCAGATCTTAGGAAGCCATGCTCTAATTATTCTGCATATAAAACCAAGAATCACAATTGCAAATAGCACACCCTGTATGTGTGAATGTGTGCCAGCAGGAAATGAAGCCCTAAGCCATATATACTCATGTCCTGGTGACTACAGCAGAGGCAGCAGCAGAAGAAAAAGTCCTTGAAAACCTGTCTGCCAAAAGTCCATGCTCCAGGAGAAATCATTACCATGTGCATATTGCAATAATTGAAGACACAAAGGGTTAAAATCTTAAAGGTAATGACTTGTCTTTATGTCTTATCTTAAATGCCATCTCTTGATGATCCAAAATCAATCTTTGATTTAATACATGAAGCAATGAATATAAAATTCTTACCACACATTAAGTATTTATTAATGATAAGTATTATTTTAGGAAATAATTATACATTTGTATAGTACTTTATAGTTTACAAAGGCCTTTCACAAGTAACTGACTAAAATCTGTTAGGGGTATATATGGGATTGGTTAAATATATTCATTCCACACAGTAAAAGGGCTTAGTAATGGGAGATTCTCCTGAGTCTTGACATCACCTCTTTGAATCACTTCTTCATTCATTACTTGTATGTCAGTTCTCCTCTGAAGGGAATAGTCAGAGGTTCACCTCTCTGTCTGGGGTAGTCAGAGTCAAGACGACAATAGGATGGATAGCCTCAATCTGTGAACAGCTTTTCTTAGAAGGCACATAATAAAAAACTATTGCATGACGAAGGCTCACAATTACGCAAAAGGGAAAGCAGTCCCCCCATTTCCCAGTGATTCTCAGCTTCTCCCTTCTTTTCTCAAGAAGTTTGAAATTACTCGTCAAATCTGCTGAAATGCCATGATTTACAAATCCTTTCATAAAAGAGGTGGTAACAATTTTTCCCCCCACATCTCCCATCAGACTTAATACAGCCCATCCCGAGGAAAGTCTCACCAGGCAGATCAGTAGTCTCAACAAGTCAGCTTTAATGATAGGCTCTGGGCGGAGGTGGGCAGGGAGGAGGCATTCTGCTTCCAAATCATTCTGCATCACAAGCAGCGAAGCAAAGATTGCTCTGTGTCCCTGATGATGGGCAGGGAGGCCGTGTAGCCACTCACAGCAGCAGATCAAGTTGCCAGATGTTTTATGTGGAAGAAGACTAGAAGGCTACAACCCAACCTTCTCCAAAGCGGGCAAGAACTAAGGAAAACACAGCCATGTTACACGTAAGGGGTGTGTGAAGTTGGACAATAGTGGTAATAGATCATTTGCATGCTCTGACCTCAGGAGTTAACTATTTAACCTTGACTATGATCTTGTGAAATAGGTGCCACCATTATTCTAGTTTCCAGAGGATGAAACTAAGACTTAGAGAGGTTAAATAACTTACCTAAAGTCACACATCATTCTAAGGCTACACATCAGACCCAGAAGGCTAATTCCAGAGCAAACATGCAAGCGTACACACACACACACACACACACACACACACACACACACACACACACACAGTCTCTTTTATTCTCATATATATATAATATGTATATACTATATATTCCATATCTTTCTCTGTGTATGTATGTATGTCTGTATGTGTACATGTGTGCATACTGAGAGTAAACTGATATAAATTAATTGGTGACTCTTTATTGCTAATATCTATGATAGTACCCAATATACCTTGAGGTTTACATTTACACATCACCTAAGTATTTATATTAGAAGGCTAACTTAGCAACATTTTAAATTTCCTTCAAAGAAGACTCTGTGTAGATTTAAATGTCACTCCCATCTTTCTTTGGAAGCTATCCCTAACTTCTAGGACAAGTTAGATTTCCCTGTTGGATGCCCCCAAAGCACCTTATCTCCTGAGTTATAACTGCTCTAGTATTATTGTAACTAATTGTTTAATACCTGGCTTCTATGCTCCTTGAAGACAGGAACATGTCTCTCTTATTCACTGCTGTAACCCCAATATCTTTCATAGTATCAAGCACATAGTGGGCACTCAATAAATAATTGCTGATTGAATGAATACAGCCATAACAATATCTGTCTTTATAGCAATATTATCAAGGCCTTATTCTACAAATGTGTTCACTGTTTTTCCTATTAAATATCTACCTATTACAGAATTAGCAGACATGGAAAAACTTACAATTGTGCCGAGCATCTATCATAATGAATTTTGTATATATATATATATATATATATATATATATATATATATATATATGAAGACAGTTTTGACTTCTAAAGAATATTAACTATGAAATATCTAGGCATAAGCATATTGAAGCTACCATGAGGAGTATTTCAAGTCAAACTCTATAATATCATAGTGGACAACGAATTCCTTCTTTTGAACATGACTTATGTGTCTATAAGCTTAGGTAGATAACTTTACAGTCTTTCTTAAGAGCGACTACTGCGTGAAAAAAGGAAAATGAAGTGTCCTATAGAAAACCAGTTTTCTTGCTATTTAAAAGCAAAGAAATACAAAATTTATTACTCAATTATTTTTAAGATTCATACAAGTCATTACATTTTTATTTGATGTACCCACCAACACTAAAAATCCCTTCAGTCGTACATTATGTTCAGTTTCTAGTGTTTACATTTATGTGCCAGGAGGAAGAAAAAGGAGAAAGAAGTAAAAGATTGCAAGACAGATGAGAAGGACACATACCTAAGAGAGGATGAAAGGCTTTGACGGGCAGCACTTAGGGAAAAGAGGCAGTGCATCATCTCTGTGTTAATTTGTATTTGCAGTGATAGCCGTCTAGAAGCTAGTGCTTTTCTTCTAGGCTTGAAGTGTGCAATTCTCCTCTCTTGTACTTAGGTTAACAGCCACACTCAGAGTGTAACTGGGTTAGCCAGTTAAACATTCCCTCGGGCATGAACAACTGAGAGACAACAGACCAGCAAAAGGTATCTAATTTTTATGTGTTTATATATATTTGATTTATTTTTAAATTCTACTTAATATATTCCACAAAAACATATCCATTGAATATCATGCACTCAAAATTAATCACTAATATTCATATGATTATTTAAAGGAAAAATACAATGGAGCAAGTTCTAAATTATAATGCATTTTTTTCCAGTATGGCTCCTGAATGCAGGCATGCCCCAACGTTAAACCCTGACCTCCTTGGATTTAGCCCTTATCTCTAAGCAAATGACTCCCATATTTTCACAGTCTATTTACTCCTACACGCATACTACCTGCATAGCATGCAGGATCTCAAAGCTCAGAGGTCTCAAAAGTGCCTTCTTGTTCCTAACCAAACCTAATACTATTGGACACTCCTTTTCCTGGTTGACAACAGCACCCTTCTCCCTGTGTCTCAGGATGGAAGCTTTCACTTCTGATCACATGCTTGATAGATGCCAAATGTTTCTACCTCAATAGTGTTATTCAAATCCCTGGATGAAAATGGTACTGCTGGTGCCTTACTACTTCTCTCAAACGGCTTTAGTAAATCCCCAAATTTCTCTCTGCCTCTAATTCTCAAAATCAAAGATGACTATACCACTTCCTGTCTCAAAAAATTCTCAAAATTCCACCTTTCATAGGGATTGTAATTCAAATTTCTTCTCTCAGTAGTTAAAGCCCTTTAAAATATAATCTCTCCTTACTTTTCAAAATCATCTCTTAAAACATGCTTTGCCTCTCCCAGTGTTTATTGGGATATTATACAACCTAGACATCACTCACCCTAATGCCTTTGTTCAAGTTATGTATTCAAATTGGAACACTCTTTGCTGTTTGAAGTCCTCTTTGCCCTTAACGTCAGCCAGCTCAAGTCCCTGTGCCTCCAAGAAGTTATCCAGATTCTTCCCAATGAAAAGTCTATCCATGGTTGATACTTTTCCAGCAAGTGTTTACAATTCTATTGTGGCATTTACTACAGCCTGTCTTTGATAGGAAATGCCTATCTCTTCTATTTCTTGTGAATTTCTAGAAGGCAGAAGCCATACCATTCTACAACCACAATTCCTACACAAGGGCTTGTAGCTAAATGGAGCTCATGGAATGCTTGTGAGTCACTGAATAAAGAAATAAATGAGTGAATATTCTTTAACTTTCCTATTCTATTCACAATGACCCTTCTTCCCTTTTTCTGCTTGAGGGAACTGTTTGCTTATGTTTCAGGTTTTGCAAATGTCTATACAAACCACCTTTCTTTTCAGAGCTTAAGGCTTTGTGCTGTTCTTGTTAGTTCCCCATTTGGTAGCTCTAGTCAGAGGAGAAATCCTATTTTATATTCTACTTCTGCACTCAGGCAAATGTGACTCAAACTTAGGTTTTATCTTCTTTGCTGGGGATTAAAAACTTCAATCTTGAGCAAAGCAAAAGCTGTCCAACATTTGTGTATTTTAAAGCTGATGAACTACTTTTTTCCTTTTGTGTGAGGGACACATTTAGAAAGTTATGTATTTTGGATTGCTATGGCCATAGGAGGAAGAAAATATACCATCAGCAAGTCTGATGGAGATGTGAGAAGCAGCTCCTGGGTTTAATCACTACCAGAGACCCAAGGAGTCACTTCAGAGGCCAGGAAGATACCAGAAATAAGACACAAATGCATGTTGGGTATAGCACCTTCTTGGTCCCTTCCCATGATTTTCTTCGTTCAGTTTGGATGCAACCTCAAAGTATGAATAATAAACTCCTTTCTGAGCTATCAAGCCATGAAAAGATATGGAGTATTCTTTAATGCATATTACTAGGGGAAAGAAGCCAATCTGAAAAGGCTACATATTATATGATTCCAACTGTATGGCAACCTGGAAAGGGCAAAACTGTGGAGCTCATAAAAAGGTCAGTTGTTGCCTGGAGTTGAAGGTGGAGAGGGGTGAACAGGCAGAGAACAGAGGATTTTTAGGGCATATCATACTCTATATGATACTTTAAAGGTGGATACATTTCATTATACATTTGACCAAATCCATAGAATGTACAACCAAGAGTGAATCCTAATGGCAGCTGTGAACTTTGGGTGATTATGATGTGTCAGTGTAGGTTCATTAGTTGTAACAAATGCACCACTCTGGTGGAGGACATTAATAATGGGAGAGGCTACCCATGTATAGGGGTATGGTGTAAAGGGGAAATCTCTGTAATTTCTCCTCAATTATTCGGTGAACCTCAAATGGCTCTAAAAACATAGTCATAATAAAAATATAAACACCTTTCATATTGTATAGAACATTAATAATCAAAAGAAAATCTAATTTGATTTTCCTAATGATCCTGCCAAATGGGTATTATACCTTCCACTTCAAAGATTATAAAACAGAGACTCAGAGACATTACATTCTCAAGATCACATGACTATTGAGTGGCACAGACAGATTTGAATATTATAGTGGTTAGGGACATCAGTTCAATCACATAACAACTGATAAACCCACTGATGATCTGTGGTATCTTGAGAAAGTAACCTAATTTCTCAGAGCCTCTGCTTACACATCTGTAAAATGTGAATGGTAATAGAGCCCACTTCATACATTGCTTTGTGGATTACGTGAGCTTGTGGATATAGAGTAAATAGCACAGGATGTGGCCCATGGTAAGAAGAGCTCTTCAGTGATATTGCATCAGCAGCAGTATTAGTGTTAGCAGCAGCACCCCGGGTATGCAGAATTCAAACAAAATGATCTTTGCACTAACCAGGTACCCATTACTTGGTGATTCAGGATAGAAGCTGCCGCCTACTCTTAAGCTTTCCCACAAACATTTAATTGAATAGAATTCTGATATGAATTCTATATCATGCCCTCCCTAGCATCCCATTCACACAATCTGGCCTAGACAGCAGGCCCAAAACATGGAGCATCTTGCTGACTATGATAAGATATATATATATATATATATATATATATATATATATATATATATATATAGTCTCTATCCTCAGCTCCTGGCAGAGAGCTCCCAAAACTCTTATAATTTCCTGAGTGATAACGGTGAGAGGGGAGTCTTTTGTTATTTGTAATAAGCCTCTTTTGCCATATCTAACTTTATACTAATGAGGTGACTCTTGGAGGATGGGGACTGGTTGTCAGAGGAACCAACCTTGCGATTAGAACACTGGAACTTTTGTCCCATCCCCAGACCTTTGAGAAGGGTAGACTGATTTACTCACCAATGTCACTGATTGAATCAATCATACCTGTGTAATGGATGTCTATAGAAACCCTAAACAATGGGGTTTGGAGAGCATCTGGGTTGGTGAGCGCAGCAAAGTACTGACATACCTAGAGAGCGCAAGGAAACTCATGCTCCTTCCCCCATTCCTTGAGTTGTATCCTTTATAATTAATAGGTAATAGAAAGGAAAGGATTTTCCTGAGTTCTGTGGGCCATTCTAGCGAATTATAAAACCCAAAACGGGGGTTGTGGGAACCCAGAATTTATAGCTGGTCAATCAGAAGTACAGATGACAACCTAGGACTTGTGATTAGTGCCTGACATGAGGCAAGAGGGTAGTCTTGTGGGAGTGAGCCCTTAACCTGTGGGGTTTGTTTGTGCTAACTTCAGATAGTTAGTGTCAGAATTCTTTAATGTGAGGGGAAAAATCCACACATTTCATTGTCAGAAGTGTTTTGGGTAGTATAGAGAAAGAGAGTTTCTCTTTTACTGGCTTTCTATTCTATCACCAGCATGATAGTCATACGGCAAACATGAGTGAGGGCAACTGCTTCAAAGAGCAGGAAACCAAGTGAAATATCATGTTGGTCAATCCCAGAGATTTTCAGAACCAGGCAATTAATTTCTTACGAAAAGTCAAAGTGAATTCTAAAACCCTCAGTAGATCTGCCTGGTAGAACAATTTTCAGATTCTACGCCACTTGAATCTTTTTAATGGGTTTAGGCTATTAAAAAAAAAACACAAAAAAAAAACCCCACAAAAAAAACCTCTGTAATCTTCAGCTGTTTTAATAAAAAGGATTTTCATTTTATATTTACAATAGTTTACATATAAAAATTAGGAATAGCTAGGAAGTATGATTTTAATGTTTTTAACAAAGACAGTCTTTTTTTAATCACTGCTTTTTATATTTCTGTATGTTTTTCCAAACCTGATTGTACATAATGCTGTGATTTACAGAGTGGGAACTGAATAACTTACTGTGTTATTGATTGAAAAGGGCCTGTAGTGGGTTAGATACAATTAGTGGACACTTCCTGCTTGAAAAATATTGTGAATTTAGCAAAACAGTTGCTTCCCAGAAAACTGGTTGCATCTTCTAATTTTCCATTCTCTAGTGAGTCTCTGGTAATGAACTAATATCTTTCTGGCTACATGTGAAAAATTGGACCTGTTTGCTTTTTACAGGATGTTATTACAATGCCCTGGTATAGTAATATGGAAAGTTGAGTAGTTCATGACTACAATGTGTCTTACCATTTACTAAGTAGGGATATTTAATAACCTGCTGAAATAGGTCAGAAGCTTAAAATACCCAAGAGTTAATTCTTTTCACATAGACAACATAATTCCAAAGAGGAAAACGTAGCTCCCATTGTATAGATGATTCAAGTTTCCTACAGAAACGTTGTTTTTCCTCCATAAGGTCTAATTTGGACAGAGAAAAGAGCTTGAATAGTGGACTGAATGAGAATGAGGTGGATACAGACCAGAGGTCTCAGTGAGGTTCAAGATAAGGTATAACCAGGGATTGGAGAAGTAGAAGATTAGGAGATTAGGGGAAACCCACCAGCACCACCTGCCTCAAGGGGCTGTGCAAAGACTAAATGAGATTAGGTATGTGGAACAGAGCATCATCCTAGGTCTCCAGCTAGGCGGCTGGCTTCAAATCTGTACTCTGCCTCTTCCTGTGATCTGCAAAAGTTACTTCCATTATCTGAATCTTAATTTCTTCATTAGTGAGTTGTGCAGATTCAATGAGATAACAGATGGGATGTACTTTGCACTAGTAAGCACTAAGGTGTTACTATTATTCATTACTTTTATTACCTCAGGCTCCCTATTTAAAATCCAAATCCCAATATGCTCCATTCTACTTACCCATTTTATTTTTTCCTATGGAGCTTATTACCATCTTCATGCTATGTATTTTACTTATTTATCTTCTTATTTTTGACTCTCCACATTAGAAGGTAAGCTCCATGGTAACAGGAATGGTTTTCTGTTATATTCATTACTGGGGAGTGCCTGGGACAGTGCTAGCAAACAATAGTACCCAATAAATATTTGTTGAATGAAAGAATCATTGCCTAATGATGTCTTTGTATAGGTAGGATGAAAAATTGTTAATTATGAAGTAGCCAAAATGACACTTGCGAGTGGGGATCATTTCCAAGATATGGTCAGAGGTGGGTGTTACTGAGTGGAAGAGAGAGAAAGTTTGTAGGATCTGAAGTCCGAGAAGTCCTGGGGTCATCTATATCAAATCCATATGGGTCACAGGATGAAACAAGGAAGTGAGGTGGAGAAGAGGGTGAAAAGGAGCTGCCAGCATCTCTAAGGCCCTAGAATAACAACACAGGGGAAAGCTCTGCAGGACAGCAGTGGGTAGCAATAATGAGTGGTAGAAGGTGGAACTATTAGGTGGCTGCTTTTCACATTTGAGGGGTGGGGGTGGGGGCATGGTTTGGAAGTGGCATTAGGGAGTTGGGAGGATTCAAACACTGTCTCCTAGTCCCATCACATATGATCCACAGAACTGAATAACTTTCTATGGAGAGTGCTACAGGAGAAGAGATGGTCCCTGGAAAGAGATGGGATTCAGTTATGGAAACAGATGGACGAGTTTGGCACAGAGTCCTAGAACGTAGAGAAGGGTGTTGCTAAGGAGGTGACATTCCTGAATGCATGATGGGAGTAAGAGCAGTAAACAGGAGCACAGAGCAGTCTAGAGATGATTGTGAAGGAAGCTGTATGCACAGAACATAGAGATGATATTCAGACACAAGGACACAAGAATATACATATGGTTGCAGGTCCACTCTCTCCATTACCAGATACCAGATGATTCTGTAAATAAGCTAACCAACGAGATGGGCAGCACATTTTTAGAAACATCTTGATGTGAAAGTGCCCTAGGGAACTGTTCAAATATCTAACAGTCGCATCTTCTACTTGTCATAGACATATCTTTTCCTTTCTTCCATCTCAGAAGAATACTTGATAGCTTCAATAGGATATACTCTTGGATGAATGAATTTTAAAAGTTCTTATCTTTTGTAACCTTTACTTTTTGATTAGCACAACTTAAATAGGTTAAGATTTCAGTGAAATTTTTTATAAAAGTAAAACATTAAGAAAAGCTTTGGAACTCTTGTGAGTGAAAACCATTGTCTAGCTTTCTTATGTCTCTAGTTAAGTTAAATTTGGAAGTGTGACACATCTCATGTTATCTCCAAAGAAACTCATAAGCCAATGTTCATTATTTGGTTAGTTGGTCAGTCAGTAGCTCAAATACTTACTGAGTGACTATGATGCCGAAAGCACTATAAGAACAAAGCAATGAATAAGATAGGGTAAAGTTTTGAACTATAAAAACACTATTTACATGCCAATAAATAATAATTTAAAAATATTCATCAATTAATATTTTGACATGGGAATCTTTCTTCCTCTTCTACATTCCCTGAATGAAGAATTGTAGATAATGATAATTAATATTCATAACAAATGTGGGTAAAACCAAAGTACCCTAGAAGAATATGCTAGAAGTTCTATTCAATAAAACGTTGAATGACAGTCTTTTTGAATTACAAAAATTGGGGTAGGGGCACTGTTCTCAAAGCAATTTAATGTGTCACTATTTCTATGTCACCACAGCAGAAAATTAAAAAAAAACCCCACAAAATACTCCTTTCAGGTTATATTAACTAAAAATACCTGAGATTAATGTACATAAATGATGAAAACAAACCTTCTCCATTTTTTTTTTTTTTTTTTTTAGCTGAGCCATCCTGCCACCTGTTGGCAGCTCAGCTCAGGCTGGGCATCGAACTGCTGTTGTTCAGAGCTCAGCTCACACTCTTGAGCGAGCTCTTAACCAACTGAGCCACTCGGCTGGGCCTAAACCTTCTCCATTCTTAAAACAAAGCTATTCTTGCTCAGGTGGCAAGGTATCATTTTTAGTTTCTCCTAAGTTGTCCCTTGAAGTTGCTTTTAATGTTCTTTTATCTGCATAAGGATTCTGGATGATATAAGGAGAGACACACATGAATTATATGGCTGCTTCTATAGTCCCTTGGAAAACCTTGTTTATATTTACCAGACTTGAAAAATCCAAGATAACACAGTACCAGAGATTCCAAGTACAGTAATGACTTGGTTTGCAAGAATAATTCATTCTGGAAACAAACTACTTGTATTGCAAGACATCGCTCATTTACCATGTTAAAATGTATTAGAAATGTTTGCTTGTGTTGCAGAACACTCGCAAACCAAGTTACTCATAATCCAAGGTTTTACTGTAATTTCTATTACAACTCTTTCTTGAATCTTCTCTCTGCACAAATATATTTTCCTAACACACAAAAAGTGTGGCTTACATTATGTTATTTCACACATTGATTAATACTTATATTTGATGGATAATATATATTTTAAAGACAAACCAACCACCAAAAATTGCCTTTAGATTGGTATCTTCAAAAAAATATGATCTCTCTCTGTTTAAAGAGACAACAAAGCTAAAACACAAGCGAAGGAGCAATAGTCTGAAGCCAAAGCAAACTGTAACAATAAAACCATGCCAAAGTGTTTCTTTTTTTTTTTTTTTTTGAGTTCCAGACAGTTATTGACAGGTATCTGATGTACTTCCGGATTACCAACCTATTCATCTGCAACTTCTACTTTTGAGATGTGCTCATTAGTAAAAAGATACTTGGGCACTTTTTAATTCCATCTGATTCAACGAGGAACTGTAGAAGGTTATAAGTTTGTGGACTTTGCATCTTGGTTATTACAAAATTAATGACCTGAGACAATGAAAGCTTCTGACATGATGTGGAAAATATGGACCCTCTCCTGAAAACTGCCCATTCACCTGTCCTCTACCTGAGCCAGGACAAGATCAGGTGTTTGGAAAGTTTTAAACTGTACACTTTTTTCTGCTCTCCAAGCTACTCCAAGCTAAGGACTTCAATGTCTAGGACCATCTTGCAAGGATAATTCACTGTTAAGAGAAAAAACTCACACCACATGAACTATTTAAAGATCTGTTTTAGTCATTACGATTTTAAAAATTGCATTAAAACACACATTCAAGTTTGGAAAGGTCTTTTTGTTGTCATGAAACACAAAGACAAGTTTAATATTTAGACTCAATTCTAGTGCAGAATATTATTTGGCCAACTTTTGATCCCAGGATAAATGCAGCTATTTAAAATCACAGAAAGTTGGGGCTTACGTGATAAATATTTATGTGTAAGATGGCCCATTAAGTAAGTTAAATGACTTAAATTTCCCCTACCACTAATTTAAACGGGCCATTTTATCAAATTGGACTATTAAAATGATTTAGAATTTAATACAAATATAAAAATGCTAATCCTTAATGCAAAATATAGCCAATTATCCAACACTGAGGTTAGATATCTGACATTACATTTATGTGTATTTTCCTTAATCTTCTAAAATGGCAAGTCCAGAAATAGTTGTCCATCTTACTACAGTCATTCCAGTTGCAATTTCCGATGTAAATAGAACTTACTAAAATACTAAAGTACCTCTTTTTTCCTTTTCCTCATTTTTCTGATCTTCTACACAGCATTCCTTGTCATAAGGATATATATGCATATTTACATTTTACAATAATGGATGTTTAAATAATGAAATATTATTTATCGAAAACAGTTAAATGCCAATTCCAACCAAAAATGTCCTTATATTTGTTGCATTGCATTTGCAATAGAGTTAGGGAAGAGCTCTGGTTGACAGAGTTAAGTTCCTTGGCCAAAAAATGTTTTTTTTGTTTTTGTTTTTTTCCCAATTTAACACAGTTAATTAAGTAATCAATATTAACTGCAAATTAGCTTTATAATTTTTTAATATGAAAAATTGAAGACCCCATACAAACCAAATTCATATGATATTTCTTTAGTATTTAATATTTTCTAAGTAGCCATAGCATTTTCATAGAGAGAGTAAGACCAGGTCTTTTGAAGAGAACTGGGATTTTGAAATGCAGATGGGGAAAAAGGATGAGGGGGATATAAATTAGAATCTGGTATGCTATGTACTACTTACCTTCAAAAGTCAAATAAAACTTTCCTCTGTCAAACCAAACGAGGGAAGGCTGTTCATTCTCTGTATGGCCAGGAGTTGAAGCGGGTGGGAAAGGTTAAGGAGAGGGAGAGAGAAGGACACAGTATGAGTTACAGAGCAGGTCATTAATCTCACCATGGGGGAGGGCGGAGGCACTGCATGCCATTATCGTGCAGGAAAAAGGGAAGGCTGGCATTCTATGTTTTTTTTTAAGTTAAATTTTATTTTTTTTAGTTCAGGAAACAGAAAGCAAAGCAAAGCTATGGAGGCCTAAAGGGATGGGCATGTGTTGTTGGTAGCTTGATGCTCGGTGCGTGTGCGCATGTGCGGAAGTCTTCCTGGCCATGCAGGAGGCGTCAGCATATTTAACTGCGCTAGTTTGGGCAAACTGTCATTCAGCAATTGCTGTATCCATTTCATCTTCAATGTCATTCCCTTCTATACTTTCCAAAAACATAAACTCGGAGTTATGGGTTATACAAACTTAGCTTAGGTTTTAAACGACAATAGCATTGCGTATAAATTTAATGTTCCTGGAAGATGTCATATATCTTCCGTCCCCTCCCTTGGAATCACCTTAGGCATCCAGACACAAAACACCCTTTACCTACGTACCAAAGAGAAAACAAGATTACTAATGGCGCTCTATTTTTTTTTTTCCTTTAATTAAAAAGCAGTCACTGGACATGTAATTCTGAGCAGTTAAATTATTCCTTCCTTTGTAAATTCACAAAGCAATAGCAGCTCACCTTTTTTGAAACTTTTCACTGAGAAACTGTCATGCAACCTGCTGCTTTTTAATAGGTTTACTTAAAAAAATTTCAATGGCATGAGTTCCACAATGAACAGTAAATAGACAGGGTGTATCTGAGAGGCACTGGACACTCATGAGGTGAGTAGCATGTCCATGAAGTTTATAGCATTCAGATGGCATAATGGCTTGGATTTTAAAGTCTAGATACCTAGAGGTCACTCTGCTAGCACCATACCTGCAGGGGTTTCACAGCGCCTTTCAAATGAGGGCAGTTTGTCATAAAAAACATCATCTTCTGACACTACGAACCAAAGAAATATAAAGGAATGGAAAACAAAAACACAAATACAAATCTCAAATGAAATTAAGCAGCACAATTTACGGATCAAAACACAGGAATGATTTTAATGGAAAAAGGAAACAAAACCTAAGACATGGGGATTATGACTAGGATATTTTAAAAAAAGTGATATGCTCATTTCATGATGATTCTGACAAGAAATTAAAATTTTTAAAATGACAGGTGTTAGCATCTGTGAATTTGGCTGAAGTTAGTTCCATGGAAGAAATCATGCACCCCCACCCTTTCAGGGAGTTGTTGAAAGCCCTACCATTAATAATTGACTCGTGTAAGCATAGTTCACTCAGACACAATTCTCAAGTGGCCAGACATGTGTCTATCAACAGAACCTCCTAACAGCACTGACAGCTCAACAGAATCACCCAGCATGCACCTCCCCCTCCCCCCACCATGGGAAAGGAGGAAGGTTTTAACAAGGCCATAAAGAAGCAACAGTATAAACCTGAGGTCCCTGAATGAAGTATCCCATTTCAACTTCATCAAATCTGAATTCAAGTGCCTTCTACCTGTCTTTGGTAGTAATGGACTGTTAATTTTGAACAGCATTACTGTATTCCACCTTTGATTACGGTATCTAGCTATGGCCAAATGTCTTTGTAAACTGGTCTCAAAGTTGGCTCTGGACTCCAGCTGTTCCAGATCTTTGCACATAGTCTCCCTTCTCACCAACTAACAAATGCAGGTAATTGGAATTTTACTCTATGTGATTAAGAAAAAAAGTACCCAATGTCACAGGTCCTAAGGGTATTATTACCACTTTAACAGAAAGTTGAAAAAATCTGTACAAAGACCAGTAAAGGAGAATCTTTCCTACAACGTAGAGAAGTAAGAAATGAATGAGGGTAGTAAAATTATTCCGTAAACAATGTTTCTTGCAAAATTGTACTAGCTTGCCTCCTATACTTAGGGAGTAAGGCAGAGAAACTATTTCTTTGTCAATTCTTAAGGTTCTAGGATATCACCAGTCTATCAGTTTATATTATACATCTGTCTTCCTTGGTGGCTAGAACTAGCTAATGCAACTCCTGTAATATCTATGGGAGAGGAATAGGACAAATGGAACTGGCCCTAAGGAGGACACTCTGTAGTATTGAGAGAAGATAGGAAGGAAAACAGTTACATTGGCAGTAACTGAATATAACAGTGCCTTTCATACCTAATAATGGGAAACGATAGAGGATATTACTTTTTTATAAAGAACTAATTTCCTATTTACAATCTCCTTAAAATGAGGAGACTCCAATATTGCCACTTGTTCTTTGAGCTAAAGTTACAAAAGAATAATTCATATGGGTTGAATAGCATGCTTATATATACATTTTTTTTTTTTTTTAAGGGCAGTGTCACTGGCCTTCATATGTGGGATCCGAACCCTGGCTGCTGGCGTCCTAAGCCAGCTCTTAACCACCACGTCACTTGGCCAGCCCCTACATATTTTTTAATGGTGGTGTGGACATCGAGGGCTTAGAAGAAAATATCCTAAGTAAATCAAAGAGCTTAAAAAAATGAGTCACTGGATTGCTCTGTGCTTGATTTAAATAAGGGCAACACTCAAATTAAACACAGAAGAAAAAAATTTCCTTAGAGAACTAGCCATGGCAATCGCCTCAAATTGATCTGGGAGAGGGGAGCCAGTAATGGAGATAGGCTTTTCAAAAAAAAAAAAAAAGACTGAACTTATATGTCAAAATTTTTAATTGGGGTCAAGAATATCCACCTCCAAATGTCTTCCTTTTTGTGCAGAATAATTGACATTAATACAGGTATTTTTCAAAAAAACTTATCCAATTCAGAATCCCTCACAGTGTTAAGAGACAAAGGCTTAGAGGAAATATTTGAAGTTTTAGATGCTATGGTTAACATTCCAGTATTGCATACAAATCACTTTTGCTCAAAGTAGAACACCAAAGGAAACATCAAGGTCTATCCGATACTTCCTTTGGTGCCCATAAATGATTGCTTTTCATTCATTACAGATTCCTGGGATGTTAAAAAGGCAATTGAAAATGCATAATTAACAGCGAAGGAATATAATTAACAGTAAATTTAACAATGAACAAAAATTGTCTTTATGGGCCGGCCGAGTGGCGCAGTGTTTAAGCACTGGTTTGGGAAGCCAGCGGCCCCGGTTTGGGTCCCACATATGAGGGCCAGTGACACTGACCTCAAAAAAAATAAAAAATAAAAAATAAAATAAAATTGTCTTTATGGTGGTCTCTTTGCATTGGGGTCCAAAAGCAAGATTCTGCAAACATCTAAAAAGGACTGACAACCACCCATAGAAATAAGAAAAAGTAATAAAAATGGGTATTTACAATTAGAGATAATTCCATATTTACCTGTCTCTAAATGTCTAGGGTTTTGTTGCTTAGAATATAATAACTTTAACATTTTCTATATTCCCATATTAATAGATTTCCTCCCAAAATCATCAAGTGAAGTTCCAGTGAGCTTTAATGAATACAAAAGGAGTTTATTGTATTTCATTGATTCTAGAATGTGTACTTCTTCACACTTTTAATCTCTCTGAAATTAGGATATGTCTTAAAATCACTGTGATAAGAAAGCATAGCATCTTAACTCAGTTGGCAGCATTCCCCTTCCTTTCTTAGTCATATATAAAACAATAGTGCAACTTTTAATTGAGGGTGTCTTAAATTCAGTGAAGTACAGTTGCCTAGAAGCTCTTCAGTTGAGTGTGACAATATACAGAAAGTCCTATTTTCAGGTGTGACATTAGATTTACTACTTTATAATCACAGCGCTCATGAAAGATTTTATGTTCAAAGTCTTATAGGGGCATTTTCTAATATATGGATTGTCATGTAGGAAGACTAAGCATGCTCTTAAAAACTGAGTCCTTGAATTACATTAAACTTTGCTTATTTGTTCCCACCACACTTGCCCCAATTTTGGCTCAAGTTACACAGGAAATGTCATAAATATTATGGTGGTGCAAGGGAAATGTTGAGGCACCAACTTCAGGGAATTTGCTGCTGAAATTTGCTAGTTTCCTGAGCCATTTGACTCCATTAGGTTGACATTCCAAGTCAGTCATGAATAGTCAGCCCTTTGGTACCGAGCAGCCAAAGCACATCTTCTCCAAAAAGAGATAAACAGCAATATACAAGAAGCTGCTGGGCAGTAAGTCATTTGACAATGTATTTACTTCACTGAGAAGAGGCTGTCAGGTGACCTCCAGCAGCAGGAAATAAAGAACAGGACAATGAGGAATGTAGGGAGAAGATGAAAAATGAACAAAGTTAAAATGAACAAAAAGTTAAAATGAACAAAACCAAACAGATTAAATCAGAATGCTCCTCAGCAATGAAGCAATGTGACTCTCCTCTAAGGTGTTTTTTTTTTTTTTTAAACTCTCTGTGGTTCATCTTGGAAGAATGCATACTAGACGTGTTAAGAATCAAAATCACTGGCCAGGATTTGAGATTCTGCAGCAGGGAGTATAAAAACACATTGTACAAAACATGGACACAGTTCAAATTCCCTGTGTGTGTAATTTTCTCTGTGAATCTCAATGAGTTGAAAGAACATGTTAGACAGTCATCTGAGGTCACTTGAGGATTGCTTTCTGAGTGTCAGTTTATTCTTCTTACGTTCCTTCTTTGACCAACCAAGAAAGTCACACGGAGTGGGTGGGACACATGATCTTCAGAAAAACAAGCAACAAAAAACCAGAGCAGGAATGGGGGGAATGGCTATAGCCATCAAGAGTATTAAAGAGAGTTCAAAAATAAAGTTGGGATGTTACAGAACAAAGAAATAAACAATCCAAAATGCCAGAAAGAAATGAACTAAGAGGCATATAAAGACAGAAAATCCCAAACTGCCCCAATTGATGATGCAGAATAGACTTGGCTCTGTGTGTGTGTGTGTGTGTGTGTGTGTGTGTGTGTGTGTGTGTGTATATATATATATATATTTATTTATTTAAACATCTGTCTGTTATTGCATCATATACAATTGGAGAGCTGGCTATATTTTCACCAAATTTGAAGGATTCTTTTGAGCTGGCCTAATTAATAAAATAGAGCACACGATGTAGCTGAACCTCTCTCTCTGGGAACCCTAAGAAGCACACCTTCACTTATTCCCCTGGGAAACATGGAATTCTTTTCTGGATCAGCCTCAGGCTTTGGTCAAACACTACTTCTCACATGGACAACTCTGTAGTGTGCTCTTGGTAAGTAGCAGGAATTTATTTAGCTTTGGTTAATGGGTACTGGAAGCAATGCATGATGGCCAGCTGGTTTACAATATGGTAGACTTGGGGGGAGTTCTGACCATAAAGGAAGACAATAGGAAAAAACGCAATGGGGAAGCTCCAGGTCAGAGACACCATGCAAATATGGAGGTGACAGGAGACTGTGAAAGATGGGTGAGGACGTGTAGAGAAACAAGCCTTGGGAAGAGGGAAGACGCTCCAGGCAAAATGAGGCATTTAAACCTGGGAAAACCATCCAGCTGAATATCCATTCTCAACTCTTCACTTTCATCACACCATAAGGAAAGAGGCACAAAGGCATTTACTGAAAATGCCAGCAATGACTTATTTCTTGGGGAAAACTGATCACATATCACTGAAAAGCACTAGAAAAAAATGTCAAATTATGTCTCAAGTCCCACAGTGCCAAGGCATATACATACCATCTCTCAACATAAGAGCAACCAAAAGCGATGAAGAAACGAAAGCTTCAAGAACATAAAAGTGCTAAATTTTGTGATTTCTGATGTGGTACACAGTTGGAATTGAAATAAACATTCCCCCTCAAAGGAGACTATTTTGATTATAAGAAATAATGTCTAAATTACAAAACCCTATTTGGCGATTTCTTCCTTGATTTTAGGATTAGCTCTCTATGGAATAGCACAAGAGAAGTCCTGCAAAACACAGGCATTAATGTTCTTTTAGTTGTTTATTTGCTTTTAAAGCACTTTGCCTCCTTTGCTGAGAAGGTGCTTTTCAAAGAAGAGTCAGATGACAGTAGCAAAACACACAGCAAAACAATTTTGACCAGAAACATAGGGCCTCGGGGTTTTCAGATCATAAAAATAGCCAGTCAAAATCACAAATGGATGAAAAGAGAGGAGATAATTTTTACCAACTGTGGGAGTAGTGGCTGCACTCAAGGAATTGGTAGACGATATTGAAGAAGTGCTTTCAGCCCGGGCTAGGGGTGCTATCGGAGGAGGGCTGGAAGAGTGTATGGGAGGGCTAAAAGGTCTGGGCTGCGGGGAGAAGAAAAGACATGCAGAGTTAGATATACAGGTCTCAATACTTTTGTTCCATATTTTAAATGTCTCTCAGTCCCAGCTACAACAGTTCAGGTATTTAGACAGTACAGGTGACACCATTTTTACATTGAAATTTATTACGACTATATAGAAACTTGTGGATGGAACTAGAGGAATCATAAACCACAAGGTGCTTCAGAGTTAGCCAATAGGTACATCCGAGTTAAAGAAGCTGAGATCCGTGATGCAGTCAGCGGTGTTTCGGGACTGTACGAACATACATGCCCTCAGGGACTAAGCAGGTAATACGATGTAAGAGCTTAAACCCATTTAATGAAATTTAAATGCAAAATACTATGCTGTACTAGCTAAACTATTAAATATTACGAACATCACCAGTTTGTGGCTCCT
The DNA here is from genome assembly GCA_033961575.1 of Aselliscus stoliczkanus. Classification (NCBI taxonomy): domain Eukaryota; kingdom Metazoa; phylum Chordata; class Mammalia; order Chiroptera; family Hipposideridae; genus Aselliscus; species Aselliscus stoliczkanus. The sequence continues at coordinate 131,965,071 of CM066730.1, forward strand.
GTGTGTGGATGCCAAAGAAATTTACCTCTGACAGACATCTCTTTATTTTTCACACAGAATGTTCTCCGCCCCTCACCCTTAAAACGCCATGTAAGAAACTTCCAGAACAAATTAATCAGGCCACCATCCTCCTTTATATCTACATAGTATGCCCACCACCAATAACTTCTCTGTGTAGCCTGGGGACAGAAATTGGGACTTGCCCTCTCTGGGGGGTCTTTAAAAATCAGATAAATATAAGGAAAAGAAATGCCTCCCTTTCTATAGAATTTAGCACAATTGAGCATTTCTGTCTTACTTTGCATCAAACCCACTGTAGCAGAACTGAGGACCCTAGCACCCCTATTCTTACACTTTAAATCCTGGCTTGAAAGATGGTAGAGATTTGAGGAGAGTTGAAATATACACCCATACTGCAGTGAACGGCTTTTGGATGCCACCTGTCAGACTCATTTGTATAAATGATCTAAGGTTTAGACCTGAAGTGGAGATAGCCTGTGTTAAGGCTTTTGGCTTCTATTGGTCATTCTCATCGTGAGTTTCTGAGAAGCCAAGGCAGAAGGGAACATACCACATCTCCGACTCCAGGTTTCCCTGGAGGTAGCTTTGGCCGAGACGGAGGCCGGGGAGGAGGTGGAGGTGGGGTAGTGCTGCTGCTGGGACCCAAGGGAGTGGCAGGCCGAGCAGGGGATGATGCACCTGAAAAATAAGCTGGTATTAACAATGGCTGGAAACACAGGTGGCCAAAGCACAATCATCACTTCATCACTTCTTCCCTATTCCCACAGTGCAATGCAAGTCCCGGACACTTTTTGTCACCTCAGCAGTTAGCATATTCAACACTGTAGCAAGTGGGGTTGTTTTGTTTGTTTTTGTTTTTTAAATTAAGAAAAAAAAATCACTCAGTTGAACTATGGTTGATGGCAAAAGCTGAAGCTCATTGTCTGTGTTGTCATGTGACACCCAGTGAAAGGTAAATCCTTGTATTAGTCTCTGTGACAAAAAATATGTTCTTAAGAGGAGGGTAGCTTTTATTTGGACTACATGCCCACCAAACTTAGGGCAAATTCTTTTGTTTTTTTGCATATTCAGGATTTATTTATGTCCAAGATGAAAATGGAGTTAGAACTTGAAGGAAGATGAATGAGGTCTCCAGATCATACGTGTATATATATATATACATATATTTAAACATGTATAAGACAATTATCCTTTTTACTATGCTTCAAAATATGAGTGCTGACTTTATAAATGTAAGCAAACCCTTGATGGCGAATAAAGGACAAAATATAAGAAGGTAAATTAGATGTTGCATGAGTACTTTGTGTTTAGAATCTTAATAACAGAAACACATGGAGTTTAGAGAATTTTAGGTTTCAAAGGCATCTGTTGTAGATAGTTTGCCCATAAGAATTTTTGTGATGATTTTTAGAAGAGCCTCTTGGATTTACTTTTCTGGCTGTCAATGACAAGCATGTGAAACACAGAAGACACACAGAGGCTGGCATGCACACCCATCAGCACACCAGTGGGGTCTCCAGACTCAGAGGTCTGCCTGTTGGCAGTTCTATGTCTGGGATACATGGGTAAGCTACTTAGCCAAAACCCTTAGGAAAGTCAGGTTAACATTCCAAAACAGTTCTTGTTCGGAAAAGTTTCAACTACTCCAGATATTTTGTCACTTTTGTTTGAAGCACATTCCAAGATAATTTTAAGAAATCCTCCCCAAGAAAAATACCTGCCTCTCCCCCACCCCTCCAACAGAAGACTGCGTTCCCTGGAGAACCCTAGGCCAGCATCTGTCTCCAGATTTTCAGATCCTCAAAGAAGTAGAGCAGCAAACCCATCATCTCGGCATCTGTTCTTATCTTAAGAGAGCCCATGGGGGTAAAACTTGCTACTCTTGTTTAAACAATTTGAAATCTTGATCATGTTGTATTTCCAAGGGCAGTTTATGCTAAATGTATTTTCATTAGTGGGAAACCCTACTAATTATTACCGCCACCTCCATCCCTACCACCACCTCCTCTCTATTACTACCACTTTTTTACTGTATTATTACTTTTTAATTTGTCGGACCAGAATCTATGCTGGGTACTTTATATGCATTATCTTATTTTATCTCCACCATAAGCTTCAGAGGAAGATGCTGTTATTATTTCAATGGAAACTAAAGCTCAGAGATGTTCAGTAACTTGCTCAAGGTCACACAGCACATTATCTATTTAACTCCAAAACCCAAGCTCAAATGCAATGTCTTATAACTTTAGGTGGACTGTGGAGCTCCACATTTTACATAGAGCTTGGTTGTATTTTTGCATGCACAGCTTGCACATACCTCTCTTGTATCAACATTCTCAGTCTTTTGGCAAGTCTCTCTTGAAGAAAAAAGGGGGGTATGTTTTGACAGGTCCCACTACAAAGTTTTATTTCAAGTTAATAGATTTACACCCAGGATGTTTTCAGAAAACAGAAGTGACAGCACAGAGATTGGAAATAAGCGCTTAAACAACAAAGTCTTTGTCAGGAAGTTTCCTGGGGCTTTTGGGGGGGGTTCTAATTCACTGAAAAACCATGCCATAGGACTAGTTTAATGTCTATCCATGGATCTATTTTCAAGGAATAGTCTTCTGAATCAATCTCAGGAAACGGTCATCTGCTTATCCTTTTCCTACATGTTCCAGAAGGGAAATTTTAAAAACCAGTTTCAACAACACTTGGGAAAGTAGTAATAGGTTATCCATCATCAAGGCAGTGTGGAATATAGAAAAAACTGGATGAATCGTCAGACGATCTGAATTCTGGCCTTGCCAGCCTCTTATCAGCGAAGGGATCTTAACATCTCAGAACCCCAGTTTCCTGTTTTAAAAAATGAGACCTGTTTCTACCTTACAAGGTAGCTGTAACAATCAAAATGGAAAATGCTTATGAAAGTGTTTACTAAAACTATAATATGCTACAAAAATGCAAGGCAATTAATAGATGGTTAAGATGTCTCTTTGATAGCTAGAACTAAAAGCAAAGAAAAAAGTGGCTAGTTGATTATTTCCCTTTTCCTTTATGGACACTTGATTTAACTCATTTTTTCCCTTACTGAATTGATTTAATTGATTTGTTGTGCAGTTGGAAGACACTGAGGGAGTGTTTAAGAACCAAACCCTGTTTGACAAAACCCTGAGGTTCAGCAGAAGATATCCAGGGCCTGAGGGGGCATTTCACCACTAAACCAAAGCTTCATATGCTTTTGTGTGATTATACAATTGTTTTGTATTGTAGGAGTGTAGAAGGTTATTATTTGTACATCTCTCTCATTCTTCGGTATTTAATTATGCTTTCATTTTTCTCTTCAGGTAGTGTTTATTTCCAAGAACTATGCTGGAACATAATTGGATAGCATCAGTAGTTAAGGTTTAACTTTAAAAATCACATATATATTATCTGAGTTTTGGGAGTTCAAAAAAATTGGCAATCGATCATTTGTTGCTCTCAACCTGAAGTTCCATTGTAACCCCTGAAAGAACATGACTGTAGCTTCAACTTTCATCTCTCTTTTTGTTTGTAGGTGAGTGAGGGTGGGCAGTGAGGGCAGCCGGGGAGAAGTGGTAAATAGAATCCCACAGATTTGAGCTCAGATTCTGGCTCTGCTACTTATTAGCTTTGTGACAATGGCCAAGTTCCATCTTTGAGCTTCTGTGTCCTATCAGTAAAATGAGCCTAATACACCACAATGTTGTGGGGAGAATCAAGTGACATAAAATACGTGCACTTCAAAACATGTAAGGAACTAAGCAGCCTTTCCCAAATGTGTTACTTAGAACACAATTTCACCATTTCTTTGAAGAAAGCATTAAATATGTCTGGGAATAGTTATAGCCCATGTTTCATTTTTGGTGACCAGCACATTACAATCCCTAAAATGATACTGTCCATTAGAGCTTTGGGCAATGAAGATGTCCTAGAGTGAGATAGACATTAGCCATGTGTGGCCATCAAGCACTTGAATTTTGGCTACTGCATCTAAAGAACTGATTTTTAATTTTAATTAATTATAATTAAGATTAAAATAGCCACATGAGGCTAATGGCTTCCATATTGGACGTTGTCACTCTAAAAAGATTTGTAGTTAGGAAATATATTTGGTTAATTTAACGCCAGGTAACTCAAACTCACTTGTGTACGGATGTGTATGTGTGTGCATGTATCCGTGTCTAACATCTTTTAATATTGCTGTAATATTCCAAATTGGAAATGTTGCACTAAACATTCTATCTTTACGAACACCTCTTTCTCTGGCTTCCAAACTTACTGCAGGCCAATAAAACTCTTTCTCCTTCCCGTCCCTTGTCATACAACCCCCACAGGAGAAGAGAGAGCCTTTGCCAAGAATCAGTCTGCATTCCAGTAAAGCAATGTTTTGGCTACACTAGATATTTTTAGCTTTACCATAAAGAAATGAAAATTCTTGGAGCAAATTTTTAACTTCCAACTGTTGTTGAACATCAGGTAACTAACTCTTTTGATTTACAAAGCTGTGAGTACTGTCTAAAGTTGGTGGGTGATACCTTGCTGTGAATGAAATTTTAAAAATGAGCATAATTAAATAGAGTTTGAGAAGCACAGAGTCTCATCAGGCAAGGGTTATAGAAAGCAGGGAGTGAGAAGCATTGCTAATCTTTAAAACATGAAGCCATATCCAATTGTTGTAATCCTAAATTTACATTTCTGCCAGTCTGTGTATATTCTATCAATAAAACATTAAGCAGCAAATAAACTGGGACTTAATTAAGGACTTAATGGTGCAAAATTTTATTTATTCATGAGCATCATTGGCCCAGTTTAATCTTCCACTTAGAAATTCAATCCTTTAATACCAGCAAAGTAGTTCTTTTTTTTCCAGCTCAATTATTAAAAATCAATAGTCTTTACTGGTAACATTTTAAAGTAATTTCAAATAAGGACATGGAAGCTAAACATTAAAACAACAGAACTCCCAAAAATTCCAGAAAGAAGGCAAAAGCTCATCTCTCCACTCATTAGATCAGTGGTCAATTCAATTAAACATCTCCCAGAGCCTTGTGGAAGGTGATGGAAGAAACACAGATGAATAACAAAGCTGTCCTGCCCTTCCCTCCCATGGTGAGAGAGGACCTTATTCTTGAAAAGTCCTTTCAAAAGACAGCCTGGCTCAGGAAAGAGAGCCTCCTTGTGGCTCTCCTTGTGGAAGACAGAGGAAACATGCCCCTTTTGGACAATGAACAGCCCACTTGTTTGGATTTGACGTCTGGAGTGAAGAAGGCTTTATTCAGAGGTCTTTTATTATCTTTACAGAGATGTAAAAAGCTTATATCCCCCAAAATATCTAAAAAAGTAACAGGGGATGGAGATGGGTGCTCTAACTTCTAGAATTATAAAGAGTAACACTGAGGAGGTAGGTTTTCAGAAAATTTCGGTGATCTTGTTGACAAAGTGCAGTATAGGTGGGTGTCAGTTGTCAAATATGTTTGGATATTTTGTTAAGAATTCAAGTGGTTAAGAATACAAGTTTAGGGTTAGACAGACCTGAGTATGAATCCCAAGTCTATTGCCTCTAGCCTTGTAAAATTGGGCAAATTACTGGACATCTCTGAGCCTCAGTTTTTCCATCTGTAAAAAGGGGAAATAAGAGCATCTACCACATGGGGCTGTTGTGAGGGTAAAGGAATGTAAATAAAGCACTCAGCATGGTGCCAACAAGAAGCTGTTGTTATTATTGGCGGAAATAAAGGCTCTCCAAGGTCCTATGGTAAAGAAACCTGCTGATTTTGTTTTCACACAATGTTTCCTAAACTTCATTGACTATTGAATACTTTTCCATTTTGGGTGGAGGAGGGAACAGAGGGCATACCTGATGATACACAACATCGATTTTATGTGCAGTACAGGTGAATCTCCAGCCCTCTCCTTGATCAGTGTGGGTGCTCTAACTTTACAGCACAGAGGAATTTGCATACGTAGAGCAAGCATTAAAAGATGCTCTTTGGAGGCCGGCTGAGTGGTGCGGTAGTTAAGTGCTGGCTTGGAAAGCCAGTGGCCCCGGTTTGGGTCCCACATATGAGGGCCAGTGATACTGCCCTCAAAGGAAAAAAAAAATGCTCTTTTGAAAAGACTGCACTGATGACTAATAGAGACAAATGCCTTTCATTCCTGTCTCTCACTAGATCTAAATAACTTAAACGTGTTATCCTCTTTCAAAGCAAATGAAACACAAATAGTACATGACATCCTCAGGAAGATGCCTAAACTGAACCCACAGGCACAGAAGGGAAGGCACTGGAGGGTCTTGCCAGACAAATGTGAGCACCAGTGGAATAAATGATATAGAAGAAAATATATTAGAAAAATCTTAATTTTTTTTGTGGGGTGGGTATGTATGGCAGGTGTTCCCATCCTTTCAAAATTAGAGAATGCAAAATGAAGCTTCAAATAAGGAAAAAACAATCAGATTCAATGTCAACATTTGCATTTATCATTTCAAAACATACATTTCTGATAGAGTTTCCCATCACCCATCACCATACTTAAGAGTGAACTTGAGAGGCTGATGAGAATGTCAAAATGAAATTGAAACTACTTTAGTGGCAGCTTGATTGGATGGAGGTGCAAAAAGGCATCTTCTTTTTGCTTTCCCCTAAAATCCCCTTTTCAAACTCCTTTTTCTCTTAAGTAAATTAGTGAGGTTAACATAGTTCTTCCTCCACAACAAAAGAAAGAAAGAAATGGAAAAAAATAGAAGAAGGAGAAGGAGAAGGAGAAGGAGGAGGAGGAGGAGGAGGAGGAGGAGAAAAAAACACACTGACTTATAAAAACTATGACCCTTGGGAAAAAGATATACAAACTCTCAGTTATAGGAATATAGCCTGAGGACCTAATCTATAACATGGTAACTATATGGTATAATTGATAACACAGTATTGCTAAAAGAGTAGAACTTAAATATTCTCATCAAAGAAAAGAAAAAAAGATAAACCTGTAAGGTGATGGATGTGTTAATTAACTCAATGTAGGGAATCCTTTCCTAATGCATATGTATATTAAATCATATGATGTGCAGTTTAAATATCTTACAATTTTATTTGTCAATTATACCCCAATAAAGCTGAAAACAAAACGAACAAAACAAACTAACAAACTAGGGCCCTTGTGGAGGCATCTGACAACGAATTCAAACATTTAACATGAAACTCACTGGCTATGAAATCTGTCTTTCTAGAACTTTCCTGAATCCAAACAATGACATCACAGCTTTCTTTAACAATGTATATACTTCCTAACAGCAGGGTGCAAGGGAGAGCACTCCTAAGGGCTGGGAGTGCAGGGCAGATCACATCCACAGACTTGCACTATGACGGAGAGCATTCAATGGACTAGGACATGCCACAGGGCCACAGAACACCCAAACCAAAGGAGGGATGACAGCTCTAAAGCCAACTGCCAGGCAGGAGGAAGGTGTGGCTCACACTGCAGCAGCTATGGCCATTCCGGGTCACACGAAGCACACTCAAACAGTAAGACGTACCACTGGTGGTCCCCGTACCACTGCCCGAGCCAGGTCCGGGGGATGAAACCACAGTCCTGTAGGTGGGTGGTGGTGGGGGAGGCGGAGTTGCTCTCTGGCCCAACCCAAAATCTTTAGGAGATGAGACTGTTTCTAAGTAATCGTCTTTAATGAAGGTCTGCTCAGCGGCTTTCTTCTGGACTTCTTCTAAATTGAGCGGCGATGGTACATTGCGAGGAGGGCCAGGGGGCCCTGGAGGGGGACCTGGGGGGCTTGGGGGGCCTGGAGGGCTCAGAGCTGGGGAGTCAGCTGGGCTGTCTGATGCAGCTGGTGGGGTCACCACCTTTTCCCTTGGAGTCAACTCTGGAGCAACATGTTCCGGGGACGTATCAGAAAAATGGACCCACTTTTCTTCAGCATTAACAGCAACAGGCTTGGGGGACAACACTGGGCCAAAAATGCTGTCCAAATCATTGATGGATGGTAGTTGTTCAATTTTGACCTCTGTGGCTGACTGGTCATTTCCTGTAGTTAAAGTAGTTGATTTTAAACTTTAATTGACTTTGTTAATATGACTTGTCTGGGGGGTGGGCAGGATGAGAGGGGTAAGGCAAAGCCTGGTAAATAGATTGCCTTGTGAGGTGCCTCGGTGGGCATATTTTCTGATGTAAAGATATTTTGATCAGAGCAGAAGAGGAGCGTCATCTTTTCATGCGTTTATTTACCCTTTTGCAGGGTGACCCCGGTTAGCTATTTTTACCATCATCAAAAGTGCTGAGCATGCTACTGCTCTCCAAAGGCGGCTCACAAGAGTGCTAAGTGTGATCATTTTGAGAAGGCAGGGTTAAGTTCACAGAGAAGTACAAGCTCGGGAACTGCAAATTCCAAAAGGGAAGTCCCTTGTGAAAATCTGGCCCTACAGAAATACGTACAACAGGATAGAAAAAAACATTGAGAGCTGAAAATCACTCTCAAATTTGATAAAGATTATCTACTCCAGCATATTAAATGGAAATGTTTGGTGAAACTAATTATAATATCTGTTAGTTTAAAAAAAATAAGCACCTCATAATTAGCTGTATGTCATCCACCTTAAATATACCAGAAACACAGTACAAAGATTATTTAAAGGGATATCACCACATGTATATTTACAAACACACACATATATACCCCACATACAACACGCACATAGGTTATAGAGAAGATATTTACTACCTATGAGAACTTTTACATATAATACCTGTTTAATAGTGCAGAAAACTATAAAAAGATACCTTGATAATTTCTTATCAAGTTTCTAACCTGTTAACATTGTAGGCATAACTGTGATATATAATCTATCTGAAATCATGAAACAGAAAAGTCTCTACTTTGCTTAAAAAGTAGCATCAGCTATTCTCTCAAATTCTTGTTAGCAATATGAGAAAAAAATGAAAAACTATCTTCTATAGCTTGGCAGGAAATATTTGATAATAACTACAGTGGGAGGAAGTGTGCTTTCTAAAAACTGAGGTTATTCAAATTAGAAATTGATACCTAAATAATTGCAAGACATGAGCAAAAGGCACTTTACCTTTCAATAACTCTTTGGCTCTAGGAACCAGCTTAGTACTTCCATATTTCACATTTGAAAGGAGTTAACATTCAAGGTCCCAAGGCTACAGATAAATGGGGTAGCAGTTTGCATGGCTCACAATATTTATAAATTTGTTGCTGGTAGATCTATTTATAGCTAACATACTTATGGAAATACAAGGGGCCAAAATGAGTTGAACTTGCAAACACCTTTATGTATGACACTCTGGATGACTCTCTTTGGATCTGAGTCAAGATAAATTTCATGAATGACTATGTCTTGCATTGGCTCTTGTTGATAAATATCCCACTCTGTAACTACCAAATTCACCTGGCTGCATAAGGAACAAAGGATGAAGCTGCAATAGAATTTCCAAGGTGATAAAGAACCACATTCTAAAGGCCCAGACTCATAAAATAGCTATTGCTACTTTTGACTCACTAGCCCGATAAGATTAGGTAGATTATAAATTGTATGAATATGTAGTATTGATTTGACGAGAACATAGAGATGTGCCTTAGAAATGATGTCTAAAGGCATGCAGCCATTCCTTGCCGTATTTCATCATTTTTACATCTTTTGTAATAGGATGGATAATAAATACTTTTATGACTGCTGGGAAAAAAATTCCCCATCACTCAAGCTTACCAGTATGCTGTACACCCTGGGAACCATTTTATGTCTTTATAGACTAAACAGTTTTAATTCTAGCAAAAATGTTATCTGTTTTGGAAAAATACAGATTGTACCTTGAGACTATTAGTTTGTAAATCATTTAAATGAGATCCTATGAAATGACATGTCAATTAAACAGTGACTTGATATTGAGATTTTTTTCCCCCTCTTCATTTTATAAGTAAATGTTGCCCTCATTTAGCAATAATATACAGAGGAAAAATTAGTTGAGAAAGTGAACCTTTTTGTGAAGCCCGAGAGTGAATTTTTAAAATAAAGCTTCATAGTAAATTGTAACGGAAATAAAACTAAATACAAACATTTTCATGTTAAGTCCAGCCTAAGGTTTCCAATACATCAAGGGCAGGTTGAGGTGTAGGGCCCCTGTTCTGATTGCCACATCATCCCAGAACAGAAAAAACTAAAGCTTACCTGGTCCAACTGTTAGGGGAGAGCTTGTTCGGGGTGGAGTGGCTGGTATATTTTTTGGAGGCAGTGGTGGAGGTGCTACAAAGAGATGAGAAGCCTAGCATTATTGATGATTTTCTCCTTAAGTTACACAATATTCTGTAGATAAGCAAGGTTTTGGCTTTCCTTCATATTTCTGCTATTAATGGGATAGCCATTAATGGTCTAAGTTTTTTTAAAGTTCAAAATGAAGGGACTGATGCAGGACCCATTCAGATTCTTCTGCTTTATGACAATAAGAATTTGCCAAAAGAATGTCAGATAATAACCAGAATAATATCATCATTTTATTCATTAATTTCTTTATTTGAAAAACCTCCTACATCCTGTACTAGGAACTAGGAACACAAGGTTGAATAAAAGAAACCTCTGCTCTCAAGGAATTTATGACTGAATGATTGAGCATCATGTTAACATACCGTTACAATCCAGAGTGTGATAGAGGAAATGAGAACAGTTTGGGTGGAGACTCAGTTGAGGGATTTTTTTTTTTTTGAGGGCAGTGTCACTGGCCCTCAGATGTGGGATCCGAACCGGGGCTGCTGGCGTCCCAAGCCAGCTCTTAACCACTGTGCCGCTCGGCTGGCCCGAGGGATTCTTAATATAGTCAGGATATTATATATCCAGTCTTTGAAAGACTGGATTACATGGCTTTATATGGATTCAGTCTGGAAAGATTTCTCTAAGTTATATGTCTTGCAGTATAAATATACTTTTAGTATACTTTTGAAAGTCTAAAGCAAAATAATTTGGGTCAAGGAAGAATGAACAGATCGTTTTGGTAAAAATTATGGCTAAAAAGCCCCCTAAGCTAGAACATGTATTATGTGATGGCCCAACCCAGAGATTCACCCTTCTGAACTGGACTTGTCATTTTACAGACAAAGTTAGGAATTACTGTTTCACCAGCTGCATTTTGCCCCCTTATCCTTCCTTTAAGTGAATGTTTTCTTGCCACTGGTCATATTTGGTATATTAAAAGTTCATGCTAATCTCATAAACCAGTCCCAAGTTATTTGTGAATCTGAATGTCACCCAGTCTTCCATAACCTAAAAGCAGAGTGGGTCAGCTGGGTCTAGCTGGAGAGCTCTTGCCAGTAGCCTCTACCTACATGCACTAGAAAGAGCCCCTTGTGTCATCCCTCCCCAACCACGTTTAATTATTTAGCTTTAGAGAGCATCCTGTCCTTCCACACAATGGGCCTGACTAACACCTATCATTCTCAAGTCTGGGAATATGTGGTTCCTAACCTTAGTGATGAGTTTCTGAAAACTGTACCTCAAATGGGTCATGTTTTCCCATAGATTTAAGAGTCAACCAGGGGCTGTATTTCTGATTAAGGATCTCTGCCAAAATGTAGATCACAATCCACAAAATACCATAAAAGCCTATTAACTTAAAATAGTAAATGTATGTATGCTATAACCGTGACATAAACAGGATTATATACTACACATCAATTACACAATAGTCTCTCTTGTGATGAGTGTAACCCCAGCACATAAAACTAAAAACTCATAAAACTATAAAATACCAACAGTTGGACTTAAAATGAATATGTTAGCTACATAAATATTTAACTCGTTTACTTTCTTAGCATTTAGGAAGTGTTTTCTAGGAATGATCTGGATAGCTCAGGCCTCTAAAGAAAGCTTTCCAAGGGAATTAGAGCTTTTTCACTGGCTTTGTTTCACAGTAACATGGAGAAAGAAATATTCCAAATCATGCTACTAATCCTTCCAAAACACATCTTTGAATGTTCAGAAGTTAAAAAAAAAAGGTGTTGATTTTTTTCCTGTCCTATTTTATAAAGGAAATAGTCTTGGAAAGGCTGGATTACCTAGCTTTATAGCAATATTCGCAACAAATAATTTCATGGGCCTTTGATTAGGAATCCTCTTGGTTAATTTCTATGATTATTTTTAGGCACCAAAAAGCAGAGCCCTGGGGATGCTGACCTGGAAAAAGTATTAATTGGTCTATATCTGAGACTCACAGAATGACAATACCCTCTGCATCACCACCCCCACCCCCAACACCTTTATCTGAGATTCAGTCCTCCTCCCATGGGCATTTTAAGGAATGCTTTCCACATGCAAATCTGCTATGGGGAGTCTACTGAAATGAGAACTCAGTGTATCCATCCACCAGGTGGCTTGGCGGAATGAGCAACTCATTCAGTCCAAATAACCCAACCCACTGGCAGGTGAAGAGCTATGAAGATCTTCAGGACCTCCTTTTCCAGCCACCTGGAGTGGATGGCCCTGCTTTGAGAGAAATTTGCCCTGATCTCTCATCTCAGCTTCTTACTACCATATACCATAATTTCTCTCGCTCTCCAATCATCATTCTTCCCTTTCAATGTATCCTTTGTATTATATGTAGCCTCAGTTGTTCTGTGGGACTAGCAGAGACCATATCTGACTTGGTCACCTCTGTGTTGTGCAATAGCCCATGCCTGGAGCATAGTAGGTTCTTTAGCTTATTTGCTTCTCACTTTTACATATAGGTAATGAATGAGTGGATGGACGAATGAATGAACAAGTGAATGAATGAATGAATGAATGAATGAATGAATAAGGCTGTGAGATGTCAGAAGAGAATATGATTCAAAGTTAATAATTTTACTTTATGCTATTCCTGCTTTGATAATGTGCCCTAGGTCCCTTTAACTCTAAATCCTGTTAGAATAACATCTCTTCTGAATATTATACAGTCCAAATGTTGCTTACGTAGACTTTCTATGAGTTGCCTAATTTCACTGTGCAGACAGACAGTAAAATGAGTCACTTATTTTTCCAGACAGAGCAGGCACATAACTTACTTCCAGTGGGAAAAGGCCTTGTTAACTTTGGCGACTCGATGCTTGGATTAATTGGTTGGCCTGAACCCCATATCTCAGGCTGATCTAAAAGAACTGGAAACATAAAAAAAAAAGAAAGAAAGAAAATTTTTTTTTTCCAGGGTGAATTCAAAAAAGAAATGCCCCGGGAGTTTAGAACTTAACATTTCAATTTAAAGTTGAGCTTCACAAAATCATGTCTCTCTTGACTCAGTACTAGCAAATTAATTTAGGGACATGCTGCTCCTCATTATTTTCAAGCAGAGAATGGGAATAGGACTGGGTATGTGTTTGTGTGTGGGGGCAACGGGCTGTCTGTGTGTTCACACACAGTGAAATAAAAACTGTGTGCCTTCATGCTTGGTCACTTAAGGACATTCTGAATGTCAGTACATGTACTGGGTGAGCTTCTAGTACCCATTTGAAAATGCAGACATTAACCCCATCGACATCTGCTTCAAATTCGCTTCTTTAAAGTTTGTCGTGAATGTGCTTCAGAAATGAAAATGCCTGGTTGTGTACAGTGCTTCATACCTTTAAAGGATCTTATAGGGTCTTTAGATAAACCTGTTACAGTACCATGAAGAGAAATTAAATATTCTAAAAATGTTTGGTGAATATCTTCAGAGAACCAGAAAAATAAACAAGTGTTTAGACATTTAAAATAAATCAGGGCAATGAGGTATTGAACTTAAGGACAGTGACTCGAAGATTTCTTCTGTATCTTTTGTCTCCCCTTTTTGATTTTTTTATTACTGTGGTAACAATATAAACAACTAGCTCTGCTCGGCACCTGTCATGTGCCAGGGTCTATGTACATACAGCTTTGTCATTCATTAGGCTGTAAAACAAGCTGGGAAGTTAGTTAACTATGAAATTTGAATCCAGCCTCCACACTTACCATAGGATCTTGGGCAAGGCATTTAATCTTGAGCTTCCCTTTCTTCAGTGTAAAGTAGAAATAATAACAGCAACCCCTTATTTTAGAGTTACTAAAAGGCTATATAATGTATATAAAATATATATAAGAAAAAAGTGTATAAGACACTTATCACAAGGCCTATAGCTATTAGGATATATATTTAATCCTTACACCATCACCATGTGGTTGATATCAGTACCATTTTCAGGAGAAGAAATCAAAGATTTGAGAGATTAAATAACTTGCCCAAGAGCACACATGGTGAAAGAAAAAGACCTCATATCTGATCCCAGGAATACATACCTGAGTCCAAATTACTTATTTTTCCCCCAAGCTTTTGAAACCAGTGATAGAAAAATCAATTGAAAAAAGTGAGAGTATGTAGATATAACAGGTAAGTGTGGGCACTGGAAGAGTCAGTGTTGGTGCACACGTGGAACTTCACAGAACTTCAGGGGCTAAAACCACCTAAAATAACAAGCAAGCCAGGCTCATTGACAAGTCTAGGTGTGGATCTCCTCTCCATCACAAACCTCAAAGAGGGTCTTATCTCTGTTTTGTTTTAACATAACAGCAAGCATTTTTTAAAGATGTAAAACAGCATTTTTTTTTTCATAGAGTCTATGTGGGGCACCACCTTGATTTTTAAGAACTCTTCTATTTTGTATATCAGCTTTCCATACAGCTATGGAATTCCTTTAATAGGTAGGTTCAAATGACACACATCAAATGCCACCTTCAGTCACTACACAATTGTCTTTAAAGTGATCACAGATGAGTTAATAAAACAACTGATAACCTCACTGCAGGAATTCAATTGTAGACAAATCACTGAAGGAGTATTTAGGGATGTTCCTTTGACACTTTCCTAACTAAATCATTGAAAAATTTTCAGATGTGGCTGACTGCTAGCTGTCTTCCAGCACATTCTCTATTTCTTCATAGCTAAAGAGTTTTAGCTGGCCACGTGGCAGTAAATGATCTCTGATGGGTTCTGGTTGGAAGCAATGTGTGTTTCCAACCAGAACCCATCTCTTCAGGATTTTGCTTTTACAAGGATTGTCGGTGAGGTCCATTGGTCCTTCTCCAGCCCCACCCCACTTTCTTCTGACTGGGAGGTGATGAGAGCTGGGATAGCCCCCTTGGACCCAGAGGTAAAGACTATGTGTTGAGACTAGTAGAGCCACCCTACCAATCCTATATGGTTTACTTTGAGAGTGTTAACATGAAACAGAAATAAAATTCTATCTTGTTGAATTCACTCTATTTTGTTACTGTAGCTTAGCCTACTCGTTATGCTTTCAAGTCTTGTTGTTCTTAACACTTAAATTTAATTTCCTTCACCATGTTATTATACATATACCATAGTTCTCTTAAAATACATGATTTTTAGAAAAGCATTTTATATTACCAAATACAGCTACTGCAGATCTGATAATACATTAA
Source organism: Aselliscus stoliczkanus (assembly GCA_033961575.1). Classification (NCBI taxonomy): domain Eukaryota; kingdom Metazoa; phylum Chordata; class Mammalia; order Chiroptera; family Hipposideridae; genus Aselliscus; species Aselliscus stoliczkanus. Next base: position 131,980,538 of record CM066730.1, read on the forward strand.
AAATATGTGTATCTCAAAACACATATGTTTACACCATGAAAATTACACTTCAGTGAAAAGAAAACAAATCTTCAGATATACACATTTTTCCTACCTTCTGTCTTCTGTTCATCAAAAGCTGATTCTAAAGGTGGGCCAAAGAGGGGAGCTAGGGCCATAGTGTCATCTGGAGGTTTTTTGCTAAATCACACGCATTAAAGCAAAACATAGAGAAAGGGAATATTAATGCTAAAAAAGATACACAAGCTTTCAAATATTTTTCACAGTAAGGCAGATGTATGTGTGTGCACTTGTATACATATGTACATATTGTATGCATTAACGTAAACTTCTGTAGGGCTAGAAAATATATATAAGGATGTCAAAGGTACGAGTATTATGGACAAAAGAATTGGTAGGAGATAAGATCCCGGGTTCTCAATGAGGGACCAAGGTGCTAGTTCAATATGTTGAAGGAGAGAAACTCTTTCATAGGTTTTGTGGTTTGTTTGTTTTTTTAGCTGAGCCATCCTGCCACCTGTTGGCAGCTCAACAGCAACTCAGCTCAGGCTGGCATCGAACCGCTGTTGCTCAGAGCTCAGCTCACACTCTCGAGTGAGCTCTTAACCAACTGAGCCACTCGGCCGGCCCTAGAGAGAAACTCTTTCAAAGCATCACGATTCTCTTTTTTTTTTTTTGCTGAACCATCCTGCCACCTGTTGGCTGCTCAGCGGCTGCTCAGCTTGGGCCAGGAATCCAACCAGCACCCCTGTTGCTCAGAGCTCGCATTCTTGAGCAAGCTTGTAACCAACTGAGCCACTCGGCTGGACATCACAATTTCTCTATACCTAAAAGAGATAACACTAGAGATAATAATTTATTGCAAAGCACCTTGATCTCTGAAGATCTCAGAAACCATTGATATTTGTCTTTGCTACCTCTCTGTGTTGTAGTTAATGTGGTTTACGATTCATGAAAGTCAGGCATAAGGGGGCTAAATGATAACCCACCCAGGAAGTTTGAATAAGAAACTGGGTCTACCACTTCTAATTCCATCCCTCCCTCCTACCTAATAGACTAATTATAGCCTCCAAATAACCTTAATACTGCACATCTCAGAAAGAGAAAATGAGTGTTGAAAAATCAGGGGGAAAAGAAGGATGATAAGTTAAACTCTCATCCTTTCTCCCAATTATACTTTAACTGATTATTAACAAAAGGTTTCATAATCTTCTCCATTTCTTTCCCAGACTTGATTCCCTGTTGATCCTAATGAGTTTTGTGCATGTGATGGGAGGTGAGAGGTAAACAGGAGAGGGGAGAAGCTAGAGAAGGGGGGAAATGAAAAAGATTCAGCTTTTAAATAGAAATAGGAGTCTTTCTGGAAAACATACCCATTTATACAATACTTGCTTACTCTAATGAATACACCATGTAAAATACAGTATTTTGCCAAAAACAAAAACAAAACAGAAGATTCGTTTGGTGTCTGGAAGATGAAATGTATCATGAGATTGTAGCCAACTAAAGAGGGTACTCTTTTTTTTTTTTTTTTTTTAGAGGGCAGTGTCACTCACTGGCCCTCATATGTGGGATCCAAAAAGGGGCTGCTGGTGTCCCAAGCCAGCTCTTAACCACCGTGCCACTCGGCCAGTGAGGGTACTCTTTATAGGATAATATCATCATATTTCAGATTAGCATTCCAGACCCCAAAAGACCTTTTCACACAGACTTTTGACCCTTCCATTAATGAGGGGATTGCACATTCTGACAGACAGCTACTGTAGATGACTACAGAGTGCTTCCCTCAGGGTGCATGTATGAGACATGATAACATATCTGAACCATGCTGTGGACTTATACATATAGGCAGGCTCTTTGTGAATAGAAAGAGAGTTCAGCTCAAAGGAGACTTACTTAGTTGTTAACAATAGTGATGCTTTGCAAAAAACACAACCAATGTCTTTCACACTCACCTTATAAGCTCTGGGGTTGGTGTGGAACGCCTGGGTCTGGCCACTTCTTCACCTGGTGTACAGGACAAAGGAAATTTTAAGGCATATTTTTACCATTCCTTACTTATCTGTCTTATGAGCTATGTTTGGAAACCCTTAGAAATTTAAGTCCCGTCAATAAGCAACTCAATATGAAAACTTTGTGAAACAAACCCAGAAAATAAATCCTCTCCCCTGGCAATGCAACCATTATATATCAGGCATATGTAGTAACATTTTTTTTCCTGGCATTTGTAAAACCTAATCAACCAAGGAACTACTATGATAAGACATCAAATAGAAGATTTGTAAATTGCAGAGCTAGTGGAATAGCATACCATTCTTTGAATGTCTGCTGCCTTGATCAGTTCTGCTTCCCAATTACCACAAGAGAACACTAAACCCAGCCATATGTACATAGTACATGAATTCAGCATTCTCAGCCTGTTCTTTTCTTGGAATGCCAAGAAAATATTATTCCTTTAACTAGGAACCACGAATTGAGAATTCCCTAGTATGTGCAGTACACAGCAGGGGGAATCATGCCCTATGTATATTATAACCTATTTCATATCACTTTGGTTGACTAAAATTTTATATCAAATAACACAAGAATGAGTAAGTTGTACCCACTTTCAGTCCTCCTTTCCCCTCCCCTCAAAACAAGCACATACTTAATAAACCTAATTTTTAAAGTCAAATGATACAGCAAGAGTTGACAAATACAAGAAGAAAATAGCAATGTTTTTTCAAAAATATATTCATTTTCAGAATTTAAATATGAATTATTCAGAGCCCACCAGCCCCTTTATCATTACAAGATTCCTTTGCTGTAAAAGTAAGACCTTGTAAGGCTTAAAAACCAAGCCCCAAAGTATATAAGTCAAATGTATATATGCTCCAAGATCCAAGGAACTAGTCCTTCTTTTAAATTGTACTCTATTTCTGGTAGCTAAGATATACTTACTGGATAAGTTCCTTTTAATTGCACCCTAGAATTAGAAATAGACACTATAAGGTTTAAGACCACATATATGTTATGTACAATATGTATATTTTTGTCATTGCAATTAAACTAAACTCAAAGAAATGCAGATGGGGAAAACCGAAATTCTTCTCACAATGGCATTCAATTTGGAAATTGTTGACACACACATAAATTAGTTTTTCATTTTGCTCAAAGGTAATAGAGAGGAAGGGGAGTTCACTCATAAGTCTTCTGAATCAGAAAAATCCCTTACCTAGGTCAATTTTGTACATTAAAGTAACTATTGAATAGCCTATCAAAAACAAACAAACAAAGAAAAACAAAACAACCCCAAAGTCTAGCAGAAAAGAAACTAAATCCAAGTTAAACTTATATTTGATGTTTGAATATCATAGACTGTATAAGGAGTGCTGCCTGCTCTTATCAGAAGGGGTCCATAAGTTGTTAGTAAAAACAGTCAGCATTAGTTTACTAATGCTATTTTACAAGGTATAAGTGGCAAATGTTAAAGAGAAGGAAGACTTGGACGCATTGCCACTGTCTGGGCTGTTTGTTTCAGGGGCCAGAGAATTCCATCCTCTCGCCAGCCCGCCTAGCCCCAATTTCTATTTCTTCCGTTTGCCTGCTACCTGGCCCACCTATCTACCACTTGGAAGCCATTCTTTTGGAATGCAAATAGCTCTGGCAGGAATAATCTGAGAAGGTCATTTCTAGTTTTTATAATGCCCTAGCAGAAACATATTTTGATAACAGAAGGATTGATTCGATAAAAAGTTCAACTCAAAACTGCTGTAAAAAGTGCTTAGCATGAGGTGCTTCCAGAAAAGGTGACCGCAAGCAGGGTGGCACCATGGGTGGGGCATGGCATGGCAGAGCCATGTGAGGAGAATGACAGGGCAGAGCTCGGGTGGCGAAAGTGGGAGGATAGGAAAGTATTCTAAAGGGGATGGCCACGAGTTTGGTGGGTGGTCACCAAACATACATTTTTTTCTACTCTTCTACTTTGGTGAAGGCTCAACCTAGTGGTCACAGATACGTTTTCTTTTCTCAAATGATAACACTAATAACTCAGGACAAGATGTAGCGCTATAAGAAGCTTCTGTCCCTTTCTTAAGGATTTTTCAGAATTTTGTGTCTCATTTTGAACTCATTTATGATAGAGAAGCAGTTTCAACCTGAAGATCCACCAGATGCTTTCTAGTCAGTGGCCCAATCCCTTAAACTATATTTTCTGTTTCATCTTGCCTAATAATACAATCTTTGTGTGTGTCATATAGAGAATTTTTATGTTATTAGTAAAAACTTTAAAAATAAATATTTGTTTTAATAAACATTTTAAATTAATATATTTAATTACATTAACGTACATTTAAATGTATAAATAAACTTGTTAAATAAATGTGGATATTTAAATCAGCTACATCTGTGTGGGAGTTTGGATACAGGTTGGCTTTTTGGAAAATAAGATTGTCCACAAAAATAGTAAGAGAACGAATTGTTTAAATGTAGTTAAATTAAAATGTTTTTCTAGGTTATGGAGGCTCAGCTAGTCAGATTTTTATTAATAAGGTCTGAAGGAAGAGACACAGAGGCTCTAGTTTCAAGTAGTCCATTGCAAGGTAGGCACTGAGGGAATGGAACGTCCTAGGATTGTGAGACCTGAAATCCAGGAGTTAGGGGACTCAAACGCTGTATGGAAGACCTTTTGGCCTCTCTGTCTTACCCCTTTTATTAAAAATGTAATACTTATGAAACCATGAAAAGTACAAAATTTCTTTTGTATTCATTAATTCCTGGTGTATCGATTCATTCAATAGATAGTCACTATTGGGAGGCACTGAACAAGCCCCTGTAACATTTTTATTCAATATTCCTCATGAATGAACAATCCCCAGCTCAGTGCAAGCAAGACATGGCAAAAATGCTGCAGAAAATACTGTTGTTTAGAAATTAGTAAGAATAAAATAATAACACCAATTTAGAAAGGAACAGGTATTCGAATGAGCAGCAGCAAATCAATGACAACAGAGAAGTCCCTTTGTCACTGGGATCCGGCACACAGATTTTGATGGCCTTGATGTTTCAGCATGACAAATGTAGAACAAGGTTAAGGTGATGTTGACCACACAAGTCATATTCAGGAAAAAAGCCTATTGAATAAACAAAACCTTCTCCTCACCAAGTGACCACATTTTTCTCCTTTCAATGATTATCCTTATACATAGATTGTGAATAAATCTCCTTCGTTTTGAATTAGTTAATACACTTTTTTTTCTTTAAAAAAAAGAGTAACTTGCCATAGTCTGAAATGTCAGCTAACTGCTGGGTTGGAGTCATCCACACCTGAATAGCTGTCCCTACAAGTGTGATCTTTGATCCTCAGCCAAGTGATTTAAACAGAGAACTACCAGCTTGTCAGCTGGGGCAGCCTCAAACAATAACTGACGAATAGAATTGGCATAGGCCTAGGAATATTTTAGAGGGCATTGTTTTCAGGTCCATTTCCTCTCTACAGAGACTAACCAGGCAAATGGCGGGGGGGTCACTTCAAACATAGCAAAACCCCTTCTTTTTGTTGCTTTAAATTCATTATACTCTTCAACCTGAGGGAAATGACTGAAATTTCACTTTGAGCTCTGAAATTCATACTGATTTGTCTTGAAATATAGAATTATGTGACAGCCTAGGCATATTGTCTTGAAAGCACATCTCCTCCAAAATGGAAACTATAATTACATATTATTGTTTAGTAACGTATACTAACCAATGTAACTTATGGTCCAGGGACTTATTTTAAATTCAGTCTTAAAAATTATGTGACTTAAAATATTGCTTCCTTAATTTCCTTATGGTTTTCTTATTCTTCATTATCACTTTGTAATAAGCTTCTATGACGCTTCCTGGCCAATCTCCAGGCCTTGCATACACACAAACATACACACACACATCACATCACATCACATTTTTTTGAAATTTAGCACTAGGCATATAGATGAATTTAGTTTATTATGGAAAAGTGCTCTGATAATCCTAACGTATGCTCTTGACACTTTATAGGACCAGAGACTTCCAACCAGTAAATCCAATTCATCTGCCTCATTTATACTGGGTTATCATAAATTTAATGAGAAGCCAACCTGGTCACCTGGCCTTGGCAACAATTTTCTCTATACACGTTTAAGGTAAAAATGTTGAGAATTCTTACCGGGCTGCGCCTCTGTGATCAGCAAAAAGGAAGAGAGAACAGACACCTAGTCAGAGAATGATGGATCAGTCAACAGGCTTGGGTAATAGAAGACTTCATAAACAGCCAACCAAACATTATCAGCCAAAGGAAGACAGGCGGTCATCGTGTTCGTGGCTTATTTATATACCATAAGGAGGCTTTAGAGAACACTAAAGAGAATCTGTCCATTATTTGATACAGCTTTGCTCATGGGGATGCACTAGTTTCAGTTATGGATACATAGAACAAAGCAGAAGTGTACAAAAAACTTTACCAACAGCTTTTAATGTCTTGCAAAGAGTTTTTCTTTGGATTATTTGGGGAGGGAAGTTTTTGAGAGAATAGGTAGTACAGGGAAAACTGTTTCCGCAACAATAGGGTGTTAGCAAACATCATAGGCATGATGCATTTCCCACATAATTAGGGCCTAAATTGGAGCCTTCAAAAATCAGAGACCAGAATTGGAGACCTCTTGTTTACCTGGCTGTTCTCTTTAGTGTTCTGTGGAATGAGTGCTGATGAGGATGTTATTTTGCAAGTATCTTTTTTTTGGCTTGGTGATTTGCACAGCCTCCACCAATAGGTAGGAATGTGATGGGGAAGATGAGTGGCCCCTACCAAGCACAGGTGGGAATAATGAAACTGTCCGGCACCAAAAGAATACAGGTAGATCAGACGATGTCTGGAAAAACACAGGCAAACAGACAACTTTTCTGTTTAACTCCTCAAACTAGGATTATGGCTGTTATCAATTTACCCCAATAATCTTTGATGGCGCTCCCTTTTTAGGATTTTTTTATGCAGTAACAAGAGCGACTATGATATAAGTGGGAAAAGAGATGTTGCCCAGAGTTTCACTTTTAGGATATGGGCTAACCCATGAATTCCCCAAAGGCTACTGGGACCAAGTATTGGCCAAATCCCCAAATCCAGGCCAGAAGCACAAACACAAAAGTAACTAGAAGATTACTCAAAGAAAGAGAAGGGTTCTACTCTCCGGAACGTAGACAGGAAATGAGAACCTGCAGTTTCATATCTGGGAGGCCTCCAGCTGCCTTTATAATAAAGGGGAAAGTGAGGCTCTTAGACACACCCCTAGTAAGTGGGTAGAATCAGAGAGAATTTAGATCTCTGGTCTCCTGTTCTCATGTTCTTTGTAGGACACCAAGTGTGACATTGTGGGACTCCTAAAGCAGAGTCCTTGTAATTAATGTCTGGGAACGGTTACTTCTCAGATGAGTTTTGTAAAGTAGCCAGGACTTCAGATATATTTGTTTTAGTCAATTTTACTCATAATAGTTTAGATTTTATTAGTTGCCTTATTTTCCAGGTACTGCTCCATACTGATTCCATCTTTCTTATAAGCCTGTCTATATGCATGGATACAATTTAAGTAAAATTAGAAAAAAGGACACTTATCAATATGTATTTCTGGGCTTAAATTCTTTTACTTACTAATTCATACTGTGTTTCGAGAGAAGTTCAAATAGTATTTTATAAGAAGATTTCGGCTTTATACTTCCTTAATGACCAGACTAACATTCTCTTCCAAAGAAAGAAATGTGGGAACTTATGATTTTAGTTTTCATGGCAAACAATTCATTCTTAAAAGTGTCATAAAATACAGTGAAGAGGGGGTTAAAAATGACAAGTACTCCCAAGATGAAATTATGAGAAATAATGCAAAATAAAATGCAGATTGTAGCCATACAGAAACAGAAACTTAAATTCAAGAAATTTTATGAATATAAGATTATAAAGAACACTTTTCAAAATAATTTCAATATGTTAATCCACCCATATCATATCTTAATTTCCAGTGAGAAAAAAAAACCCACAAAACCTAACTAAATTTTAATCAATAGACCCTATATTCTTTCTAATAAAAGACAATCTCATGAGATAGCATTTTTGGAAACTCTATTTGACAAATGCCTTCACCAAGGAACAGTCGTTCAAATTCGTGTGGTCACAAGTTCATTAACCAAACCCCAGAAGACCCACTAGAAGCTGTGGAAAGGTCAGGCCCAGAAAATCTCCAAGTCCATAATTATGAGCTATCTGAATCCTTGAAAAGAAAAAAACTCCAAAAGTCAAATTGAAGGGCTTTTCTTCTGTTTATTATCACCATTAAGGAGCACAAACTGGCTATAGGCATGGCTACACAACCTGGACAGCAAAGTTATTATTAGCTGAGAGGGGAGGGGCTTTCCCTGTTGAAAGTTCTATTTTACTCCTTCTCCAGTCATTTCCCATCACCTTAGAAGCCTTTAGCCTTCTCTCTTCATTCTGCCAATAGATTTGTTTCAGAGGTAGAAGAAAACCCATTTTGTAGGTGGTGTGGATATATTCTATAAGCTGAACACTCTAAGTGTGGGGCTGCAAACTCAAATGTGTGCAGGGCCAGGGGCAGGTGTGCTGTGTATGTAAGGGCATGTGTGTTTCACGAAGCTTAGGTGAACTGGCCACTACTCAGGTGCACGCACCTGTGCCTGCCATGCAACTATGTGGGCCTCGTGCTGCCAGATCTTCAGAGTTATCAAAACAAGATACAGTATCTGATTTTTTCTTTTTTTAATTTGAAATGATCTGGTTTTTCAATGCAGACTAAAATTGTTTTTAACTGCACAACCAAACAAAACACTTATGCAGTTGCTTGAATCTGCAGGGGGCCAATCTGTCTCTGATTGCAGGCCTTTGTATCACATAAAATAAGCTCTCAGTAAGTTTTAGGGGCTGTTGTTATTCCTTCACCTGATTACTCAAACAGGGACTTTGCAATGGGTCTATTTGTTTTCTGAGCAAATTTCCCGCATTCCTAACGGAACATTCGTTATTCAGTTCCTAGATTTCTCTTGATCTTCTGATGAATTTGGGATGTTATGAAAAAGATTTTATTTTTCCCTCTGCTTTTATCTTGGTGTTCAACTTGGCGATAACTCTTTGTATTTGAGGTTGTTTTCAAAGTGGGTAAATATAACTAATTTACGATTTGGTCACTAGAATGAAGATCTTTGGATAGATTTGTATTTGTGCATGTTATATTTCTGAAATTTGCACTATGAACATGACTCCCTAAAGAAAATACTTGAGTCTATGTCCTTGCAGTCCACACAGGGTTCTAACTCCATACCCGCTTTGTTATTTTTTGCACAAAAGGGTTAATCTAAATTTAGTTAACTGGGCTACCTTAGTCTTAGCCAATGCAGGTAAGTGTTTTAGGATATTTTTTCAAAACAAAGTAACCAAATATAATCTGTTTGCTCATCAAAATCACTTAATAACTAGCCTCAGATTTTGAAGCTTTACGACACCCTTATTTGCTAAATTCTGTGCTATGGGAACAGACAAAAATCCGTGAAAGGCTATAAAGCCCTACACAAGTATTTTTATACACTCTAGTCATAGCACGTTCAATGACCCATGTTAGAGAATTTCCTAGGAAAGAATTAGGATATATCATCATTGTGTTTATTATTTTGATGCTAGCCAATATTCCTATTTATTTTTAATGCTTTAAGGTGAAAACGAGCTATCTGGCAAGCACTCATTTGCCAACCCCCCACTCCCATTGTAAGCACTTGTCTTTATTTAAATTTGTATATCTATTACAAGTCAGATTACGGTGGATATCTATCATGTCCAATCAGCTTTGGTTATGATGATCTTATGAAACTCCATTTGGCAGGAGAAGCAAAGAGCCTGTTACTAATCAAGTTATCATTAAGAGTGGACCAGGTTGCCCAATCAAGGTGACATTTCAAAAAAAAAAGGTGGCAAGAGAGTGGGAAGAGGACTCATCCTTAAAGACACACAGCTAAAAATGAAAAGGAGTACTTGTGGTTAGAATGGCTGTAAGGACAACAAGAGGACAACCAATGAGAAACAGAATGTTTGAAGTGCTGTGGGTCAACTTCAGGCCACACGGTGTTGTCAATATTTGAAGTGGACAAATTTGGATGATTCAGAGAAAGATTCAGGGTGAAGGAGAATAAGTGAAATTGGCAAAATATTAAAAAAAGCTACTAAAGTGCACTAATAATGTATGCCACATAGCATGTGATACATAATTGACTCTATTCAGAAGTGAGACATTTAGTTTATTAGTCATTAATAATTAGTAATTATTAATAATACCAATACTAATAATAGGTGTTTATTGTATTTTGGGAAACAAAAAGACATTGGGTTCATATTTTTATAAAATATTTTTACCCATTTTTTTTGTTTTTTCTGTGTTTTATTCCTTCTTCCTCCTATCATGGACTTGCCCTGAGTGTATATCTTATGTGTGGTACAAAGACTGCCCGGTTTGGGGCAATGGGCAGGACGAGAGGTTTTAGCACTCACTGCAACATATGCTTAGGTGAGTTAAATAAAATCAAGCAACTACTTCTGGTGCTTGTTAACATGGAAACACAATATTTTTATATTTTTATATTTTCCAGTGGTGAGATCACCTGTGTCAGCCTCGCATCAGCATCCTTGGGAACATGTTCCCAATAAGCCAGACAGCCGAGAAGAGAACATTGATTTTTTTTTTCTTTTCTGAGTAAAATAATCCTCATAATAAATTCTTTTTCAATTTTGCTCTAAAATTTAAAAAAATTTAGGTACATCATATCAGATTTGGGTTGCCACTAAAAATCACCCTCTTGTACTAAAAAGTAGCATATAAGAGGTGATTTACACTTTATGAAGATCCTCTTTTTTTGATACTGACAACTCCAGGAGATATTTTTCTGATTAACTGAAAAAAACTAAAAAAGACAACTTACTTTTTTTAGGCAAGCTTCATAAGACTTCATTCAGGATGGATACTCTCATATTGTACATTAGAAAAAAAATAACTTACGAAACTGTTTGCCTAACTCATGGTATATACAAGTAGGTTGACTAATTCAAGTGGAAGCGACAGTAAATGAAACTCAGTACCTAAAATATTTGGTCATATGCCTATGATTGAGGCAGAAGTGAATCTTTGCAAATTCTACCCCATGGCCCTTAATATCAGGCTGGTGAAATCACTTAGCAACCAAGTGATTCCTTTTTCCCATGGGACATAATTAGACATTGTCTTGATTCACAAAGGATTGTTTTCAAAATTCAAAATCTTGTTTAGGTGTTAAACACAGTCAGTCATTAAATATGCAGATGATGAAAATGAATAGAATAAACAATGTTTGGCCAAAATGTGGAAAGGAATTGTCATTTCTTACCGGACTTTTCCTCTAAAAGCGTAAGCATGGGGAAGAAAAATAAAGAGATGAGGTGAAATGTATTTTCATGGAGAAACAGTTCAAGGTTCAGAATAACCTTATTTAAAGCAGCTCCCCAAGGCGCAGATCCTATAAATACTTCCTATGAGTGTCTGAGATGGTCATCCCTAGGCTGCTGACTTTAGTTTTCCAGGCAGCAGAATAGACCACCCCAAAATAAGCCACTTTGGCATATTGACTATTTTGAGCTGTAGGCACTTGAAAACAAAGTACCAAGAGGCTTTCTCTGAACTCCCTTAATTTGCCTAAAGATAAATCCTCCACAAGTAACCCAATTGTCATTAAGTACCTTCCTGGGAGTTTCATCAACCAGGGAGGACAGACTCATCACAGAAGAGGGGACCAAAAGTCCACACCATACCCAGACAAACTATGTCTGTCTCATACTGAGATAGAAAAATTATAGTCAGGGAAATGGCCACTGGCCACAGTAGAAGGAATTAGGACGTAAACCATAACAGAGCCAGGAGAAATTTTAATAGCTGACTGATAGGTTTAAGTCACAGGACCTGCCAGAATGACAAATTTGGGAGGGGGAAGAGGGAATGGTTTTTTTCAAAGTCTATCAAAGAAGACAGAAGTTAGGGTTTCACTCCAGAGTGGGGGATTGAGACAGGTTAATTAACATAACATAAGGCTGTCAGGAACACCCTGATAGAATGAGCAGAAGACAATGATATCTTCAAAGACCCAGTCTTGAGATAACATAATCCTATCAGGACAGGGACATATAAAAGGAGTAGTTCCCCACTTAACTGTGGGCGTCCCAGTGGGGACCCTCTCTCGTTCAGAGAGCTGTGACTTTCTGCTCTAATAAACTATCCTCTGCTACAAACTTTACCTCTCTCATCTGTGTCTCCATTCTTCGGCTTCATGAGACTACTATCCTGGCACAAGAAATATCCTACATCAGCACCTCCCATCTGTTCTTCCAAGAGCTCCTTCATCTTTCCTAAAAAAGTATTTACTCTCCCCTAAGGGGCCTCCATCCCCTCCACTTTCCTATAAAAATGGTACTTAATCTTGAATTCTAAAGCCACCTCTTTGAGTTACATACTTGTTCTGTATGTCTCCCGTGCACGTATGAAGTATACATATTAATATAATAAACTTCTGTGTGCTTTTTTCTTGTTCATTTGTCATTTTGTTAGAGGTCCAACTGAAAACCTAAGACAGGTGGAGGTAAAACTTTTGCCTTCCCTGCAAATTCAAGCTATTGAGGGCATAGGTGTGGACTCCATTTGAGCACACTGTAAGCTCTCTTTTGAATGGTTTACTTTTATCAAAAAGATTTGTGCCCTGAAAATAGAAAATCATTCTTTGTAATAGTGAAAGGAGTTGGAAAATACCATTAATGAGTTACAGCCAGGCATGGTCATGAAACTAACACATGAGATTTTCCAGAAACTCATCTTGTCAGAGCCTCGTGCCTATCATCTTCTCCCAAGATACCTGGCTACAACCATCAGTTCTTTCATCCCATCTTTTAGTTCCCCTCCCCACTCCCTGTGGACAAGTACAAATGATTTTCCTGGGGAGTGGTCCATGGCTGTTTGGAATGCTTTTTAATTTCTTCAGCAACTGTCTTAAATGAGGGCTTCATTTCTTGCTGACAGTAATATGCCCTGAGCTTCCTGTATGTGCTTCCTAGCCTATGGTCCTATTTTCAGCTTCATCTCCTAAAGTAATCCTTTGCACAATCCTCAGAATAATTTTCCAAAAATAGTGAACATATTACTCCACTCTTCATCAACCTGCCTATCACTCAGAAAATAGAATGCAAATTCCATTTTGTCATTTCATGCCTTCATGGCGGGCTCCAGCTTACCTTCACGCCCTCATCTTCTACTATTATCTGTATGAAACCTGCACTTAGCAGCTTACTCTCCTTGATATCTGAAAGCGCAGTGCACACACTTCCCAGCCTGTATTCAAGTTGCTTCTTGGGCTTTCAAGGCCTTCTCCATCTCCCTCCATTACAGTCCCACTCATTCCTCAAGGCCAGTAACATTCCTTCCTCGAGGCCTACCTTGAGCCTCCCAGGTCAAAATAAATTGTTCCCTTCTTTTGTTTCATCACAGCACACTGTTTTCTTCAAAATAATAAACCCATAATGAAGGCCTTTCTATTGTATTTGCCTGGCATTTAACTGCCTCAAGGGAAACAAAGGTTGGGAGATTAATTTTTTGCAGTTCTTATTTTGTTCTGAATTATTTAGGTATTTCTACTTAATTATTAACTCACAGTAATGGTTATGAATGACTTTCTCTAGCCTCAAGCATGATGCTAGACACATAGTAGGCACTTAAAGTATGTTTATGAACTCCCCTTTGGGGGGCAATTAGAACACTCTAAAATACTTTAAGCACAGTGTCTTTTAAAATACAGAGAGATGGGGGCCGGCCGAGTGGCGCGGTGGTTAAGCGCTGGCTTGGGAAGCCAGCAACCCCGGTTCGGTCCCACATATGAGGGCCAGTGACACTGCCCTCAAAAACAAAACAAAACAAAACAAAAAATAAAATACAGAGAGATGAATTGCCCTCTGAAATATAACTGAATTGTATATGGACCAAGAGATGTCACCCCAGTTGTCATGGTTCCTTCACCAACTCCCATAAATATTTTACTTAGCTCCCACTGAACTGTTGATCTCGCTGCCCATTAGCGACCTCAGGTGCTAACACAGGTTACAGAGGCTCCAAGGAAATGGCACAGCTTTGCCCAAACAGTAGGGTAGAGCTATGTGATCAGATCTCTAGGATGGAATTTTTTCCTATCACAAAAACTAATGCTCTCAGAATGACTGAGGGGCAAGGTGGGGACCACATGCGGGGTGCTGCTTTCAGAGCCAGCCTCTTGGGAGGTAGCACAGAGAAATGAGAAATTCTTAAGGCTCAGGTTCTCAATCAGACCAAAGTCATTTTGGGGTTAAAAATCAAATAGTTTCAAAGGCATTGTCATGGTAGAAGGAGGAGCGTGAGCTTTTACATATTCCAATTAGCTTACCACTATTTTCTGAAAGACTCTGAGCAAGTTACAGGGTGCCTCAATCCATTATTTGTAGAGCGGGGATGGTTGCTATCTTGTAGAATGGTAGTGAGGATTAAAAGGATGATATTGACACCCAAAGTTTATTGAGAACTTACTATTATTGTTTTACCTTATGTGGTTGGTGTCATTAGTATCTCTAATTTACCAGGAAAAGGAGGCTCAGATGAGTTCCTAGGTCACCTGGTTACAAAAGAGAAGAGCTGGGACTGGATCCCAGGTTGTCTAACTCCAGAGAGCCTGGGCAAAGGTGGGCTCGTGGCACCGCCCGAGGACCCTAAACAGACTGAACTTACTTTCAGGCCCTTATCACCATGGAGATCTAGAAACAACAGAGCTAAAATGCTCACAGAGCAGAGCCTGGAAAATAGCCTTGTATCTTTCCAATGGAAAGAGTTAAATAGATCAAGGCTGTCCACCCTAGCAGGTCTCAAAGAATGAGCTTTTCAGGGAGTGAGCTTGTGTTCCTAGGCATGCTTTCAGAGGTTGGGATTAAACTCCAATTTTAAGGTAAATGTCTCAGCAAAAATGCCTCAACCTGTTTTCCGTTTTTTAATTCAATGCATTTTATTTCATTAGAATCAGAAGAATAAACATGAACACACAAATGAAAGGCGCCTCCCCTTCCTCCCCACACCTTTCCATCCCAGGCTACATGATGATGAACTCATCTTTATTTAATACAGTATATTGTTTTGCTTTCATTGTTAACAGCTACAAATACCTAGGCTACAGTTTCAGTTTAAGGGTTCCTTCAGAGTGTTAAGCGAACAAACAAATCATGACAAGATAATTCTCTTTTTTAGAGCTAATGAGCCAAGACCCTCAGAGCTGATTTTTAATTATGGAAAAGCTAACAAGAGCACTGGAAAAAGATATAACCCTTCGGTGCACTTGTACTTAGAAATAGAGAGTAAGTGACTTTTTGTACTGGACAAAACATATACCTAAAATATAACCAGTGAATCATCTCTAACTAAAGGGATTTTTTCCCACCCCATGGCCTGAGAAAGTATTAGAAGATTTTCTAATTTGCAAGCCTTGTTGAAAGGCCGTTCATCCTTATAATCACAGATTTCAAGGAACACACAAAGCCCTGTCCTTTGCAGATGGAGACTCGCTCGCTGGCTGTGATTACCTCAAGTCACTTTCTAATGACAGTAGTCATTCCAGTTAGGTCTTGTTGAAGCCTACATTTCTGTACGAGGGGTAGAAATCAGCATCATTTAAAACTGAATTCTGTTTAAGACCCAGAGTCAAAGCTAACAGAGGTGAATGGAGAAAATACATACCAGACTTTCATTGACCCTTACATGGAAGGTTTGTGCTCTAAATACATTCTAGCCTCTGAACAAGGACCTGGGCTGCCATGGGATTTTTGGCACCAGCTTTATAGAGTGGGATCAAGAAATAAAAAGCCAGGTCTAATCTATAAGCCTTTTAAGAATCTACAAGCATTTAGCCTGAAAAATAGGATAGCTGTGTTTTAAATCTTTATAGTTTAACTAATGAAAATTTATTGTAAATATAACCATTTCCTATCAGTTATTTATGACTAGTCATAATGAGGAGCAAAATGATTATTGATTAATTTATTAAGCCATTAACAGATATTTACTGAGCACCTAACAAAGACCAGATACTATTCTAGGCATATTAGTGAACAACACAATAAGAACAATAGACAACAAGGCTCCAGTGAGCTTATTTTTGGGGGTAGGAGAAGGAGACAGATAATACATATCATAGATATGCCAAGTATTTAGTGTTTGGGATAAATACAATTTTTAAAAGTAGAATAAATAAAGAGGTTTGGGAATGAGACAGAGAGTTTTGCGATTTTAAATAAGGTGGTCAAGGTAAGCCACGGTGAGAAAGTGACTTGAGTCAGCTCCTGCAGTTGAGGGGGAAGCCACAGTGCAGCTATTTGGGGGCAGAGGGCACAGCCAGGGAGCCCTGAAGGAGCCCTTGAGAAGGAGGGGTGGCTGATGTGAGTCTGCAGGTTGAGGGTGTCTCCACCATGAGGGTCTCGAAAGCCACTGGAAAGACTTCGGCTCCTCTCGGTTCCAGTACAGCTTATGGCTGTTACTCATCAGGAGTTCTCAGCCACTGCTGGTCAGTAACCTTGGCTGCTGAGACAAGGCATGGATGAAACAATATCAGATAATGCCTGGATGTGACATATGCTATCATTTTTCATTTCTCTTTGGCGCTTCTTTTGATTCCCAGGCAACATGTTTAAAAAGGAAAATAAAGATGGGATTCAAATAGGTTAGGTGGTGGAAAGGAAGTTTCAATTTGGCAAAACAGAGTGAGGCCAATCCATCTCACCTTCCCTCTGTTGGTCGCTTCAGGATAAGGGGCTCAGATGCCATGCATGGCTGTATACCATGGCTGTGCTGGTAGCCGATTTGAAACAGTAGTTTCTTAGCTCCATGTGCAGCGAGTGGCTGTCCTTTAGAAAGAAAGACCTCTCGCCTTCATTCTGTTTAAAAAGGAAATTTCCCCCAGTCGCTGAGGAAACATTTTCTGACATAATTAATGTGAGTGAGTCACACTCTAAGATTTTTTTTTTCTAAAACAATTAAAAAGTACATTCATTGCTGGAGATTATTTCTGGCACTAAAAAAAATGTCCTTCAAAGGACAAAGGGATACTTTTTTTCTTATGCTGTTATACTTATTTTTATACTATTATTCATGTATTTATAGAAACTCCTTAGTATAAAAATAAATATGAGTATAAGAAAGGCAATCAAGTATCTGCCCTTCACCCTCGGGGTTAAGGACCACTAAGTGATTGAAACCTGAGACTTTAGATGAGAAAACAGACATCTCACTTGGAAGAGAAGTATGACAGAAAGCTGGCACCCACAGAAAGAAAACACATTAATAAACTTCAAAAAACTGTGCAAACTGTAAGAGAAAAAATGGAATTATTCATATTGTTCATCCATCCAAAAATGGAGAAAAACTCAATTGAATTGAAGGGGAAAAGATCAAAGAAACTGGAAACCATGAATTTGTTCTCTATAAAATAATGTGAGGGATATACGTTGCATTATATCACAGATGAAATACCAAGTTTCATAAAATTTCCCATAGTGAAGAGCCTCCATCTGTCTAACCAACCAACAAGTATTTTCTAACTACCTATCATGTGTCATTCAATGTTGTAGGCTCTCAAGGAAAAGCCTCATTAAGGAAGCAGTAAGAACCTGCAACTTCTGAGTGCAGGATTAGTTGTCATACTGGTAAACCCACTCTTCCTGAGTTGTTCACAAATGATGCTTCTATTACAAACTTATTTTCCAAATCGATTGCTTCTTTACAGAACCCAATCTACCCTCATCATGGACATTAGCTAATAAAAATAGTTTTAAGTTCTAAACTCTACATCAGTAGGACTAACACAACCAAGGCAGAAGACGCTAAACATATATAAGAAATTAGCTTTGATTGTAATTAGCATGGTAATTAAACGCATATAATTCTTAAATTTGCTACCTCTGGTTGAGGACATCCTCACATTTTATGTTTCACTATGGTGGGTACGTTGTCTCATTCAATTAGATTTTCAGTTGGTAACAGAAATTGAGGGGTTGAGGTCTCAAACCCTGGTGATTATGTTTCTGAGCTGGTTGTCTCAGACAGTAGAACATAATTAAACAATTTGGAGTTATGCAAGGAAATTCTCACTCTTCTATTTCACAAAGGGAAGCAAAATAGCTATGTACTCTGAGGGTACAACCATCATTCATTGGAGAAATAATGACAAAGGAAATCCAGATTGAATTTATATTCTGCCCATGTTAAGGAGATCAAACATACAACTCAGGGATTTCTTCTTACCAGGGTAGGGTTGGCATAAAAAGTTTGGAAAACAAATGGTATTTTTATTTTAAAGGTCAGGAAACAGGACCAACAGAGAATTCCCTAGGGCAAAATACTTAGTGATAAAGGAAAGCACAAACATATCCGATATGAAATGAATTCTTTTGCAGACAGCCCATGGCTTATTATAATGGAGGAGAGAGAACAATATATTTTAAAAACACTACATCCCATCTACTTCCCCATCTATGTTTTTCTATGAGACCTGGGGAAAAAAAGAGTTCTATCTCATGCGCCAAGTCTGATGATTTTGGTCAGACTACTTATAGCTCTGTGTAGACAGGGCTTCTGAGACTATATCCGGGACATGGGATGTAGTCACCATGTCTGCCGAGGGTTTGGAAAGGGGAATGGCAGCTTATATGCCTTACAATTGATATCCCTGGTTTAGACCCATCCCAAATTCAGTTTGCCCTGTGAAGCTCTCCTGGATGAGCAGAACCCAAGCTGAGCCTCTTCCCTCCAACTCACTGCATTTCAGGTCTGGGCTGAGCACTTAGAATCAAAATGCACACCATCTTTAGCTTCCCTTTGCAGCAGGCAGCATTCCTACTGGGAGCAAAAGCCAGTGTGTAGGAGGCTGGAGCTCTCCTCCCCCTCGGATGACTCTGCTTTTACAAAACTCAATGGGGTGCTGAACCTTCTGCCAAGAGTGGAAAGGAAAGGGGGTGGTGTTAGCAAGCAGCAGCAAATTCGTGGATTTTACTCTCTGGCAGGCTAATTTGGGGGGGTAGGAAGGGGGGGTGCACCTGGAATAGGAAAACAGCAGCAGATTGTCTCTGGTTCAAAGCTATCTACCCCTCCCCATATTTTTGGATGAAATAACTCTGTTATAGATTGCAAATCTCCAGGAACAAGGT
Source organism: Aselliscus stoliczkanus (assembly GCA_033961575.1). Taxonomy (NCBI): domain Eukaryota; kingdom Metazoa; phylum Chordata; class Mammalia; order Chiroptera; family Hipposideridae; genus Aselliscus; species Aselliscus stoliczkanus. The sequence goes on from CM066730.1 coordinate 131,999,805, forward strand.
GCAACTAATTGCTCCTTTGTAACTCCAAGTCAAATTCTTTCATTCTTTGTATTTTACAGGGGAAGACAGGAGGTATTAGCATACATGCCAGGATAGGTTCACACCTACTCTCACATCATGTCTATCATCCGTCGTCTCCTTGACTTGGAGCAAGTCTTCCCTTGCTATATTTGTTTCTCTGTCTCCCACAAGTCTCCCAACTTAAAGACTCGGCCAGCAGAGCTGAAAAGGGAACTGATACTTGTAGGGCCTCTCCTGGGTGACAGGCACCAAACTGGGCATTTTGCAACATGATCTCAAGTCATCTTTACATCCCTCCCAAGATAGTGGATATTCTTGTTCCCATTTTACAGACTTGAGATCTGAGGCTCCCTGTTAAAAAGACATGTACTCTGGGCCAGCCGAGTGGCGCGTTGGTTAAGAGCTGGCTTGGGACGCCAGCGGCCCCAGTTCGGATCCCGTATATGAGGGCCAGTGGCACTGCCCTCTAAAAAAAAAATTAAAAAAAAAAAAGATACGCACTCAGAAGCCTGTGTTCCTCCTACCTTATACCAGCGTGCTTCAAGGAAACGTTCTCTTTCTTAGTCCCTTTGCTAAATCCCCAGCCTGCCCCTAAAGTGGAGAGCTTCCCATAGACTCTCAGGCGAGAATACATAGCTGAGTATTAAAGCTGAGAGGCGTTTTAAAGATAACTGAATCATAGGCCCTTACATGTGTAGATGAGAAAACATGCTGTGTTTTTAACTTGGCAGAAAGCAGGCAGATGCTGGAATCCTGGCCCTTGAATCTTGAGCAACCTCTGGATCTTTCTGAGTTGGTTTCTTCTCTAAAATGGGGTGATCATCACCTCAGTCCATGCTTAATAGTGCTGCTGCTCATTCCATCTTTCTGATCAGGATGTCGTTTATAACATGTAAACCATTATTATAATGAATGGTTGATACAAAAAATACTTGCTGATTGATTAGGGGAGCTGAAATATATGAGTCATGTAAAGATGAGGTGTCATCCCTTAACTTTTAAAACAAAGGCTCATGAAGTCTTAATATAAAGTGAGGGAATTTTAATAAACTAGAAATCACACATGACGCAGCAGTAATTAAGCCTGACTGACCTGTCAGCTCAGCCTTGCAGTCTTGTCACATGAAATGACACATGAAGTTCCATAGAAAAGTGTCTGTAGATGGAGTAGGAAGAAAGCTTGGGAGGTGGGCTTCCCATCTGGGATCATGGGCCCTGTAGGCATCATCAAAGTGATAGCCTTCAGAAATTGTGAGCATTCAGAAATTATATGTAAAATGTTTTGAATGAGCTAATAAGCTTTTTAATTTTTTTTCTCTGGAAACAGAGCCAATAAGCTTTCATCAAAAGTAGTGTAATATGGCAGTTAAGCATTCTGAATTAGAAATTGGACCTTCTGAGTTTAAATCTCAGGAACTTCACTTACTAGCTGTGGCACCTTAGGTGAGCTAATTAATCTTTCTATGCCTCAACTTTCCTATCTGTAAAATGGGGAAATTATTAGTAGTACCTATCTCATAGGGTTGTTGTGAAGATAAATGAGTCAATATACGTGAAGTACCTGACACACAGTACACAAATTTTCACAGCTACAACCACCACTACCACCACCATCACCATTGTAAATTCTTGAAGTGGTCCATGTCCTTAAAAGACGCTTAGGAGTATTCACCACGGGATTATCCATTGTTCTGATTAATAATAAGTAGCATTTACTAAGCACCTCCTTTGGGCTCTACATATATAAAATGACAAGAGTGCCAAGCACTTCACATGCTTCACTTCCTTAATTCTTACAAGGATCCTATGAGATAGGTAGTATTATTAGTCTCATTTTACACTTGATTAAGCCTTGACTGAGGCTTAAATAACTTGCCCACAGTTACACAGATAATGAATGCAGAGCCAGAATGCAAACTTAGTTTTGACTTGCTGCAGAATAAGGAAATTTATTTAGTGCAGAACTAAACACTTGAAGTTAAGGACAACTTCTCAAGGTAAGTCAGCAGTGATGCTTGGCTTGCCAAAAAACAAAAGTACTTGAATCAGTGGCAGTACATCAGAGAAGAATTAAATCAGAGCATCTGTCTTCTCATTTCCATGAAAGCTAAGGGAGCCACACGTTTCAAGGTGCCCAGTGAGAAAAACACATGGCTAAAGATGTATCAGAAATAGGGCTTCCTGTGGGTCCTGAGAGAAAAGGCGGGGTCTACATCGGACAACCTGGGCAGGGGTAGGGAGTGAGGAAGCCAGGAGGCTCTGACATAGAGGCCAGAGGGGAAGCTGGCCACAGGCCACCACGTTTTCAATCAGAAAACTCAGGTGAATACAGCAGAAGTTTGGATGACAAGGGGAATTTCAGCTTCTGTGTACTGCTAGCACCACTGTTACATGTTGTTTTCTGATAAATTTGTAGACAGTGTTAGCAAGAAGGTTGAACAAAGTCTATCCAGTTTCTGATATTAGCTGTCAATGCTAATGCAAGGTGCTTACCAAATATCTGGTAAACTGATTTTGGTGGTGGTGGTGTGGTGGGGGATGTGCAGTGAGAAACGATGTCAATTCTCCATGCAATAAATTTAGTGGGGGACACACAATATAGGATCCCACTGTGAATTTTATCCCTTAATACAGTCTCCATATTTGTTCAGGGAAATTTAATGTTACTCAAAACAGTTTAGGAATACTTCTGGAATTATCTCCAAAATCATAAAAAAAGTTATTTTATTAATTTTCCCAGTTTCATGCTCAGGATAATTACTGGTCTTGGCTCTACATGAGTTTTTGCTATTTGGGTTTCCTGATTTAGCACTATTAATGATATTCTTGAAAATCCATTCTAGGTTTTGCAGATAATTCTAACAACAACAATAAAATAATCTTTGAATATAGTATCTATAATGAGTATTTTATATATTATATATATATGTTTACATTAGTATATATATATATATATACACCTACACACACACACACACACACACACACACACACACACACACACACACACACTCTCTTTCAATCTTCACAATAGTCCTATGAAGTAGCTATGAGGATTATCTTGATTTATATTGGGTTCTCGGAAAAGTCATGATGTATTTTTTCTATGTTTTTCATTGTAAAAATACGTCATGACTTTTCCGACAACCCAATAGATGAAGAAACCAAGACATAGGTTTTGTAACTTGCCCAAGGCAACCTAGTTAAGAGGTAGAACCCAGTTGTTTGGGTGATTGTGACATCATTGGAGTAAGTGTCTATTTCCATCTCCCTCAAATTATCGTAAATGGAATTGTATTCAATTATATGTCGAATTCTCATTTTGTTGTTTTTGTAAGGGCATATTTCCTTATAGTTCAATCTTACACCATTATTTTATTTAGCCCATTTCAGAAACTAAATTTACTTTTTAAGAATAAAACCATTCTTGGAAGTTGTAATGGAGGTTTGCTTCTACTCTGCATGTAGGGCATGTGGCACAAAGGGAAACAAGTGACAATAGCACTCAGCTCACATCTGTTTTTATCTCCTTCTTTAGGGGAAACGATCTTTACGCTGTACTCACAGAAAGAGATGGACGTCCCAACAAGCACCTTGTAAGGCAGGTAAGTGCTTGTTATTTCCATTTTAGACATGAGGATTCTCAAATATGTTTAAGAAACTTGCTAAGCAGTACTGTTAGCAAGAGGTTGAGTTCTGGTCTATCAGGTTCCAACATCTTTCCCACTGTACGCCAGCTCTTTCAGTGAATAAATACAGTTTCTATTTGTTTCTAGTTCCTCTAAAAGGTGGATCAGGTTTGGTTCAGAATTAAAGTCTAAGATAGCAAGGAACCCAAACTCCTATAATGGTATGCAAGCCTTGAGATGCAGATATATTATAATCCAGGACACGAAAACACAGAAGGCTTGCAGGGCAGGAGACTGGAAACGGGTAAGCAAAGCTATAACTCAATAAGGACAAAAATGTTAATACATACAGATATAGAGATATAGAGATATAGAGATATAGAGATATAGATAGATAGATAGATAGATAGATGATAGATAGATAGATAGATAGATAGATAGATGATAGATATTTCAGGTGCCAAAAAATCTATACAAGTGGACACTTTAGTCAGCCTTGCTCAAGCAGTAATTCTCTGTAATCACAAGTGTCTGGACGCTGATGGGAACCACTTTGAGCACCTCTTGTAATCGTAGAAGTCAAACTGACTTGTATTCATTTTTGTTATCAGTATATATTGAGTATTATAACTTTAATAGTTTTTTCCTTTCTTAAAATATATATACATTATTTTGGCACCCTCTGTATAATATATATTATATATTAGTGTGATAGTTCATTTTGTCTATTTGACTGTCCATGTGGTACTCAAATTAAATATTTCTGCTTGAGTCTGTGAGGGTGTTTTCTGATGAGATTAGCATTTGAATTGGTGGACTCTTTAAAGTAGATGGGCCTCCCCTATGTGGGTAAGCATTATCCAATCTATTGAGGGCCTGAATAGAACAAAAGGTAGAGGAAGGAGAAATTTACCCCCTTTCCTCACCTCACTGTTTGAGATGGGACATCTCATCTGTCCACAGACTGGGATTTACACCCACAGCCACCCTAGACCTCAGGCTTTTGGACTCAGACTGAATTACACCACCAGCTTTTATGAGTCTCCTATTCGCAGATGACAGAGTGTGGGTTTTCTCAGCCTCCATAATCCTGTTAGTCAATTTTTCATAATATATCTCTTGATATACTGGGTGTGACAAAAAGATGTATACAAGTGGGCACTGGTCAACGTTGCTCAAGCAGTAGTTCACTGTAATCAGAAGTGTCTGGACACTGATGGTAACCACTTTGAGCACCTCCTGTAATTGCAGAAGTCGAATGTGACTTGTATTCATCTTTTGTTATCAGTATATATTGAGCATTACAATTTTAATAATTTTTCCTTTTCTTAAAATGTGTAACATTTTTTTGGCATCCTCTGTTTTGTTCGGTTTCTCTGGAAAACACTAATATAACTCAACAGCTTCAAAGAAATCAACAGCTTCAAAGCACCAATTTTGCATCAATTACTGTTAGTAGGGTCTTCTGAACATTTTATTTATTCAGTCAGTTATTGTATTACTATCCAAATGCCTGATGTATAGCATGCACTGTGCTAAGCTAATCACCAGGGACAAAAGTCAAAGATTTGACCCTGCCAGAGACCAAAAATAATCTGCACAAAACTTCCATAAGAATAATTATTGTCCTCACTTTATGGAAGAGATAAAGGCTCAGAACAGTTATGGGGCTTATCGAAGGATATACACATAGAACATGGCACACCTGGGCCAGGTGCCCAGGCCTGCCTGAACTCATGGGTTATTCTCTTTCTGTTACTATACAGCTGCTTTCTATTAAGCCAAAATTCTAGATCAAATTATTTAAGCAGGTGGCCCCAAAGCACTTAGAAAAGAGAGTGGTAACCCGAGGTGCCAGAGCAAAGAAACAGTCAAACTAAATGGCAAACTAAACCCATCCCTCTCATGGGGCTTCTGGTCTGATAGATCCAGGCAAAGCTGTAGACATTTCATGTCTCTCAAATTCAGCATTGTATTTAATCACATTTTCATCACTGGTTGAATAAAATGGAAATACGTGGCCAGGATGAGGGCAGAGTTGGGTAAATCTTCAGATGGTAAACAAGGGAAGCTGAATGTGTTACCAATAGATGGATGTAAAACTAGATGGTGGTGACATGCCACAGTGCTCTGTCCTTGGCCTGGTCCCATTCACATGTTTGTTGACTCACTCATTCATTCAGTCACACACACAAGCATTTATTGCATGGTGACGACATACATAAAAGGCCCGATGTCGGGTCCAGGGGATTTGTGGGGGACACCAAAATGTACCATGTAGATTTGTCTTTGGAAGGGCTTCTCAAACCAGCCTCTGAGAGTGCTACTAGAAGACAGCCTTCAACTGTCACCATTTCGGGGTCTGCCTCAGCTGCAGAGAGCCACCTCACCCAAGGTCACACTTCCTTTTGTCCTGTGCATGTTGAAATACTGTTTGATATAGCAGCATAAAGGTTATTCATCTCAGGCAAAACTGAGGACTAACTCCAAAAGGTCATTCCAGCTTTAGAGGCTCCCACGATGTCAGCTCAGGCTGTTGCCGGACATGCAGAACAACTTAGCTTCTTTTGCCGCCCACCATGCCCCACAGATGTTGAGAACAAGTTCGCTCCTTACAAAAACATTTCGCACACTGAACTTAAACTTGGAATTGGAATCAGTGGGCTTCATGGAAAACCCATTGGGAAAAGGAAGGGTTTTGTCCTTTGTTTATCCTCTAAAAAGCACAACTACAACCAAGGACAAAATTTACACAGAAGCAGCATTTTGAGTTTAATTTGGGTTTCATAATTTTCTTTCAAAAATGAAACAGGCTGCCTCAAACAGCAGTGAACTTTGCAAGATGGAGGGAGCACTATTACTGCTGAAGGGTAAATTATCAATCAAAAAAGTTGGTATTTTAATTAAATTTGTTTCTGTTCATCCTGCTGCTAGCATACAGCACAGAATCACTGTTATTTAGATATTAGTAATTAGAAAAAAATTTAAAGAAAACTTCCTAGATGCAACACGTTCTGGGAATAATTTGAAGGTAAATGGGAAAATTCCATGTCCTAATGAACTCCCCAAAGTAATTTAAGATTATTTAAGACACGGGGCAGAAACTATCAATATCCACAAATATCCATTCTTTCCTTTGTCTTTTAGTAACAGGACCCTGAATGTTAGGTGGCTACATGTTTATACCCACAAAGACTACATTTCCCAGACTTCCTTTCAGCTAATATGGCCATGTGACTAAATTATGGCTGATGGGATCTAAGTGCTAGTGATTTGTTCAACTTCTGAGTTAAACCCTTAAAGGAAACCTCTTGCCTTTTATTTTCTATTCCCTCCTCCCAAGGCTGGGACATGGAGTTGGTTGATGGTAGTAAGGCAGCAGCATCCTAGGAAAGGTGGAGCAGTAATCCAGAAAGTCCCTGGGTTCTTGCCTGGAGTAGGACTCTATTACCTATCTGGTTTGATTTTTATATGGGAAAGAATAAAACACCTATTTTGTTTAAGTCATTACCATTTTGGTCTCAGTTAAAGCAGCTCTACCAATATTCTAACTCGTACAGATGCCAAATCAACAAGTAAAACCTGGGTGATGTTCATTCTTTGCCCTACCAGCATGATATCTTATCAGGAAATTGCAACATGATAAGAATAGAAATTAACCTCCTTTACCTGTGAGTTTATCTTAAAAATCTTCAAAACAAATAAAAAGTATAAATCCATCATGAGCTATTGTTATGAATAGCTTACCATTTGGAATTTTCTCTATTTCTATTAGTACAATGATTGATGCTCTTGTAGCATAAGAACCATAGCCTAAATGAAATATTCTGATTTAACATTAACTGATATAGGCTTTATTTCTCATTTTATATGTGAATTAAGTGTAGATATATAAATTTCTGTTTGGATGGGAACATCTAAAGATGTACAAATCATTTGTTATTTTTATCATACTACTAACTGGATTTCAGAAGGTTATTTCTACATATCTGCTTTTGGACATAATGTAATGGATATATAATTTGTGAAATACAGGTATGTATGGGCTATCTAGATGAGAATAAGGATTCTAAAGCCAAGAATATGTTTTCAGTTACAATTTGTCTTTATACTTATCTATTGGGTTGTTGGAAAAGTCATGACATATTTTTTTCTATGTTTTTCATTGCAAAAATGCGTCATGGCTTTTCCGACAACCCAATATATCCATAAATGAGCTTACGTTTCCCTGACGTAACAATAACAACTCACTCTCCTATATTAAATATCAAAAATCAGAAACATTTGTAAATCATAGTAATGGCAGAGCCAGCTTCTCACATTAGAGGGAACATGCTGGGAGGGCCAGGATGGCAGTGGCAGGGGGACCCAAGGGTCTTTTGTTTGGCGGTGTTACTGATATGCAGTAACAGCCTAACCCTATGATTACTTTTTCTGAATGTCTCCATCTTGTTTTCACATTGCTTTCCCTAATATCTTTTTATCAGTGTCGTAACCATATCATGTCAATATATCACTTTAAAAATAGGAGTTGGAAAGAGCTCAGAGTAAACAACCACTTTCCTCGCTGCATCCTTAGTAACATATCCGGTTGGAGGAATACCTACCCAATGACTCCGGCATACATATTCTTTTTGATAAAGGGCATTTCTTTTTTCCTAGATCCAACTAGTTTTCAGCAAATATCTACCACATGCCTGACTGTTCTAGTGAGTTTTCTTTCATGTGAATTTGTTAATTTAATCCCATGAATTTGCCTATTTACAGTGATCCCAGGTAGCTTTAAAAATGCCCACTAAGTTTATTACATTCTACTGAGAAGTGATACAAACTGGTTTCAGGAATTTAAATGAATTTTTACAATTGATTAAAACATGATTCAGTGAGTTAGAAATAATTTGAAAGATGTCAACTGAAAAGTGAAAGTATGTGCATTTAAAATGCCCCCATTACTAGAAATCACTAGTATTACAGACCAAATGTGAGTATTATTACAGACCAATATATGAGTTTAAAATCTGTGCCATTCATTGCAGAAGGGAAAGAAAACTAATGTATTTCATGCCTCCCTTTCCCGGAAGACATCTTAAGATAACAAGTGAATATATGATTTAAAATTACCTAAAATATCCTTTGTGGTGGTTAATTACTATTAGCAATCATTTTAGATGTCACTAACAGCAGTGATAAAGGCCATTATAAGCACTAAGCACTAAAGAAGTCATCATTATAGACTATTCATCCCAGGTAGGCATCTATCAAAGGACAGATGATTATAATTCCTTAGAACGGTTAGTTGAGATAATATTTCCAGAAGCATCTCAAAAGTGATTCAGCATTTATTAACTATTTCATTGAAGGGGAATGCTGTAGGGAGATCACATGTTTCTGAAGATGCCAAGACCATATTAGCTGTTAGTTTGAGAGCCTTCATCTGCTCTTCACAGCTGTTTTTTAGAAAAAAATTGTACTAGTTATCAAATGCCACAGAGAAAATACTGTAAATGTTGGAACTTAAAATTCAAAAACTAAAGAAATAGTTGATGGGAATTGGAGGAAGTACAAACTGTGGGAAAATACAGATTTGAATAATATAAATAAGGCACACCCGTATTTGAGTCCCTAAAAGATAAGAGTATTTAAGACAATTTCATAATAAAATATAATGAAGATGATTATGAGTTTTAATGTATTTTTAATATATTTTATATTTTATGACATTAGATTAATATCATTTTTGGAGCATAACAATAAAAAAAGTTTGTTTTTTAAAGAAATTTTCTTCCCATGAGTTTGTAAAAATAGGACACTAAGATATGTTTTAAAAAATTGTTAGTAAGCCTGTAAACTTCATATTGTTTTAATTGCTTCAAAGTAAGTCTAGATAATTTTTTAATATTTTTTTCTTATTCTTTTGAAAATGCTTGCCAGAAAGTAAATAAAAAAAAATGTAATCCTATGCATTTGTACTATTTTGAAAAGCACAAGAACTACAGTAGAAAATGAGCATCACTTTCTAAAGCTAGAATGAGCTGCTTAATGTTTATAGGGTTCATGAAATGGTGACTACATGCAGCCTTCTGTTTAAGAAGTTTCTGCTCTACTTAATGGGGACAGGTAGCCTCAGTCCAGCCTCACCCAAGCTTGACATAAAAAACCACTCACCACTGGTGATGGGGAAAGTGCAATGTTGCCTATGGATGCCTTCAGTTCATCTACAGTTGCAGTATTCTTAAGAATGTCTTTAGATTGCAATGGCTTAATTTTGATATTAAATTTCTTGTGCGATTCTTCTTCCTCTTCTGATTCACTTGAAGAATAAAAGTGCTTTCCTTTGGTAGGTAGAACACAGTTAAAGATACATAGTTCTTTTTTTCTACTGGGAGGCAATGATGAGTCTAAGACAACAGTGATTACACAGAGAGGTAGCAAAAGTCTCCTTAAGGTGGCAGAAAAGCAAAACAAAACAAACACATAAAAGAGGAAAGCAGGGCCGGCCGAATGGTGCGGTGGTTAAGCGCTGGCTTGGGAAGCCAGCAGTCCCGGTTCGGGTCCCACATGAGGGCCAGTGACACTGTCCTCAAAAAAAAAAAAAAAACACAAAAGAGGAAAGCAGGAAAGGGTCAAACTTTAATCGCCTTCCTTGGAACATAATTAAGGATGGTGACTATCAGGGGGCAAGAATTGTAGCGTCCTACATTTTTGGTGCATTGCCATTTGGTGCGTCACATTCAGTACACACACTGATAGGCCCACACGAGCTTACTTGTCTATAGAGAGAGGAAGGCCATTCCGGTGGACAATGTGTGATAAGTTTTAAATGCTTCAGAGTGTGATCTCCTCTGCCCAGAGATGATTTGTGGGGAGAGCACAAGTAACAGCTATTTTCCAGTCATGATAATGACATTGTCATATCAGGTTTTAGCAGAAAACCCAGTATCCACAACTTGCGCAGTTGTTTTTCAGCACAGTTTCCTCTTTCTCCTCTCTCTTTTCTATGAATAGACAGATCAAGGCAAAATGCCTGCTCGTTAGTGATCAGGGTGTTCTTTGTGCTGTTTATTCATCTCTAACATTAGGGACAATAGGACTTAGGAAGCTTGGGTTATTTCAGTACCCCTTCAAATTTATCATATTGTTTTATCATACTGTTTTATGAGAGAAAATAAACAGTAAAATAAAAAAATAAAGAAAGGATATAGCCGGGTTCCTCGGGTCTGATGCTGTAGCCTTCTTCATCCAGCTCAGGTGAGTTCTATGAAATACAAGTGCACATTATGCAATTATTATCCTGACAATAATCAAGGCATTATTCATTTTCCTTCTAGACCCTTCTACTTAAGGATATAAACATGTCTCTCATTTCTGGAAGTGAGGATTTTAACTTTTGGAAGTGAATGCTGAGCAGTACATATTTAGAGATTTACTCAAGGATACTTGGGGACTCTTCCTATTGGGAAAACAAACTAGGTATCAACAACTATCAATGAAAAAGACATTCAAAGAGAAATTATCATGCCTTTCCTGTAAGCCAAGAACAGTGCTAAGCAACATGGCTGGCAGTAGTGGCGGTGGGGGGATTCAAAATGAAAATTATTTGTCCTTTGGAAAATTCAAATGTATTTTGGTAGGTAAAAAAACAAAAACAAAAACAAACCTCACCAAACTATAAAACACAAAACAACAGTGATAGGAGTTTGAAGGAAGAGGAAATTAGTGAGGTTTGAAAGAATCAGGGGGCTCTGCACGTGCTTTTTGGGATAGATGGAGAGGACAGAGCCTGGATTGAGACCCCAAGGCAGAAATGGACAGTATGATTCAGGTGGGGAAAGAGAAAGGCAATGTTAAAGATGACATGACTGGAAAGGAAGCTGTACAGTGGGAGAGCATGGGAACTAAGACCATGGGTGACCAGCACTCTGGGAGGAGTTCAGACTAGATATAGCTACTGCAGCTTCCCAATTAGGGTAGGACATGCTGAATGCAGCAAATCTTAAGGTGCCTTGGAAGTATGCTTCAGGACAGATTGGGGGCAGAAGAAAATAGAGAAAGGAAAACTAATTCAAAATACTTGCATAATTCAGGTAAGATGTGCTAAGAATGTGGACTAAATTGTTGGTGGTGGGAAGGGATGAATCAAGGACATTTGGAAGGACAAACTGTTAGTTCTTGATAACAGGTTTATCTCAAGAGAAAAAGAGAGGGAAAGCTTCAAGAAAAGGCCAAGATTTGTACTCTCAAATCCTGGGAGACTGCTGGTACCCCTGGCTGAACTAACTGTAACAGCAGACAAGTAACATTTTTAGGGGAAAGGTGGGAAAGATAAAAGACAATTTGCATGATTGGAATTAGTTGTAATATTTTAGTTGCTATTATATGGTAAGTACAGTGACCCATACTTTATTTCACTGAAACTTCATAACAATCACTTGTGGAAAGAATTATCCCATTCACCAAGGAGGAGGCTAAGAGAAATCAAGTGCTATTTCTCAAGGAAACCCACCCAGCAAGCGGCAGACCTACACCCTGACCCCAGATATTTGAGACTACACTGTGCGCCTCAGAGGGGAAGGAGGTGAAGAATTCAAGGGTAATCCTTTTGAGGTTGAGGTTATATTATAGGCCTGGAAGTCAGACAGGACAGAGTGGGAGTGGAGTGATGGATTTTGGAGTCACTAAAGAAGTAAAAGTGCCATGACTTTGCGGGGAGAAGAGGGCCTGAATGCCCTGGAAAAGCCACCATTTATTGAGCATTTATTGTCTTCTTCTTGTCCTTCTTCAGGACTCAAACCTCCTTTTTTTAAAAATTCAGGTGTACTAAGGTCACTTCCCAGCTAAAATCCTGTCCTTGGCTTCTCACTGCACTTAGAATAACAGCCCAGGCCTCTGTGTAGCCCGCAAACTCCTGCATGACCTGGCTTGGCCCCTCTCTAGCCTCAGGCCTGGGATTCTCTTTCCTGACTACCCTCAGCCACAAGGTCATCTTCCCATTGTTAACTTTTATGATTTGAATGCTGCAAGTTCTTATCCATTTCAGAGGCCTCATAAATGCCCTTCTCTCTGCGTGGAACTCTCTTACCTCAAATGTTCAGCCAGTTAACCCCTCCTTATACTTTAGGGCTTTGCTTAAAGGTCATAACCTCCTTGAGGCCTCCCTGCTCTATCTCCTTCCTTGCCCAAAACAAGATGATAAAACCTGTCTTATGACATAGAGAAAGTGCTGTCTAATGTATAATTACAATAGCAATTCCTATGTGACCTGATTAGTTTTTAGGACTAAACAAATTTGAGGAAAGAAATGATTCCTTTAAGCACATACATGTTAATGGGACAGCAATAGAGTTTAAGGTTTATGTGCTAGGTGGAGGGTAGTAAGTAGTAATTGATGAGTAATTTGGTATTTTAATGATCATACTTCTTGTTTGCTTAAATGATCACATTTGTTCATATTTAAGAATCCTAGAAAATATAACAAAAGTCCTTGTAGGTAAAAATAATTAATTTTCTAAAATCACTCCTTAATATCCAGTCGCTGCCCTTATAACATTATTTATTAGCAATTTGTATTTAGAGTAACATAGAAGCTTTTGTAGATTCTAGGGAATTGAACTGCTAAAAATATCAATAAGATCTCAATCCTGGGAAATAGATATAAGAGAGGATCAGGTGATGAGATTGGCAGAGTGACATGATGTAGAGTGTAGGGGTGGGAAGCATGAAGAATTTAATCTCTCTTTCCTGCAGATAATGTAGTATTTACCTTTTAAGGTGTTAAGGAGCCAATAGAATTTAATATTATGACTGAGAGAATGTTATTCATTATAAAAATGAAATTCTTCTTATTAAGAAATATGCAAAAGTTGTAATATCCGGCTTAATTTTTATGAAAGGTGAGGTTGAGCCAGACAGTCACCTAAAGGATAAGTGCAAAGGCATTTTGTAGGGACTGTGATTTTGGGCACTGACTATGTGATAGAAAACACTATATATATAGTCTACATGTTTAATATGATTAGAAATTCAAGAACAATTGTGGTCATCCTGTTGTGGTTGGTGAAGTGTGTGGTAATGACGATAATCAGTTTCTGGAGGAATTATGAGGAGAGTTTAGATCTCAGCAGGGATTCATCCTCACTCTTTTAGAAACAACAGGTGATTGTCATTTGATCTGGGAAAATCTCCGTACCATGAGGCTGTAATAATGGTTTTACGCTATGGTCAGAATGTTTGTGTTCCCCACAAATTCATATGCTGGAATCCCAGCTCCAGGTGATGGTGTCAGGAGGTGGGGCCTTTGGGAGGTGATTAAGTTATGAGGAAGGAGCCCTCGTGATTGGGATCAGTGCCCTTGTAAGAGAGCCCCCGTGAGGTTACAGCTAGAAGGTTCCATCTGCAAACGGGAAAGTGACCCTCAACCACACACACAACAGATACCCAACCTGTGGGCATTGTGATCTTGGCCATCCCAGCTGCCAGTACTGTTAGAAATAAATATTTGTTGTTTGTAAGCCACTCAGTTTGTGGTATTTTTATTGTAGCAGGCCAAATGGACTAAGGCATTATGAAACCAAGGCCTAGATGTTAATTGAATTGCCTCCATTTTCAAAGCAGCTTAGAAATAGAACCAGGACTGAATCATCTGGAGTTAATATTTTATAAAAATATTTTTTGAACACATATTAGAGGCTAGGCAGTCTACTGAAATATTCTGCAAATAATTAGATCACTGAATCCTTGCAACAAATGAATAGTGAAATGATTAACTTCATTTTTGCTAATCAGCAAATAACTATCCCAAAGGTGGAGGGGCTAGGTCTTGAACCCAGATCTAACAGACTCTAGGGCTCTTAACTTTCCATACTGTGTTAATCGTGCCAGACACATCCTCATGAAATGGAGTGTTTCACTTATTTCTATTTACTTATTTCACTTATTTCTATTTCTATCTAAAATAGAAGAATGCCTCAACTCATTTTCAAGTTCTGAAATACTAATAAAGAAAAACAATCTTCTGATACTCACATATCTTTCCCAGTCAATTTCTGCATAAAATCCATTTGGCGCCCCATTGCTTTTCTTCTGTAATAAATTTGAAAATAAATTTAAAAGAGAAATATTTGAATGAAAAAGAAGGAACAAAGAACATTTAACTCTTATCTGTATTTAGCAAGAGCTATCAAAATCCAGGACTGAAAAGACAAATTAGAGCAGCCTATTAAGCAACCACACTTGTATCACTGAATGGTAAATTGAGCTGCCATGACACTGCATAATAGAGTTCACTTATTTCACAAAAGACTATAGGATACCTAAGCATAAGGATATTAACAACTAGCTGTTCAAATGTTATTCAATTACTGAAGAATTAGAAGCACCTACATTATAATTTAATCCTCTATACCTTCAGGGGATAAATTCAAATATATGTATTTAAACGGGAACACTTTGACTTCCATGTTGCTCTCGTATAAAATTAGTTCCAACATATCCAAAGCGTATTCATCCAAGTTGTTAACTCATGATTTAGGTTTTCTAACACTGGCTCAGTTTTTTTCCTAACCAACCCCTTGATAGAATATAAAGGAAATCAGCTCCAAATTAATTAACTCAGCTCCTAGGTATTAAACATAGTATTGATAGTCTTTTCAAGTGGTGTTTCTTATCAAATTATTGAAATAAAATCTGAGGATTAATCATGGATTCCTGTTATCCATGTTCTATGCCTCAATGAGCAAACAGTACTGTAAGCTGACAGGATCGATATCAGCATTACTCTTTCTAAGTTAACTTAACGTTCTGTTGGGGCTTCTACTACAACCATGATATATGGACACAAGCATGTGAGCAAGGATGTGGCACCGTTCAATGAGAAATTACTAGGATTTTCTACTTCTTGTGAGCAAAGGACAAACACACAAATTCAATTGGTGATGGACGACTCATTCAACAACATTCTGGTATGTAATACATATAGCAATGGTATGTCACTGAGCTCCAGCAGGTCTCAGAACAACACATCAAATGGTGACACATGGGACTTGAGGACAGGACCTCTAATTTTGCAGCCACAATGAAGGCTACCTGAACTACAATGTGAACAGCTAACATTCAATATGATAAATACGTATGAAAAGTAAGATTTTCACATATGCATGTAGGACCACTAGAAAACCAAATTAGAGGTAACCCAGTAACCATCTCACTGAATAATACTTACTGAATATTGACTGGGCAGTCTAAGAACTACCAATAGCTTAATAAGGGTGAATAGTACGTAAGGAATAGATAATATGTTCATGGCCTCTCTTCCTAGCCTCTACCACTGCCCGAATTTACAAGTGCAAGAACTGTGCCAATGCCTCCACAGACCAGCACCCAGAAACATAGGGCCTGTGCCTCTTTTCCTCTTTTTCTTGCTCCCGGCGAAAATTATATACTCAGACTACATCATTTTAAGTAGTTTGCACATAATTGCCTTCATTGAATTAGTGCTTCACTAATATCCTTTCCACTTTGCACAAAGGTTGTTTAAGAAAACCTGTCATATCAACTCTTGTACAGGCCACTTAGCTACTGTTGAGGACATGACCCATTAAATAATGTGCCAGCTAATAATAAAAAATCTTTTCCATGGGGAATGGGCATGGTTCCTATTTTCTTTTTGTCATGTTTGCTTTCTATTTTAATTCTTAACTTTTCCAATCTGTTTGCATATGTCTTCTTTGTACAATTCTCCGAATCCTTCTTGGAAAGCATATAATATAATAAATTTAACACACAAACTTATCTTATAATACGGGGAATCCAATGAACTAAGTTGATCCCAAAGAACTAAACTCATGAATTTTGTGATTAGAATAGTAGTATTATTAATACACCTTAAAGTTCTTAAATAATTCTTTAATACAAAAGATTGTTATCTAAAAACTAAAGTGATTGGGTAAATTACTGAGGTCAAAATTTTCAAAGTTCTACAGTTTGCCTCCATGATAATTTCATCACTATAACCAAAGTCCTTCTAAATCAAAATAGTTGATGTGGTCAGCTGAACGTGTGTGTGTGTGTGTGTGTGTGTGTGTGTGTGTGTGTGTGTTTCTTTTCTGACAACATATATCTAAATATCTAACACCATGGATAAAACGATTTCCTGAATTCTGAATTTTGTAGATCTAGGCTAAATGAAAATTTCCCAGTTTATATGTAAATCAATGGAAGATAACATTAAAAAGAAAGAAAAATCTGTACAAAGACATTTTGTTTTAAAATAGGAACATTTGAAATACTAAACACAAATACTAAACACAAACAACAAATCATAACAATACAATCTTTTGAACAGATATTCAAAATACATACATGCACACACATATCCACATACAGTTTTATTAGAGGAATTGGCAATTCAGCCTCATTCACACTAGTGAATTCTGACAAATATATTTGGTTTCACAAGGGGGAATTATCCAGTTGAAGCTAGCCAGACCCTGGCTGAAATTCTTCTGGTCAAATCCCAAGTAAGAAATAATTTTCCTGGTTTAACCACTTAAGCAAGGTGCAGCTCATAGTGGTAATAGTGAAGGCAATGAATGGCTCTATTGATTTTCAATTGGAAAACTTGGAAGAAATAGTGAAGAAGTTAAGTAGGAAAATATAATTTAAAAACTAAGCTTTGGGCTGGCCGAGTAGCACAGTGGTTAAGAGCTGTCTTGGGATGCCAGTGGCCCCGGTTCGGGACCCACATATGAGGACCAGCGACACTGCCCTTAAAAACAAAAAAACAAAAAAACAAACAAAAAAAAAAACTAAGCTTCATAGTACAGGCAATACTGGCTATTCACCAACACATAAACAACGATTTTCCCCTTGGAGTTGGAGTTATACATTATTTTACCTTTATCTTTTCTGTGTTTTCCAAAATTCTATGTTTTGTATAAGTAAGTTTTATAACTTGAATATATGACAATTATTTAAAGATAACTGAGGTTCACTGAAATGTTAATCTTGTTTTAATAGGTATTTTTACTTGGGTCAGGATTATCATATGTTTTCATATACTATGATGGGCTAAATCAATAAATGTAGTGACAATTGTGTTTAGTTATACATTTATCAAAGTTGTCAATTTCAACCGGGAATGTTCCTGTTTTCCAAGGTCAGCTCCTGGCCATTTAGTGATCCTTGGGTAAGAAGTGCTAAAGACACAGAATACACTGCCTAAATGTCTTTTTGCCACTACGGTAGACTTGACTCACTTTGTAAATAACCCTATAGAGCAGCACTGTTCAATAGAATTACTCATGAAGATGGAAATGTTCCTGTATGTGCTGTCCCATATGGTAGCCACTAGCCACAAGTGCCTAAGGCATACTTGAAAGGTGGCCACGTGACTGAGAAACTGGATTTTAAATGGCCACATGTGACTACAATATTGAACAACACAGCTAGAGTTGTTGCATAGCCTGGGCTGAAATCAGCATCCCTGACTCAACATCCTTCGGTCAAATACACTGGTTCCCACAAGCCAAGGTCCCTACCATATTCCTGATGTTACTGAGATAATGCTTATCCTACCAAAAGATTTAACTCAATTTGTATGGTCATGCTTATATTATAGACAAAGAGCTCTTATAACTAGCAGATTCTTTTAAAAATCTGAATACCTTACACATAACTTTTATATCTGATCACTCTTTAAAAGTGTATTCAGATATCATAGATAGAGTCTATATGATTGATTTAAAAATTGGCCTCAGGTATTCAAAAAGTAATTTGGAAATATCTAAGAAAAAAGTCTTCTTGAATGGAGTAAATAAATGCTACTGGTTTTGTTTGTTCGTTGCAAGTTTCAAATTGGGATTTTACTCACTGTTTCTACAACCCCTTGGAAATTTTAAACTAAAATCTGTTTCCTTACCGAAACTTTTTTTCCTCCTTCACGCGCACACTCTGCTTTGTTATTGTAGGGTGGTTCATGTGGGCTGGGCTGCTGGAATTGATTGTTTTCATGTAGAAAAAGTTGTTAAAGGATCTGTTTGTTCTTCAAGACACATATAAAGAATCACATGGAGTCAGCAAACATACGATAGAAGAAACCATTTCTAGGCCAAATTGCAGGGCCTACCAATTTCGGCAGGGTTGATTAAGTAAAGAGTGGACTTGGGGCCCATAATGAGGCTCTATTCAGCAGGCCAGTGTAGCCAGGTCAGGAGAAGAAGGAAGAAGGAGGAAGCTACATCCCAGGCATTAGGGATGATGTGGACCTGGTCCTCATTCAGCCAGCACTTAATTTACAGTAGAATAGACACCAGGACACACTAAGAGAGACTGAATAAAAATGGTTGTGTTTCTAATGGCTGTATGAAAAGTGTAGCTCCCTGGATCAAAGCCTTGCTGGGTGTCATCAATACACGCAGTGCACATAGCTGACAGCTCCACACCTGGGCTGTCTCTCCTGCACACCTATTCAAGGTGAGTGAGCAGAGACATTGCTCCCAGTCTATGTGCAGAGGGAAATCTGAACTGCTTAGGAAAAAGTTAAAATGTATCCTGCATCGATAAGGGTTTGTCCCTGGGTTAGAAGGCATCGTCACACACAGCTGCCTGAAGTCTCAGACTCCAGGACAGACAGCTCTGCAGAGGACGGATACATTCAGTCAAGTGGGGAGCAAGGCAAGGCCATATATGGAGCCCTGCCACGAAGCCTCTGGCGACTAATTTCAAAAGAACTGTCACCAGAACTGGATTTCACTGGATTTTGGGAAACTGAAATTAAATAAGCATCAGTACATTAAGCCTATTGTGTAGGTCCTGTGTCGACAAAGTCATTTATAAGCATTACAAACCACCTATACTTTGTACAACTAGTTTAATGAAACCATAAATTGCAAAAGACATGATTTGAAAGCCAAATCAGCCATGTAAATGTGGACTGGGTCAGTGGACACAAGGTCTTAAAGAAATGAGTCTGAATTTGAAAGAAAATCAGGTTGAGTTCTCTAAGGACTGGATGCAAACAGCAAGTTGGACCCCTATAGCACCGGTATAATAAGGAGTTGTAGCCGGTGAGCATAGTTAGTGGGGGAAACTTAGGGAACGTTTCCAAATAGTAAAACTAGCAGCTGGATAATAATTTCCAATTACCTATGAAGCTGTACACCCTGTTTCTGAGAACATGTATTTATTTTGAATGTGGCCTTTTTCAAACAGGTCTGCCTTAGTTCCTGAGAAAATGAGTTTAAATAATTCCCATTTCTTAATAATCATGACCAGTGATATTTATGACATTTCCAATTAAGGAACAAAGAGGGCACAACTATTAATAAATAACTTTCTACAACTTGGAATGGTAGTGGTAAAGGAGGACGCGGGGGAACTTGGGTACATAACCCTGAACTAGAGTGGACAAGTCCACAGAATCACGGCTAGGCTCAACATAGCATGTACAAAGAGCTGCCTGCTCCATGTCAGCACCGTACCAGGCAAAAGGACGCATCTTCTACCAGAGATTTAAACGGGTGGTCCCTAGAAGAGCAGAGAACATGGAGGTAGCAATAAGGCCTCACAGACAATGAATGGGTGGGTGGGAAAGGCTTTAGAAAAAGGAAAAAGGACAAGACTGAGGTTGGCAGAGGAAAAGAAGCAAGAAACAGCAATCCAGCCTGGAAGCAGCAAGGAGAGAAAGCAAAGACTAGCTAACAGAGCCTTGCAGAGGTCAGAATGGAGGGGACAAGAGAACCCAGGGAGGGGTACCCAGACAGAAGCCAAGAGAAGACACAGAAGCAGAGAGTACCTGAGACAGAGTTAACGAGAGGGCTCTGAGCCAGAAGCAAGAGGTGAGGAGAAGCTGAGTCTTCTGGGTCTTTTTTTTCCCCTGCTGAATAGAGCCTTGATTATAGTGTTACCCAATGTCTGATCAATTTCAGTCTATTTTCTTAACATTTCATGGCGAGAACTACCTGAATGCAAAACGCACCCCAAAGCTAAGAACCTTAGAATCAAGTGTGGGAGAAAAACTCCTGCTATAGCTGCAATTAACACCCCAATTTAGGTATAATATTATAAAGGGTGATTTTTCAAAAAAAAATATTTTTAACCACCAGGTTTATTTTAGTTCCCACTCTAGCCCAATGAGCCTAATGCAAGTCTTTTTAATTTTTTCCCCCCAGCAACAGCTGTTCTTTTGAACCTTCTGAATAGGCATCTGATTTAGGTCTGAAGGAAGTCATTTTAGAAATTGGTGCAAACTCCCATAAGCACAACTCGGATAAATCCAAGCCTGTGCACCACAGACTTCTTTAAAAATCAAGAAATCTGGCGACTAGCAAGGAGACAGAGTTACTGTTAAATCTAAACCCAGTGGACGCATTTTCCTCCTTCAGGCTGTAAATTCAGACTTAAGTGGTTTTAAGACCATTCCCTACTTGTGAATTTAATACAGAAAATGTGTCTGCAGCTCAACTGTGAAGAGGGAAAAGCTTCTTTCAATTTTATTGGATCTCAGCTCCATTATGACTTTGTGGCCTCTGTTGGAGAAAAACATTCTCACATAATGAACTTTATATATCATTAAATGGGAAATGAAGTAACAGTTGATGGTAGCAGCCCCTGTCTGGAGTTTGACCCGTCATATCGATAACTGGTTTGCTTGCCTAATCTGGGGCATGGTTTTAGGTGAATGCAATAAATAAGTTTAACTTGACCAAGATTGCATTTATGTCCCATGCAATTACTACAGAAAATTTTAACAGTGAGAAGTCATTTAAGATATATTTTTCCCTTATGGAAAAAAAAGAAACGGGGCTTTAAGAAATGGAAACACAGCATATCCTGGTGTGCAAACCCACTACTAAAAATGGTCATTTAAATACTTACAATTCCATCTCTATCAGGTGAACCTCTGTAACAAAAAGAAATAGGTAGCTATTAGGAAAATGCATAATTCGTGCTACATAGACTAAAGTATAACAAGAAGAAACATTAACCACCTCTCTGCCCTTCTCCCTTGTTCCCACCCCAATAAACCCGGCTCACGAAAATGAAAGCAAAACAAATTGGTTGAGGGATATTTGAGTGTGAGGTATGTGTACAGCTGTATGGGAGGGAGATTCTCATGAAAACCTGAAGTCCAAAAGGCACAGGTTGCTGGGTCCACTTTTGAGAGGAGAGCTTATTAAGTGTCTGTCTCAGTCTAGCTGGCTCCGTTTAAAACTACAAGGAAGGGAAACTGATTTGTTCACTCTCGTCTTCTCCCCTGTGAGTGGTTTTGAATTACCCTCTCTACGAAGGAACTTCTATGATATTTTTCAACTTACTTTTCTTCCACATTTCTGTATTTACTGCTCCTCTGATTACAGGAAAGCAGGAAACGGAGGGTGACATTGGCTAAGGGTTCCCTCTGATGACTAGAGTCCAGGATAATTAATCCATAGTGGAACTATACTCCAGTGCTTAGTAACGGCTTTAGAATTAGGGTGAATCTGAGGGCCTAGATTCTACCGCTTATTAGGTTTGTGACCATGAATACATTCAAGCTCTGTAAGCCAGTTTAAATAAGATAATATATATAAAGAACTTATACTAGTTCCTGATACATAGTAGGTATTCAAAAATGTTATTTTTTTTTTCTCTTCCATGATGTCTCTTCACTAGGAACACAAAACTGCCCACTAGGAGCCACATTAGACTTTGTAGCAATAGAGGAAGGGTATTATTACTGTTATTTTGGAAAAGTGAACTGGTGGAGCCAAAGGATGGGAGAGGCAAGAGGGTAGTCACTGTAACGTTCTAACTTTCTATTTTAATTCACTCTGTAAGGAACTAGAAAAATGGTATTCTTATTAACATGGAGACCAAATTATGCTTAGATGGGGACTACCATTATTTGGATGAAAACCTTAACAAATGCTTGGGATGGACTGTGAAATCTTGTTTGGTGTGGTTGGAACTGTTCTTTAGGAGGTGGGACCAGGTAATGAAATCATTTATTGCTTCATAGGGTGGGGCAGAGAGAGAAAAATGCAGCGAGTTGTGGGACATCTTCCAGACACCAAGATGTGACTCTCCCTCCCTACTAACACCACCTTCAAAATTAGCACAGATTATTCTATTTGGATTACAAAACTCTTAATGAGGGTGCATCATTTTTTATAACCAGCTCTGTATCCACATGAATAGAGGGTGAATCAGTGATACCAGGGCTGGAAGCAAAGAGGACCGTGATACTGAAAGACCACAGGAGTTAACAGAAATCTTAGGGTCTTTGGACAATTAGTTGGTTTAAAGGAATTTCATCTAAAAATAGATGGATAGGAAGAGTCTTAGCTGATAAAAGTTATAATTCATTGAACAAATAGTGAGTGTTTATAATGGACGAGGCACTAGGCTAGGATCTGGGGATAAAAATAATGAAGAAAACATGCTCATCATAGGGATAATGAGACAGGCAAATAAATCCAGTGGATTATCATGGCCACAATAAGGTTGGTAGGAAAGCACAGAGGAAAGGTACCAACCCACACTCATCAAAACGAACTTTCCTTCTCACATCAGCTGCAAAAAATGAGCATTTCTTAGTAGGATTTCAGCCTCTGCTAACAGAATTGAGAGAGAGGTGATTCTGTCCACTTTCTCATAGTGTATATCCAGAGGCACTGATCCTTGTGGGGATGTCTTTGTAGGCAGCAAGGAATAGATGTGGAGAAGACAAGGCACTGGAGATAGGCCTGGCTGTGGTCTTTCCCACTGCTGGTCCAGGTACGAGGGCATAAGTATAGTGGAATCTTCAAAAAGAGGTCACTTGATCTCATGTATATTATAGCTATAAGGATGGCATTTAAAAAATTTTAATGAAAAATAACTGTAATTATACATAGCAGCATTGATCCTATTCCAATCTTCTGTCTTCATCCATTAACAGAAGTAGGGCTGGTGGTTGCTAGTGTGATGGCGGCAAGCATGGCATTTAAGAGTGCTGGCTACAATACCAAAATGCCTGGGTGCAATCAACCTAGATTTCCTAGCTGCATAATCTTGGGCAAGTCACTTCATCTCTGTGTCTCAGTTTCCTCACCTACAAAATGGCCATAATAGTAGCATATACCTCATTGGACAATTAGAGGATTCAATGAGTTAACATAAGTGAAGAGCTTGGAGTAGTGCCTAGAAGAACATAGCACATCCTCATTCAGTGTTATCTAGAATAAAATTATTATTTAATCTGACCTAGGATGGTGAGTAGAGAGATTTTAGCAGCCCCACACACTTGGGCATGTGTTCTCAATTCATCTCCTAACCTCTTCTTATGAAGTTTTATATTTTATTTTTAAATGATTAAAAGAATTTTTTTTTTTAACAGTAGACCCATTGTATTTACTGACTTCTATTTTAAAACTAATCATCTACCATGGACCCTTTGCATCTATTTTTAAAAGTTCCAGTTCCCTCTTGCAAGTACTGCCTTTTCTGTTACCCTTCTATTGGTCTTGATTATAATTATGCCCACCTTTTCTTCTGGGGGATAAAAGCCCAGGCACTAGATTATGGACTAGAACACTCAAGTCTTATTTTCTGGGTAACCTGCAGCAAGTTCTTTAACCCCTTTTGGCACTGATTTCTCATCTCTAAAATTGAGATACAACTTCTAACCTTATTGAATTACTGTGATAATAAAAAAGGATATCAGTCCATACAATATTCCCTGCAGAGGACCTGACCCTTGGCACAGGCTGTCTCCCTTCCTCTATATGGATGGTTAAATCAGGAAGCTCTATCCTTGCCCCACTTTCTATCTAAGGAGGTTCAATCAGCTGTAGTTGGGAGCTGGTGGCTATCCTAGCAAGTGGCTTGGCAACCCTGAGGGAGTTGCAACAGCCCTGAAAACAATTTGCATCAATAAGGCTTTCAATGATGGCAGACTAACATAATCATGACCTAAAGCTAAATTGCCAGAGCATTTTCCCAACCTTTTGCAAGAATGATATTGACCCAGTTAGCGAGCAGGGGTTCATGAATAGCTAAGGCTTACACTAAACTGCTAGGCCTTTGACCATTACTGACCTGTGGAACCCATTTATAACTAATTTGCTATCACATAAGTGTTCTGAGGCACTCAAATGATAAGAAGTTAAGGAGAGAGGAGAGGCTTGGGATTCTACAAGCAAATGTCTTATCAGAGTACTTCAGGGAGTTATTGAGCATCTACCTAAAGCCATAAGGAAAACTTCCTTATTTTCATGCCTTTAGAAATGGTGATAAATGAGCAGTGCTTTAGCCACATACCAACTAAACCAGCTCAGCCTGCTCTGGGGAGTTTGTTTGATGTCTTTTCGCTTTTGAGGGACTTTTTTAATGTTCTTCACACACCAGCGATGACACAGTCAGTTACAGAGACACTGTCTTCAAAGAAAAATAATTTGGTTTCTGCTAATGATGTTCTGAGGTGTGTCTAATAGTGTTCCACATGACATGAGGCATATTGTAGGTGACAACAGATGTTGCTGACAGACTGACAGGCATAGTGTCTGGCTCTTTAGGGGAATCAGTTTCCATTTAGTGTACACTGAGGCCCAGAAAAGGAAAGTGTTCCCCAGACTATGGCAATGCAGGCAACGTGGAGCTAGAGCCCAGGTCTCCTAACTCCAGCGAAACACCCATCTCCTGTTCCAGGAGGTGAATGTGTAGAAAATGACGATTAAGAAACAATGGTGGTTACGTAGTCCTCAGAAAAACGATTCAATCATTTAGAAAAATTTGCAAGATTAGAATAATTTCCGTGAAATAATTATTTACCAAAAAAAAAAAAAAAATCCCAAAGAAAATGTAAGACGTGGTGACTTAATATTTGTATCTAGATAAAAATTAGCTTTTATTCCCCCATCTTCCCCCAATCCTTTATACTCCCTGGCTTAAAAGCCTCCAAGGCATCAAGGTTGCCCACTGCCTCAGGAAGAAAGTCCAGGCACTGCAGCTCGCACTTCCTATCTGGCTCTGACCTCCTTTCCAGTCTTGCCTCCCATTATCACCTTTACCTGTAGCTAACAGGTGGACAAACTGCCCGATTTACCTTGTCCTGAATATCTGCTTGACTTTTCTACCTCTCTTCTTTGGCTGTTATTTTTCCTTTTGCATGAAATGCCTATCCTCATCTTCTTGAAAGATAAACTCAAAGGTCTTCTCTCTTTGAAGCTTCACTGATCATCTGTCCAAATGTGAGCTTTCCCTCAAATTCCCATGAAATTCCATTTTTCATTGCCCACAAGGAACTTACCACATACCAATTTGTACAAGTAATAGTAAGAGTAGTGGCTGCTGCCATTTACTGAGCATTTACTCAGTACCAGAAAATATACTAGTCATTTCAAATGTCTTATCTCATTTTGTTATATGAAAGGTATTTTAATTTGCATAGCAGATATTTTATCCTATGAATTATAAAATCTTGGAGGACAAGGACATGGCAATGCTTAGCACCTTGTGATAAAACTTATGCATGATAAAAATGTAGAGAATGAAAAGCTAAAGGTGAAAAATAAATGTGGCCCTCTTCATTTGCACCTGTGCCCCAACTACTATTGATTCTCCCATTTTCTAACTGTCTTTCAGGGATTCTAGGCAAACAATGGGTTTAATGGGCTCATTATTCTGATGTACAGCAGACAATGCCAGGTCTGTATTTCTCTGCAGCAGAGTGGCAGTGCTATCCTTATACTGGTCTTGGGGGGGAATCCTGAGTTCCTGGCCATCTGACTTCTCATATATAAGTTACCTGCCTGGCTCAAAAAGCCACCTGAGATTTGGTGTCAGAGCTAAACACTCTGAAAGAGAATTTAAGATGGTCGAATAAATGAAATAAAAACTTATAACATTGGATATTTCCAAGAAGAGCCTATTAGTATCTGTGGGCAATTGATTATCTTGGGTATGATCATTTAAACATGTAAAAGTATCCACAGGGTTCTTTTTGGCATTGGTTTGTTATTCACAGCCAAAGAGCCTATCATTCCTGTAAATTCTGTTGGTTGATTTATAGTTCTGCTTGTACAAAATCTTGGCATCTCAAGTAAAAGCTTTGGGATGTTATCTAGACTAATTTCTGTCTCTGGCTGGCTAGGTCTAATCTACTTAAACAGTCGTTTGCTTCTTCATTTCAGTTACTCTGGCGGTCCCAGAGGTGGAAATGAATAGTTACAGTTCCCACAAATGTAACAGTCACACTTCCTGCCTCCCAGGATTTCTGGGAAGTGTGGTTATCAGGTTATAAAGTAATAACACATGATGAAACATTGAACATGCAATGCAAAGTCTTCACCTTTTTAGTATAAATCTGAGAACTGCTTATGTCAAACAACTACAGTTTACCCAGAAACAAGGAGAGCAACAGAATACACAATGTCCAAGAAAACTCTGTGTGCTCTAAAACTGACAATTACAATAGCATCTCTTTTGCAAATAGTTTCTTTGGGGAGGCAAACTTTTAAAATACATACGTAGAATCAGTGTCCTTTTCTTTCTTCCGTATTCCAAAGGCCTTCCTTGTACGTTTTTTCAATCCTGTGGGGGAAAAAAAAGGGTCAAAGAAATCTATTTTGTATCTGAATGTTCCTGGCAACATTTAAGTGACCATATTTTAAAAATTACAACACATTGCTTAAATTCAAATGTTCAAACAGCAATGAAAATTTCTTCAGTTGTGTGTGTATGTACATATGATTCACTATTATATTTTTTAACAAGTGTTTATCAAAGAGTCAGCACTATTTAAGTTCTTAGTACCATTAGCAACACAAGAATGTAAAAGAATGGAAAGGAGACTGGAGCCAGGTATAAAAAAAATTGAAAGCTTGGAATATTGTTATTCATTACCCACATTGGCACTCTGCCAAAAAAAGAAAAAAAAAAGCCTAATTACAGAATTAGAAGTATAGTAATTTCCATATTCTTGAGAATTGGATAATTCTGAGATACAGGTTATGTAATCAATACCAAGAGAGCTACATTGACCTGAGTCACATTTTTATCCCATATTCCCATCTCATCTTTTCCTGCTTTCTAAGTTCTGTGGCTCAACTGGATTATTAACCATTTCCTAACATACTCCAACATCTGTATTCCAGTGTCTCACTCTTCCTTATGTGAACCTTATCTCTGGTTAAAATGCTTTCCCTATTTTGATGATACTTAGAATTTTAATTCATTTTCAAGACCTACCGAGCCAAATACCACTTCTTCAGTGAATGTGTCTCAGTCCTAGTGGAGTAAGAAACCAACTATTCTATGATTCCCCAAAACATTGCTCTGATACAGAGGGTGCCAAAAACAATGTGTACACATTTTAAGAAAGGAAAAAACTGTTTTAAAATTGTAATAATCAATATATACTGATAACAAAAGATGAATACAAGTCATGTGTATACATTTTTTTGGCACCCTTGGTATGTGTTGTAATATATCTAACTATTTCACTTTGTAGTTCTTATGTCAGTGTCCCAATAGGCTGTCAACTTTTCTAGGACAGAGGCCAAGGATCCTACATACAGGACATGTACCTAGTATAAGTACCAGATAATATATGTTCATTTAAAATATCTTCCAGGAAGCATCACTCAGGTGGGACTTGGGTGAGATGTCTCTTTCCTTCCTTCCTGGACAAACCAAACCCAGTCTTGATTCTTCCATTCTCCTGTCAAGACTGTTTGAAATTCCCATTTCTTATATGTTCCATAATTACATCTGTGACTTGTGTTTCTTTTATTCATATTATTCAAACATGCTAAATGCCTATATAGTCAAAACCTTAGACTTCTTACAGGTGGTTTGGAAAGTCTTCTTGACAAATTGGAGTGGAAATGTCACTGGCTTTCAGGATTTGTTTGGCAGTACCAGGTGGAACAATGAGAAAAACACTGACAGAATCAATTATTTGATGACACCATCTTCCAAAACATGTGAGTCAGCTCAAACTGCTCAGATTATCTGAGTCATTCATTATTTGCTTCTTAGGGTGCTACTCAGATATACTCCCCAAAATGCTTCTGTTCAGTCAAATTTTGCATTTTCATAGTCATTCCATTTAAGACATTTAAGTCTTTAAAATGTCAATGTTTGTATTTTTTTTAAAAAAACTCTTCCCACATAAAACTATTCTCCATTTCTCTCCACATTAGGAGTTTATAGGAAAACAAACTTACTGACATTTAAAACACTACCCACTCATAATAGTTAGGAACACCTGCCCTTCATTCATTTTTAACTTTGATAGTTAAAAACTTCTTCTTTCTCATCTCTAATTGCCTTATCTCTTTATAGGGACAAAAAAGTCAGTTAAAAATCATCATTTTCTTTCTATAATTTTCCTTGAGCTTCAAGTCTCTTAATTGGCTTCTCCATGCTTCTAAATTAGCTGTGGGTTCACCAGGAATGCTATATTCACCAATCACTACTGGTTTTTGTAGTACCATAAAACAAATGCTATTATTATCTTGTTTTCAAATCACTTTATTTTCTGCAACTTGACCATGATTAAGAAATAGCATGCCCTACCAAATACATCAGAGAATACATGCAAATTCCAGTAATTCTTGTATTATATTAGTAACAGATCAGGCAATAGTAGTTTTCCATAGACTGTCCTGTTTTTGACCACCAAATTTGGATGGACAATAGCCAATCTGAACTAGGTCATGAAAGTACGAGTTGTCCATTTTCCAATGAAAAGTGCACTGGATCAGGATTCAGGAGACATAGAATCCATTCCACGTATCATTTTTAATTATATAGCCAAATACAAGTTATATTCTTTTTTGTATTTCAATCTCTCAGTCTATAACAAATCAGCCAATAATAAAGGAAGGAATATGCACATGATCACAAAATGCTATGCTAACCCGTGGCTTTAGTTTCATTGAAAGTCATAGTTCCCATACATAGAATACAGCCATACATGAAATGTATACAAAGGAATGCACCAAAGATGTGACATTCTAGAAAAATCAAAACTAATGAAATTACTGAATAAGACAAAAAAAAAAAAAACATTGAAAAGTTTTTCCCCCTTAAAAAGTGGAAAGATTTGAGAAGTTTAGGAAATATGAAGAAAACTCTGAAAGACTAAAGCAAACAAACTTATGGAATGTAAAAGTTATTCACATCTTAGCAGCTC
Source organism: Aselliscus stoliczkanus (assembly GCA_033961575.1). NCBI lineage: Eukaryota > Metazoa > Chordata > Mammalia > Chiroptera > Hipposideridae > Aselliscus > Aselliscus stoliczkanus. Next base: position 132,029,610 of record CM066730.1, read on the forward strand.
TTTGAGAAGAAGCAGGAAGAAACAGTTAAGTCAACTGTTAAAAGTGAATCATGGGTGAAAAAAGGGAAGGGGTTAAGATATACAAATTGCCAGTTATAAAAACAGTTATGCGGATGTAAAGTACAGCAGAGGGAATAGAGTCAATGATATTGTAATAGCTATTATATGTATATGGTGTCAGATGGGTACCAGACTTATCATGGTGATCATTTCATAATTTACATAAATATCTAATCACTATGTTGTATACCTGAAACTAATACAATATTTTTTAATTAAAATTTATTAGGGTGACAATGGTCAACAAAACTACATAGGTTTCACGTGTATAATTCTATATAATATCGTATGTTGACTGTAATTGAAAAAAAATGTAAAGTGAATGGAAAGGTGTAGTCATATCTTTTGAGAGTTTATTTCACAAATCCAAAGAAATTCTTCAAAAAAAAAGCAATGATAGGCAAATATATTATAGGAATAACAAGTTGAAGACACTATATATGATAATCTGATAAGTTTAAAAAACAGTATATCTAATGATTTTCCACTTGTGACTTCAGAACTCCATGAAAATTTTAGAGTCAATTTTTATAGTATAACTGTTTCTGAGCTGTGTCATGAATTTTTGTCAATTATTCTTTACCCAAAATGAGGGGGGGGGAGAGTGTTTTTGAGAAATGAAGTGACTTTTCCCTTGCCAATATCAAAATAGAGAGCCCGAAAGGGAAAGAATTTTATTGTCCTGAAGATCTGCGATTAAAGCAGTTTGCTCCCAAGCTGTGGAATTGAGAACATCTTCCTGTGTAAATCCAGAACTGCCGTCTTAGATCAATAACACAGGAAGTCTCGCCTGTGCCTTTAGCTTCTCTCCACCTAATTTAGATTCTTTTAGCTTCCTTTGGTATTATGGGAGAAGCTAGTCATGTCTGGGAACGATAACCACAACAAAATTAAAAATAGACTGATTTTTAAGAGGGTAGGAAAGCTTTTTCAAAATAGGCAGTCCTGTATATGATGTTACAAGATAATGAAATAAAGCAACAAATATAGAAACTGACAACACCAATGTCTTTCTCTCTCTCTTTCTCTCTCTCTCTCTCTCTCTCTCTCTCTCTCTCTCTCTCTCTCACACACACACACACACACACACACACACACACACACTATGAAGAAGTTTCATTATTGTAACACTACTAGCTACTATTACTGAGATCCTACTTACTGGCCAGGTACCAGTTGCATTGCATATGTTCTCTCAATTAATTCTCTTACAAACCTTGTGAAAAAGTAGGTGTTTTTGTCTAAACCTGAGGGTTTAGCTAAGTCAGGTTTTATTATCATCTCCAGGAAAGAAACTGGAGGTTCCTCTTCCTCCCATTCCCCCAAATGTTAGAGTTCTTCAGGACTTTGTTCTGGGTTCCTCTACAACCTCTCCCTGGGGGCAATTTCATCCACTTGTATGGTTTCATTTGCCATCTGTATGTACATAAGTCATAAATCTGTATATGAGGCCCAGTACTATCTCATGAGCTTCTGAATATATAGTACTTCTTCGTATAGTCAGGTTTCTACAAATAGACATTAGATTTCTTTGAAAGCTTTTAGGCTCCATTTATTTTATAGATATATAAAATAAATATATACACAGTAATACCTTGGTTTGCGAGCATAATTCATTCTGGAAAAAAAACTACTCATATTGTAAGACATCGCTCGTTTACCAAGTTAAAATTAGAAATGTTTGCTCATTTTGCGGAATACTCATCAACCAAGTTACTCTCAATCCAAGGTTTGACTGTATATCTATTCAAACTTATAATATGCCCAATCATTCAGTTTAAAATTATTTTCTGAATAAAATTTCCTTAAAATGAAATAGCTCTCCATTGACCAATGGATGGATAAACAAAATGTCATATACTCAAACAATGGAATATTATTCAATCATAAAAAGAATAAGGTACTGAAACATGCCATGACATGAATGAACCTTGAAAACATTATACATACCAAAAGCTACATATTGTATGATTTCACTTATGTTAAATGTCCAAAATAGGATATTTCATTGATACAGCAAGCAGATTAGAGTTGCCAGGGGCTGGGTGGAGAGGGACATAGGGAGTGACTGCTTAGTAGGGACAAGAGAGATAAAAAATTCTGGGACTAGATAGTGGTGATGGCTGCCCAACATTAATAATGTACTAAATAGCACTGAACTGTATACTTTAAAATGGTGCCAATGGGAAATTTTATGTTAGGTGTATTTTATCACAATAAAAAATAAAATGGAAGAGTTCAAGCCAGATGATTCTGTGACCAGAAAGGGAAATGATGGGAGAGAGTAGAGTAGAAAAGAATAAGAAGCAGGAGACACGTGGAAGGAAACAGAACGCATGGTCTTCTTAGGAATCCAAGGAAGGATCTGAGGTCAAACCCCAACTCTTGCTGCTGTCATTTGCAGTGACATTTATAGAGAATCGAAGAGGCATTGCGTTGCTTTCAGTATAAGATTCATGTTCTCACAGGGATGAGATTTGGAGGGACAGCCTCAGTTTCTCTCTGTATTCACCAGGAGCAAGGGAAAGTCAGTGCTTGTTCACCAAATACCTCAGATATGCCAGGTACTATGCTAAGCACTTTATACAAACGAACCCTTCCAACAGGCCCAGAAGGATTTACTAACCCACTGTTGAATGGATTAGGAAACAGACTGAAGGTGATTAAGTTCCTCTTCCGAGCAATGTACCACAAGCAATACCTGGTACAGATGGACACACCATTAATGTTTACGTAACAATTTTTTTAAAAACCTCTCAGTGTTTATGGAATCATTAAAACAAACAAAAAAAACTAACAAGTTTTCCTGATGTTTGCAATCTACATTCCATTGATGTTCAGTTATTGGATATTTATTAGTGTACATAGGAATATCAGGGAAGGAGAAGGAGTCCCAAGCTGCACAGGATGGACCTAACTGAAGCAGAGGCATAAGGACAAGGGGACAGAGACCCAGGGAGAGGGATGTGCCATGACCTCACCACATTTTTAAGTGAAGAATGTGCACAATGGCACCTTGAAAAGCTTAATTTAGCCCAAAACACATATCATAGATAAAAACTGATAGATGTAATTTGTTAAGTACTACTCAAAATATTTCGGGAAATATGTCAGTAACTTCCTTATCTTAGTCCAACATAACCTGATGAGGTGGTAGCTGTTAGTGTATTGATTATGTACCATGCGGCATGAAGTGTAACTTGTGCCAGGTCACACAGGTAGTAATTGGCAGACCACATTTCAGAGTCCCCTCTCCCTGAACCCAGACTCCATGCCCTTCATGTCTGTGGAATCTCTTTTTGTTACTCATCACAGTTCATTTTGTCCTCTATTGAAAACAAAACAAAAACCTTGATTTTTTTTAAACATTGAAAGACATTTTAAGGAAAATTAGGATGCACACTTCTCAAGCACAAAGACTGTATTTTGCATGTTTAAATCTTTGTATGCTGCCCAGTGACTATAAATGTTTGTTAAATGGATTATTTCTGTAATCAATATAAATTGCAGCATGCGTCTTTATCAACTTGGAGGGTTAGTCAAAGGTGAATCATATCGAATGAAATTACATATTTTCTGCAAGAATCCAGGCTAAACATTTGGTCTCAGTAATAAAAAACAGGCAAATTTAATTGTCCTGGGAATAATGCTGCATATCAACAGCAAATCTAGACTGGCAATGTCTATTCATTATGATGTTGTCAGGAAAGATTCAGATGCTTTGCATATCAGCTCTTCCTCTAAGTTTTAAATATAGGTACTCTAATTCAATTCAGGTTCATTGTCATAAAATGGCCTTAAAGGAAGATGTAAGACCAGTTAAGTAAGATGGAGGCCAGTTCCTCCAGTGATTTTTTTAATGATATTTCTGATTTCCAGTGCCTAGACTACTGTCTAAGATATGCAATGTGCTTAATAAAGATGAGTAGCAGGAAATACAAAAAATCAAGTTCAGTGTCTAGCAGTACCTGGCACATGGTGGTCATGCAACCAATGCTTTTGGTTGCTCTACATATTTCAATTCTAACCAAAATTATTCAACATTGGTGGGTATGTTCTCTTTGGTCTGAACACTTTTTCCTTCTTTTTCATGTGACTCAGGAAATCTGGGTGATCTTTGTACTTATTAAGCACAAAGGCCCTTTACAAGTTGGCACCTCATCATTCTGAGGCACTAAGCCTATTGAGGAAAATGTGCATCATAATGACACACTCATTAGCACTAAATTGCCAAATGGTCTAATACTGATGGCACCTTGAAGATCAGATTTGATATATGGGAGTTCCTGTTAGTGCACTGAATAAAATGGAGATCGCTAGAAGGCAATTAAGAACTTCAAGGGCTAACAATAATAATTATTTTTAAAAAAGAAATATTTAAACTTTTTGGTGACATGGAAGAAAATAAAAATGTTAAAGAGAAGATGGTCAGGGCTGGCTGAGTGGCGCATTGGTTAAGAGCTGGTTTTGGGATGCCAGCGGCCCTGATTCGGATCCCACATATGAGGGCCAGTGACACTGTCTTCTACAGCTAAGATGTTGAACAGCAGCTCCACCTGTGAGCCCCGGCGGTGTAGGCTGCAGCCCCTGCTGCAGTGGACTGCCATAGGCTACAGTGAGTGGCCGGCAGCCAGCACGAGAGGCCAGCAGCCAGCATAACTGCCAATAGCCGCAACTGATCTGCCTCATCCGGGAAGAGCGCAATGATGATACCAACATGGGCCAGTGAAGCAACGTCCTCCACAACTAGACTGAAGAACAAAAGACAGCAACTTGTCTGTTCCCCTTCCCCGATTCCCCAATACTGTTCCCCTCCCCCAATTCCCCAATAAAATCTTTAAAAAAAAAAGAGAGAAGATGGTCATGGAACAGGTTTGCAGCAAAAAAGAACTAGTGTTTGCTAAGCTAATGTTAATGTAATGAAGCAGATGAGTGGAAGTATGAAGAATTTGAAGCAGGTGAACAACTTCTATTAAGCTTTAACTACATCATAGCAAGATCCATGGGAAGCACATATAGCTGTAAGAAAGGAGCTTTGAGCTCTGAAGGATGAGTTCTAAGCTCATTTTCATTATTCCTGGGGCAAGTTACATAAAACCTCTAAGTCTCAGTTTTCTAAACTATGTATCATAAAAAGTTTTTGTAAAGTTTAAATGGGTAGAAAAGCCTTATATAACACCTAAAATATATTGTGCCTCACTTTATGCAGATTTCTCTTGCTTTTTCGCAGTTTTGATGGTTATAAAACAAATAGAAGTCAGCTATTTTAACTGATTACTTAAGAGCAACTAAATACCTGATTTCAGCACTTATAGCATCTCCATAGCACTATTCCTTTGGAAATAAAAATATAACATCAAAATCTGAAAATAATCGCATTTTCAAAACCTCAAGCTTCTCTTGGTTACAGCTATAATCACAAAACAAAACTTAAGTTTCAAGAAATGCAAATTACAAACATGTATTATAAAAGAAAAGCAGGGATTAAAAGACTCAGTAAGATATACAACCATCTCCTATAGCAGGAAAATAGAGCACTGATGAAACCTTTGCTACATGCAAGTCTATTACAAATTTTAATCAACTGGTCTTCACAAAGTGATTTGAAAGGAAGTCAGTTTACTTCTACTCAAATTGGTCGTATATAGAACTTGGAGTTTCCAGCTCCCACCCTGGTTGGGAGACATATTATCTTGCTTGGAGAAAACTTCAAACACTAGTGAAATTATTTAGACCTGTCCCATGATAACATTATTCCATAACATGATTTCTCTCTGTCATCCTCTCCCCACATTCATTGATTCTCTTCTGTGCCCTCCAGCTCCAAACCCTCCTCAGCCTGGCAGGGACATGTAGACAGAACTGAAGTTAATGGTCCTGCTCTGATGGACTCTGGTTTTCAGGCATAAACAGTAAAATTCAATTGAATCATAATTCACCAAATCTCATTTTCAAAACATCCCATTTCCAACACAAAAATAAATCTAAAGATAGCAAACTGGATAACAGAAATACATTTCATATGCCCTTGCCTTTTTCTATAACATCGAGAGAGAAAGGAGCAAGTCCTTTGGAAATATTCCTAAATTGTTACTACATGTACCTTCCCATGCTGTCGGTTAAATTCTCCAATGTTGAATTAAGCAAGAAAGCTGGAACATGTCCTACATAGAATTCTTTTGGTTTAATTCTAACTTACTACATGGAGGTGGAGAGGTGGACAAGGGAAAAGGAGATTTTCAGGGCACTGCTGACTCAACACATCACAGGCTATTAGCCAACTTCATTTAGTAAGAATCCATGAAGTCTACTTCCAAAATGAAATGGAAATGGTTTAAAAGTTAAAAATATATGAACATGGAGTTATTTTTTTTTGTGAAGAAAATCAGTTATCAGATAAACACATACAAAATAAAGGTTTAAAGGGAGCTAAGTACAGAATTTAGCTTTAAGTTCTTTTGAGAGGCCTTAAAAGCCTCTGGGATGCATGCGTATTGATCGTGTTAGCAAGATTTATAATAATAGCGATGATTGTCTATTTAATTGTCCACCACCTATTTGTCCTCCCACTCACCCACTCACCCATGTATCCTCTGGCTATGAATTCCAAAAGGTAACCAAGTTCATTGTCATGAAATTATTCCATTGGACAATATAACTCCATCAAGTTACAATGCAAACCTGCTCTTCTTTAGTCTATTCTCATTGGAGGTAGAAAATATCAAGTCAGCCGTCTTAGAAAGCTAGTCTTTAGTAGGCTTGCACACTTATTAAGCCATCTCCTCAAGCATTTTCTTAAGCTAAATGGTCATATTATTCTTCCCTTTCTTTAATACAGATCTTATATTAATTTAAACATTTAAATTCATGTTTGTTACTCTGCTAATGATTCTCTGACTCTAGGGCCTCATATTTTCTTAGCACGCTTAGATGGCAACTTTTCCCATCACTGGTCAGTATTCTGTTTACCAGTCTCCCAATACTGGGCAGGGAGAGAACTCTGGCCTTTTATTCAATGTCTGGAGTCATGCAAACTCCTGAGTATTTGAAATCGCTATCAGAAGATCTCATTTTCTCATTCAATGGTTGACAGAATAGGATTCAATTGAACGTCTATCATGTGCATGGAACACTTCTGGGCTAGAGATATAATATCTAATATTACCCTTGAATTATGTGAGATCAGAGATCGGTTACTAAAACCCTAAGATACCCACCTTTAATTAAGTAGATGTCACCCACTTTAGCTCCTCCTTACTTACCCATTAATTGGGGCATATATACATAATTGTGTGGTGTTTGAGGTAAAGAGTGACATGATATGAGGATGTCAGGGGCCAGGTCGCAAAAGTTCTTGAAGGCCAAATAAAAAACTTTAGATTTTAAGTACAATAGGTGGTCATTGAAAGCAGTGAGCAGGAAAGTAACATCATTTAAATGCCTTTTTTTTTCCCCACCAACAATGTTTATTAACTACTACCAGAAAGATCCAATAGTAATTAATTTGTATAATGGTCACTAAGATATGCTAAATACATAAATACATTATCTTTTCTATATCATCAAATGGTAAAATTATATTGAATATTGTTTTGGTGTTGAAAGTATTATGTTGTACTAATATTTGAAAACAAACATTTGAGTTATGTTTTGTACAGCTAAGATGGTGAACAACAGCTCCACCTGGAGCTGGACTGCTGTGAGTCCCTGGGGATGGCATAGCTACAGTGGGCTGCCATAGGCTACAGTGAGTGGCCGGCAGCCAGTGTGAGCGGCTGGCAGCCAGTGTGAGCTGCCAATAGCCGCGGTGAGCGACATCCAGAGGCCGGCAACTGATCTGTCTCATCCGGGAAGAGTGCAATGACGATACCAACATGGGCCAGTGAAGCAACGTCCTCCACAACTAGACTGAAGAACAAAAGGACAGCAACTTGTCTGTTCCCCTCCCCTGATTCCCCAACGCTGTTCCCCTCCCCCAATTCCCCAATAAAATCTTTTTTTAAAAAAAAGAAGCACCTTTGACTTCTCCTTTCCCTCCCACTCCAAAGCCAATTAATCAGGAAGTATTGTTAGAGCTCTTTCTTATATACATCCAAACTATTCATCTAGGCTCCTTCCTTTTCATGAAGCTGCCAAGTTCAAAACATGGTGCACTTGAAACCTATATAATTTTACTAACCAATGTCACCCCAATAAATTTAACAAAAATTAAAAACAATTTAAAAGGAGAAAACAAAAACAAAACCAAAAACATGGCCTCTAAGATTGTCATGGAAGGGAAAGAAAGCAGGAGGAAATCACCTCGAATATTTTACCACCTCAGCCAGGAAGAGACAGGGTTCTGCGGATATATCACTGACCAGAAGGAGTTTCGTTTATATACCACATGGCCTCACCTGGATGTAAGAAACGCTGGAAAATGGAAGTCCCTGGCTGTGAAGCCACTCCCAGCAACAGCTCTGTGCTATGGAAAGGGAGCTTGGCTCTTAGGAAATCAACTAGCTGTCTCTTCTAATCCCTGCATGGATGAGCCATAGCTCTCTTTATCGTGTCTCTGCAGTTGTGAGCTCAACTCCTACATAATTAACTGTTCTGCCACATGCTTCTACTTGTGTTACTGTGAATAAATTTATACCTCAGCCTCAGTATTCTCACCCATTAAATGGATCTTATAGAATTGTTATGAAAACTAAATAAATCATGTATGTAATGTGCTTAGCAAAATCAATGGCTTATCACAATCAATATTCTCTAGAAATTGAACCTGAATATAAAACTGACTCCAGGATAAATTCTTAAAATTATTGAATTTAAAAAAACCTGAACTACTGGTTTACTGAGTTACCTTTTTCTCCTAAAGGTAATGGTTGAAGAAGATATTGGAGATTTTGGGTTCCCTTTTCCCCCCTAAAATCATAGTGTAAGCAAAAAAATGTTTGTCTTTGGAAGGGGTTTTAAATCAGCCTCCATCCATTACAAGAACTCAAAAGGGGAAATAACATGGCACAACTGATAGGTAACTAAATCACAGAATATCAGGGTAGAGATCAACATCTGGTTTGGCAATAGGTGAGCCAAACAGAAGTACAGGGAGATTAAAGCAATAGGCCCCCAACCACACAGAACATCATAGAAGAAGTTGGACTCAAATCTTCATCCCATTACTTGAAACCCAATATACTTTACCACATTGCTTTATTAAATATGAGTGGGTATACATATATATATGTTAAATATAAATATATAATAATATTATATATTTATAGTGAGAAATATATATATAGTGAGAAAGAGAGAGAACACAAACTATGTATCTCCTGTAGTATTCTACAATGCCGAGTTGTTTTAGGTTTGAGTATAGTTTCTGTTTCTACTTCTATGCTACATATATCTTATTATTTTCTAAATGTCTAGAATGTGTCATGAACCCCTATTTGGCTGAACAGCATCACTTCAACAATCTGAATCACATTTCCAGTGATACTAATATCTTTTTAAGGTGAAGTTAGGCTTAACATTTTAGTTAAATTTGCCTGTTAAGTACTCTAAAAAAGCTTCTTAATTTATGAATCTATAACCTCAAAGGCAGAAAGAAAATGAACGGTGACTTTAATAATGATAAAAAGCAGAACAAAACAGAAAAAAATCATTAGAAACATCAAGACCCAGATGCTGAGTCTGAAGTCTGAACTAAGCTAATTATGTGGTACTTTCCACAAATCTATTTTATTCTTCCTGTAACAGTCGCAGTTACAAGAGAAGTTGTATGCTTACTTCTAGAGTTTGTTAGCATCCTAGTCGGGCTGCTCCAGATATTTCTCCCTTGAAACTCCTTCGAAAACTGAAGCTTGCGCTAGTTCGTTCTCTGTTATAGTCACCTAAACACATACAAACACCTTGTTCACCACTGCCACTTGGTTTATATAGAACCCCTCTCAGTGATTTCCACAGAATTCAATCTGCTCTGAAGGTACCAGAAGACAAAACTCCTAATTAACATGGCATTTAGGACCTGGTCTATCATATTTCTCTAGTTTTATCTATCACTATTCCTCTTTAAACACTCTGCTTTAAACACGAAAATTTTCCTCATTCCCTAAACATCTGTGTACATTTGAGATCTATTAAATTAGCTTCTGTTTGGAGGTCTGTCTTTGCATGACCTTCTCTTCAACCTAGAGCCATGGAAACCTGCCCATCCTCAAGCTGACTCAGAAATGCCCCCACCACGCCTGCCGGAAGTTTGCCTTCAGAATTTTTCCTCCGTGGGTTCCTCCAAACTTCACTTAAGACTTCTTGATAGAACTTACCAAATTCTGCCTCATATTACAGTTTCCATTGTCTTTTTCTTTTGGATTTGAAGGTGCTTGAGGACAGGACTCACTTCTCATTCATTTTGTGCCCCATCAGTGAACCTAATTCAGTGCCCTGTATGCAGCAGATAGCTAACATTCACTGAACTGAGAAAAAAGTTCCAGGTCAGGCAAAGTCTCAAGAGTCAAAAATGACCTTCCCCATCCCTGCTGGGTATAAAGGACCCAATGGAGAGCTTTCAAGCTAAGACTTCTATCTCTGAGAAAAGAACCCCCACTAAATAAATACTAGCTAATCTTCATGTACACAAGAGCGTAAAGAGTGTATCATAAATACAGTGAATGTCCTACAAAGGCAGAAAAGCAAATGAAGAAGTAGAAGGAAAAGTGAAAGATGTCACACTTGTCTAGATGAGTGTGTATACATAAATAAGGCACACTAACACTTGTGTACACAACACAGAAGAGGTCTCAGACTCCCTCAGTACCTTTCCCTCTTGTTTTAAGGACAGAGATAACAACATTAGTCATCTCTTTTTCCAGACCAGAAGGGCAGGAGCTAATTAGAACAGGTCAAAGAGGCAAAGTTAAACATAAGTAGTAATGATGGCTGCTGGAGAGAAAATGACACTCTTCAGAAAACGAGGGCTTTGATGAACTTCCTGTTCCAGCCCAATGCAGAATAACAGTGCCTGATAGCTTTACTGAATTACAGCATAGGACATTATGCTAAACAAGAATAAATACAAACAGCACTTTTTAATTTGTTTTAAGTAGTCACAAAAATGTTACTTTCCACCATCAAAAAATGGGCTAAATTATATTTGATGTTCTTTGCTTACGAAATATAAAATATTGATGCATCATGATATATATTACATATGTTAAATATTGATGTATTAAATATATATTAATATACCCGGGTGCCAAAAAAATGTATACACATGACTTGTGTTCATCTTTTGTTATTGGTATATATGGAGCATTACAATTTTAATACAGTTTTTTCCTTTCTTAAAATGTGTATACTTTTTTTGGCACCCTCTGTATGTAATATATCAACATATATTAAAACCTCACTTTTTATATATCTAAAATGTAACACACATTTCATTTTACATGTATTATGTGTGAAACAATAACATTTTTTCCTCAGAAAATTAAATTCTGTGGAATAAGATGAGGCAACCTTAAGCTAGAACTTGTTAAATGCCCACCATGGACTTTTCACGCATTATCTCCTTGGAATTCATAGCACCACACTGTGATGTGGGTATAATCATCTCCGCTTTACATATGAGGAAGACCTCTCCAAGCAGCTCCACAATTTGCTGGCACAGCATGGATAGGATAATGGCCAGTTGTTACACTCGAGCTTGTTGGAAGCCAGGGCACGTGTTCTTGGCCCACATACATGTGTCCGCTGAGTGGCTGCGGAGAGTGTGGGCCATGCGCCCAGTGCCCTGACCAGGCACCGGCTCTCGCTCCTGAGACCTCCAGCTGCTTCTCCTCATGCTTCCCTAGTCTCTTCACCCAGCTACTCAGGAGACTATTTGCTCTCCATAGTCAGCTCCATTCTCTTGCTAGCATTATTACGGAAAAAAAAAAGTTTCAATTCCAGAAAATGAAAAGCAATAGCAAGAACTAAGTAAGTGGTTGGCATGTAGGAGTGAAATATTTTCTTCGCCACCAAGTCCTAACTTTGGGAGTAGGCTCCACGTCTGAAGAAATTGAAGAGGTTGAACAGGCATCTTTGTGACAGGGTGCCCCCTAGCTGGGGGGAGGGGAATATCATTCTAGGCTTTGCAGGGCTTTCCTATGATGGAAGAAATTCAGCCACATAATCAGAAGGCAAGGGGGAACATACCATGGCTATCTCTGAATTACCAGTTTTAATTTTAGTGATAGATACAGTAACTTCAGCTTCTTCACTTTAAATACTCTCAGCCATCAATTGACAGCAAAACCCACCCCACCGCTATGGTACATCCTGTGCCACTCAGCTATACCCAGTACAGGCCCTGCTTGAAACAATTAGCTTGCTGTTTTGCATCTGCTTAAGGGTGCTCTCCAGTACTGAGCAGGTTTTATTTATTTATAAGTAATGCATATTCAAGGATGCTAGGCTACCTGGACACTGTGTGATAAAACTCCAACACTTGGTTTCTCATCCTAAGAAAACTTATCATGTAAGATAACCAAACAGTATTTTGTTTTGAAATACGAGAGAGTGATAGAGAAAGTTCACAGTTAGAAAAGGATTGTAAACTCAAGCATGTTTCATAAACAAAATGAAACTTGGAACGTCTGTTTGAATTCTGTAGAGAAACAAATGTAGTAAAAACCCCATTACAAAAAAGTACACTTCACAGAAATAATACATGGCTCCAATCCTGTTTTCATCAGGGCATATGTTTTAGAATTCCAGGAAAAACACACTCATGAAAATGGTCTCTCTAGCTCTAACAAATAGGATCTTTTACTATGTAGCAGTGGTTCTTCTTTTCGGTTACAGACTCTATTGAGAATCTAATAAAAGCTATGGATCCTCTTCTCATGAAATATCAACATTCAGATATATCTACCAACTTGTGTGCACTATTTCTGGGAGTTTATAGACTGCCTGAATGTATCTCGGACCTCAGGTTAAGTTCCTTCCTCTGTAGGAACTCAATTATTTTTGGGCATTAATGTGTAACAATAGTATGTAATAAATGATCCAGGCAGAGACAACCCAGCTATAGAGAGAGTTATGGTGAATCTTCATCAGAAATTAAATGAGTTTCTTAACACTTCAGAAGGAATCAGAGTCTGAGTCAGGCTTAGAATTCATAGTGTCTGTCCCTGACCCATGATGATGGATGTTCTAATTTATAGTCAATCAGCCGAATCCTCTATCATGGCTCGCTCATGGAGCCTCCCTATTTTTCTTCCAGCTAGCCTAGTCATCATCTGTTTCTATTACAAACAGGCACAGTGTTTTGCTGGACCTGCAGCTTTCAAAACTGAGTAGGGGAGGGGGAGGGGGGCAGTTATTTCAGAAACAGAAACAGAAACTAAAAAGCTTGGTAATTAGCAATGATAATGAAAGAAAAAGTAAACATAATTCCTACTGTGTGTTAATTACAATGTCACATATTTTATCTCATTTAATCAATAAGTCAGCTCTTTTGGGTAGCTATCATCCATACAGTTTCTATATTTAGGTAGCCAGAGGCTCTAAGAGATTATGTGACTCAGGTAAAACCCCATGGTTAATAAATTGTACTAATATTTAAATATATTTGTGTCTGATTACAAGTCTAGTATTTTTTCTTACTATGTAATGCTTATAAAAATACTTAAGAAAAAATTTGAGATCTAACTCCATGTTTCCAGTATCTTGCAATTATGTATGCCTGAGAGACCTCAACATTTTCTCAGAGAGTCCCCCTTATCCACAGGAAATAGGTTTCAAGACCCCTACTGGATGCCTGAACCCACAGATAATACCCAACACTATACATACCATTTTTTCCCCTATACATATATACCTGATAAAGCTTAATTAATTTATAAGTTAGGCACAGTAAGAGATTAATAACAATACTTAATAATAAAATGAAATGATCATAACAATATACTGTACTAAAAGTTATTCGAATGTGATCTCTCTCTCTGATAACCAACTTGATAACCCAGATGACTACTCAGTGACAAATGGGCAGGTAGGGGTGGCATATACAGCATGGGTATGCAGGAGAAAGAGAGAGAGGGAGCGGGATGTTACAAGATTTCATCACGCTACTCGGAATGGTGTGCAACTTAAAACTTAAGAATTGTTTACTTCTGGAATTTTTCATTTAATATTTTCACACTATGGTTGACCAGGGGTAACTTGAAACCATGGAAAGTGAAATTGCAGATAAGGGCGGACTACTGTACTGCCTTTTCTCTCAACACACGGCTAATTGAACCACAGAGACAATCAGTGGTATTAGGCAGTAATGATGAAGCTTCATATCCTCTTTCCATTCATCTGCAGACACCAAATTAGCCCTCAGCTGGATTTCCTTCTAGATCACAAGTAAAAGCCTTTATGAACTGTCATGGCAGAAATATCAGCTTGTTTGGGGCTGTAAAGCAGTCATGAGTCATTGTTTTGCTACATTTGGTAAGAGCTCTGAGACTCACCAGGTAACAGTAGTTTTTTGTAGCAATCTAGACTGATTGCCTTCCCCCATATCTATTAAGACATAGTCTGGCATAAGGACCATGGCATCAGTCTCCTTAAATTCAAATATCCAGGTTGAAAATGAAACCACATTACAATTCTTTAGGGAGCTGTCGTAAATGTATCACATCTTGTCACCCTTCTTTGACAGCTTCTCATTTCTACAACTCCTTTTAATACTCTACCTCTTAGGCAAAGTCACTGAGATGAGGTAAGCAGCCAGTCTGGGGCCTGTGGGTCCAGAAAACCCTGTTCATGAGGTTCCACCTGAGGAACTACTGCAATAGAGCAATCAGACTCAGATAAGAAAGGCTTTGATGTCTACCCAGATGATGTCTTCCAAAGTCATGCTCAGAACTGATTCTGGCTTCTCCTTTGGTAACACCTCCTGTAACCCACCTAAAAACTTCTGACAAATGCTTATTGAGCACTTACTATAGGCTGGACATTATTCTACATATGGGACTACAGACATAAATTAAGTTGAGCTTTTGCCTTTGGGGGCACTGCTGAGTTGGGAAGAGAGGTTCATAAATACAAATTTTTAATATAGCATGATATTAGCTTATACTTATGTGCAGTAGTTGGAGTCTATGAGAACAGAGAGGAAGGCATCCATCCATCCTAGGGCCCAAAGGAAGAGTCCCATCTGACATGTATAATACTAGTCTCAAATGATGAGTAAGGGTTACTCTGGTGGGATAAGCATTCTAGATGGAGAAAACCACACAAACATAGGCACAGAAGGATGAAATGGATGACATTTGTGGACAAATAAAATCGATTTGCTATTTGTTACTAGAAGTAAGAAGGAGACAGTGACAGGAAATGGGGCTGAAAAGATTGACAAAGATCAGGTCATGGGGGCCCTGTCTCCCAGCCAAGTGACGAGAATTTTATTTCTTAGGTTATTAAGAAGCAAATGTAGGCTTTTAGCAAAGCATCACATGCATGTTTAGATTTGTATATGGCGAGGAAGATGGATCGAGAAGTGAAGACTGGAAGCAGGGAGACCAGTTTAGAAACCACTATAACAATCTTGTCAAGAGATATGATGAAATTGGGCAGGATTATAGGAATGAAGACAGAAAGAGTGGATTAAAGAATTATTTAGGAGGTAAGGAAGGACAAATCTGGTGACTGACTGGATGTTGGATTGAGAGGTGGGAAGAACCCAAGATAACTCATAGTTAGAAATAAGGGACCAAAGGTTGATCAGGGAAGACTCAAATGTCTTAGACTATACAACCAGTTAACCCATGGCTGATTGAATGCAAAAATGCACACTTAGTTACATAATAATCATCATTTATGAATTGGATACTCATCACATTGCATATTTTTATCTTCCCAATGGTCCTATGAAAAAAAACACACACATTATTTTGTCACAGATGAGGAAATGGGTTCAGGAATAGTTAAATGGATTTGGTCAAGATCACATAACAAAGCAGTAGTAGAGTGAGGTCTCAGACTCAGGTTTACACTAGAAGTCTAGAAAATCATCTTTCTTTTTAACATATAATGTATAAAATTGTCCATATCTGACCATTTTGACTATTCTGTTAATTTCATATGGTGAGACCTAACTTGTTCTTCAAGGGGTGAATTTCATTGTCTAAGATCTCCATGACAGAAATGCCGGCTTTCCCTTCATCCATCAGATCAGAATCTTGCTGTTTCTGTATTCTAGTGGTTTTCTTCACAGATTATTCTGCTCCGTTGTGAGATGGAAATTCGGAACCCTATGAATACATCCAAAGAGTAAGTTTTATAGTCCTGATAACTTCTTTGATCTGTAGAAAAGTGGCTTCTTTCCCTAGCACTTGCCCTTCTCATACCTCTCATCATATGTAGCTCACCTTAAAGGTAGTTTTCCAGGGACAGGTTCTAGCTATCTCACCAGGTGTGCATGAAGGTCAAATAAGATAGCACATGTAAAGGCAATTAATAAAGTATTGCCCCACACATAGTTCTGTGTTGTTATTCTCTTGCTAGAAATGGAATAAAAGGGAGGATAGTCAATATCCTTCAGGCTCCTTTCTGATTCTGAGTATGTTCTCCACATCAGCACATTCCAACATTAATTTGAGGTTCAAGCAGCTAGGTGTTAATTATATCTAGCCATGGGAAAAATAAATACTCCATAGCCACTTTTCTTATGAAGCCACTGGGGGAGACTTGGAAAGCAATTACCTAGATATAGGTGCACCAGAGATAATAATCTTAAATAACCTGAGTATTGCTTTTTTTTTTCTATTTTATCTTTCCTTCCTTTCTAGACTGTACCATAAATATTTTCCCTAAAAAGATTAGGCTTTCCTATCCTGAAAATTTATATTGCATTTTTAATAAAGGGTTTCTCAATTTGTTTCACAGCTCCCATACAGTGTGGTCTGTGATGATTGGTTCTTCTTCTTTTTTCATGCATAGATTTATACTTTAGATGATCTATCAGAAGCCATACAGGTAAATATTCTAATTCCAGTCCTTTGGCTTCAGTTTTAAAAATCTCCTTATTATGTCTTAAGCATTAGTTGCTTATTTTTTAAATGGAAATTAAATTCTTGTGGGCCATTAAGCATAGTCTCTGAATTTACCCACCCAGAAAGTATGGGAGTTAATATATAAATCCTACGAAGGATGTGATTTTATATATATATATATATATATATATATATATATATATATATATATCCTATTATATATATATATATCCTATTATATGTATGATATTAGTAAGTAAAAATCTTTACTTGAAAAGTGATATGAAAGAACTGAAGGTTTTTTTCATAAATATCCTGAAAAACCTTTAATACCTTCTTCTCAAAGACTGAACATTCTATTCCCACCTCATTTCCCAAGACAAACCATTGTCAAATAGCATTAGCTTAATATTTATCATGTATTAGGACTGGTTCATTTAGGCTTCACCTACAATTAAAATATAAGGTGAATTTCCTCATATCTTTCTTCTAATATACATTTGTAAAAGGGGAGAAAACAAGTACACACACAAACAAATCATTCTCCCTCTCCCCCACAGGAAATAACCATAGCTCATTATGTTATTTTATTTCAGAGAAGCCAGTTTTAATTGAGCATTTAATTTTGTAATTCTTCTAAAAATTTATGTGAAACTTTTTTTTAAGTTCTAGGAAATTTTTCATGTTACCACAGACAAAATATTCAACTGTATTACAAGAAAAGAATCTCTTTTCGCACATTTCTGTTCTACACTTGGGCTATTTGGGTTTATTAATTATGCTCAGCCTAAACATTGCAGTTGATTCTGGAATTTCAAAATTCAGTAACAAATTGCTAATTTGCCCAGATTGGCAGGAAAGGCAGGAAGACCTTCATATTGCCTGGTCCCTAAAGGGCTTTTGACTGTTTTGGGGGCTTTTACACACTATCTCATTTGTTCCCCCATAACAACCATGATAGGGAGGCAGCTGGCACGACTATTCTCTGGAAAAAGAACCAGGGTTCATAGAGCCCAAATCAGAGATTTCCAGTCTTGGTCACACAGATGGGTCACACAGGGAGCTTTTAACATGTTCATATTCCCAGACCTCACTCCAGTACTCAGAACTCTAGGGTTGAAGCCCAGGAATTTATACATTAAACCTGTTTCCCAGGTAATTCTGATATAGCTAGTCCAGGGCTC
This sequence comes from Aselliscus stoliczkanus, assembly GCA_033961575.1. Taxonomy (NCBI): domain Eukaryota; kingdom Metazoa; phylum Chordata; class Mammalia; order Chiroptera; family Hipposideridae; genus Aselliscus; species Aselliscus stoliczkanus. Next base: position 132,047,866 of record CM066730.1, read on the forward strand.
AGTATCTGGGAAGCTCAGGTCACTTGAGCAAAATCCACGAGCCCTCAAACTATATTGCAAGTTTCTTTCCATTACCCCAGCTTTGAACCCTTCAGATTTACTTGAACTTTCAAGTCCCTCTCGTAGAAAATCCCTGTGGTCTGAAATGCTGAGATTCCGGGTTCAGCAGACCTCTGATTATTGGATCAATCAAGTCTTCTCTATGTTCACCTGACATGAGGAGCTCCTGTCTGTATGTAAAGGAATTACACAGATATGCTTGAGACATCGCATCAGGAAGGATCGCTTTGCAGAGAAAGGGACCCATGTACGAAATAGAAATATTGCATTATCAACCTATTATAAGGAATGTCTTTCTATATCAGGATGGAAGTTGAACAAGATCAGGATTTTCGAAACTATAGGCAATCACTTATTAGTAGGTCAGGAAATCAGTTTATTGGGTTTTGACAAGCATTTAAAAAATGAAATAGAGTACAAAATAGAGTGCCTGTCATAGAGAAGAATAGATTTTTATTTCTGTTTTTTTTTGTAAAATCTGTTACTTTTAATCTATGTATATACATACATGTATATGTCTCAGTCCAATACTACTGTGGGGGTCAGGGTAGGGTAAAAAAAAATTATTTTGAAAACACTGGACTAGCTTCCTTCCCTTTATAGATTTTAGAATTTTATTCTATCTCCCTTACACACAAACAGGATTAAAAAACAACCACTCCCCCCAAAAAAAAGAAAAACTGACAAAAATAGTAGAAAAAGAGAAATCTGTATAAGTTTTTTTTTTTTTTAGCTGAGCCCTCCTGCTACCTGTTGGCAGCTCAACGGCAACTCAGCTCGGGCTGGCATCGAACCGCTGTTGCTCAGAGCTCAGCTCACACTCTTAAGCGAGCTCTTAACCAACTGAGCCACTCAGCTGGCCCTGTATAAGTTTTATTAAAGAATTATAGAAGCTGCTCCTAGCAGAATCTTTTTACTTCATTTGAGTAGGACCAGCATTTGTGTTCTGGAAGGCCAAGCTCTCCATTTGTGCTCATGCTGAGAAGACTTTCACTGGTAGTGGAAGGTTGGAACACTAAATCACAACTTGTCAATGGTAAGAGTCTAGGTGAATAAGCTTTTACCATGCAAATCATGTTTGCTACACACTGTCATAGGAGGCTAGATACTGTAGACAGGAGCTATAGAAAGTCATACTGCCTACACAATTCTTAAAAAAAAAAAAAAAAAGAAAAGAAAAAGAAAAGAAAACCATCAAGGAAATGTCACTGGTATCAACATTTAATATGACCATTCGGTTCAGGAAGCATTTAGTGAGGACCAGTCCCTGCTGCCTGGGCTTGAGAAGGCAAACAGAGAGCTACAAGATTTTGACACTTGTCACAATGTATTATGTTTAAAGGTGTCCCGCCAGTTCCTCCCCACCGTATCCAGGTTTGCCAAGGTGGTGGTGGTGGTGGTAGTGTAAATTAGTAGAAGTTAGTGAGGGGATAAAGAACTGATGAAGTGGATACCAGGCAGAGGGGGCAGCATAAACACAGACGTGAAGGCGAGAAATGGCATGGTGTGTATAGGAGCCTAAGAGCAATTCAGAGCATCTGGCATGTAAAGAAACCCAGGAAATATAAGCCTGAAAGAAAAGGCTCATGTCATAATCATTTTTATATCACCTGTTAAATAATTTGGACTTCATCCTGGAATCAGTGGGAAACCACTGAAAGGTTTGAAGCAGGGACTGATATCATCAGCTTTGTTACTTGATAGAAAGCTCTGGTGACCATGTGGAGGAAGGAACTGAGGAAGGAAAGACTAGAGGTCTGAAGACCAAATGGAAGAGACTTTACAATAATCCAAGTGAGAGTGGATTGATGCCAGTGATAGTTGGAATGGAGATGAGGTGATAATATCAAAAAGGAAAATTACAGCTCAAGTTGACAGGATCTTATTGCATGAAAGCAGAGGATGTATTTATAGATTTTTATTTTAAGTAACTTGGATAAATAATGGTCCTATGGGTCCAGGCCAGGCCATGGGTGCGGACTCTATGGGCAGAGGGGTTTGCAGAGATGGCAGCTGTGGGAGGAGGTGGTGTGGCAGGCTGTTGAGGAGCTCAAGTGGGACCAATTCCGCATCCTGGGCTGCCAGTTCTGATCCTGCAGCGCGCCAAAAGATGAGACCCACTGGATGGGCTCCTGAGCCTGAATCAGGCACCATTTTGAGGCCCCCTGGAGCTAAAATTGGGATGTTCTGCTTCATGAGAGATGTGAAGCCTGAGGAGCCCATGTTTCTGATGGATCCCTTTGCTATTCGGGGTCAGCATATGAACCAAATGTTGTCGAGTGGGTTTGGATATAGCTCCTTCCTCAGCATCACAGATGGCCACATGCTAGGGACCAGGCTTGGCAGCTGTAGGATGCAGGCTGGGGCGGTCTCCCGCTTTGGGATGCTGGGAATATCAGGTGGCTTCATGGACTTGTTTGGGATGATGAATGACATGGTGGGGAACATGGAACCTATAATTGCTAGAGGCAATTGCCAGACCTTTTCATCCTCTGCTGTCATCTCCTACTCTAACACGGGTGACCCCAAGGTCTACTAGGAGACCTCTGACATGCTGAGCCCCAGACAGAATCCGGGAGACTCAGGGGACCTTACGGGACTTGGACAGTGGACTAGGGCAGATGTCCATTGGGCATCACATTCAGGACCCAGCTCACATGCTCCAGAGCTCCAGAAACCACTACACAGGGGACCAGGAGGAGCGCCAAGACTATATCAACCTGGACGAGAGTGAGGCCGCAGCATTGGATGATGAGTGGCGGAGGGAGACATCCCGGTGGCGGAGGGAGACATTTCGATACTGGTAGCAGCACCCTCTGGAATTTGCAGCGTACTTCGCAGGGTGGGGGACAAAGAGCTGAGGGGCTTCCCCAACTGGTCATACAGGGATCTAGGGGCTCCCTCTCCTGACAGTCCAGCTGTGATACCGGTTAAAGTCTCTTGTACAGGCTGAGAGGCTGAGAAATCATCCCCTGAAATAATTTTTTCCTCTCCCACTCCCACTTTAATATTAAATTAACAGGCAACTGACCCCCACTTCTCCCTGGAGGTCTCAGGCAGAACCTTTCACTGACCCCTTACTTACTTTTTCCCTCTCTAATTCCCTTACCATGATGACTCCACTTATCCTACATCTGCTAACTTGATTTTTCATTTTGCCGCTCCATCTTTGAACCTCCTCACCTTCTCCTGCCATGCATTGAAAGCTTTCGTTTTGGGGGGGGGCAGTCTCTGAGTTTAGAGGTCTCCTCCATTCCTCAGCTATCCTGGATCTTTGCCCACCTCTTCCTCAGATTCCCCACGGCAAGGGCCATAGCCGTCATGCAGGGCTGTGTGTGGAGGGGACTGGTTCCCAACCCTTCCTCCCTTCACACCCCTACACATCACAAAAATCTTTCCTATGTCTTTCACTGCCTTTATTTTTTGATTTGTGCAACTTGTAACTAGGTGTTTATGGAGAAAGGAGAATGGAAAAAAGAAAATAATAATAATGGTGTCATGTATTGTGCTGTTGAATAAGTAAGGAAAACAGGAGAATAAGTTTAAGGGAGAGTTGAACTGTTAACCTGTTAACTTTCACAATGCTAGAGGAATATGCAAATGGCAATATCTAGTTGGCATCTGGGCATATCACTCTGAAGCTCAGGGATAAGAATGGCAGAATATTAGTTTTACTTGGACCATCATGGTAGATGAGAGCCAATCCTGAAATGAGTACTGTTAGTCTTTAGAACAACCATATGAGATAAGCCATATAACCCTTATTTAGCCCTCCGTCGGGTGCAGCTAATCTCACAGATTGTTTTGTGTTTCTGTTGATTTTTATACTGAATTTATGTAAGAAACATATATTGTTTTTACTTTGTGGCCAATTAAAATTTCATCCTGAATAAATAATACGCATGCTTACATGTTATTTTCATTCATTTTCAATTTAAATAAATAAATGTCACACACGCAACTAGTACATGCTTTGCACCCAAACTCATGACTTTTGCATTACACCCAACGGAGGGTTAAGAAATAGAACACCTGAAGCCCAAAGAGGTTAAATAACTTGCCTAAGGTCCCACAGTAAGAAGCAGAATAGAACTCTACTCCATAACGTCTTCCCACTATGCTGTGATGACTCTTGAGAAAAAAGTCAGGGAAAGATCTGAACTCTGGGGAATCTTGATACTTGAAAGGTGGACATTGGAGGAAGAGCTATTTGCTCTGCCACCTTAAAAGCCTAATCATTTTTCTGAAGCCCTATAAAGGAGAACACTGAAAAGAGAACGTTGCAAATGTGGCAATGGCCACCTCAATTTCTTTCTTTTTTTCTTAAGATTTTATTGGGGAATTGGGAGAGGGGAACAGCATTGGGGAACGGGGGAAGGGGAACAGACAATTTGCTGTGCTTTTGTTCTTCAGTCTAGTTGTGGAGGACATTGCTTCACTGGCCCATGTTGGTATCATCATTGCGCCCTCCCCAGGTGAGGCAGATCAGTCACCGGCCTTTGGACGGCCGCTCACAGCGGCTCTTGGCAGCTCACACCAGCTGCCAGCCGCTCATGCTGGCTGCCATCCACTCACATTAGCCTATGGCAGCCCACTGCAGCAAGGGCTGCCAGCTATGCCGTTCTGGGGACTCAGAGCAGCCCAGCTCCAGTGTCACTGGTCCTCATATGTGGGATCTGAACCAGGGCCGCTGGCCTCCCAAGCCAGCTCTTAACCAACATGCCACTCGGTCGGCCCTAAATTTCTTAATATAATATCTGAAACATCTTTTGCAGTAAAATGTGAGAAGGGAGCTAACTTTTGCTGAGAAATTACTCTTCCTTAGGCATTGTACTCTATACAAGATGAAACAATCTCAGATAATCCTCATCACTCTATGAAATATGGTTAGTTATTATTGATCTTTTATAGATGAGAACATCAAAGCTTAGGGGAGTTAAAAAGCTCACTGAAAAAATAAAAAAGACACAAATAGCAGGTATTCTAGCTTATGACTGTCAGACTATAATGCCCATGTACTTTCCACTTTCCATCATCCCTGTGGCCTTCCAGGTGAGGTATTAGCGAAGGTACTAGAACTAGTCATGTAGAGAGTGGTCACTAAGTCTAACCATGACAAAGCCTTGAGCAAGTTGAAGTTAGTGAAGTTGGGCCATAAAGCCTGAAAAAAAAACATTAACTCTTAATAACAACTGAATTCACATCTTTAATCTAAAATGCAATTTCCAGCAAGGCCATCCTATAAATTCAGCCGTTATTCATGTCTTATTTAGTGACAAGTGGTGTTCACAGTTATCCCCAAGATCCTGGAATAGGTCTTCCTGTTTTTGGCTTCTTACCTATTCCAAGCTATTCTTATATTAGTGGTTTTTAAAATCCCCACATCTGATCATGTCATGCTCCTGCCTAACATTCTTAAGTTCTTTTCCTCATAAATCTGTACCTTGCATGATATACAAGACCATTCAACATGACAATCTCATCTACTCACTGGCCTTATCTTCTGCCCTCCCAGTGCCGCTCCATAGCCCAGAAATACTCAACTACTTGCATGCTTCCTAACAACCCAGCATTTCAGCCCCTGGCTTCTGAGAACTCTTTTTTTCTGCTTTGAATTCTCTTTCCCAACATGTTCACCCAGCTTCAGGGTAAAACTTAATCATCACCTCCTCTGTCAAGGTTGCTTTGGCAGCATCATCTAGATGAAAGTGCTTACTCTTTCGTTCCTGTGCCCGTCAGGACCTGAACACCTTATTATTGCCTTATTATTAGTACCTCCTTATTGTAACTACCTCATGAGAAGGGGGCCTCTTTGCTTGCTGCCCCATTAGCATCTCTAGTTTCTCGTAGACTAATTGGCAAATAATACGTATTCAAGAAATACCTGAACAAATGGGAGCTATGAAATCAAAGAATGATTTCACATGGAATGATTATGGGATTTCATTAATCATTCCAGATGGAGTAATTAAATCTTCCATCTTTTGTCTAGATGTGAGTCATAATCACACAGCTTTGTAATGAATCTTTTAAAAAAAATTAAATTTCTATACATTGAAATGAACTCCAAGGCACAAAGGCTGGCTATTTAACATACTGTTCATAAGGCTTCATGTTAAATGCCACTGAACAGAGGCAAAGCCAAAGCTCACTGGAGCTCAGGAAAGCTGTAAAATACCCATTACAATCGGGGCCAACGTGTCAAATCTTATAAAGGCTCTAACAGCATTCATTGGACCTTAGGTTTTAATACACCTGCCCCTTTGGGCTAAAAAGATGGTATCTGGGATCATTTCTGTGAGGGCTGACGGGAAAATCCAGACTCTCTTCTGTATTAAATTGGAGCTCACCAGGTTGAAAACGGATCCCTAGTGTCCAATTCCCTGAAAGACAGGATCAGCCATTTAACTACAGGAAACCGGAGGAGAGAATAATGTCCTCTGAAAGACCTCAGGGTCTCATTGGTTACAGGAGCCAAAAGTTGTTTTCCTGTTGCTTTCGTGTTTATTCAGACAGAACACACAAATCCTTATGCCATTATATCTTGTACATTTTCCTCAGATCCCCAAATCAAGAGGGTCAGCAATTAAGTCAGCACAAATAGTCTTGGAGCTAAATAAGATACGTAGAACTAAAGTCCACCTATTTATGCTATAAATTCAAACTCGGGAGGAAGAAGACAAGTAAGGGTTTGGAGAGAAAGCATGGCTTTGTAAAAGGCATCCTGGGAGGGGGTTCAGGACGCCAGGATTTTGTTTCAATTTTGCCTCTGATTTGCTATGAATTTTTAGGCAAGTCGCTTTGCCCTTGCAGCCTCAGTCATTTAGCAGGGGTTTAGATTTTGACAAGTCACTAAAACTCTGTACATCTCAATTTCTTTGGATATAAAAATTAGGCTGATCACACCTGCCTTATGGGATTTCATGAGGAATAAATGAGATAACATGGATGAAGTATGTTCCCCAATGCCCTAAGGCAAGGGTTCCCAAACTCATGTGATGTCTGTCATATTTTCACAAAATAGAAATACCTGTTTCATTCACTAGTAGTTAGGTACAAATAACTTGATAAGTGTATTTTGTCCTTAACAATTTAGTAATAGTATGAAAAAAATAAGACACATAAATTGAGACGAAAATTTAATAATTTTACTGTATTTGTAAATAACCACAATTATTAAGGGGATATGTGGCTCGTTCTGCATCTGGCAGATATTATTGTTTCCCTTGGAAATTTAAAGTATTCCAGGTGCCCATAATACCCTGGGGTGCCTTGGCACACGTTTGGGAACTACAGCCCTAGTATCTAGTAGGTATTAAGGAGAGATCTGAACTATTTGAATTATCTCATTCAAGTAAATGATTTTATGATTCATTAGTTTTTATTACCTTTCTTGTACTAGTCTGGATAGAGTTCATGTATAGAAAATGATGTAAATCACCCATTTTCCTGTTTTTTTTTTTTCTGGTTTAAGAGGTACCTCTATCATCAAAACAAGTGTCAGCATCCATATACCAATAATTTTTGACTCTGAGTGTTGCAAGTATGCACAGATTATTGCAGAACGGGGCAAATATTTTAAAAAATATACACATGCCCGAGAGAACTGACTTTCCCTTACACTGGCCAGTTGTGATCTTTTTCTGCTTGAACTATATAAAGAAGACAAAATCTGTTCAGAATTTACCAGATACATATGGCACTACTTTTTAAGGAATGTTGTATTTAAGTGCAAAAGTATTCAATTTGGGGAATTTTTACTTATGAAAGGTCAAAGCATTTCAGCAAGCATGTGAATCACACTTAGATGAGGTGAGATTGGGGGAGGAAGCAAAATGTTAATGTATAAAATCCTTTTTATTTGGCATGGACGGGACATAGAGGAAGCTGGAAAATTCATCCTCTGGGAAGGAGAATTAGCACATAAATGCTGACTCTGGGTCTTCATCTTGTATCAATGGCAACTCACTGTTAATGGCTATCTGAAGCATTATGTTAAGAAGCATTCTGAGGAAAATTTGGGGTCTTTAAAAAAATAAACGTGATATTTATTATAGACTACTGAGCAGAGATGGGCAACATACAGGCCACATGTTTGTCATTTATGGCTGAACATGTAGAACTCCAGTACATGCTCTTTCTCTCACTTTTTAGGGGGGAAAAAGCCAGATCTCATTTTGCTTACTTGTTTTACTGTTTTACATTAAAAATCCATATTGTTCTACTTTTGGAAGTTATTTCAGTGTCTAGAAATTCTAACCAAAACAAAAGGGGAATGTTTAAAGTAAAAATTAAAAAAAAAAAGAAAATAAATAACTATAAAGCAGCTCTCTCAAATTTTAAATAAAGTTCTCAGCTTGATAGGATGTTAGATCAACAGCTTTCTGCTATAATAAAGATGAGGGAGCAAATACATCTTTGGGAACAGTCTCCAATGTAGAAATATTAGGAAATATTATGAACACAGTCAAGTTAGGTTAAACAACACCTGAGCATCATTCTCTCCTACTATCCTGAAGGAATAACTCCCTTTATTTGATACTTAATTGCATAAGATGCAGTTGCAATCCCAAATTACTCGTCGCAGATGGTTTTTAAACATCTTTTGAGATCATTGTAGATTCACAAGCATTTGTAAGAAATAATAAAGAGAGACCCTATATACCCTTCATTCAGTTTCCTATTCCGATGGTAAATCTTGTATGACTATCCTACAATATCACAACCAGGAAATTGACATTGATACAATCCACCTAACTATTCTGATTTCCTGTTTTACATTCACTTGAGTGTGTGTGTGAGTGTGTGTGTGTGTGTGTGTGTGTGTATTTGTATTTTCTTAATGCAGTTTTATAACACGTAGATTCTTGTGACTGCCACCACTGTCAAGGTACATCTCAGTTCTATTACAAGGACCCTTGCACTAATAGCCACAGCCACCAACTTCCCTCCCTTCTTCCCAACCCCTGGTAACCACTAATCTCTTTTCCATCTCTATAATTTTGTCATTTCAGGAATATCATACAAATGGGATCATACATTAAGTAACCTTTCAAGATTGGCTTTTTCAACACAGCGTAATTCCCCTGAGACCCATCCAGTTTGTAAGTGTCTCAGTGGTTCATTCTTTTTGTCATTAAGTAGTACTCTATAATGTGGATTCCACAGAATGGTTTCACCATTTATGCTCATCATAAATTTTATGAAGAGGTTAGGAAAGCCAGCAAATGGAAATGTGAAAACTGCCAACCTTTTACGTGCACAAAACCTGACAGTGGGCCTCAGGAGATCATCAATATAAATTCTATCTTTATCCTCTCATATGTTGTGAGGTCGTGGAAGGTATTTGGGGAGGGGTATCCTAAGATCCCTCAGGATAATGAAAATCTAATTAATGAAAACAGCACATAGTGATGAGAAATAATGTGTTTCAAGCTAAAAGCAGGTGAAGTGACTTCACGGTGGCCTGTTTCCAGGATTGCAAATATGTTTGTTTCACTTCCAGTAAAAACTATGAGAGCGATTAGGGGCCGGCCAAGTGGTGTGGTGGTTGGGAGCTGGCTTGGGACGCCTGCTGCCCTGGTTTGGATCCTACATATGAGGGCCAGTGACACTGCCCTCAAAAAACAAACAAACAAACAAACAAAAAACTATGAGCGATAGATAGTGGCTGCCTGGAGGGTAGGGGGAAGAATTCAGAGGGTAAGCCCAGGCTCAGCAGGAGCAGACCTTATTAGTGAAGATCAATATCCTGTCACATCTGTGACAGTTGTTTGTCACCAGTGGTGTTAAAGCAAAAGAAAGCCCACATTACCTGAAAGGTCAATGACCAACATGAAGTATATAAAACAATGGTTAGAAAAACAAATCTAGTAAGTGTATCTCTAGCATTGTATAGGACAGAAGCTCCCAGCAAGCAAGAAGGGTGTCCTTAGAAAATTTATCCCTGTAGTAGGGAAGGGTAGTTAAAAGCAGGAACACCTTCATTACAATCTTCTGATTGCTTTTTATTCCAACTCTACGCACATCAATGAAATAGCTCATTTTGAGAGAAAAATCACTGACCAAAGGAGCAAAAACTTTTCCCTTTCCTTAATATTTGAGTGTTTAGTAAGTGACAAGCAGGGTTGCTAATTCATTTTATATACCTCATTCCATTAATTCTCACACAATCCTGGAAATTTGGGTCCTATTATTATCCCCATTTACAGATGAAGACTGAGGCTTAGAGGTTTGAGAAGCCATCCAAACAAGGAAAAGGAGGCGCTTGGTGTCTGTCTCGACTGCCTTTTTTTCCCCTGGACCTTTTCTTTCTCATTATAAATGAATAAAGTGGAGTTAGGCTGATTATATCTGGTGAGTCTGGGCTGCAGGATTGTTCCCACATTCCCAAAGCCTGCTCACTTCTGGGCACAGATAAAATCAAGTGCCTGGATCCTCAAGGTTAACTACAAGACCTGAAAATGGAGACTCAAGGGAGTTTTTTGAAGCCACTTAGCTTAGCCCTGTGCCAGCCCTCCTAAGCCACACCCTTCCTTATCACACTAATGAACCACCATACAGATCTCATTATCAATGATTATATTTGGGGGGAAATAATGCTATCATTATTTTTTTACCACCTACAAGGTGAGAAATGTAAATAAATTCTGAAAGACTGGGACAAATTTCTCAATGAGACCTACAGGACAGAATAAATAATTTGAGGACTAAGTAAGTGTTAGGAATTTATTGGGTACAAACCTTTACATTTAAGCAAAAACAAAAACAAAACAAAACAAAAAACAAGTTTCTATATTTTTTTCTTTTATATATGTTTTTATTTCCATTAGATCATCTTACAATACTCTTCAGTCTCACTTCTAAATTTGACAGATATAGAAGTACTTTTAAATTCCTAAATTTATCCTCACAGTGTACTTTATAACTTTAACTTGTGAAGAAGAAAAAACACTTTCTTATTATTAGACAACCATAAATAAGATTATTTTTCCTCTCATAATGTTACTCATGAAGAAACTTGCAAAGCTTATCAGAATATTGTTCTAGTCTTTCATTTAAGAATATTATTAGGTAAATATTCTTTAAAATATTTTGGTATCTCTTAACCATATTTAGAGGAAGGGGAAACCAAAACATATAAGGAATTAAAAAAAAATACTTGGCAAGTGAGGAACAAAACTGGGTCTGGTTTCAGCTGGGTCTGTTTTTTTATCTCAAGTGAAATTCACTGTGCCTTGTAGCTCACACCAGTATTCCACTTTTCTGAATGACTAAAAGCCAACCTTATAAAGGAACAATGTGCCTAATCAGTCACATATAGTAGTAAATGTTATGAGCCAAGTGACTCCACCAATGCATGTGAAAATTGAATACAACTGTGGAGAAGGAGAAACTCTCATTGCCAGAGGGAAGGCACAATGGTACAGCCAGTTTGGCAGTTTCTTACAAAATGAAGCAACTGAGCTTCTATTTACACAAAGGAGTTGAAAACTTCCTTCCACCCGAAACCTATACACAGATGTATAGAGCAGCTTTATTAATAATTGACAAAGCTTGGAAACAACCAAGATGTCCTTCAGTAGGTGAATGGATAAACTGGAACCTCCAGATAATGAAATATTATGTAGTGCTAAAAAGAAATAACATATCAAGCTATGAGGACATGGAGGAAACTTAAATGCATATTACTAAGGGCCAGCCAAGTGGCTCAGTTGGTTAAGAGCTCACTCAAGAGTGTGAGCTGAGTCTGAGCAACAGCAGTTCGATGCCCAGCCTGAGCTGAGCTGCCACTAAGCTGCCAACAGATGGCAGGATGGCTCAGCTAAAAAAATAAATAAGTTAATTAATTAAATGCATATTACTAAGGGAAAGAAACCAATATGAAAAGTTACATTCTACAGGATTCCAACTATATAACATTCTAGAGAAAGTCAAAACTATGGGGGCAGCAAAAAGGTTAGTGGTTGCCAGTGTTTAAGGGGGATGAATAGGGAGAACACAGTGGATTTTTAGGGCAGTGAAACTACTCTGTAAGCTACTATAATGATGGCTACATGTCATTACGTGTTTGTCCAGATCCATAGAATGTACAACACCAAGAGTGAACCCTAACATAAACTATGGACTTTGGGTGATAATGATGGGTCAAATGTAGGTTCATCAATTATAACAAATGTACCAGGCTATTGGGGGATATGGATAATGGGGGGAGGCTATAATTGTGTAGAGGATGGTGGGATATGGAAATTGTACTGTCCACTCAATTTTGCTGGAACCTAAAACTTCCCTAACAAAGAAAATCTATTAAACAGAAAAAAAAAAAGTGAAGAGAACTGACAACATAAGGGACTTTATCAAAATGGGGGTGTTGGAGAATGTGTGTCTTTCACCTGGACATGATCATTCTCACAGGCTTATGTTGGCTTAAGAATCACATTCTTGTCCTAAATGAGGTAGAATTATCTAAGAATTTTTATTGTTTAGCAATTTGGGCCAAGATTTCTTGTAAAGAGGAATATGACATTGTTTGGGAAATGGTGAGATAAGATGCTTCTGGACTTGAATACCAAATCCAGAATGTGAGAGAGGCTGCAGGACAGAGGAAAATGTCTGAGACCTTTCCGCCTCCCTGAAATAGTATGGTCCATGCTCCACTTTAGAGAAATATCAATGAACACAGAAGGCACTGTGGGTGCCTGATATTAACATGTTTCCATTGCCATAAAAATATTTAGCAAATTTTACACTGCTTACTAATGCAGAAGCATTCATGAGAGTGGAATTTTGGGTTGGGGCAATTTGAAAACAAAGACAAGTGGGCCGTTGACATCTGGGCTTCAGAAATAGATGTCTTTCTTATTAAAAAAAAAAAAAGAAATAAAATCAGGTACACAGAACACACTTAAAGCCAATAATTCCAATGAAAATTATATTCTAATGTGTCCTCCAATTTTACAGAGATTTCCTACAGGATTCTGTTAATCAAAGTAACAGACATTGACAGAATCCAATTATTCCTAGGAACACACAAGGAGGTTAATGTTTGTTTTTAATCTTCAAACAGATTAGGATTACTCAAAAGGCCATCTATGTATTTGCTTATGTAGGGTACCAAATATGCGGGGGGGAAATTAATGAATGACATTTCCCCAAACGAGTTTAGAAATTTTTGAAATCTGTCATATTTTCTTATCCTTGTTTGACTGAATAACACAATTTTTATTTTGAATTAGATGTGGTGGTAGAGGGATGCCAAGATCTTTTCAGTACCTAGGGTCTGTTGAGTCTTAATCTCATTTTTTGTCCCCAAGGAATTTAAAAACTTGATGGGGAGGATGGGAAGGTAAAAACACATAGGAAACGCCAGCAGCCCCGGTTCGGTCCCACATATGAGGTCCAGTGACACTGTCCTCAAAAAACAAAACAAAACAAAAAACACACAGGAAACAAAAAGAGAGTACACAACATTCTATCATCATGCGGCAAATTGTGTGTCTCTGTCTATATACACAGTAGAAATTTTATGAGACACTGGGCGATAGTTTTAAAGAAAAGGTGAGACTTAAGCAAGGCCATAAGGACTGGGTAGGACCTTAATATTCAGGAGGAGATGTGGAATTTTTATATAGTCATGTAGAGCTTAAATAGCCAGCCATTTCCATTCCTTTAAAAAGTCTTTACTTAGAGCTAATATTTTAGAAATTTATTCTCAAACACCCTCACCTGCTGAGTCTTCAGGATCAGGGTCATTAGGCACAAGGGAATGTAGCATCAGGAGAGAGTTTTCATGGGCATTTGAGTTTTCATCACAGGTATCCTTTGGAAGCTAGATGGTGGAGAGGCATAAACTCCCATCACAAGCCCAAGAGCTCCTGGAAAAACCCATCTTCAGGGAATTCATGGCCTAGAAAGACCAATAGTTTGAATTTGCTTTAAGGACTTTTGACCTTCTAGTCCAGTGTTTAGGGAATTTGTTTTAAGAAAAAAAAAAAAATTGGGGCTAATGACAGAGGAAATTTTTGTATCCAAATGATTTAAGAAAACAAATTCTAAAATAGGCAGATCTTAGACTCTTCAGCAAACATTAAATTAATTCATTCTGTTTCCTTCTAGTCATGAGAAATCCCTGAGCCCTTCTCTTTTCTTTACCCTCATCCCCATAAAAAAAAAAAAAATTGCCATGTAGGTATTAGGAATTTAAGTGAAGAGAATTAATGATGGCACATTTAGATGCTAAACAGAACCCAAGACATGATTTCAAATTCATTAAAGCAGGCCTGTGTTTTACTGCTGGGGAAAAAAAAAAAAAAGAAGGTAAGGGTTCTGCTTCTGTTTCTTGTTGGAGGTAGAAGAATTTTTTTTCTTATCACATTTCTAGAAAATTTTACTCTTTTAAGTGCCAGAACCAAGGAGATAGTATATTCTCCTTATTTTAAAAACTTAAAGGACATTTAAAAATAACAGTGTTTTAATTAGTTCTAAGAAAATGTTCAACTGAGTATCTATTGCTAATGGTCTGCAAAGAATAAAACACAAATTACATGTGAAATCAAAAGAGAGGAGAAATAAAGAATAAGAATGGGACCTTATGTAGGTTAGCTGCACCGTTAATTGAAGTTAGAGCTTTCTACATCACTGCCTGGAGTGAAATGGAAAATACAAGAAGGAAGACCAGCTAGAAACAGTGAAAAATGAACTCTCTTCAAGTAATTCTTACTTCTTTTCTTTTATTGTAAAAATCAAATTACCATATATTATTAGACTGAATATATCTCTGCCTTGGATCATTTGGCCTCAAATATTGACCAATTCTGCATATTAATAAATCTGTCCTTCATAGAACATTGGAACACTACTGCTCCACTTTTCTCCAACAGTTGAGTGAAGTAGAGAAGATTCTAACATTTTCATATTTTACAAGTGAAGACACTGAAGGAGGGAGAGGGCAAGTATCTTCTAAGAGACTACAGTGAGTCAGGGGCAACACACAAGTGACAGAACTTGCATTATTATTTTACTATTTCACTTTAATGCGTCAAAGGGACCAATATATATTCAGTGATTCCATTTTCTTTAGTTAGTGATAATAAAAGATGATCCCCTAGCAAGAATTTCCCTTCCTTCATGGGGATCATAGTGGGGCAGACAGGGGCTAGCCATGTAAACAAAAGGAATACCCAGAAGAAAGACACCACTAATCTCTACTTGATGGGAAATGGAGGGGGTGTTTTGACCAAGGATGTAAAACAAAACGCAGCTGAGATATACATATAGGATTTCCTCTTTAGCTTGCCTAATGAAAGGGTATTGGGGCTTAGTGAATTATATTTATGTGTATTTAGTCACAAACTGAGGAACTTTGATTTTTATTTATTAAAATACAAATTAGGATCATCAATTTCTGCTAAGGTGAAACCCAGTCTCTAAGCAAATAGTCAGTCCCAACGGTTGCCATATTTTAGGGTATATAAGAACAAACTAAGGAATTCATTCAATGCAGTTATTGTGCCCCATTCTCTGAGATTCAGTTGAATGGGGTCAATTTGAATTTATTATAAGCATGTTAGGGGATTCTAGTGTAAGTAGTTCATGGATTATACTTTGAGAATACTCCCAACTTTCTACTACTTTCTAGAGATGATAGCTTTTCTCTTACACAAATCCATCTTCAGGTCTCATCACAACCACTTAGACTTCTCTGGCATACCATTACAACTGGGTATTTTATTTGAGAAAACATATATACTTTGAGGTACTTAATAGGCAAACCTGTCTCATCTCTTTAATAACTTTTAGTCAGTGTGTAAAAAGCCTTGTGTGATTCAGCTATTTATGAATCAATTAATGTCAAACACATTAGAGGCTTGATGTATTAAAGAATTTTAAAAATATGTGTAAAATAAAATCACTCCCTAATAATATTTTTTCACAAATCTGAATTTAGGTTGGATTTGTTTTAAAGTAACATGTCCCTATGGGTTAATAATCTTTTACCCAGCATAGTACAACTAATTGTTGCTCTGTTAGACAAAAACCTGAGGATTTAAGAATGCATCTGGGGGCCGGCCAGTTGGTTAAGAGCTCCCTCAAGATGGCAAGCTTAGCTCTGAGCAACAGCAGTTCGATGCCCAGCCAGAGCTGAGCTGCCATTGAGCTGCCAACAGGTGGCAGGATGGCTCAGCTTAAAAAAAAAAAAAGAAAAGAAAAGAAAAAAGTGCACCTGGGGGCTAACTTAGATTTTCACATAATCTTAGATTATTCAAGGTAGATCATCATTTTAGCTTATTTTATGCACTAACTCTAATTGCTGCTTATCCCTTTGACTAGAAAGAGTTAACTGCTTTTCCACTAACATAAATTGGCAAAGCTCTTTACAAAAAAAAAAAAATAAATTATGTTCAGCCTGTGAAGTGTGTTTCCCCCTCATTTAGTAAAAGATTAGAGGTAGATGCCTTTCCCCAGATCTCAGAGAACAGTGACTCTCCATTCATATTTGGAGGCCTGGGACCTGACCCGTTTTCATACAAAGTATTCCTGGAAGGGATGCTGAACAGTAAAGTCCTTCTGTCTTCATTTGCCAGTTCATCTGGCCACTTCCCCTGAGAAAAAAATATCTCAGAGCAAAGCCACTCATTTTCAAAAGCAACATTACACAATCATTAATGTTTCACTCACTGCTACGTTACTACGTTACTATTCTAGTCCACTTATTCTCATTCAGAATTTATGAGCCTTTTTAAAATCAAGATGACCTTTTTCCAGATGTCTAGATAACTCACAACCTCCTTTACCAGCCCATGAGCATGGCAGAGTGGAAGGAGCATTAAATGCACTTGGGGAGACATGGGTTCCAGTCCTGTCACCACCACTAACTAGGCCGTCCCTTCTCCTTTCTGTGAGGTGAGAGATTCAGAACCCAGCAGCTTCCTCTCTGAGCTATGGGTCAATGTTTACTATTTTCTTTTTGCATGATTCTCCTGATGCCAAAATAGTTGGTGACTTATCCTTGTTTTCTAAT
The DNA here is from genome assembly GCA_033961575.1 of Aselliscus stoliczkanus. Lineage (NCBI taxonomy): Eukaryota > Metazoa > Chordata > Mammalia > Chiroptera > Hipposideridae > Aselliscus > Aselliscus stoliczkanus. Next base: position 132,064,946 of record CM066730.1, read on the forward strand.
AAGACATAGTGGGAAGGCTGCAGCTCTTCAAGGTACATAGGGGTCACGAGGTCCCATGTCATCTGTTACAAACACCTCACAAATAGAATGAGAGGTTGTCTCTTGTGAGCCCAAGTGGATCCTCAGGTGATAGGTGGGCAACTGATACTTTGTGAGGTAAATGAGATCATAATACAAAAGATTGGCTGAATTATAATCTACTTGCTTGTGTCTAATTAATGCCCTGTGTCTTTCTTCATTTGCCGAAGAAAAATTTGGTAAAAAGTCTCCAGTCTTCTTTTATAATGGTAAGGTGTTAACTACATCAGGACCAAACTTACATTTGATGCTCTGAATTGCTAACACAATCCTTATTCAGTCTTCATCAGGGAACGCAAAATAAAACTCCACTAATTTAGAGTTTTCTAATGAAGAATGTATAATAATTTGGCTTGGGCTGAGCTGAGGATGTATCAGGCAAGGCATTTTAAACTTAAGAGAATGTATGGACTTCAATATATTTTATTTTTAGAATAATTCTTGAATTATTTTTATAGAATGGATGTTAATCATAAATAGTTTAAATATATTTTTTGAATGAAGACCAGTAGGACCTACTAGGAAATATCCTGTTGACAGTTATTATATGCAATTAAAAGTAATAAAAACTATATTCTATAATAACAATAATAGGGAAGATTAAACTTTTACTATTTACAAGGCACTGTTTTAATTGTTTTATGTTTATGATGAGGTAATAAATTATTATCCGCATTTATGTATAAAAGCAGAGATGTTAAGACTTTTCTCAAGGTCACACAACTAGTAACTAAGCTATAATTTAAAAATACACAGTCTAACTCCAGAGCCTTGACTCTTAAATCACTATATATTGCCCTAAATAAACTGATTGGTAACTTCAACACATTGGACTTTTATTATTCTAAAGTAGTGAGACTTCATCACTTACTCATATCTCAGAGTGTTTCGGTGTAGTGAAAAGGTCTTAAGATTTTGCCTACTACTGAAACAAGTAAAAAGTTACAGAATAAAGTGTCTCTACTTTTTTCCATACTTTTCTTTTGGAATCTATGATGGCTTTTCTGCAGGTCAGAGCTGGCAGAGCACAAGGGATGCACTGAGCACTCTAGTAAATATGGAAGACAAAATAACAAACAAAACTTCACTGTATAATGAAAGACAATAAACAAAAAAATAATATATCTTGTGTCAGATGAAAAGAAGTACTATGGATAGGAAAAAGAGGATTCAAGTGATAGAGATTTTTGAGGTGGTAGTTGCTATTTTATGTGGTATGCTCTAGAAAGACCTCTTGGGTTAGGTGACATCTGAGCAGAGACCTAAAGAAGTCAAGGAACGTACCATGTAATGATTAGGGGAAGTGGGTTCTAAGCAGCTGGAAGAGCAAGTGCAAAGATCCTGAGGCAGGAACAGGCTTGAAGATACAGGAAACAGCAAGGACCCTACTGTGGCAGAGAAAGGTAGAAGAGGAAGTCAGAAATACAGTAGTGCTCTAGATTACATAGGGCCTTGTAGGCAATTGTGAGGAATTTGGCTCTTTTTCTGAGTGAAAGGGAAAGCCATTCAAGTGCATTAAAGAGTTGTGACATGATCTGCCTTCCATTTTAAAGGGATAGCCCTGTCATGTAGAGAATAGATAAAAGTGAAGCTAAGATGAAAACAGAGAAGATAATTAGGAGACTATTAAAATAAACCATTTGAGAGCAGATCGTGGCTTAGACCAGGGTGAAAGCTTTGGAGATGGTGACGAGTGATTGTATTTGGGATATATTCTGACAGTAGAGATAATAGGATAGTTGGCTGATTGGATATGGTGTGTGAAAAACGGAGAGGAGCCAGGATGACTCAAAATTTTCGGTCAGAGCCACTACAAGAACAAGGTTGGCATTTATTAAGATGTGGAAGAGTAGAGAATGGCCAGTTGTATCTTGGTGGAGGTGTTGCCAAAAAAAGGCTTTGCAGGAAGAAATAACACTTGAATAGGTATTATAAAGTTCGGGAAGTTTGTTCAGGGAGCACAAACACTGATGATTCTTATTTCCATGAGAATGGGTACCATGAGCCAAGGGAAAGGCAGATAAGAAAGTAAGACTGTTGTGAGAACAAGTAGCCTGTTAGGACTGGAACAGAAGGTGTAAGACTGGGGAGGTCAGTATGACCCAAATAATGAAGAGCCTTTCATGTGCATACTTCATTTTACAGGTACCTTGAGAGATGCACAGAATTTGAGAACCATGGTCTAGATACAAAATTTTAAAGTGCTTCTCATATGAAGTCTGCCTTCTCCCACAATCCCAGAGTCAGCCTATAAATGACAAGCATTTTTTAAAAAGTTCCTTTACGTGAGGAGACCCTGGAATCCTTCACCAAATTAATCAAGGAGACTAAAAATGCAAGTCTCTGTTATTAATATAAGCATGTGCTATGAGCTGAAAGGGTAGGTCCAGAAGAGAGACCAAGAAAGGCCTTCGTGGAAGAATTGATATTTGCAGTGGACTTTGGAGAATGGGAAAAACATTTAATAAGTGGAGATGGGAGGAGGGCCATCACAGTGGCAGCTTGAGCTCTGGGAGAAAACCTACCCCACCAGTGTATAGCAGTTTGGTAGTTAGTCAAGACATTTGAGTGTGTCCCAACCCACTGGCAGTTGTCCTTCTCAAAAGATAAAATGGGGCTTTTTCAACTCTGACAGCTCAGCTGCACTCCAAGCACCAGACACAACCCAGCTGATGCTGCAGCCCTGAGCTGGCAGCAGCTCTGCCTGGGAGGAGGCAAGACGGGAAAATAAGACAATCACACTCCTTGTCTAGTTTGTAATCACTAAAGGATAATTTCCAGATCCCAAACTTCAGATGACACATGGCTTAATGTGAAGGTGTACTCTTTCAATAAGCGTTTGGCATCTGGCCACTACCCATTCCTACTCTGAGAAGAGGAACAACAAAAAAGGAGGAGAAAAGAGGAAGACAAGAAAGAGAAGTGGAAAAAAAAACAAAACACACATACTTTCAGAAAATTTAAACATGGATTTTTGGAGCACAAATGGTAGACAATAGAAGCGGCTAACCCAAGAGATCTTGGGATATGTGTTAAAGGTTGGTGTCATAATAAAAGTAGTTAACAATCCTTTGACTGCGCTTACCATGGGCATTGGTCTCAGGTCTCTTTAAATCCTTACCATGACCGTATACTCTTGTGTCCATTTTATAGATAAGAGCATTGAGGTTTTTGAGGGTCAATAACTCACACAGATTTTAAGTGGCTGAGACAGACTGAACCCAGGTTACTGACTACAGAAACCTATGTTCCTCACCCCACATCATGGGATAAACCACGTAGGTTCAGCAATGGCCATTATTTGGTTACAATTATTTGAGTTCAACTAATAAAGACAGGTGTTGTCATTCTTCCTCATCTTCAGGGATTCTGAATTGATACATACTACATTAGTACCTCCTTTTCAAGAAAAAAACTCTAATGCTAACATAGAGTTTACCTCCTTCCTTGTTAACAACAATATTCATCTTTATGTCTCCAGAATAACCCAAGCCCAGGTCCCATCTCCATATTGTTACTGTCAATTCTCATTTTTTGACCTCTTGCTGCCATATACCTACATATAAATATTGGCCCCCTTTGGATCTCTGCACCTTCACTCCCAGCTCCAAGGCCTACATATTTCTGGCAGAAAAGTCCTGGAAACTAAATAAGTTGCACATTGCTCATGATGTAATAACAAAACTGCCACTGTCAGGGGAAGCCTGGGTCTGTTGCGAGCATGAGGAACTGATAACACAGGTAAACTCGGTCTCGAGTTGTCTTTCCGGACACCCAAATGACAGGTGGTTTCTAGTTAAGCTTTAAACACACAATATGTATTTTATTTACTTGAAATGTATCAGAATGTAACCATGGACAGAAAACAAAGTCCTTGATAGGACTTTACCACAAAGTATATCTGCATCAGGCATGAGTAATTCAGCGTATACAGCAGTGTTGGGAATGAAGAGACACTAGAAATGCGATTGGTCCACTCTTTCATTTTCTATTGACAAAAACTGAGGCCCAAAGGGCTGGCATGATTTGCATGGGGGCCCACACTGTGCCACGTACAGGAGGTCAACACACATGGGTTTCATAGAATAGACATTTCCTACGTTTCTGCTATGGCTATTTGGGTCCTATTTTGAGGGTTTTGACTGTTATTTTTTGATGGCTCATTTCTAAAATGACAGCAAGTATAGAAAATTTGTGGGAAGGGACGGGGTCTACGAGCAATGGAAGGCCAACTTGAATATAAGAATGAGAAAGTTGGTCAAGTGAAATGAATGTTTCAAATGCACATTATGGACTTGAAGGGGTTCAGAACATGCTGCCCCCCAAAATGCCACTTTTTGATTATTAGCTTATTGATTATTTTGAGGTGAAGGCAATTGAGAAACAGCAGATGCAGGAAGGGGTCTCTTCCCTCTCTCTTTCTACCAAAAAGCAGGTCATAACATTTTCCATGAGAAAGGTACCATCTCTGTTCCAGGAAGAGAAGACATTCTTATCAGAGACTGAGAGTCAGCACCAAAATGAATCTGTACAAACAAACCTACTAAAATAACCCTGCTCTTCCAATAATTTCCCCCATATATTTCCTAGTCACTGTCCCACAGCTTACTACCCCAAGCTGCTTTGTCTTTTCACATCCCCATAATTTATTATTCTTTGTGCACAAAGGTATATAAGCCTTTGCACGTAATGTCTTCTTTGGGTCTTCATTAGTCTTTTGAAGACTACTGTGTACACATAAAGATATTAAATAAATTCAGATGCTTTTCTCCTACTAATCTGTGTTATGTCAGTCTAATTCATAGGGCACCCACAGGCCCTAAGAGGGTAAAGGAAAGCTTTTCCTCCTCTACAGACTGTAGTTTGAACCACAGACTGTTCTTCCGTCATTATCAGGCTTACAGGAAATTCATATATGACCTATTACAAGCCCTCTTACCCTCTTCACAACACTCCCTAAATTCCTGGAAGATCCTTCACTCTTATTCCCATGAACCACATATAGACACAAGCCTTCTAAGCAGTAGGTCAAAGTGATATAGCATGTGATTAGAACTAGGGTGATGATGTATCTTCCAAATGTTCTGTGAATGGCAACTCTTATAAACTTTTCCCTCAAAAGACATCTTCTTTAAAAGCTCTATGGCTCTCAAAACCCACATTTTGACAAAGTATAAGGTTAAATCTATTTTAGAATGAAAGGACATTTAAAAATAAACCAACTAGGACCCTGGCTTCATGTAAGAAAAATATTTTAGTATCCAAAAAGATCAAAAGGATACAATCTTCAAATAAATTTGTTGAGCAGGACAGTTGGAAACCTTAAATTACACACACACACACACACACACACACACACACACACACACGTGTGCACACATACATAGACTACATTCTTAATTTTGATCACTTCACTATAGACTGACATTTTAGAAACATATCTGTAAGCAATGGAAGCCCCTGGGTGTTCTAAGAAGAGGGATATAGAAATAGATTTCTTAAAGAAAGACATGTCTGAAGACAAAGATAATGGATTAAGGAGTGAAGGGACATGTTGATAACTCCCATGTGCTTCATTTAAAGTAAACCATACTCTCCTTCCCATTAAAGAATTAAAAACAATCTATTTTTTCTAATAGATGTATACTACATGTGCCTAATTAAAGATTGAGAATGTATATAATACAGAACTATATTAGGTGATGAATAAAACATGACAAACAACTAAAGATAAACACAAGTAAGTTGGGGAGATGGGAGAGAAGATTGGTAAGGGTGTGAACACTGTAATAGTGAGTAGACAGGCATTTCCTAAACCAGTTTCCTCTTCTTCCCAGACACACAACTGAATTACATTTCCAAGAGTCCCTTGCTATTATGCTATGCGGCACAATGAAACTTGAGTAGACTCGATAGTGGGTACTTCTTTCTAGCTGAGAGAGCAGGGAAATGGATGTACCAATTTCCATTATTATTTTTCCTCATCTTCCAGCTATATGCAGAGGGCTCTGAGGCCCTAAAGATGCATAGACATGTAAAACGGAAAGTACCTGAGTCTCTGAATGAATGCATGGGAGGTTCCTCACCTAGCAGGGACACCTATTATGTGAATGAGAAAACAAACAAATTTGCTAGTGTGAAGATGCTATAATGTTTATTACACCAGCCAGCATTTCCTTAAAAATAACGTATCAAATCTCCATGCCTAACTTTTAAAGTAACATCTTTATCGAAATCTAATTTATATACAATAAGTTTAAAATTTAATGGTTTTTAATCTTTTCACAGAGTTGTACAGCCATCACTGCTACCTAATTCCAGGACATTTTAATCACTACACAATGAAACACTATACCCATTAGAAATCTCTCCCCATTTCCCTCCAACCCTGCTAGCCCTAGACAACCACTAATTTCTTTGTCTCTATAGCTTTGCCTATTCTGCACATTTTATTTAATGGAATAATACAATATATGGTCTTTTGTGACTAGCTCATTTTACTTAGCACAGTGTTTTCAAGATTCATCTATGTAGCACGTATCATCATTTCATTTCATTTTACTGCTGAATAACATTCCATTGTATGGCTAGACCATATTGTATTTGTGCCTTCATTAATTGAAGACTCATGACCAAGCTTTTCTTATCTTTACTGTAGGTCCTTTAAAATATCCTATCAACATACTGAAGGAAAGATTCATTTACCTAGAGGATCCACACACACATTCAAAGTCTTGTGGTTTAAAACTATCAAGATTTTACCAGAAAAATGGTTTATTTGAGTTAAACTCACTCAGAAGACTCTAAACATATGTTAGAATGATAACATACAAAGTCTCCAAGAGTGAAATAAACAAGAAGGAAGCACATGGTTTCATACCTTTTAATTCAAGAAATATAAAGGAAAAATAATGCACTGCAGCCAAACAGTCTAGCAGCAGCGTCCATGAGGATGTACTTTGGGGAGGAACCCAAGAAACTAAACCTAATATCAACACAAAGCAATTAAGTAGAAATTAGGATTGCTGGGTCAGGAAAAAAAAATTTATTAAAGGAATCAAGTCTCAGGGTTTTCTAAAGATAAATCCCAGCTAGTCTAAAAATCATTAAATCTTAATGACAGAGTCAATTTGTTGGTGCTGTTTACAAATGAAATATTAACATATATCTGTAGCCTGTAAGTTTAGAGTTGTGATTGCCTTTCCATGTTAAAAGAGTTAAACTTCTGAGAAGATTTACAAGACAGGAGGGAAATACTAGAAGACAGAAAAATGCTGCTTTGTATTTGCTTTCTTTAGGTCATGAGGAAGACATTCACAAAGAAAGAATTGACTCTGCACGCATTGCATTCATTTGATAGACACTTATCAAGCACGACTTGTTTCCCAGGCACTATGGTGGTGCTGAGAATATAGAGATATAGACACAGAATATAGTCAGACCTGTAAGAGTCATGGATTAAGGGGAAACTTGGAGAGAATGACTAATTCTACCTGAGCTGCCTGTGTCAATGGTACATACTTCGTTTTGGGTCTTTAGGGATGAGTACATGTGCCATGTGAGATGGAGAACAAGGAAATTCTGGGTCGTGAGAATGGGAAGCACAACGATTTGGAGTCATGAAAGGGCATGGAAGGCTTAGGAAAAAGGGTTATTATGCAAGACAGATTTATAGGGAATGCAGAAGTAGGTTGAAAACCAGTTTGGATTCAGTCGATAAAGGAACATGTATCATAAGCTAATGAGTTCAGATTTTGTCCTTTAGCTACCTAAGCATTAGCATATTTTACAAAAATAAATAGTTACATGGTTGGACTATTTTAAATTTTTTTCTATGAAAACACAAACACACACAAAGACTATAAACACATCAGCCACTTAAAAATTGCCAAGCTTTTTCTACTTTTGCCTTATTTTATTTAAATGAAGGATTTTAAACGAAGCTCCCCACCTGATTTCATTTCACCCCTACATCTCTATATATGTTCTTACCTAATCACAATCCATTTTCACATTTAACTGAATTAATAATATTGTATTGGCATCATTAACCATTTGTGAACTGAAATGTCTTTAATTGTCTCAAAATTATCTTTTTTATAGTAGGTTTGCTCAAAGGAGGTCCCCAATTAATTTCCCATGCTGTAATAAACTGTAATGACTCTTACATATCTTAATTTAGGTCTCTTTCTCTTTGTCCTATCCTTATATATCCCTATGCCATTGACTTACTGAAGAAATCTAATATAATGTCCTGAAGTCTGTCCCACATATTTCATTCATCTGTTTGCTTCCTTATTGGTATAATTTAACTTTTTCTTGTTTTTTTCCTGTTTCCTATAACTGGTAATTTACTTTAAAAAGCCCAATTAGATTCAGCTTCAAATTTTTTTAAAGACAAGAATACATAATAGGTGGTATTGTATACTTTATATTGCACCCAATTGAGAAGCACTTAATAGCTGGTGCTCCACTTACTGTGATGCTAAGATTGATGATCAAATTTCTTTCAAGAAGATGACTTTACTAGTACTGTGGAGAAGACAGACTATGCTGAAACCACTTTGGTAGCAGAGAGATCAGGCAATGTATATTAGAAGAAATGAAGTAGAAGGGACCTAAGGCAGAAATAGTAGATAAACAGAGATGATGACATATTCAAGAAATAATTCTGAAGTAGAATTATTAAAAGATTGGAAATTACTACAAGTTTGAATGGGAGATGGGGATTGGGGCAGGTGAGCAAGTAGTGAGGACTAAAGAATGTAAGTCCCATGACAGCGAAGAACTACGCATATGTTGCTCAATACTGAACACTTAATGGTTTGCACTGTGGTTGGCATACAGTAGGTATTCAATAAATATTTGTTAAATGAATATATGAATATACGGTTGGATGGTTAGATAGATGGATAGATGTTACTGAAGCATCTAAAATAGAACTAGTTGGATGTTCACACTATTACTAATAGCTGGGGAGAGAACATGAAACATCTTTCAAATTTGACTTGCATTCAGGATATTAGTCTATGGATTATTAGTACCTCCCCAAAATGCTTAACATTATAAATTTTATTTAAATTGTACAGCCCAGGGATATAAAGAAAAACTCAAATGAGGGCTGGCTGAGTGGCTCAGTTGGTAAGAGCTCGCTCAATAGTGTGAGCTGAGCTCTGAGCAACAGTAGTTCGATGCCCAGCCTGAGCTGAGTTGCCGCTGAGCTGCCAACAGGTGGCAGGATGGCTTAACTAAAAAAAACAAAACAAAAAACAACAACAACAACAACACAAAGAAAGAATCAAATGAATCTGAATTTATTCTTTAGACTGCATATCATGATTATAGGAAAGTAGGAAGAAACATTGTGATTTTTTTGGCCTCAAATCATACAGAAGTTTAAGAAAGTTCCTAAGATGATGATAATGTGACAATTTTTGCATACCCAACTGATGGCATTTCATATGGTAAAGTTAAAAGCATTAAAAATAATAACATATTGAAAAAAAACACAAATCGGATTCCTTGAAAAGATCAATAAAATGAATAAGCCTGTAGATAAGCTAGCTAATAAAAAAGAGAGAACACAAACTACTAATATCAAAAATGAAAGAGTGGACATTACTACAGATCCCATTGACATTAAAAGACTAATAAAGAAATATTATGCCTACAAATCTGATAACCTATATGAAATGTACCAATCCCCTGAAAGGCACCATCTACCAAAACTTACACAAGAACAAATAGAAAATCTGAACAGGCCTATATCTATTAAAGAACTTAAACCAATAATTAATAACCTTCCAAAACAATATGGGCTCAGATGGTTTACTGGTAAATTTTACCAAACATTTAAGGAAGAAATTATGCCAATTCTCCATCATTTTTTTCCAGGAGAAAGAAGTAGAGGGAATATATCTTAACTAATTCTATGAGGGCAGCATTTACCCTAATACCAAAAACCAGTCAAAGACATTACAGAAAAAGAAAACTACAGACCAATATGTCTCATGAACATGTATGCAAACATTCTTGACAAAATATTAGCAAATTGAATCCAACAATGTATGTAAAGAAATATACAACAGGACTAAGTCGGATTTGTCCCAGGTATGCAAGGCTGGTTCAACATTCCAAAATCAATTAGTGTAATCATATCAACAGGCTAAAGAACAATCACATGATCATATTCATTGATTCAGAAAACAGTACTTGACAAAAGCCAATATCTATTCATGATAAAACTCTCAGGAAACTAAGAATAGAGGGGCAATTCCTGAGCTTGATAAAGAACACCTACAAAAAACTACAGCTCCCATTAGACTTACTGATGAGAAACTCAAAACTTTCCCACTAAGATCAGAAACAAAACAAGGATGTCCTCTGTCATGACTGCTTTTCACTATTGTACTGGAAATCTTAGCTAATGCAGTAAGACAAGAAAAGGAAATTAAAGGTATATAGATTGTGAAGGAAGAAATAATGCTATCTTTGTTCACAGAAATGATGGTGATATCTTCCCCTTCCCTTTCTTCAAAAAACAATTTTTCTATCCCACAAATGACTATCTCTTCTGTTCTAAATGTTTACAAATACCTTGTGGTATTCTTGTTAGTAAGATAAGAAAGTTTGTGTTGTCATATTACTTCCTTACAATATTCCAAACTGACAGTATTCATTGTCATTAATAGCTACCTTACAATGGCTTAAAAAGTGAAAGGTTCATATATGTTTTACCAATGCTTATTTTTAAAATATCCCCCCGACTTTTTTTCCCAATTAGAAAATTTGATTCAAGGTGCTTCAGTGAAAATACATCAGTTCACATAGATGAAAATTCAAGAATGGTACTGCCTTCAGACAGTATGTTTCAAGGACTCAAACCACACAATCAGGGCACCATAATGTTTAGCAACCAATTCTTCTTTCTCTGTAGGGACTTATTTCTCAAGCTCCACTATTTAGAGACTATAGCCTCAGGTTTATATCCTCCCAGATTTAAGTTAAAAAACAAAAACAAAAAAACAAACAAAAAACCCAGAACGTACCACATCCCAGTAGCTCCCACATAATTCCCAAAATTCATTCTGATTCAACCAATTTGGATATTTCATCCATCTTTGATTCAGTCACTGTGGTAATTTTATTATTATAAGAATCATCATTTAGTGTTCTGATTGGCCAGGTCTGTGCCCCCTGCTTTGTGCCATATACAGCAATGACTAGCTCCTAGAGGACATTTTGGATACTGTTACTAGAAAAAGAGTAAATGCATCCTAGGATGGCTAAAACAATAAAACATTCTCTACTTTGTAGTATGCTTTCCTAGTTATCCTGTTGTCACTATTATCCCCATCTCACAGATGAAAAACTGAAACCCACAGAGTGATGTGGTTAAGACCAAAATAAAACTCAGACCTCCTGTCTCTTAGCTTGGTGTTATTCCATTGCACTAGATTGTACTGCATTCTAGGAAAAATATTCATTATTCCAAAAATGAATAAAAGAATCCCTACCCCCCCACGAAAGAAAATTATACTTTTTTTCTTGCTGGATAAAAGCTTTGAAGGCAAATATAAAAGTTCCTTTTTTTTTTTTTTTTTTTGAGGGCAGTATCACTGGCCCTCATATGTGGGATCCGAACCGGGGCCGCTGGCGTCCCAAGCCAGCTCTTAACCACCGCGCTACTCGGCTGGCCCGAAAAAGTTCCTTTTTTTTGAATGACCAGTTGTTATTCCAAATGTCTCTGAAATAAAAATGATGAATAGAATACATATCAGTTCCTAAGAAAGTTGATGGCCCCAGGGGACAACAGTTTCTCATTATTCACATTGATCTTAAATGATTTCATGATTCATACAGAAAAGTAGCTGGCAGAGTATGCTGAAGTGGGTTGCTAACCATTAGACAAATCACCCTAGTGCCCTTCTAATAATATTATATTTACATAGTTTCTGTTTTAAGTTCCAACATATTCTAGTTGGATAATTAATTTCCCCCAATAAAAGGAAGATGTTAAAAGGAATGCAACTTTCACTCAGTGTAATGACTGGTCTGCATTGAACCTAACTAAAGCCATACAACGTAGAATAATGTACTTGACATAAAATTTACTTTTAAATAAAAAAGCACTGGCTAATGGAAACGAGATGAATAGTTAAAATTCAGCATAGCCTATTCTATTTCAGTACCTCCCACTCTGTTTTATTTTAGAGGTACAATATGGTAGGACTAATTAGTTTTTTCTTGACAAACTAAACTTTAAATTCTACAAGAGCAAAGACCATTCCTATTGTACTCATGACCTGGCATCTACATAGACTAGCACAGGTGAAGTAAATGAACTGTGTTGAATAAATGAGCAAGTAAATGGTTTATTTAATTTCCAGCTTTTTAAATTACACTGTGATTTTGTTTTCTAGAACCCTAAGCCCAAATTTCAGAAAGCTCTTCCCACTGTAACCTTCAATTTTAGAAATCTCTCTTCTTCTTCTGAGCTGTCTCGTATTGTCTGCCCCTATCCCTCTCACTTAGAATTTATTCACTGCCTCATTTTCATGTATGTATCTTATTATTCTCAACTAAACTGTAAGTTTCTTGATGTCAGAAACCTAGGTTTATCCTTTTCATACCCCCCACAACCTAACATAGCACTCAAATACTTAAGTCTGAATTTCCATTCATTTCAGATAGCCTGGATATTTTTCAAAAAGACACACCCAAGAGAAATACAGCATGATGTTCAAATCAAAAAGTAAATAAAAACCAGGCCAGAGAAAATAAGAGTCCATGTAAACAGAAGGAAGGGATCAATTCTTTTAGATTTAATTAGATAATTATACTTGAGCAGTAAATTGGTTCCATGTTTTGTTAGCATAAAAACAAAAAGGAAGATACCCAAATTACAAGTCGTATGATTATGCATTGGCAGAAACATTCCACCCCCAGCCAGAAAGTAAACCCAGGTAGAAGTTTACAGAAGGTCCTTGTAGAAGAAAGCAAATGGGAATTGGAATCAGGTGGTCCTAGGTTTTTTTGTTTTGTTTTGTTTTGTTTTTAGCTGAGCCATCCTGCCACCTGTTTGTTGGCAGTTCAACGACAGCTCAGCTCAGGCTGGGCATCAAACTGCTGTTGCTCAGAGCTCAGCTCGCATTCTTGAGCGAGCTTTAACCAACTGAGCCACTCAGCCGGCCCCGGCATGGTCCTGGTTTTATGTCCCATTTTCTGTCCTTCCTTAATTGAGTGACTTTGGGCAAGGCCTCAAAACTTTCCTGACATCCGTGTCTTCATTTGGAAAATGAGGAGTTTGATAACTAAACATCACAGAGTTACTGCAAGAAGTATTGGGCTGTCGGAAAAGTCAGGACGCATTTTTGCAACAAAAAACAGAAAAAATACATCATGACTTTTCCGACAACCCAACATTAATAGTAAGCTAACTATAATATATCCTCCCCTCATCATCTTTGTTGATACTATTACATACTCACTATATCAAGCACTGTGCTGAGGGCTGTCTGTGTAATAGCTCATTTAGCCCCTTAGTCCCTCCTTGTGAGAGAGGCGACTGAAGTAGTGAGAGGAAGTAACTGGCATGAGGTCCCACAACTAGCCGACTGTGCGACTGTCAGTGGGCGCTGGATCAAAGTCAATTCCCTTTTCCTTGTGTGGCCTGGTGACTATCTCCCACGACCACATTTTTACAAAAAGAATGACCGATGCATGATTTCCTACAAGTATCTTTTCCTCAGGACCATGGGGATTTTTTTGTTGTTGTTTTAAACATTCTTGGACCATATTTGGACCAATGTAAAAAAGGAATGGGAGGTGACACCAAAATCTCAAGACTCCAGAATGACACTAAATAATTTTTCTGTGTGTCTTCTTTGCATTGGTTTCGATCAGTCAGGTCAAACCATGGCTTCCTCTGACTTGGTCTCACTGACTTTTCCCTGGTTAACTGGACGCAGGAACATATGGCCTCCAGCTTCATCCCATTACTTTCTGCCTCCAAGGAGATCTTAGTTCTAGGGGAGGCAGAAGTCAAAAGAGCATTTACCACCTCAATGAGTTACAGGAGAGTCTATGGGCAGAGATGGAAAAGATGTGAGTTCAAGTCCACACATGTCACTTTTTAGCCACTGGACCTTGTGAAGGTCACTGAAATGAGTGTCACTTGATAGAGTGAATAAGCTGGACATGCTTAGTAATTATCTGATTAGTTCTTTAAGGACTTGTCTCAGGGACTGCTACCCCAGGGTAAGGAGGAGATTGAGATGTTTTCAACCCCTAACTTAAACTTGGGCAGCTCCTGTTTTATTTTATTTTTTTACAGAGTTTTTATTTACAGGGTATTGACTTTAATTTGGTTATTAAAGGCTTCTGACCTATTGAACTAGGTGACTGCTAATGGTCCTGGTTTAACAATCTCTGAATGCACATCCATTCCTGTACTGAACTGACACTGACTGCCTTAGGTGGGCCTTCTGTGTTATAGTGTGCCACTAATAGTAGGTGTAGCGTGTTTATTAAGAGAGGAGTTAAGGAAGTAAGTCTCTCCCTTAACTCTTCGCTAACTTCTGAAAAGAAATAAAATATTTCAAACGATATTCCTTTTCTGAAAGTAACAAATAGATGGCTAAAGGGAGACATTGGTTGCAAATGAGACCAGATGAACTGGGAACTTATTTACTGCTCCAGCAAATTAGCTGGAGGGAAAAAAAGAACCCTTTCTCCCCTTTAGCAGTGTGGGGAGGAAGTAAACAAAACATTCCATCTGAAGTGATTCAGAATTTCCTAGATGCTAAGCCAATCAGCCCACTGGAGAGCTCTAAATCATTAGGACTTTCCCAAAGCATCCTCAAATCACAGAAACATCTCTTGTGAAAGAGGCAGGGGCAGATGGACTGCCCACCAGACTCACAGTCAGGAGGTCTGATTGTGGTCTTTCCTCTGCCTCCCCTTATTTGGAATTGAGCAAATCACTTTCTTCTCTGGTCTTGGCTTCCAAATCTGTTAAAGGAAGATTCTGGACTAGGTATGTGTTACTAAAGTCCCTTCTTGCTACAAGATAGTATGTCCCTCCAAGTAACCTAGTGGTCAGCTAAATGGATAGCTCCATGTCCTCTGGCCTATGTGATACTTCTCAGTATTAAAGTAGAAATGCCTCAAGCTCCAATCCTCTAGAGTATGATACACCTACTGACCCTTCTCTCAGTACCGCTAAGGTTTACTGGATGAGTTATATTTCTCTTACGCATATCTTGTTCAGATGATCAATTTACATTGAATTCTGGATGTTGTTTTTCCTTTCATTGCAAAAATTTTTATTTTTATGAATTTTATTTTTCTCTGTACTTCATGCCAGTATTTCAGGACTTGTTCCTTTTTTCCCCCAATTTCCCCTAAATATCACATATTAAAGACAAGTGGATAATAAACTTAATAACAACAAATATGGAATAACAAAGATAGGGTTACATTACAACAAAACAGGTGACTTGAAACTGAATCGTAGATATTTCTATCTTAAAAATTGCAGGTACTTATTATCACAGAGAACCTTTCACCTGGCAAATTTCTTCATTGCCCCAAGCAAGCCCTTTACTTGGTTACAGATCCTTGCTCACTCCTATTCTTTCCAAATCCCCTTCTGGGAAGTTCCAAGATGTTTAAAATGTTTCAAACTTCATTTTATAGAGGAATTCAGCTCTCTTTGTTTTCTAAAGATTCTCCTTGGCTATGCCCTGAGGCTACTTTTCCACAGCTAGAAAAGGCCAAAGTGTTTCTTCTAATCGATCTCTCTGTGCTTTAGTTTCCTTATCTGTAAAATGGGAAAAATCATGTTTCAGTGGGTTATTGTGAAGTTTCAGTGAGATGATGCCTGCTTGGTACCCTAAACAGTGCCTGATATATAGTCAAAGCAGGTGTTCAATTTAATGTTAGTTATTATTAGTTATTGGTATTTGCAATACTAGATAATCTTTTAGGATTTTTTTTAAATATAAAAAGTATATAATACAGGGCTGGCCTCATGGAAGGCATATGAAAACATGTAATATTTAATATTTACAGAGGGTTTATGCTATGCCAAGCACTATTCTATATGCATATTTAACATTCACAACAGCCAAGAGAAGTAGGTGCTATTCTTATCCTCATTTTGCGGATGAGGAAACCAAAGCAAAAAGAGGGTTAGTTAAATACCTTGCCTAAGGCCACACAACTAGTTAGTGGATAACTAAGATTTAAACTCCGGCATTTCGAGTTCAGATCTGTGGTTTTATCTACCATGTTGTTCTGCTTTTTAAAATTTTTTTTAGTAGCATTCATAAACAAATGAGGACAGGAGTTTCATTCAATGCACATTCGAACTACAGGAATTTGTATCAAGGACAAATTCTCTTAACATACTTTTAAAAGTAGTTTTTGGTAGTTTACTAGGTCTTCCAGGGGTGTTATCAAAAAAGTCTGTTTTTTGAAATCCATTTTAAGTTTATGCTTGTATATGGAGTAAGAAGGTGGTCCAATTTTTTTTTCAAGTATCTGTCCAGTTTTCCCAGCGCCATTTATTGAATAAACTGTCTTTACACCAATGTATATTCTTGCTTCCTGTTTAAAAAAAAATGTTTACCGTAAAATCCATCTAGTGTCTAAACAGAACCATGCTGCACAATGCTGGCAAAATCATGAGATTTCAACAACTGGATCAAGAAAGTGTTGGATTTCAGAGTTCCCCCTCTATTTGTTTAGGTGTATAAGCTACAAGGATGATATTACTAATAGAGCTCATGCAATCAAGTAAAGTCAACAACAAAATCAATCTGGTACTTATTTCGCAGTTACACAATTGTTCCTGTTCTGCATTGTAATTAACCATCAATGATTAGCTACCCAGTAAAACCCTGCAGTTAAAATTATTTTCCTAAAATCAAACCAAACATTAGAGGTCAGCTTCAGAGGTGGTGGCTAATTCAGTGAAGAAAAAAAGAAGGTTTGGGCCTCCAGGCTCCCTGCTACAGATCTGCAATGAGATGGCCTATTGCCCTTCTTGGAGTAGAGACTTTTTGTTGGGGAGTGTGTGTGTGAGTAGACACTTGGTTGGTTGCCAACCTAGTACCCATTTCCTCCTTCCCAGCCATACACATTTCCTCTTTCCAACATAACCTGGACTTTTATCAGATATCCTCTACTCCACACATGCATGTGTTTCAAGGGATGCTAACCCACTCCTCCCTGGCTCCAGTAAGTGGACTCTGATTATCTTGATTAAGCTAAGCCAATCCCACTCATTTCATTCCCCTGGCTAAATCACTGGGTTAGGAATGGACTCCTGAACTTAAATGTGAGGCGTTTGCTTGGGGCTCCTGGGAAACGTATCTGGGTTCTAAATAAAGACACCCCAAAGACAGCTCCTTTTTGCATCTGGACTTTGTTTTTTTCTGAAGATAATGCCTGTAACACTCATAGCCATTTTGAAACACTCAGGATGGCAAAATAAAGAGAAGAAAGCCTGGATCTTGGATGAAACTATGAAGTCATGTACTCACTGCTCCTGGAGTCTGTTTTTGACACTTTGCTTTTTCAACTGTGTAAGATAATAAATCCCTTCATTGTTTAAGACAGCCTGAGTTAGACTTTTCTCGTATTTGAAGCATTCTAAGTCATAGCATGCATTGAATGACCTTGTACAAGCTTGTGTCAGTATGTGTATTAGGAAGATAGGATAAACCAGGCTGCTTCTATTAATTTATCTGTTTGTTTGTTTTTAGATTGTATATAGATTTCTTTTTAAATTATTTTTTCAGTTACAGTTGACATTCAATATTATTTTATATTAATTTCAGGCACGCAGCATAGTGGTTAGACATTTATATAATTTATGCAGTGATCCCCCTAATTAGTCTAGTACCCACCTGGCACCATACATAGTTTTTATAACATTATTATCTATGCTGTACTTTACATCCCATGACTATTTTGTAACTACCAATTTGTATTTCTTAATCCCTTCAGCTTTTTCACCCAGCTCCCCAGGCCCCTTCTTTCTGGCAACTACCAGTTTGTTTTCTTTATCTACGAGTCCATTTCTGTTTTGTTTGTTCATTTATTTGTTCTTTAGATTCTACATATAAGTGAGATCATATGGTATGTGTCTTCCTCAGTCTGACTTATTTCACTTAGCATAATACCCTCTAGGTCCATCCATGTTGTTGCAAATGATAAGGTTTCATTTTTGTTGTTGTTATTGCAAGGTAATACTCCATTGTATAAATGTACCACAATTTCTTTATCCAATCGTCTATTGATGAGTATTTTGGTTGTCTCCAAATCTTGACTACTGTGAATAGCACTGCAGTAAACATAGGGATGCATATATGTTTTGGATTTCTTTAAATAAATACCCAGAAATGGAATTGTTGGGTCAAAAGGTAGTTCTATTTTTAATTTTTTGAGGAACCTCCATACCGTTTTCCACAGCGGCTGCACCCATTTGCAATCCTACCAACAGTGCACAAGGGTTCCTTTTTCTCCACATCCTTACCAACACTTGTTGTTTATTGACTTATTGATGATGGCCTTGCTGACAGGTGTTGTAATAGCTATGTATGGTGTCAGATGGGTAGTGGACTTGGTGGGGTTATCACTTTGTGAGGTGTGTAAATGTCTAATCATTATGTTGTTTTGGACACCTAAAACTAATAATAATAAAAAAATAAGGCTATAACCTGAGATTACAGATAATTATAATGGAAAAATCCAAAAAGTATTAAGAATTTGAAACTGAATCACAAATGCACAAAATCTAAGTGTCTTCTATAGATTGGTCAAGTTCCCTTCCTAACAAAAGCTATTGGTGTGCATGGCAAACTTAGAGGCCAAGAAGTAGTCTGTCCTATGGTAACACACTTGAGTTTCTGGTTGAGGTTTGAAGCACAACATTTTGCCTACATAGAAATGTTATCTAGTATGTGCCCACCTATTTTTTCTCCTGCATGAAATCTGACCCTTACCCCTCCTTTTCTTTTCCCTATCCTCCCCAAACATTGAGGCTCCATCCCATTGGCAGAGATGGGAAGACCAAATGAAGTGACCCATTTTACTGATGTGCTTGGAGAGGGCCTGGCAAGGGCTTAGAGACCCAAACATGCGTAGCAGAGAATGGAGACATCTGGATTTAATGTAAGGCTCAAATTAGAAAGAAAAAAAAAAGAGGCAGCTTATTTTAGACCTTCCAAAGCCCTGAAATGGTGAGCAATTTTCACATTTTCAAGCACCCAATCCAATTAGCCTTTTGTCACGGAGTCTGATGCCAGCTGCATTTGGCCAGGGCACTTGATTGATTAGCAATGATGGCCATGAGCATGGAATGGGAAATTCAACAGCCTGATGTTACAGCCATTTGTACAAAAATCTAAAGCTATTTCACTTTCAGATGTAGAATTTACCCTTGACATTTGGAAGAGAATTCTTAAATTATAATTATTACTCCAGAGAATAACAGTGCATGTTGTCATGTGGTTGCTGGATGCTCAGCTAGGCATTTTCTCTAATTGACTCCCACCTAAACCCCTGCATCCTTAAGGGGGCAATTCACATTCATTATGCCAGGAAATCTACAAAGTACACCTTGTTGTGAACCTAAAATGCATTTTGTAAATACTGGAAACCTGAATGTTAAACTTGTAAATTTCAAGATGCTACTCTAATTGTTGTTGGTCAGGCATGGATTCAGAAAACATAACTTAATAAGGTTGACATTCTCTCAAACAACTGGAATGTGCATGATAAAGACCTTGGCTTTTCTGAGGAAAAACTTTTCAAGCGGATAAATATTAAGCTTGAAAAACCAAGATGGGGACAGTTTAAGACATCTTGTGTTACAGATCATTTTATCCATGATGGATGCACTCACCCTTTAAAAAACGCTTTCTGATCTGCAAGCTCATTTGAACTGGGTCCAGTTGGCATCAGAAGTAGGGCATCTTGCACAAATCATCCTGTGACTGGTGGGGGAGGGGGATTCTGGAGCCTTAGTTTTAAAGGGTACCAGTGACACATATCCAATGCCATGCTTTGCAAAGAAGTCAGGCACACAGCCTGCCTTCCCCAGTCTCCATTGCAAGCCTGGAAGCAAGCCTGTCTATGCTTTTGTGAATCTGAACTTACATCAGGTTGAGCCAACTCAATCAGTGGGGAAATACAAATGCCCACTTCATTTTTATTCAGCTAGTCAGAGGCTTGCTGTGCAGAGCTTCCTAGGACAGCATGCCAGAGAAGCTCCAGAAAGTAGAGTCTTCTTCAAGAAGCCACATTCTGCCATTAGCCATGTGGCATTTCAGAGAGACAGAGAAGGCCCTTTAAAGGGAGGGGGGCGGGGAGGAGGGCGGGGAAAAGAGCTACAGCTCCGGCAAGGTTGTTACGATTTAATGCCAAAACACAAGAGTGAAGTTATGTATAAACAGCTAGGAGGGCATCTTACTGGGGATTATGAATAAACAAGAGCTGAATCTAAAGAGCTAACCAAAAAAAATAAAAATAAAAAAAATAAAGGGCTAACCATTCCTAATCAGATATTGTGCTCCACTGACTGTAGAGTCTGACTCAGAGTTGTTTGTTTCTTAGTTTCAGGTGTGCAAAACAATGTAATAGTTAAATATTTCACCCCTCCCAAAGTGATAACCTCCCTCCCCCAATCTACTACCCCTCTGACATCGTATATAGCTGTTACAATTCCATTGACTCTATTCCCTATGCTGTACTCCATACCCTGTGATTATATATACACAGTAATGCTTTGGTTTGCGAGCATAATTTGGTCCGGAAACAAACTACTTGTATTGCAAGACATTGCTCATTTACCACGTTAAAATGTATTAGAAATGTTTGCTTATCTTGTGGAACACTCTTAAACCACATTCCTCATAATCCAAGGTTTTACTGTATATATTAAATTATAGTTCACATACAATATTATTCAGCTTCAGGTATACAGTGCAGTGGTCAGGTCTCTACAGCATTCATGAAGCGGTCTCCCTAATAAGACATGTGCCCATCTGACACCCTACAAATTCTTTACAACATTATTGATTATATTCCCCAAACTGTCTTTCCTATCCCTGTGGCAATATTGTAGTTACCAATTTATGTTTAGTTTTTTTATTCTTAGGGTTAGCCTGGTGATATATTCAGTATTCTCCTGTATTTTGCAGTGGTGTGAGAGGTAGCACGGTAGAATGCTGGTGACTGCACACTCTGTAGCCAGAGTTCCTGGGTTTGAACCCTGGTTTAACCATGTTCTAACTTTCTTATCTTGGGCAAATTACTTAACCTTTCTGGACTAGGTTGTCACATGAATGTAATGGGGATATACTATAGCACCTACCTCATAAAGTTGTAATGGTACAGTGAGTAAAATATTGACAGAGCCCTCAAAACAGGGCCTGACACATAGGAAGACCTTTCTCTTCCTCCAGTCTGTAAGAGAAATGGCCAGGACTAGGACTTGGCCAACTCAAAATCCTTCTTTGATTTTATTGATCTTATTCTTCCTTAAGTGTATGAAAACAAAGCAAATCTCTGACACGATAAGACCATAGAGTTGCTAAATTGGTGCCATCAGAATGTAAAGAATCTTGTTATACATGTGGGATGAAGTAGTCAAGGAAACCTTTGTGGGAGTCACACATTAATTCAACAAATATTTACTAAGTGCTCATTATGTGCCTGGCATTGTGCTTTGCTCAGGATACTTGCTTCTTGATGAACAAAAGGGACAGGACTCTTTTTTGTACTTGGGCTGGATCTTGAAGAACTTCGATGAGTTCTATGAAGAGAGTTGCAAAAAAACAGCCTTAACAGAGGTTCAGGGATAAGATAAATATGGGGGACATGGGAGAACAGAATGTTTATGTGGAGTGGTTTCTGCTTATGGGAGCCTGGAGAACTAGATGCTACTGGCATTACAAAAAGAATAATTGAGGGCCAGCCGAGTGGCGCATTGGTTAAGAGTTCACATGGGGGCCAGCCGAGTGGCGCGGTGGGTAGGCGCTGGCCTGGGAAGCCAGCGGCCCAGGTTCGGGTCCCACATCTGAGGGCCAGTGACACTGCCCTCCAAAAAACAAAACAAACAAACAAACAAACAAAAAAACTAACTCTAAGAGTTCGCTTGGGATGCCAGCTCTGAGCAGCAAGGCCCTGGTTCGGATCCCACATTAGGGCCAATGATGCTGCGCCTTCTATAGCTAAGATGGTGAACAACAGCTCCACCTGGAGCTGGGCTGCTGTGACTCCCCGGCGATGGCACAGGCTGTAACCCCTGCTGCAGTGGGCTGCTGTAAGCTACTGTGAGTGGCTGGCAGCTGGCGTGAGCAGCCAGCAGCCGTTGTGAGATACCAAGAACAGCTGTGAGCGGCCGTCCAGTAGCCAGCGACCAATCTGCCTCCCCCGGGAAGAGCGCAATGATGATACCCACACGGGCCAGTGAAGCAACGTCCTCCACAACTAGACTGAAGAACAAAAGGACAGCAACTTGTCTGTTCCCTTTCCCTGATTCCCCAATGCTGTTCCCTCCCCCAATTCCCCAATAAAATCTTAAAAAAAAAAAAAAAAAAGAATAATTGAGGTTCTGAACAAGAGCAAGAAGTAAGCAAATATATATATATATATATATATATATATATATATATATATGTATGTATGTATGACACACACGAAAGAGTAGGAGAGAAAAAGGAAACTGGGTAGAGCCTGGGAGTATGGACAGCTTGCAATCTATTTCAAGGTTCCAGGAGTGAAATAAGGTCCCGATTTACAGTGGTGGGGGACAGAAATAGGAAAGAAGAATACAGAAAGGCATATGAAGAGGGAACTGACAGTATTTGATGACTGAACCCGTGAGATACAAGAGGAATAAGAGGGGATTCATGTTCTCCTAACCAGTTGAGATGATTAAAGCATTAACATGGCTTAAAGTATAGAATCTCTAAGATTACTCAGTTTAAAGATAATCAGTTTTATAGATTTATTTTATCAATAGTGTCTTAAAACAGCCCATGAAAAATTAGTAGCAAAACTGGAATAAAATTTCTTATCGGGTGCCTCTTTTTACTACTACACCAAGGGAAAGGTCACAGTATTGTTTAAAAATATAGGCAGACTCAGGTTTGAATTCTCTGCACTAGCTATGGAGCCTTATTCTGTCTGAGCCACTGAAGGAAGCACCTAATCTTACACACCTAAGGAAAACAAGGCAAAAGCTGCTCAACTCAGTAGAGTTCAATGCTTGTTGGCTTCCTTCTCTTTTACACTTGACTCCAACCTTGTTTAAACTCTCAGGAGCACCTTTTTTTTTTTCTCTGAAATTGTGTAAAATTATGGATCAAGATAACATACTCAGCAACTACCAGAAGACAATTCTTGAAGCTCTATTGGGTTCCTAAGAGGATTTGCTCAGTGGTAATGGAACAAAGTGTGTTTAGTGGATACAGAAGACACGATAATAGGAATCATAATTGCAATTCTAAGGCAGCTGCAGCATAAATCACGCAGCCATGAGCAAATGAGACCTGTCCATGAACATTCACATGGACACTCGGAGAGAGACCACCAGCCACAGTGCTTGTAAACTCAGATGTCGACCCAGAGGACCAGAATGTCATCGTGCCAAACCCTATCCTTTTACAGATGAGGAAGCCGAGGCCAAAAGAGGGTGAGTATAGGAAGGACGGTGTATGGCAAAGTGAAGGGAACAGGACTGTGATGTGGTAGCACAGATGTCAGAATCAGGTAGAGCTTAGTCAAATTACTTATCTCTCTTGGCCACACAAGTTGACAATCTCATTTTTATAATAGCAAATATAATGCCATCTGTAAGAGGAGGCTGTGAGCATCAGATGACATGCTTTATGAAAAGTACTGGGCACAGCTGACTCTGAAGGACATTCTGAATTCTTCTTTAGACTAATCCCTCCTCACCTGCACATGAAGTTATCACGTATGCTCTGATGCACGACTGTCGTGGGGCAAATGAACAGAAGCCATTGTTCCCTCAGCTTTCTGCCTAGCCTTCTAAGAGCATGAGACCCAGGTCAACAATGACCCAAGGACGGAGCTATTGCCAACACCCGCCTGCATTATAAATATGAGTGGCAGGGATCTGGTGAGACAAGAATTGCAAGAGTTAAGAGAAAAACAAAACTTGGCTGGTGTATTGGTCTCTGAGTCCCAGTGGCAGTCTGCCAACATGCTCTGTTGTGGCTGAGGGGAACTTGAAAACGAAGGAATGGGAAGCACCTTAAAGGAGAACTTGTTTTGTTTTCTACCTGGGGGAAGGGTTTTCCTTGTAGTGGTTAAACCAAATGATGGGATTCTCTGATATAAATAACCTGCCATCATGCAAATGTAAAAAAAATTAAAAACTGATTAAGTGAGCAATTGCTCTGTGTCAGACCCTAAGTTAAGTGCTTTATACGTGTCAGCTCATGTATTCCTCATCATAATTGTATGAGATTGGTATAGTAATATTGATTTTAAAGCTGAGAAAACAGGCACAGAGAAGGAAATTAGCTGAGATTGCACAGCTATGAAGTGAAGGGGTCAAGGGTTGGACCCAAGCAGCCTAGCTCCAAAGGCTGCTTGCTTCTCTTATTGATGCTGCTTTATTGTTACCTAAAGCCGAAGAGTGAGGGTGGCAGGAAGGACAGAGACCACGGAACAGGAACACAGGAAGCAGCAGCACAATGCAAACCAGGTAAGAGAACACAAGAAGACACGAGGGAAGAGCGAAGAGGGGGCAGTGTAACAGTGGAAACAGCACACAGTGCAGAAAAGCACAAAGTGGAGCAACCAAGCCTAGCACAGCCTGGAAAATGTGTTTGTTAAATGAATTTGGCGAAGTCAGTAAAGGCTCTTTAATATGCACAGCCCGCTAAACAAGCACACTCCAGACCTCAGTCGGGAAGATGAGTGGGGATAAAGAGGTCCCATATGAAGTTTTGGCGTGCCCTTGACAATGGACAAGAGCCTCCCCATCCCAGCTTCGTCAGACCTGCCCGTGAATGTGGTTGGCAGTCATTAAAACACAGTGGCTCAGAGGTCACAGTATCAGGGACTCAGTGGTTCCCTCCTGTTCTACCACTTTCTAGCTGTGCACGTGACCGTAGGCCTTTCTCCTCATTTATCAAATGGGGTTAACAAAAACACTCATGGGGTTATGGTGAGAGATAGGTATATGACATTTATATAGGGACTCACTCAAAGCCTGGAACACTGATAAATGATACCTAGTAATAATAATGACAATGATTACTACCAATCTCGGGTGACTGTGGCCCACCTTTCTGTTAGTCAATTACACCCTCAGAGAACCTACACAGTGCTTTTGGACACTTTGGGGGCATGTGCCTTACATACAGAGTTCATCTATACTGCTGCTTTTCCTGCTCTGACTGAAGAACTTGTGATGAGAATGAAAAACACAGCATGCAAGTAAAAAGGCAAAACCTAAGGGCTGTATTTGTGTTTACTGCAGAGTAAATAGTCTAAGTGCTCTATTTTGGGTTTATAAATAAACTTAGAGAGGATCTACATATTATAACACATTTGTAAAATACACATTATAGCTATTGAGGACTGAGCATCTGGTAGGAATATTAAAATCAAAAACAGTGTTAAACCTTAACTATGATGAAGCTATTAATATAGAATTGGAAATCATAACCCTTTCCAAACCAGACAGTCGGAATAACTTTATTTCTCATGTTAAACAAAAGTGAGTTGATGATTGAATTGCCTCTGAAATGTTATACAATAAAAATTTTATTATAACTGAAACTAGATGTGTCTAATAGATTGTTAAGCAAAAAGGGGGCAATAGATTTCTCATTCTAGCTTAGAAGACATTGCAAATTTTTCTGAAACATCCAACATAGTTTTTAAAAGTTTGCTTTAAAATACTCTGTCCATAGAAACCACTAAAGCAAAATGTGAGAAGCTGAAAACCAATTTGATTAAAAGCAATCAGAACAAAGACATCTGGAGAATAGTTTTGCTACTTCTATATGCATCTATGCATTTGTTTATTAACCAGAAATTTTTATGTGAGATATTACAGATGTTTCATAGTATTATAGGAATTGGATAGAAATCTCCTCAAATTTAATTTTTATCTGGTAAGAAGAAATAGAATGTTGTAATACTATTACTTATTATGATCTATCAAATATTGTGGTGTGAATGACATTGCTGTTTTGCCCCTATGTGGGAATATATTAAATATAATTTCTCAAAGGTGAAAATGAAGAGACTATATTACTTAATGGTTCACAATGTTAGTTTGGGAGTCAGACAGATCAGGTTCAAGTCCTCAGTATTTGGGCAAGTCATAAACTGTCTGATCCTCAGATTCCTCATATGTAATGGGGATGGTTATCACAGTATCAACCTCATAGAATTGTTGTGAAGATTAAATGAGATAAATGCATATAGAAAATTTAAGAATAGTTCCTGGTGCAAAGCAGGAACTCAGGAAACGGTAGCTATTTTTATGTTAATAAATCTGAACTCTCCTTGAACATTTCCTCTTGGAGGAGGGCAGGGTTGGTTATAGCTGTACTCATTTGTTAAGAGAAATGATGGAGCATTTCAGGGGTAATGTTACTCTTAGTCTTTCTTACTATGCAATATCTGAAGATCTAGGGTGGCTCTGGAGCAGGTATCTTTTAGTAATGTCTAATTAGAGAAGAGCAAGAAAAGGAAGGAAGAACTAAAGTCAGTTATGAGCAACTTCGTTAGAAGAGGTAACTCGAAAGTACTGGCCATAAGGAGCTATGCCTCCCATCAATCAGCTGGGACAGTCAAGAGCTCACTGTGCACAGATATCATCAGCATATTCACTGATGATATCAAACAAGTTGAATCATATTTTCACAGGAGAAATGGAAAAATCTGAGCTTTAGGTTCGTGGTCCAGGTGCCAGGTCAGTGGTGAATAAGAAAGGCTTATTCAGGCTCATCCTTCAGCCAGAACAGGTGCCTCTTACACAGAGTAGGTATAGCAATGGGTTCTTTCCAAGGGCTTAAACAGAGAGGGAGGCACTCTCTTTTTCATTCAGAAAATTTCCTAAAAGTTGCTTCCTTCCTTCAGGAACAGCATAGCAACAAGGCCATTGTCATGTTGGGATTTGGTTGACATTCATTTAGGAAATAGAGCACGGAGATCAGAAGCCTTCTAAGGAATCTGGGAGAGTCAGAACATGGATGGAACCCAAAATATGAGCGGCTAGCCCCAAAAACTGCTCAGATACCAGGTCAGAAACTAGGTAAGCTGGCAGGAGTCAGGGAGCACAGATGGGGGGCAGCTCTAGGCAAGTCACCAAGAACGTAGTCAATAGGCATTTTTGGAGCACGGTGTTCTGGAAAGCTCATGGAAGCAAGGCTGTATACAGGCATGTGTAATATTAACAATGACAATGTCAATGATAATAATAACAACACTAAAACAGCTATGATCAATTGAATGCAAAGGTCTCAAGAAATATGTTAAAGGGCCGGCCGAGTGGCGTGGTGGTTAAGCGCTGGCTTGGGAAGCCAGCGGCCCCGGTTCGGTCCCACATATGAGGGCCAGTGACACTGCCCTCAAAAAAAAAAAAAAAAAAAAAAAAGAATTTAAAAGAAATATGTTAAAAACACAGTGTCGTGGGCCAGCCGAGTGGCACGGTGGTTGAGCGCTGGTTTGGGAAGCCAGCGGCCCCGGTTCAGGTCCCACATATGAG
The DNA here is from genome assembly GCA_033961575.1 of Aselliscus stoliczkanus. Taxonomy (NCBI): domain Eukaryota; kingdom Metazoa; phylum Chordata; class Mammalia; order Chiroptera; family Hipposideridae; genus Aselliscus; species Aselliscus stoliczkanus. The sequence continues at coordinate 132,092,796 of CM066730.1, forward strand.
GGTCTGTGACACTGCCCTCAAAAAAACAAAACAAAACAAAACAAAACAGTGTCGTGTAATGATCACCACAACTTGGACTCAGCCCCACCTTACCAGGTTACATATCATATTAAAAGAGCTCTTTGAGAATTACATTCAGTGCTTCTTCACAGCGTTTTCCTCACTTATAGTCATTTTCTTATCTGTACAAACTTATTGTCTCTGTCACCATACTGTACGTTCCAAAAGGGGTGTGTTCATGATGTTTGCTCACCATCATGAACACCTAGTACCTAGCACAATGTTTGGAGCCTCAGTAAATACTTGCTGACAATTCTCTGAATTTGTAATAGATTAAAAAGCAAAGAAAGAAATAAACATAAACAAACGAAAACCCCAGAAGCTCAGGCCTGCCCAAAGGCATACACCTAGGAAGTGGCAGAGGCAGAATTTGAACCTAGGTCTGTGTGGACTTCCAAGCCTGTGCACTTACCTGCTATTTCATATAAGTAATTAGAAAAGAAAACCAGAGTCCCTGGTACAAAGAAGACTGGAGCAGGGACAAATCTCATCTATAAGAAGCCTCATATATTTTCTTCCGGGTTACAAATACATTTTAGAGCAGGTTTAGCACTTGCAGGTGGGAAGAGAGGAGCTTCAGAGTTGAAGGAGCGCACAGGCAGGTCTAGTTAAAGGAGAAAGTAGGGATCTCTGTCAGTGAAATTCAGAGAAAACACATGAGGGTTTAAAGGAAACATTTGGGGAGAAAAATGGAGCACAGAAAGATCAACCTCTGTCAATAGCATGACCTCCTAAGTACTTCTATCTTTCTGATCTGGACAAGAAAGAGGTTTAGTGATGAAAGCCAGCCTAATAAACTAAGTCAGTATCAAAATGATTATCAAAGAATGGAAGTGCTTCAAAGCCATTTAAAAACAAATACATAATGGGGAAAAAAGCATATTATATCCTTAGATCTCTAATATCTCCATTTTTTTTACCTGTCAACATGCCTTGGAAGAAATTTAATAGCAGTACTATTTGGGTTAGAAAAAGAGTTTATTCAACAGCTGAATTAAACCTTCACTTGGAGCCCTCAGACCGCAGTGGTGCCAATGCCAAGTGGCTTAGGGAAGAGCACCACAATCCTTTCCACTTTCTCCTAGCTTTCCTGAAAACAAACATAAAAAATAAAATCAGAGTATTTATTACTCAAACACAGATTCAATTCAAGACAAGCTCCTCTTCAAAAAAGAAAAAATAAAGCAATGCCACATGCAGCTACTCAAGTCCATCCAACATCTAAAGTAATTGTTTGAAGATGCAAATGGAAGCATGACTTCTCCTTAAACCCTTCCAGTGGCTTTCTATTCCCTCTGAAAAAATCCCAGATTTATCTCCTTTGCTCAGAAAGTCCTACCTGACCTGAATCCTGCCTTCTTCTCTCCTGTTCCCTTCCTCCTCTTCCACTAGTCTGTAGCCACACAGGCTTTCCTTTCTGTTTTGAGCTTACCAAGTTCCAGGCCCTTTACCTCTGCATTTCCCACTCCCAAAATACTCTGTTCCCAGATCTTTACATATCACAATGTGACGAAGTCTCAGCTTAAATGCCACTCCTGACCACCTAAAGTAGCTTTCACCACCACACCTCATGGTCTCCCATGTGATTTTTATCTATTTATTTTTTCATTGATTTTTACCACCATCTGAAACTCTTATTTATTTGGTTTGTTAGTTTTGTCTCCTCATTATAGAATGCAAGCTCCATGAAAGCAAGAACTCTATGTTCTGCTAACTTGTATCCCATGCTTAGAACTGTAGCTAGCTCATTGTATTCCATTGTCACACAGACAAAAAAAAAATCTTCCTCTGTATCTTAGTCAAACTTTACCAAGAGAACAACAAACTCTATTCTTCAATATACCACCTTGAAGTGGCTGCCATGAAGATAGAAGATAGTAGAAAACTCAAGAGAAGGAATTGAGATTAAATAATTTGAGCTGGCAATTAGGTTGAGTGGACTAGGCTTTGCTGAAATTATATAAAGAACTGTATCTGGACTTGTAAATCTAGGCCAAGACAGATTTCAGCTGAACACACTTTAAAATGTATTTTAAAATTGTTCTACATATTCATTATTGAAAAAATATTTTTATCCAGTTTAACATTCCCCATTCAAGTAGATAATACATCAAATTAGGAAAGGTGTTTCTCTCCTGGTATCCAGAAATAAGGAAAATCATTTGTATATATGAAAGGTGGAAGGTATGGGGAGAAGGGTTAACGGTACTGGAGATGCATCCTGAACTAGATTACAGAATCTAGGACTAGATTACAGAATCGTAAAACTAGTTAGCACCTACAAAATTATCTAACCTAACCCTTCACTTGAAAACACAGTTTCCAAGATATTAAATATAATAGCCCTAATACTACATCATATTTATATAAATATTTATAGCTTTCAAAATACTTTCATATATACCAGGGGTGTCAAAAAAAATGTATACAAGTGGACACTTTGGTCAATGTTGCTCAAGAAGTAGTTCACCATAATCAGAAGTGTATGGACACTGACGGCTAACCACTTTGAGCACTTCTTGTAATTGCAGAAGTCAAACGTGACTTGTATTCATCATATGTTATTGGTATATATTGAGTATTACAATTTTAATAATTTTTTCCTTTCTTAAAATGTGTATACACTAGTTTTGGAGCCCTCCGTATTTTGTGCTTTGATATTTACAACCAAGTGAGAAAGGCAGGAAAGCTCACATCACTTACCATTCTACAGATGGGAAAATAAAGAGATGGTAACTTGTCCAAGATACAAGATACAGCCAAGGGCCTTCAGAGCGGACATAAAAATCAATTACTATGCACCTGCCAAATTCTTGGCCTCGTTCTCATAGCTAACAAAGAATAGTGCCAGGAGATCTTAGGATGTTTTGAATTAAAATCAATTTCTTTTTCTACTACCTTGTTTTCTCTTCCCAATGTTAACTGGCTTGTCCAAGGTCACTCACTTGGTTGGGGCAGTGCCAGGACCCAATACAGAACTCTTACCACTTCACCAAGCTATCTTACATATTACATGAGAATCAAGAGTTCCTTGGGCTGGCCTAGTGGCTCAGTTGGTTAAGAGAGCGAGCTCTGACCAACAGGGCTGCCGGTTTGAGTCCCACATGGGCCAGTGAGCTGCGCCCAAGCTGGGCTGCTGCTAAGCTGCCAACAGGTGGCAGGATGGCTCAGCTGGTGAGAGCACATGCTCCTAACAACAAGGTTGCCGGTTGGACTCCCGCATGGGATGGTGGGCTGCGATCCCTACAACTAAGATTGAAGGACAACAACTTGGCTATTCTTCTTCCCAATTCCCCAATAAAATCTTTTAAAAAAGAAAAAGAATTCCTACTGTAGCATTTGATTCATTAGTATGAGCAATTCTAGTTCAATACACAAATCAAGCTCCAGCTAACAGTATAAATGTTGAACAGGGGACTAGTAAAACAGACTAAGATGTAATCGAATATTATACAACCAGTAAAAATAAAGCTTTGGAGAAGGTTTCATGACAATGATGATGATAGCTAACATTTCTTGATTGTTTACTCTGTACCAAATACTGTTCTTTATTCATTTTATATATCACATATATAATATATAACAATAAAATAATAACGATATGTATAACATATTAAAACTTATTTAATCCTTATAATAATTTCAGATAGAGATTATCTCATACAGAAAAAGAAACTGAGACAAAAAGGGGTTAAATAACTTGCCTAATCTCACACATTTGGTAGCGAGATCAGGATATTTATTTATTTATTTATTTGTTTGTTTTCCCGCAGCTGAGCCATCCTGCCACCCATTGGCTGCTCAGTGGCAGCTCAGCTCAAGCACAGTGTCACTGGCCCATGTGGGAATCGAACCAGTGGCCTCGCTGCTCAGTGCCCATGCTCTTAAGCTAACTCTTAACCAACTGAGCCACTTGGCCAGCCCATGGATATTTAAATCTAGGAATTTTGTCTCCTGATCCCATGCTTTTAATAAATATACATGCTGCCTAGGATAATGGTTACAATCTAATGTAAAGTGAAAAAAATATATATACATATACATATATATATACATACATATATATACATATATGTACACATGTGCATGTTATGTTGTGATAAAATTGGGTTCTTTGACACAAATATATATTTCGACTATAAAGCTATAAAGAGCTAGCATTCACTGAGTGCTTATTTAATATGCCAGGTAAGTGCTAAGTGCAGTCCACACACTATCTTATTTCATTTCTCCATATTCTTATGTGTTGGGTATTATTTCACCCACTTCACTTATGACATTGCTGAAGCTTAAAGGGCTTCAGATTGTCTATCACCAAAGCCCATGTTCGACACTCAACAAATTGCAGCTGTGGTTGGTTATTTCCTATGATTTCAATTTCTTCTTTTCTGTTTTCTACAATGAAATCTGGTCTCTCTTAAAATGAGAGAAAAACAATTAAAGGAGTCAAGCAAAATGCATGAGATACTAGATTAACAACATGCTCCTGGAAGCAGAGTGCTCTCAGCTGGAGTGATCTTACAGCAGATGGGTGCTTTGAGGACAGCAGGGAAAGTACACTCCTGGGTACTGCCCGACACCCAGGAACCATGCAGGAACCTTCAATGTGCCCAGCAGAATAACATTTAGTAAGCGTTACTACGGACCAAACACTGTTCTAAGTGTTTTGCATGCATTAACTCATTTAATTCTCATGATAACCATAGGCTGGGTAGCTTGAATATTCCCCCCAAAGTATGTGATGCCTCAACAGGATTTATTCATCTACTGGATATTTATTGAGCACTTACACATGCCATATATTGGAATACAAAAAGGAGTAAGGCATGGCCCCTACTCTAGCAGAGTCCTTGGTCCTTGGGGGAGGAACAAAGTAGGTAGAAGAACAGGAAATAGCAGCCAAGATCTATTGAAAGCTTAACACTTTGCCTCATAGCTGCAGCGTCCACCCCTACTTCAGTTTCCAGCCTGCCAGCCTGCCCTACAGATTATGGACTTGGTATGCCAGTTCCCACAATCAAGTGAACCAATTCATTTATAAACCCCTCTCCTTCTCCCTCTCTCTTTCCTTCTCTCTCTTCCTCTTCTTCCTTCCCTTCCCCTCTCCCTCTCCCTTTCCTTCTTCCCCTTTCCTATTGGTTCTGTATCTCTGGAGAACTCTGAGTGCTACAAGTACACTTTCTGATTAATCCTTATAACCTCACACTATTAAATTACCCATGAAAAAGAGACTGTTAGTATTGCTCCCACTTTCCAGAGGAGGAAAGGTTCACTAGCTTCCCAAGGTCACACAGATGGGGTTTAACCTAGGTCAGTCAGATTCCAAAGCCAGTGTTCTTCAACCTTCTGCTTTGTGCCCCTGAGGGGTAGGGAATTGAGAGCTAAATAAGCACAGGAAAAGGAGCACCTCACTTTCAACATGGGGGAATGCAGGAAGGCTGTGTTAAAACAACACCACTTTTGTTTGGCCTTGAATGATCAGAACAAACTGTTACCATGCAGAGAAGGAAAGGAGTATCACATGCAAGGGAAAGAGAAAAGCAAGGAGCTCCTATCTGGCTGGGGCAGAAGGCTGTGCAGGTACAAGGGAGCCTGTGTGTGAAAGTGTTTCATAGCACATTGAGGCATCTGGACTTCATCTTAAAAGGATGAGGAGCAATCAAAGACAGAAGATGAAAGTGATCTCTTTGATGGCTGTGAGGAGGACGGACTGGAAGGTGGAAGCCGCAAGGTCTGACGAGGTGTGGTAGCAGGGAATGAAATGGAGACAGCACAGCCAAGAGCTATTTAATAAGGATAATCCAGAGCTCTTGAGAACCTACTGATGTAAGGCAGGAAGGAATAAGAAATCAGGAATGAATCCAAATACTGAGTCTGGCTTGGCTGGTAGATACCATTGTTTGAACTGGGGGCACAACAAGGCTAAGAGAAACTTGATGGTTAAAGCCAATAGTACAGGAGTAGGGTCCTACCTGCTACAGGGCTTACAGACCATTTCCTACCATAGCTGCCATAACTGGTACTGTGAGCAATTTTTCACAATGTTATTTTGCAGTGCTTCATTAAGGACATTTGTAAAGGCCAGATGCACAGCTAGACCACTTATGTTTCAGTTATATTCACTGCAATTCAACTTTGGGAAACTGCTCATGGTAGGAAGGCAAACTGATATGATCTCATGTGCCAACCCTAATTAACTGGCAGAGGTGACCTGGAATGTGATGTTGAGATACAGGCTGAAGCCAGAGAGAAAGACAAATGGGATTGATTAGTGATGCCTTCCATGGTTAAAAAAGGGGCAATGTAACACCTGGACATTGAGAATAAGGATGCTAGAATATGCTAGCAATTAACAATATGGTGAAGAGAAGAGGGGCATCTGTAAGGCCTATCTGCAGAAGAGATGCAGCATTAATGTACTTGAAAAGCAAAATAGAAAGTCATAACGCCTAGCCACTTGAATGCTAAGAAACCCACATGTATCAATCAAGCTGAGAGAGAGTCATCTGAGAAAATAGCTAGCATCTGTGCCCCACTTTTTCAGATGCTTTGTATTTATTATCTGATCTTTACAACGACCCTATGAGGAAGGGAGCCAGCATTATTCTTACCTTACAAATGGGGAAGCTGAGGCCAAAGAACTCATTCAAGGTCACAGAGCTAGACAGGAGATACAGACCTTTTAAGTCCGGTCCTTCCCTCCACATGGTACTGACTCACTGACAGCAGATGCATAAGCCATGGAACACAGGAAAGAGCTATAAATGGCCACATTGTATGTGTGCTCAGTAGAGGGATGACCCTGGAGACACATTCATTTGTGCCTCTTTGGGCAGTCACCCAACCAGCCTCAGCACCTTTGAAGGCAAAAGACACCACGAGTTCCAAGCCTTTGTCTACTCACATTTTTGGAACCCTTACTAAAATAAACTTTGACTTATCCCCTTATGAGAGAGAACAAAAATCCGTGGATAAGTTATTTCATTTGGCTTTGGTTTCCACAACTGCAAAATGAGGTTGGGTGAGATTGGTAGCCCACACCCTCATGTTTAATGGCCAAGGCTTTCACAGAATGTCAGTGAATACCTAGCTGTCCTTCTCAGGGAGAAAGGGCTTTTGTTCATAGTGGGAGCCAGGCTTGTTGATAAAATGTTTTGTAGAATGTAAGCTGTGAAAGTTTAGAGTCCACTGGCCTAGTGGTATCACATGTCCCTTCTCATCATAAAATTCTAGGAAATGAGTGAGTGCCACTAGAAGGAGCCCACTGGGATACAAACACTTCTGTGTGAGGTAGCCTTCTTCAGGCTGATGGCTGCTCTGAAGGATCGTGACCTGATAATACAATTAACCTGCTCAACTCTGAAGAAAGCTTTTGAAATACCATGTCAAATGTAGATGATCTGCTGTTTGCTTGTCAGCCAAACAATTTCAAATATGAGCAGGACTTTCCAGTTATACTGATATGCCCAGGAGTCAAGTTTGTATAATAAATGCTGCTTCTGCCACTTGGTAAGGGGGTCAACTTGAACAAGTCACTTAATATCACTGGGCCCTAGTTGCCTCCTATTTGAAATAAGGGTAGTAATACCTATGTTTTCCGCCACACAGAGATGATGTGAGAATAAAATATGTGCATGAGTATGTGATAACATGTACTAGACTCAAAGCTTCTGAGGACACAGAACACAGCTGCCCTTTTCTTGCTGTCATAGTCACAGTACACAGAACAGCCCTTGAGACTAAGGAGAACGCTCCAGATGTAGCTGTTGAATAAATGAAGCATTTTGGAAACTTGGAAGTGTGTGCAAATGCCACACAATATTTTCCTTATTATGCTGTTTATTAAAGATCTGTAATATGAGTCACTCGGCATGGCCTTTAAAAAATGCAAAAAATACTAGTCCTGAGGCATAACAGAAGTTGATATGAACCAAAAACAAAAATAAAGGTCTCTTGTATATAGTCAAAACATGTGTGAGTTGATGTGTAATTCTGATCCTGAAATCACCCTTATCATGGGGCTTTATCTCTTGTATGGACATGCTCAAGCCTAGAGTTGTAGCTGAACTTGCAGCTCTAACTTTGGGCTTGGAACCAAATACTAAGGCAAGAACATAATATTCATCCATTTACTTAAATATGTGGGAAGAATGAGTCCAAGAAGCACCATCACCTGACAAGACCAGTATCAGAATGCCAGGCTTCTGCATACCCACTTGATGCTTGATGCATGGATAGCACATGCTGATGGTGACTGGCTTCTGCTGAAGGAAACTGGCTTTCCTACCATTGAAAGGGACTCATGGGTGCTTATGGGAATATCACCTCTGAGTCCCTCTACTCAAACACTCCTCTGCCTTTTGTTCCATATGCATTGGCTTCCTTGCTGCTCTGCCCACATTCTGAGCCTCTGCACTTATCTTTCCCCTGACTCTTTAGACTCTTGCTCCAAATGATCACGTGGCTGTTCACTCTCTCCCCTCCCCCAAGTGTGCTCAAATGTCTTCTCAGCAAGGCCTTCTATCACCACCCTATTTACATCTGCATTCCCATCCACCCCTTACTTCCTCCACTGGATTATTCTTCAAAGTCCTTATCCCCATTTAATGTACTCAGCGTTTTATCTTATTTTATCATCCCTCTCCTGCACCAAGCAGGAAGTTCCATATAGGTTACAATTTTTATCTGTTTTGTTCTCTATTGAACCACTAACACCTAGAACCATTCCTAACACCTAGTAAGCATTCAGTATATATTTTCTGATGAATACATATACAGTTCTATGCTAGGAGCTGTAGAGGAGGGTTGCGTAAATGCACTTTTGTTTTCCAGTACAGCAAAGATACAAAACTAACTTGAGGCATGCATGCAAAAGACCAGTAGAGGAAGATTAAACCAATACTAGGCAGATGGTAATACATTTGAACTACCTTTGTGTCAGGGACAAATATATTGGGTTGTCGGAAAAGTCATGACACATTTTTGCAACGAAAAACAGAAAAAATACATCATGACTTTTCTGACAACCCAATATTTTGAGGTGGGAGGAAGAGAAGTCAATCATTTAAATTCAAACTTTGGAGGGAGTAGATATGAGGAATGCAAATTATTCAGCAAATACCAGAGACACTTAGAGCTGGAAGTTCTAAAGGTATGGTGGATCAATTCTCTCACTTAGTTTGCACGGAAACAGAGCCCCAGGAAGGTAAAGTAAACTTATCAAGGCATATAGCCAAGCAGTCACAACACTTAGACTCAAACCTAATTCTGACTTCTGGGTCCATGCTCTTTCTACCAAAAAAAAAAAATCCAAACTGCATAAATTCAGCAAACATATTAGGTTTCTAAGATAAACAAATTCTCCAATTAGGAATAACTTGGAGTCTTAAAAATCTCATATATCATCACATTGCCACTGTATGCACAAATACATCATAAAACATTACACTCATTTAAATTCATTTATTTACTTAAGAATACTTTCCCAAATTCCAAGTCAAATTTTCTAGTTAAGCTACTGTTTTCAGGTTTTGCCATAAACCAGACAAAATGAAAGAGAGACTAAGAAGGGAAAGGTGGGAAGGAAGAATGATAAAAGTGGAGAAAGGGAAGGCAGAAATACAAGGAAAGCAGAAGAGAAAAAGAAAAAAAAATGTACAGAATGTTGACAACACTGCCTTTGGTATTTCTGGAAATTTCTTTTGACTAGCTGTGCTAGAACTTGTCTCTTTCCATTATGAAATCATTTTCTTGGAGTTAATCATCAAAATAATTTAAGTTCAAGGTACATATTTTCAAATGGACTCCTTTTCTTTTGCTTCTTAAAGTGTATTCTCTGTATTTCACAATTTAGTACTCCATAATACATTATCTTTTCCCTAATTATTTCATGTGCATAGTTTTTGTTTCTTCAGTGAGAATATATCTGAGCATGTATTTTTTTTTATATTCACCATAATGCCCAAAATAATACCTTACAATAGTTTAAAGGTCATCAGAGTCATTTACATCTGGTTTTATTCATGTATTCAATAAATACATACGCTAAGCACTCACTGTGTGTCAAGAGCTAAGGATACAGAGATGACAATGATAGACCAGATTCCTGCCCTCATGGAGCTGCCTTGGAGTGAGAGATTCAACCCATATACCATTAAATAACCAGGAATCGTAAACACAGCTCTGAGGAGAGACAGGAGACTGAGACAGACTCAGTGGCCCAGGACGTGTGCTCAGGAGTTTGGGATGGTAAGAATGAGAGGGAAGGCCTCCTGAGGCCATGGCAGTTTTGCTAGAACCATAAGAGAAATCAGTTACTCCGTGGGTTGCCAAAAGAGTGTTCTAGACAGAGCAAGAGCCCTGAGGCAGAAAAGTATTTGTTCTAAACACTCTAAAGTGGTCCATGTAAGTGAAGCATTAGATGAGCTTGAAGAGTCACAGCAGGACCATGTGCAGGCTCGTCTACGCTGTGGGTGTTAAGAGAAACGAGAAGATACAGAAGTTCTTTTAAACAAGGAAGTGACATGAAATAAGGTATTCAAATAAAGATACTATAAATATGTTTCTAGTATTCTGTAGATGCACTTAAATGGATACCTGTTCCCCAAACCCACCCCTCTCTAAGACTAAACCTCCTTCCCCACTAGGTCTCCCACTGGTAGCAAGCCATCCTGTGCCCATAGAAATATTTGCAAATCAGCATATAAACCGGTTAGATCCAATACTTCTCTCCCACATCCCACTTTCTTTTCAAAGGGATCCTGTCCTTAACAGGCTCCCGCAGTTCCTTCCTATCTACTTATGACCTCTTCCTTTTCGGTTAATTTCTCCTCAAGGACTTTTTCAGATATATGAGCCCATATCCATTATAATCCCTTAAGCTTTTTCACCCTTCCAACTCCTTTACAGTCATCTCAGTAAATTCTTTCCAACTTTCTTAATTCCATCAGTCAGTTTACATAATGAAAGTAATCACAATTTAACAGCAATAGACATAAAATCAAATCTAGAAAACGTAAACCACAAGGATGGAAGTAAAATTGAACATAACAGAAAGATCCAGTGTCATGAGTCTCTAAAACTTCTGAAAATATACCTAAAAATCCCATTCAAATTATCTCTCAATCTCCTCAGTGTCCTCTCATTAAACCTTTTTTCTCTCAAATAACAACATCAGAAATTGAAGACACATTTAATTCCATTGTTCCCTTCTGGCTAATTACTATAGTAACCATACTGTTCTTGACACATTTCACAGCAAATATTTAGTATTTCAACTAGGTAATGGTTTTGATAGCTTTTGACACACTAGTGTGAGAATTTAACCACCATTTATATCATTATCCCTATGGGAAAACTTGTATCAAGAGAGCAATTCACAAACAAACTTCAGGAACATAAAAATTGTGAGTTGGTGACTTCCTGCAACTTGTTTATTTGAAACATGGATAGTGTGCCAAATTCAACAGAAAGAATGATCCAGAGTCTTCTAGCATGGTTTATCTAAGTTAATTTTTTTTAAAAAACTAACTGTTCTTTTTGGAGATTTAGAGTTGACCCCTGGAGTTGGATGGGAACATATATATATAGAGGCTCTTTCTGACACAAAGCCTTGAAGAAGGAGAGAAATCACATGCATAATGGAACATATATTAGAATCTTGTTCGCATGCTTAAGATTTTTCAAAATAACTTCACCAGTTCTGGGAAGGGTATCAGTAGGAGAGTTAGAAGCATTTCTTTGAAACTTTCTTAGCTTACTACAAAATGAATAGTTCCACCTTCAAAGAATTGTATATCAAAGAGTTTTCCAAATAAATAAAACTCTATTTCTAGATAGGAAAAAAAAAAAAGCCTTTCTTTACTATCAGAAGGTCAATTGCAACAAGAGAGTCAAATCAATCTAGAATTGTTCAAAATTTTATAAATAATGGTTTTGAAGACAAAAGGCAATAAGTAGGAGTTAAAAGGCATGGTTCTGTGAGTACTCATATTTAAAAGAGAGACAGAACATGCCAGCAAGGAAACTAAGTCCTACTTTTTTCAATTAGGTTAACATGACCATCTTGATGCAAAGTAAAAGAAAAGTTTCCTATTAAAAATGTTATGAGGATCAAAAATATGAGCACTGTTGTTTAATGAACTTGGGTTCAAATTCCATTTTATCATATTTCTGCCTCAATGTATTATTTTTTATTTTTGCAGTTTAGAAAAGGTGCTGCAAAAGTACTGTATACAGAATACACTTATTTACAAGTTATTGTGAATAGTAAATATAATAAAATTCATTACACCAAGTAAACCCTTAAAAATATGCTTGTTAATAAAAAAAAAAAAGTTGTTATGTAAGATGAACCATTAGCATCCAAAAACTTATCTTCCCAGTGCAATACCGAAGAGTCTGAATATGGAACTAAAACACAAGTACTTTCAGTGCAGTTCTGCAGAGACACGGGGAAACTTCTCAGGCTGTCTTACAAATACACAGATGTGCTAAGAAACTCTGATTCAGTTTCACTTATCATACGTTGAAGGGTAGCTAAAATGCCATTTCAAATTTTAATAACAATATATGAAAAATAATAGAACCCTTGAACAGTTGCCCTAATCACACAGACTGCATTGTAAGCTTAGCCAGTACATACGTCATTTAGCACATAATTTGCCTTGCTTATCCTCTTTCCCTGCACATTCATACTACATAAGGTTCTGTATCATGTGGCATTCTTTAGGAAAGACACAACTCAATACCAACCACTGCTGAAAACATATACAAAGCAGGAGTCACCAGATCAAGTCCCTTAAAAAAATATTTTTAAATAAAAAATATTTGAATGGAACCATGGAGCCAGAAACTACTGGTAACTTGCTTGAGGTCCCTGCAGAATTATTCCACTGCCTTCTGAGATTTTAGGATCACTGGGGAGGGAGTAATATTTCTCATCTATGACAAGAATTTCCAATAGGCATCAAATTAATGGAGCCTATATCCTGTTCCATCAAAACGAGGACACAAAACCAGACTAGGAGCCATTCTAATGAGTATTTGTTTACTCCTGGTTTGCACAAACTAGAGAAGCAGCTTTGAAAAGTTGCCATGGCCATGCTTTTCCTGAGCAGCAGACAAACACTTCACTGAATATAGAAATGTTTACACACACGAATGCAAATGTAGGTTCTCTCCCTTTCTAGAACAGTGTGCCTGTGTGGATGACTGCATGTGTGTGTAACTGTGTGCGGGAGGTGCATGATACATGTACTTGCTGAGAAGACACATCGTTTCAACTGTCTAAATGTTTGGTGACACATTCTCAGAGCCCACCAGGGATGAGGTAAGTGGAAATGACAACTGCTATAGCACGCCTTCAGAGTAAGAGCAATTCCGAAGTGAAATTTTGGATGCAATATCAGAAACATGTATGTATATATTTTCCAAAAGACTGGCAACTAAGTTGCAAGGCCATTGATAAGCAAATTGATTTCTAGTTAAGATTCCTTCCTGCCTTTCTAAGGTCACTGAGCTAATCAAATAATAAGCCTTGAAAAGCATTTAAGTAGGATCTACGGGTAGATAAAATTATTAGTTACATTAAAATTTTTAAGCCAATGGTAACACCTGCCCAAGTACTTTTGCAAGGATCTGACAGACAGTAACTGCATCTACGGTGTCAGCTCTAATTCATAACAGTGCTAAGAGAACATCCTTCATTAGATAAATTTGGCAAACCCAGAGCAACCGTGCTAATTCAGCTCCAACGTTAAGTCTTTGTTACAGTTCTCATTTCAGTTTAGGTAGCTTAAATAAGCTTATCACAAGGCTTTACACTGACATTCTGGGATGGCACAATGGACAATATTACCAGGAGAATTGTTAATGAGCATCATAAATGTTACTTCCTTCAAAGAAGACACTTTAACTCCATAGTTCGCAAGGCAAGAAGTAAAATGAAAGATGTTCCATTTCCCTCTTTAAGATTGAAATTTAATCAGAATGTGTGCAGATTTATTTTTAAGAAACGCTATATAAGATTTAGCTGGAGAACTACAGTACCCCTTATATAGTCAAGATTTCTTTTTTTCTGAAAAGGGTAACCCACATGAGCTTTTAATTGAAAAGCACATCAATAATACTCTTTCTGTTTGTCTTACCTGGTTATCCAAAGATTAAATCCATTTTCAATTAGTGAAAATGATTTAATCTTAGAGCATGTGTAATCTCAGTTTATTTAGGCCTGTATTTAAAGAACTGCTTGAGACCCCTTTGCAAACAAGACCAGTCTCCATCACAAAATGATACCCAATCTCTCCTTTAAGGATATTTTCTAAAAATATGACTATAGAATTCTTCATTCCCCCAAATGACATTAACACTGTTTGACATGATGGCAGAGAAAGCAAAAAGAATTCATCTCTGACGAATAAAGTATAGGCTACACTGCTGGGTTTTTTTGGAAACCATCCTCCTTTTATTCCATTTTGGTAAATTTCTAAGAAATGTTTAAAATCTGTAGGACAGACCTTGGTTTAAGAGGTGGCCTATCTGCCATTTTTATGGCTGACTTAAGACCCATTATGTACCCGATTCTGCATTGTGAAATCCAGGCTGGGGACAAATTTCTGCCTGTCATCTTAGAAAAGGCCAGGAGTTTTGCACCATCCTGTAGTGTGAAAACAGAAAATCAAAGCCAGGGTCGGACTGCCTGTTTCTTTCTTAATCAGCTTGCTGCTTTTTTTTTTTGAAGTAATCTCAGCTGTCACTATCTCAGGATTGAGAGGGTAGTTTGGTAGAATAAAATATAGTTTAAACAATATCTCCCCAGGAAAAGTTCCTCCTTACACTTAATATTGAATGAAAAAGGTAATCAGTAAGTAATCATTTGATGCTTGGCTAAGAACCATTGCACAGGAAATGCATTTAGGAAGCACAAAATCCTTTTTTTTTTTTTTAAACCTGATAAGGTCCTGAATCAGGAGCCAAGAGGCCTAGATGTTTTCCTTATATTGCTCATTCTGTTGCAATGACATGCCCATAAAACTATAGTTTATGGACCAAATTTGCTGCACCTCTCACCCCAACAATAATGTAAATTGCAGAGATATAAATATCTTACAAGAATTTAAAATAAAATTTTAAACAGTTCGCTGAAAATGACAGCATGGATAACTCTGTCAATGACCTCTTCTGTCTAATGTCAATTTCAGAAAACAAGTTTCCATTGTAAATGTTTAATCAGTGTAGTCCCAGGAACCCAGAGCAGACAACCTTATCTTCTCTCCCAACTTATTTGCTCTGCAAGCTCTTTAGTAGCTCTCTCAGCTCCTGCAAGCACTTTAGGTTTTTCTCTCCCAAAAGAGCTGGGAGCTCTGTAGGTTCTGAGCTAAATAGAAGCCCTGTGGTTTGACTCCATGAGTCTGAGCCCTGGTCCACTGCAAGGAAACTGCAGCATTTCTGCTTGCAAATCCTGGCAACCCGTTTCTAGACCAGCCACAAACAGACTGTACACATTCTTCAACGCTGTTTTGCCCAAACCTTGCCTGAAGCCAATCAACCACAGCAGAAAGCATCCTACCTTCCATCATGGTGGCAGAATTGCATTCCTCAATTCCAAGGAGTCTGAAAAAAAAAATACAGGAGGATACGATTCCAGATCCCAGCTAAGCCCTCATAACACTGCTGCCGCTGCCGAGAAATCTGCTCTGTCCACTGTTGCTGAAGCCAAAGGAAGGAAACAAGTGTTAACCCCAAAGATAGGCCATGGATGCTGCCGGTGCTGCTTCACCTAAAGGCGTCCAGGAAGATGCTGCGAGAGAAAAGGAGAGGAATGGCAAGCCGGCGAGCTGCACCGCCTGCGCTGCCTCCACCAATCCCTTCAGCTCTGGACCGCGTCACATGGTAGCCAGCCCGCATCTCCTGACACAATACCCCCGGAGAGCTCACAGAACCTATTTCCCGTCCCCACTCCCCTCCACCCCCAGCCCCTGCCGCCTGTCGACAAATGCACAGCCCCTTCCCCACCTGGTGACGCACTTCCCCCGCCCCTCCTCTTCGTCTTCTTAAACCTATTGCAGTGGCTGGGTACCCAAGATTAATTATCAGACGCTGCCACCCTAACAGGGGACTCAGGCATGAAAGGATCATCTAAGTGGCTCGCTGCGAAGGGGATGTTTTTTTAAAAAAACACTTCTTAATTCTGTGCAGCCTGAAGTCTTAGCTGCATACATTTAAGCGCCCATTCCCATTTCCTTTTGCCCTGAAGGAATTCCAATTGTCAGTCTCTGTCCCCTTGTCCCCTGCACACATCTGTGATTCTCTCTCTTTCTCTCTCTCTCTCTCTCTCTCTCTCTCTCTCTCTCTCTCTCTCTCTCTCTCTCTGTCTCTCCAGAGAAAAATCAATCCGGCTGACGTCATATCATAAACAATTATCCCCAACAGGATGATGCAGAAGAAATTTCACCCCAGCTGCTTTCCAGAAAGCCAGGGAATTAATCGGGCATGACATGCCAACGGCTGGGAACTGTCATTAAAACAAAGAAACAAAAGAACCCACCGAGTGGGGCTCTGGAATCAAACTGGAAACGCTTGAGATAGTTTCTGGGGCGGGAGGCGGGAGAGAGGGGAGTAGGCAGGCAGGGAAGGCCATAGCCCAACGGAAGACAGCTGTGCACGCCCTTCCTCCCACTGCAACCTGGGCAGCCGGCCGGCCTCTGACCGGACCCTGCGGAGCTCCGCTCAGCTCAGAGTTCGAGTCCCTCCGCCAGCGCATTCCACTCCCCTCCCCGACCGGCGTTGGCGAGCAGCCTGGCTGCCCCAGGTGGAGTGTGGCTGCTGCTGCCAAGTGCGGTTCCCGTAGGAAAGCAACTTTCTTCTAAATGACACGTTTTTCACGCCACGCCACTGGCGTCTGTAAGCGCCTTCAAGCCCATTCGTTCACCCCAGTGGAAATCCGGAGAGAGGTAATTGTGCCCGGTTCTGGCCAGAGGATGGGTGGAGCCCAGGGTTTCTCAGCTTCCAGGGATGCGATCTGGATGCTGTGCTGCTGCCTAAGTGGGAAGGGCTATGGCACGGGTTGCTTGGCTCGGGAACCTGTCACCTGACTGGTTCCCAGTGACCCTGGGAGCCGTTCAGTGGGGCCCAGGCCCCAGGGTCCTGCTATCCTCCGTTTCTTTCAAGCAGGCTCTGGAGGCTAAGAAGGCAGGTGGCAAATGGGAGGGAAAGCAGAAGGAAGGGAGATGAGAAGGAAGGGAAAGGCCTCTTTAGAGCCTTACAGGACAGCAACGTCAGGGGACATTCATTTCTCCTTCTACAATCCAGCAACATGACTAGGAGAAAAGTCATTATCACAGAGCCATTGTGAGCATCAAGTGAAATAACTTTAAGTGAGATGCATTACGTGATCAGAATTCAGCCTCTAATACCACTGTTTATCATTTATGTTATAAATATACCCATGAACTTTCTATGTTGCTCAGCCCTTTACATACAGCCTAATTCTTTCCACCAGAGCAAATATGAGGTGTTTGTGGCCAAAACCACTAAAGAAAATATAACTGAATAAGCTGACTGAAGTAGCATGTTAACAGTTAAAAAACAAAAACTCAGTCCTTACCAACTTAGAAGTTTTAAGAAAACTTATTGTTTTCCCTAAAGACATATATTGTATATTAGAAGCCTCTAAACTTCAAAATGAAATTCTCCAGGGAGATACAAATACTTGGTCTTTTTCCTCATATTTTTGAGGAAGTTGAATTTTAAAAGAGGAAAGAATTTCAAAGTAAAACCTGTCCTGCTTACACTGCTCTGAAAACAGCAAGGATATTATTGCAAAAAAAAAATTTAATTAAATTGAATTAAATTAAAAAAAAGATTGATGTGTCTGCATGTGTGTGTGTGTGTGTGTACTTAGCCAAATTTTTGTAATGGTTAAGAACATGGATAGCTAATGGTGCCAAACAGTCTGGGATCAAGTTCTGTCTCTGACACTTATTGAACTATGTGACCCTGTACAAGTTATGTACCTCTCTGTGCCTCACAGTTTCCTTACATGTGAAATGAAGACAGTAATACCAACTTCATAGGGTTATTACTAGTATTAACAATAAACCTTTACTAATGGCTTACTCTGTGCTAAGCAGTCCTAAAGACCTTGCCAGTAAATTAGTTAGTATTCTATCTGGAGTATCACAAACCCTCTATGTTTGCTTTTTAATATTAGTATTATTACCACCAAAGGGCTGCTAGTCATCAAAGAAGGCTGAAGCCAAGTGAGAGTTATATGACATGCACAGAGAATAACTTGGTGATGCATCCGGACTAGGTGATGCATCCGGAGATATAACACATTGGAGAGATTCTGAGGCGCTGCTAGATAATGATTAGAACCAAATGAGGTTAGGGAAGGTCCTCTTACAGAGATGGAATTTTAAAGTTCAGAGAAAATTGGAATGGGCTTGGAGTGGAAGTTCTAAATAAGATAGGGAGTTCTATAATACATAAGAAAAATGGTTTATATAAATTCTGGAGGTAAGAACAAGCACTGAGATGCCAGCATAGGAGGCATTGTCAGAGAGTCAGAGAAACCCCGGCTGCGTGCCTTCCCTCACCCCATGAAGTTTTACAGTGTGTTAGCGCAAACCTTTCAGATCAATTTGATACAGCACACATCAGTTTTTAGAATTGCAGCAAGGCAACTAACTAGAGACAGAAATATAGCTCAAAGATTCTTTTGGTCCTTGAGTATTTGTACGAAAAACAAGTGTCTAGATATGATTGTCAGAGAAGGACCAAGAAAGGTATGTGTAGTTAAAGGTAGCAAGGCTAGTCCCAAGATTGGTTAAACGTTGTGTAACTTGATTGAGAAGATGCACTTACCAATGATAAGAATATCTGATGAACAAAGTTCTGCTTCAAATACAAAATTGCTTTTGATATGTTATCAGAAAAGATTAAACATCCTAATTTTGTTTTTTCATTAGGTTTTTGAAAAAACAAAAAGGTTTTCTCAGGAATAAAGAGAGTACTTTAGATTATGGCCCAAATTTCATCACTACTTAGTACAGTTTTTGCTTACAAACAAGTGCAAAGGATAATTTCTAGTTGCTAAAATAATGGAACATTTTTTGCAAGCATTAAGTGCAAGTCAAAAATCTGTGGCAAAGACTGGGTAAATTATTAACTGGTACCCAAGTTTCCAGACTGTCTAGGAGTTTAGTTCAGGATTGTGAGTGTGTGTCCAAATCACAGTAGGGGCTCAGATACTGCCTGCAACTCGTCCAAGACCAAAAACCTAATTGCTACAATCACTAAACACTTAAAATTTGTTTGTAAAATAATATTTTTACAGTGGTGATGCCCTTATACTTGGCTTTTTAAAAAAAAATTAGATTCTTACTATAATAGAATTTCTTCACTATTCCTCAATGTTTCAGGGGGAATTCAGTTCATATTTGAGAAAGAGAAAGAAAACAGTGAGAACTGAGTCACAAAGGAAGGAAGAAAGAAAACTAACATAGATGGGAAGTTTAAATAATGTATCCAATAATCCTCTTGCTATTCCCACTGAGATAATTCAGATGAATATAGAAAGGAAAATATTGTCCAGTCCCCCTGAAAATTAACAAAGGATCCAATTGAAAAGTTAGATTTCTATGGGATGAAATAGGTAAAAGAGAAATGTAAATACACGCCCATAATCACTATATACTCTTGGTTAAAATGAAAAACTCCAAATGGAACCGACATGGGCAAAAACTGGATTTATTTGAGTAGTTTGCAGTGTTATTTGAAGAACAGCACAGCTGAGGGAAAGCAAGACCCAGGATGCTCTAGGAAACTTTGATACAAGAATCGAGTACTCAGAACTCTGTTTCTTCTAGCATGTCAGTGTCTTTCCTCTTACTAGTTTTTCTCCACGTGATCAGGGAACTGATTATTTGCACCCTTGAGGCTTATATCTCCACAAGATCTACTTCAAAAAAACTTCCCAGGAAGGACTCTAGTTGACCTGGCTTGGAACACTGTTCCCCCTTTGGGCTAATCAATGGGTCCTAGTTAATGAGGTCTCATAATGGCCTTATTTAAACTAAAACTTACATTGGACTTAGTCACATGCCCACTATTGTGACTAAAAATAGGGAGGGAGATAGGCAAGTTTCTATGACAAACAACCCTTACTAGTATGAACGCCCTAATATAATTGGAGGGGTAGAAAAGACATTGGTAAAGGAAGAAAAGGAGCTATTGCCAGAATAAATGTGGGGAGAGAAACTTTGAAACAAAAGCCATCCACCACATAGACATTACTCAGTGCTCTTCAGGTAAGATTTACAAAAGCATTCATGATTGCAGAGGGACTCAGAATGCCACAATAATTCCATTCAGCATATTTAAGAGGTTACTTATATATTCTCACTCATTACATCTAGAGAGAAACTTGCAGAGCCTGTAGCCATCCTCCTCCTCACTGTGGGAAATGGGGTAAAAAGGGGGAAGAGGACCCTACCTGTTAGCCCACTTACACCAAAGACAAACATGCCCTGGTATGCTCACCCCCCATTGGTCCATTCCTGCCCAGAGAACCCTGTATCCAGACCTACACAAGTACAGAAGGGACTTATATCAGCCTCGGAAGTGCTGCATAATCTAGACCTACTCTGACAAAGATAAGCAATGAAGACTGAATACATGAGAAGAATTAGCAATTTCAAAAGAGAAAGTAAAAAATTACAGCTCACTGAAATAGAGGAAACTTCCTCACTGAAAGCAGAGGAAATTTAGCAAACTGGAGAGGCATTAACAAAATCTATCCTTTTACTTTTGATATACCATATTTTGCCATGTATAATGCGTCCTGTGTATAATGCGCACCCACGTTTTTGGCCCAAACTTTTGAGGAAAAAAAAAAATCTTTCGTTTTAATTTTTTAATTCAAGATTTTATTGGGTTACAATTAGGTACTTGTTTTTTGTATTTTAAGGAATTTTAGCATTTATTTTTTAACATATTATGGTACAAGAAATTTTATGTACTGGTAACAAATTTATGATATTTACACATCATAGAAGGCCAAGAACTCTTCGTTGTTACAAGTTCGTTGTAAATTCAACAAAACCAATTATCATCTTCCAGGGCATTATTTTGCATACGGGTATCATTATTGATTTCTAGAGTTACACTTTTAACTCATAAGCATAAATAAAAGAATTAAAAATATTTATATAGATATGAAATTATTTCAACCCATATATAATGCGCATCCTTATTTTTCCCTCATAAATTTGGGGAAAAAAGTGCACATTATACACAGCAAAATATGTAATTTCAGGGATACAGCAGCAATAAATAAAAGCAGACTGCTATGATAAAAGAGCACACGAAGAGCCAGAAAGTGCATAGAAGTATTGAAAACATTTTTATTGATATTTTTTAAATGTCATAGCTGTAATCAAGAATATAATGGGTACTGCCGAGAGGGAGCATTGATAGGCCCAGTGGCGATGTATTTAAAGCATAGACCCACGATAACCATAACCGGCTCAAACACTGGAATTCTTTTTCTTTTTGAAGAATCAGCTAACTCAGATGCAACTTTAACAGTTCACAAAACTAGAGAAAGAGAAAAAACTCTAAAATTCACTTTATGAATTATAAAATGTGTCAAAAATAATAAAAGTAAAAAAGATGATAGCTCAGTCTCATTTATGAATATTGATGCAAAATTTTAAGTAAAATAACAATAAACAGAATCCAGCTTTTTAAACACCTTATATACCATAATAAATTAGACTTTGTTTTAGGAGTAAGAAAAATTAGTTCAACATTAAGAAATCTATAAATATAATTCACAACATTAAGCTATTGAAAATAAAATTATATTATCCCCATAGTTGCTGAAAAGATATCTGATAATATTAACTTATATCAGTCATTAAATAAAAATCTTATTAACAAAGAAAGACATAAAAACTTTCTTAGAATGATAAAATATACAGATCTCTTCCTCAAATCTGCCATCTTCTTAAGTGGAGACACAATGAGAAAAATCTTCATTAAAATCAGGAATAAGATTTAAATGTCCTTTATCATCATTGCTTTAATATCCAATACTGTTCTACAAATGCCAACCAAAAAATTAGGAAGAAAAAGATAAAATTGTGTCAGATATAAAATACATGTTCATCACATCATTTTCTCTATCTAGATACGTGGGAAGACTGTATTGTTGACCTTCCTTGCAATCTGAGTGAACTTATATGACTGAATTAGACAATGGAATTTTCCAGGCCTGGCATTTACAAACATCCCATATACTCTTCATACCTCATTTTCCCTTCCAAATGGCAGAGAGCTACTTGATCTTCATTAGACTTTGAATGTGTAAGAAATAAACTTTCATTGTGTCAATCTTTACACTATTTATATGTATCTATAATCTCTAATGAATGATATAATCAAGTATATTCATATTCTTAAAGAACTAGAGGAAGAGTAATTTAAACAGAGGAAACTCCAAGTATTGAGGCCATCAAAAGGGAAAGAGCTAGGCATGTTATGGAATCTAAAACTGCATTGTCCAATATGGTAGTCACTGGCTACATATGACTATTTAGCACTTGACATGTGCCTAGCTCAAATTGATATGTGATGCAAGTGTAAAATACACACCCAATTTCAGAGTACCAGACAAAGAGAATCTAAAATATCTCATTCATAATATTTATATCAATTACATGTGGAAATGATATTTTTATATATTTGGTTAAATAAAATATATTATTAATTTTACTTGTTTCTTTTTAATGTGTGTCCTTGAAAATTTTCAGTTGCATATGGGGTTCACATTTGTGGTTCATATTATATTTCTATTGGACAATGCTGTTCTAGATACTGACAAAATACAAAACAACCCAACAAACCCTGTGGGCAAGGAGGGATGGGTTAAGTTTAAGGGGCTATGTGCTAATGGTGGATATTAACCATACTCATATTCATTCATCTTTTTCATCCAACAAAGACATATGAACAATTGTCTATGCCCAGGCACCGTGTCAGGTTTTGGGACACAAAGATGAAAGAGGCATAAACCTTTCAAGAGGCATAAACCATACTACAGATGAGAAGGCAGATGAACAAACCTAGAATTACAATAGAGATTTATAAATGTTCAGAGTTAAGAGGGCAGAGGGGAGCAAAGAAGTCTTCCCAGAAAAGATACAGCTTGAGCTGCTCTTTCAAGGGCAACTAAGATACTCTTACACTTCATCTTTTTCCAGCCCTACCTCCATCTTCATCTCTCCCCTCTCAGTTTCTCCACTAATAGCTTTTAAGTGTTCTGCCTGGATCTCCTATTCAATGGTGGACAAAAACACCTGTCGTCAAACTTTAGCATCAATCTGCATATACTCAGTCCTGGTTTTCTCTTTTTCTATATCTACTCTACTCGAGGCCATCTTCCTTTCCCATTTTCTACCCTTCTTCCCCAGCTCAGTAGGGGTTGACATTTTCTTATTTCCCCATTTCAGCTTCTGTGTCATTCATTTGGGCTACTGCCAAAAATACTTTCTAGCGTTCATCCCACCTGCTTCCCCCAGTTTGGGCTCTTGTTTTTTTTACCAACCCGAGACTAATTTCATGTCAAACTTTTCTCTATGACTTCAGCAATTGTATCATAGTCCTTCTCCTTATCTCACCACTTGCCTTCATTATCCATGACATCAGCATCTCTTCCATGATCCAACATACCTATCTCACAGTTCCTTCACTTTCTCCATTCCAATGACCTTAATTTCTGTTGTGTCTTAGTCACTAAAAGTATGGCTCCATTTTGGACCTCATTTTTGTTTATCTTTAATATTTCACATGGTATATTTCCCTAAATCCTAAGCTATTTATCCATCTGTCCTCACCCTCCACATGCCACACATGTGCTTTAACACCTCCTGAATATTGGACTCTTGGGGCTGCGAATGTTCCTTACCAATTGGCATAGCCTAGGGAGTAAAGTCTGTGTATATGTGTGGTAAGGTGGGAGAGAGGAAGTCTGAGAGCAATCCTTCTCTCCCGACACAACAATGCTTGCTTCATCCAGCTTTAGCCATTTTCTCCTTGCACTAACCTACCCTGGAATGCCTACTTTTATCTTGATAAATATCATCCTTTCTTCAAGGTCAAATTCAAATCCTCTCCAGGAAACCAACTACATGGATCTTTCCTTCTCTGAACTTCTACTGCATGTACTAAATCAGCTTTTGATTACATAGGTTAAGTCATTTCCTAATTAAGTCATCACCCTAACAGAAATCCATAAGGAAGAGATCATACCTTCTATTTCTTTTCTGACATTTTCTACAGCAAGTAACACAATGCTAAACGCATATTTGGTGCTCAATAATTATTTGATAGATAAGTATATTTTTATTTTGCTATATAGATCTAGTAACAGAAATATTGTTTTGCTTATTCTCATAATTTCTTTGGGAGTGGAGAAATTCGAGGAGAACACAAATGTTTCTTGTTTGATCTCTCTGAGAGGTCTGAGGAAATCCCAGTAGGAATATAATCCCAGCAAATTACTTTTCAGATTGGGTCCAGAAGCCATACCTGGTTGGATGGTATTGTTATTAGAGCATTGTTATCAAAATCAAAGAGTGCCATGATAATAGCCAGAGTTTACTAAGCATTTTGTAATGTTTTATGTTTTATTACATGTTCTAAGGGCAGTTTGCTACTTTGTGACCATCATTTCATGTAATTCCCCCAGACCTATGAGTTGTGTATTCTATTCCCATTTTACATATGAGGAAATAGAGCCTCAGAAGTAGTAAATGACATGTCCAAGGAAACAGCAAATATCAGAGCTAGTGTTTGAACTCACCTCTGTCTGACTCTAAAACCTATGACTTAACCTTGAAAATAGATGATTACAAATTTGTTCTGTGAATATTAATTACTTGGGGGTTTAATATTTCTCCTTTCCTCTGGTAAAACAACTCCCGTCCTTTGGGGAGAAATTTCCTTCTTCTTCCCACTATACTCCATCATGAAGAAGACACATTTGCTGTCATCTCCCAACATGACTGTTTTTTCTTACCCACAATGTTTGGTCAAGGGAGAGATATCTGGTCCAAGCTGAGCCAATAAAATACCTTATTTCCCAGGTCATAATCCAAGCTGGCCCAATTAGAATTCTTCCCTGAGAGTCTAGATGCTAAACCTGTGAGTGAGGAATCTTTTCCTGCTAGGTTCTCAAACTGTACAAATGTAAACCTGAAGTCATGGCAGCCATGTTCTTCACCTCTGGGGAAAAGCCTGTGTGTGGGAGAGAATGGAAGTGACATGGAGAAAGCCAGAGACATTGGCTTGTCTATTGGCTTGTGAGCTCTTTTTACACCCCTTCCTTCTTCCACCCCTTGCTTCTGACCTACCCACAGTTAAAAGAACCAATAACTTCCCCATTTTGCTCAAGCAAATTCAGGTTGGTTATCTATCACTTGCAAAGGAATCCTAAACGATTCACCTCACCCCATGAAGTGCTGAAAGTAAAACAAAACAAAACAAAACAAAAAAACACATCAGTAAAAGTAAGACCTGTTAGCATATTCAAGAAGCAAATGAAATGTTGGAACCAGAAGACAAAGCCAAGAAGTTGCAATTCAGACAGTACCAAAAGTGGATTAGGGAGTTAGGCAGAATGGAAGTGAAGTCATCTAAGACCATTTACCATGAAAGAGCTCTGTGAGACCTGGAGCTCCTTTTAGAAGTCACTAGCCAAAATAAGTCAGGAGGTCTAAGTTCAAAGACATGGATGAAGTAAGAGCAATAACCAGAATTTCAAACAATAAAATCATTCTTTTAAAGAATCAAGCCCAAACATCGATCAGTGGAACAGAACAGAGAGCCCAGAATTAAATCCAAGCATTTACGGACAGCTAATCTATGACAAGGGAAGCAAGAATTTACACTGGAGTAAAGATAGTCTACTCAATAAATGGTGCTGGGAAAATTGGACTGACACATGCAAAAAAATGAAACTGGATCATCTCCTTACGCCTTATACAAGAACAAATTCAAAATGGATTAAAGACTTAAATGTAAGACCTGAAACCATAAAAATCCTAAAAGAAAATATAGGGAGTACATTTGCAGACATTACCCGGAGCAATATTTTTACTGATACATCCCTATGGGCAAGGGAAGTAAAAGAAAAAATGAACATATGGGATTATATCAGACTTAAAAGTTTTTTCACAACAAAGGAAACCATTAATAAAACAAAAAGGAAGCCTACTGAATGGGAGAATATATTTGCCAACAATATATCTGATAAGGGGTTAATATCTAAAATTTATAAAACACTCATGAAACTCAACACCAAAAAAACAAACAACCCAATTAAAAAATGGGCAGAAGATATGAAGAGACATTTCTCTAAAGAGGACATACAGATGGTCAACAGGCATATGAAAAAAAGTTCAACCTCACTGGTCATTAGGGAAATGCAAATAAAAACCACCATGAGATACCACCTCACTCCAGTCAGAATGGCTATCATCAACAAATCAACAAACAACAAGTGCTGGCGGGGCTGTGGGGAAAAGGGGACCCTGCTGCACTGTTGGTGGGACTGCAGATTGGTGCAGCCACTATGGAAGTCAGTATGGAGGTATCTCAAAGAACTGGAAATAGAGCTACTGTTTGACCCAGCAATTCCACTCCTTGGTATTTATCCTGAAAAAACCAAGACACTTATTCAAAAAAAGTTATGCACCCCTATGTTCATAGCAGCACAATTTACAATACCTAAGACTTGGAAACAACCAAAATGCCCATCAGTAGATGACTGGATTAAGAAACTGTGGTATATTTATACAATGGAGTATTACTCCGCTATAAGGAAGAATGAAATCGTGCCATTTGCAATGATATGGATGGACCTAGAGACTATAATGTTGAGTGAAATAAGTCAGTCAGAGAAGGACAAATACCATATGATCTCACTCATATGTGGAATCTGAAAAACTGTATGAATGAGCAAAGTAAACAGAAACTGTCTCATAGATATAGAGGAAAAATCAGGGTTGCTAATTGGGAGAGGAATGGGGATGAGGGAGAAGGGGAAGGGATTAGACAGCAAAAATAGGCAACTACAATATTGCTACTGGGATAGGAAAAACAGTTTGGGGAATATAATTAATAATGTTGTAAATATTCTGTGGAATGTCAGATGATCATAGGTCTTGTTAGGGAGACCATTTCATGGATGGAGTAGAGGTTTGATCACTGCACTGTATTACTAAAGTGGAGGTGGTATACCTACTGTAATTGAATATATATAGATAGTCACGGGATGTGGATTATACTGTAGAAGAGAGTCAGAGGAAGAGTAATAGATATATATGATATGGGGGGGCAGTGGGGTGGTGTATTGGGGGTGGGGGTTGTCACTTTGAGGGGTAAAATGTATAACTATTGCACTGTATTGTACACCTGAAACTAATTAAAAATAAAATAAAAAAATAAAATAAAATAAAGAATCAAGCCCAAATAAAGCCATCCCCATCTTAAAGTCGCATTTTTCACTGATATAGACTACCTCTTTTTTAATGACCATTACAATCTAAATAAATCATATGCTAGACCCAAGAAAGGCATCAAAAAGAAATCAAAGACACTTGAATACGTTACATGTCATATTATCCAAGGAGTTATTAATGGAATTATATAAAATTTACTCCCAGAAGAAAAAGAGCCTTGGCTATTGGTAGACTTAATTTCACCAGGATGATGTGATGAGTTTTAGGTTAGGAGAGAATCAATCTTTGTCCATGGACTAGAGAGGCACACCCACCACCAATTATATAGCTGTGAAAAAGAAGTGTCCTCACTCTGCATTTTCATTTAAAAATATAATTGCATAAATTTAATTTCCTAACTGGGTTTAACTGGGAATCAATGTCAAGTAGCAAGCTGTAAAATGTAAATAATTCATTGGTTCACCTTGCAATTTCCTTAGCATCCGAGGACTTCAGAGCCCTGACCTCTGGGAGACGGGTGAGATTGGGAGACAGAAGCTTTATTTAGCAAATCCTTTCCATTCAAAGCCCATAAGCTCCTGTGCCTGTCAGCAAGTGTCCAGAAGATGCCTTGTGAACACATCTCATTGGAGGGGAGCACGTCCAGGAGCTGACAGAAGTGGGAAGAGCCTTAGGAGCTTCTGCTACAATCACACCTGTCACATAAATTGAAAATTGCTTAGGTTTCAGCTAGAAGTAAATCACATTTGTTGGACTCACTTTCTGTTTTGTGATTTGTGTGTATATATGTGCATACACATATGCAAGTGTTTATCAATGAAATCGGGGAGTGTGTTCACATAGTGCACAGTCCAATAAAAACTGTTGGATCTACAATTGCTTCTTGTGGGTTTGGTGATTATTGTCCAGAACAAGAACAGTATTCAAATTAGCTCATTGCCAAATCTACCACCAGTCAAATAATATGACCAAAAACTTTTGAGGGTTGCTAATTTAAATGTATCAATGTGTACCCAAGCTATATTATTGATTATTCAACTTGTTCACTGAAGACTTTAAAGTTTGAGAGTGGCTTAGGATACACACACACACACACACACACACACACACACACACACACACTCCAGAGATGCTGAATACAATATTTTACTTTGTTTTGTTTTTTTTCTCTTTAAGAAAATGGTTGCGCCCCTATTTAGTTACTTCACTAGAAATAGACTATGGTGAAATGTTTCTACCATAAAAAAGACAAATTACTAAGTTCTTTAAATCTTATCACTTTTACAGTTGACAATTAAACAAAATTATTATACCCATAAAATGAAATAACAGAAGGGTCTTGCTGAATAAATCATTCCCTATTTCATGGTTGCTTGATAAATAGTGACAGGAATATAAATTCTATCAAGTGAGAAACTCTACACTCTAAATTGGATACTCACAGTGGACCTGAGAAATGGATTTGAGATTAGAAATATATTTGCTTTGTGAACCAAAGTAATGTAGTTGTTGCTAATGTTATTATGACATTAGCTGATTATAATTCAGTGTGTTAATTTAATATTATGGGTGATAATATTAAATTTTTTGCCCTATTTCTAGTTCTGATCTATAATAACCCTGGATATATTTGTATCCCCATTTTCACACCAGGCCTCTTTCAGTCCCTTTGAATCAGCAACACTGTTACCTTTTCGTTGTAGCTTCAACCACACTTCTTGTGAACCTCTTCTGACAAAAAAAAAGTTGGAAGGAATGTTTGTAATTGCATTCATTCCTACCAGCAGGTGAAGCCTCGAATCATTTGTGTTCCCAGTACAGTATCAATGTACTGAGGATGACCTCTGGATGCCTGAGTGCCCTCCATCATGTTAGCCTGGTCCATATACCTGCTCTTCCCTTAGTTTTACTCCTGGCTTCTTCACAGGACCTGGCTTACTAGTAGGCTCTGATACCTTTCCTGGTTTCACCAAACAATTTCCCTGGTGTCCATCTTCCACTTGCAGTTTTCTATCACTGGACATAACTGCCAAAGAGACCACGAGTACTGAATATAAAGCAGCAACAGATGATCACTCACTGGATCAGCCTGAGTTTGTCAGAAAATTGAGACACTGCAAATATTAATGTGTATAATTGATGCTTAGTGATGAAGACAGGGCTTACACAAATGTGGAAAGAGCTGAGGGAGTATCAATCTGGATGGCTGAAGCTGGAGAATCAGGTAACAGTCACAAATGTCAGACTGAAGCAAAGGAATAGGGAAAGGAAAGTACCGCTTCTGGGAAGTTTACAAACCTCTGTGACTGCTGGGTGAGAGGTCATGAAGAAGTCTGGAAGGCTACCACATGGGATGGCAATAACTTTCCAAAAACTTCACTTCTACTTTCCAAATGTAAGCAAAGTTCTCAATCGAAAAACTCTAATCCAGAACCACGTAGGGAAAATTTTAGGAAACATATCTTCCAGGCTCAAAGGGGATTGTCAAGATGCTATTAAGAAACAATCTAGAAGAGTTGACCCCTTGGAAAATTGACATCTATATCACATTCCCTTTAATCACATCCAACTCCTCAATTAAGAAAGAAATAGGGGCCGGCCCAGTGGTGTGGTGGCTAAGAGCTGGCTTGAGATGCCAGTGGCCCAGGTTCGGGTCCCACATATAAGGGCCAGTGACACTGCCCTAAAAAAAAAAAAAATAACAACATCATGCCTTTAATCAGCACAATGCAACTACCATTTAACAACCAAAGACCAACAAACTCTCTTCTCAAAGAGGAGACTCAAAACCCATATGTCATTTCAACAATCTCTAGGTGATATCTAACCCACTTTAGCCGGGTTACACTTATCCCTTTGAAATCTTGTAATATACTGAAATAGACAGGTAATCATTATTAAAATATCTAATGTTAGATAATATGACAATGAAGAGAGAGAAAAAAGGATATTCACTAATGTATATAAATATTAATAAATCAAAGCAATAAAGAAAACGAGTGTTATTACTACAGTTATTATTTCTATAAGTGATGATTTGGCCACAGTTGGTATTTATGTCTTTTTTATTCCACTAAACTTGCCTTAGTCTCTTTGTCTTCAAAGCGGTTCAGTTGGTTGTGTTTCTTTGTCTGTTGGAACTATCCAAATCCTCCTGAAGGATTTCTGTCATTAGCAGTCCTGTCTGTACTGGATTTTTAGTTTCCTATTATCTTTGCCACAAGACATAGGAGTACTAAGGAGTACCCCATAGAATAGTCTGGGTTTTAGTCATAACCCCATACTTGCATTTTGTAGTAGTAACCTAGTTTCCCCTTTTTATAATTAGAATAAATTACCCTAACCATTCTAGTCACACCTTATTTTGCTCTTGATTCAGACATGAGGTACCCCTAGTAGCCAGAGGAAAACTGCAGTTTCTAGTTCATAACTATTGTGTATCCCCTGATTCTAGGAATTAAGATCTTAAAAGCAGAAAGCTCAAATTATAATAATAGGAATAGAAAACTTTGCTCATATCCATATGTTAAATGTAATAATGTGAGGAGGCAGTTCCATTTCCACCCTGTGGTTCCTTAATCCCTACATCCTGGCTCTGGGTGAAATAACTTCACATACTGGTTGCTGATTCAGAACATATGCAGTATCATGAGGACATTTCTCCAGTCTTATAAAGTTTGCCAAGCAGCTAAAACTCTCTATCTTAAAAAAGCTATGCTGCTGTTATATCAGACCAGCTGCTTCAGGGTGATGGGGGATATGGCGAGACAAGTGAATTCCGAGAGCACGAGCTGACTGCCATATTACATCTGCTATGAAATTATTTCCTTGGTTAAAAGCAATGTCTGTGTGGAATAACCTGATAGCAAATAAGACATTCTGTAAGTCCACAGATCGTGGTGTTAGTAGACTGAGAAGGCAAATCTATACCCAGGATAAATGTTTGTTTCAGTAAGAACAAATCACTGCCACCAGGGAGCTGACTGGCCCCCGCAGTGAATGGTGCCATTTCGGGGAGTCAGCATTGATCTTTGTTTTGGGCAGGTTGGTCACTCAGCAGAGGCTATACAGTCAGCAGCCTTAATGAATTCACCATCTTCCCCTGCTGCTGTGACCATTTTGATCATAAGCACATTGGTCAAGAGAAGGTGTGCCTGGAGAAAGAGACTGACTGACACTTACACACAGGATCACTTTGTCCCTCTGATTATTGAATGCCTCCTCTGCTGTGGTAGCCCTTTGATGAGCATTACATGAGACACAAATATCCTCCTATTCTGTGCCAAATTGGGAAGTTCTATTCATTTATCTCTTCTCCAGAAACAATTTTCCAATTTTGTACCTTCCAACTCCATGACCATCTAGTTAAATTTAGCCACTGCCCATGTAACAGTAGAGATCCATACCCCTGCCCATATTTCCCTCCAAGAAAAAAGAATAACCAGGTGCATTGTGTAGAGTTCCTTTCACTGGGAGGATTTCCCCTCGCTACCATGCTTTAGGCTCACCCCTGAATGGTGTTGCTCAGTTGTTACTAGAATATAGTGTAGAATCATCTGTAAACAAGCTTTGTTTTTGTCAACGAACTGGTCATAGGAAACTTACCATGAGGCTACAGAAACTAATGTAGAAAGTCTGAATATGCCTGTTTGAACTTTGCATGCCAGAACTAGGAAAAGAGCCAGACTCTTGGAGACTGACTGGACTGACAATGAAACAGACATGAACCAAAACTATTAACCACCTGACCTCCGAAAGTCCCTGTTTGACTATTGAACTGCACTGGCATTTGGGTCTTCAAGAATGAGCATAGTTTAGAGACAATTTCTATTAACCCCTGTAAAGTTTGGCCAGTTCCTTTTCCTCAGTACATATTTACTCTGGCAAATGAACACAAGTCCCTTGGGAAAGGTTGGGAGGGAGATTTATAGTACAATTTTTATAAGTACGGCAGATCCTTTACTTAGAGTGACCTAGTGTATTAGTTTCCCATGGCTGCTGTAATAAATTACCACAAACACAGTGGCTTTAAAAAAATAGAAACACAAATTTATTAACTTATAGTTTTGGAGGCCTGAAGTCCAAAGTGGGTCTTGCTGGACCAAAATTAAGATGTTTGTATGGTATGGTCCTTTCTAGAGGCTCTAAGGAACAATTTGTTTTCTTGCCTTTTTCAGGTTCTAGAGACTATTTGGATTGACTCATGGTCCCCTAATCTCTTCAAATTTAGCAGAGTAGAATCTTTTGCACAATGCCTTGTCTTTGGTTCTGACTCTTCTTCCCTCTTTCACCTTTTAAAGACAGTTGTGATTACATTGGGCCCACTCAGATAATCCAGGATAATCTTATTTTAAATTCAGTTTACTAGAAACTTTAATTCCATCTGTAATCTTAGTTTCCTCTTTGCTATGTAATGTGATACAGTGACAAATTCTGGGGATTAGAATGTGGATGTCTTTGGGGGGAGGGGACGTTATTTTTTTCTATCACACTTACCTTCCCCTTTGAAAAAGGACTGTAGGTCTCTGAATTGGCTCAAGTCTGGGAATTTGTTGAGCGTACATGGCCTCTGTCATGAGATCAAGTTTTATTTTTTTGTTTATTGGTTTTGCTTATACAAATTAATCTATAGGTAGTTCGTCATAATCCTAAAGACCCCATAATAAATTAGCCACCACCAGAGGTTTCCACAGACCAAATATTATGATTACTACTTGGATCCTGTCACTTGGGGGTCTCATCATCCCCTGAATTCAGAGAGCTCATTTCCATGGCAATATCTCTTACTTTCTTTGCAGACAACTGCCACTGAAGAGCCTTTGTGCCTTCCCCAATTTATTTCTCAAAGCCGTGATGAGGGTGGGTACTCTGGACTTTCCCAGGTGACATAACTAGCAGGTGGGTAAGCAGGTCATTCATAATAAATCCACTCAGCATTTATATCTCCACAAACTTCCTATATAGCAATGGTTCTCAACTGGAGCCAATGTTACTCCTTCAGGAGACATTTGACAATGTCTAGAGACATTTTTGGTTGACATAAATTGTGGAAGGTGCTACTGGCATTGATTAAGTAGTGACTAAGAATACTGTTAAACATTCTACAATCCACAGACTCCACTAACATCCAACAAATAATTATATGACTCTAAATGTTAGTAGTACCAAAATTGAAAAACCCTCCTCTGTACTATACCAAGGGCATTTGATACCTTAGCTTCATTAATTATAGACCACTACTGGGCCCTGATTTCAGTCAACCAATCTGGAAATTGTTACAGTCATCTCCAGCTGCTCAAGCTAGTACATTGAGTTCAGAATCACTAGTTAATGCATCCATGTTAATAAATTCAGTCTGATTCAGTATTATATTTTCCCAACCCTGGTCTAACACACTTAAGATCTCTTCTTATCCATAATCCCCAAGTTTTTGCTGATACAAGTTAGTAAAAACTTGCATTCAATACTTGTCCTTCAGGGTTATACTAGATGTTCAGTCATATTAGAAGTCTAGAATCAATAGAGATGGTCACGGTTATTCTCAACATTCATCTACAAGGAAACTATCTCTGGAGTGGTCATTACAGGTTCTATAGACAAGAGGAACCTAACAGGCAAGGAAAGTCTCCTTATACTGGCAGGGGAGATTGAGGGAAATTTGGAGATTCCAGGTCCTCATCTCAATTAAAATCTGGCCAAATATCCTCATCTCAATTTTAGGGTCCTCCTCTTCCCCCAGTCAATTAATGTGAGAGCATAAGACTTTGGATTTTATTGTCAGAAATTTCAATTCTGAGGCTACAGGTAATAGGGTTTCTTTCAGGACAGTCATAGAAATTTTCTCGTGATTTATCTAGCCTTGAGCTGGAATTGTAAAGCCCTAAATGCATTTTTTCCCTCAAGTTATCTATTACATTTAGAAGCAACCAATCCATCTGACAGTTCTTATACACATTATTTCCATCATAATGTTCTATTTGCAGCAGCTTACAGCCTTGACTTCTATACATACTTGAGTCCAGGTGACTACAGTAATAATTTAGGTAACTGTTTTGCCATTGCCTGCCATAAACTATCAATGATTCACTACAACTAAAAATGAAGGTTATGAATACCTTTAAATACAATCAGGTTAGAGAACCAATACAAGACTCCCATCTACAAGATTCTGTGTCACTGACACTACTTTTTTTTTTAATTTGTAGAATGTTTTTATTTATTTATTTATTTTAAAGATTTTTTTTTTTATTGGTGAATTTGGGGCAGGGAACAGCATTGGGGAACCGGGGAAGGGGAGAAGACAATTTGCTGTCCTTTTGTTCTTCAGTCTAGTTGTGGAGGACATTGCTTCACTGGCCCATGTTGGTATACTCATTAGGCTCTTCTCAGGTGAGGCAGATTGGTTGCCGGCCTTTGGACTGCCGTTCACAGTGGCTCTTGGCAGCTCACACTGGCTGCCAGCCACTCACTGTAGCCTTTGGCAGCCCACTGCAGCAGGGGCTGCAGCTATGCCTTCCCGGGAGACTCACAGCAGCCCAGCTCCAGGTGGAACTGTTGTTCACCATTTTAGCTGTAGAGGGCAGTGTCACTGGCCCTCATATGTGGGATCCGGACGGGGGCCTCTGTCATCCCAAGCCAGCTCTTAACCAACGCGCCACTGGGCCAGGCCCCTGACACTACTTTCGATACCAAAAGTTGAATTAGTTTGGGTGTAGTCAGGAAATAGTCATGACAAGTAATATTATGAAAGTGAGTACATTAATATAGAAATTAGAGCTTACAAATTGGAAAAATCTGGGGGATGTGAGTTATCTGGCATGCTGAGGCTGAGGGATTGGAGAAACTTTCACTATGACATCAATGAAAGCCCTGGAACAGAGAGAAAAAACAAACAAACTGCTACGTATGGGAAATCTGCAAACCATTAAAAGTTTGCAACTTAAAAGTAGGAACTTCAGAAGTTTGGAAGCCTGACATGTACAACTGTCATGATACACCAAATATAATAGCTTCTGTTTCACTTCTGCTCTCCAAATTGCATGTGAATTTCTTCATTAACAAATCCTAACACAGAAATTTACAGAGAAGGGGATTCTGGGTAATGTAGTTCTCAGGCTTTAAAAGGGACTGGTGGTGACGGTATAAATTTGGGAACAATAAATGCAGCACACTCATCAATGTTACAATTATTTATGATTCTCCATTGTCAAACTTTGCCATCTATAACAACGTTGGTTCTCAATCCTTGCTTGTTTGACTTCAGTCTGCTTTTGAATACCCTTTTTAGCATTAGTGAAACTTCCAAAAGTAACTGCTCAGCATTTGATACCAGGATATGTTTTAACTGCTTTTCAGAACATATAGTAGATTAGAGGACCATGTTTTTGGACTGAACTAGTTGATTTGTGTGCTTGAACTTGATTTTGTTAATCCTTTAGACTTTTGAAAACCAAGCCTACATAGTAGCTACAAATAAAACATTCTGTTTTTCCTTTGCTCTGTGATCCCACCACTCAGATTTTAGTTCAAACATCATATCCTTGGAGAAGTTTAGCCTGACTTCCCACAAATCTAAAATCTACCCTGTCAGATCAGATTGACTACATCCTCATAGGAGCACTATGTACTTTTTTATAGCACTTATCACAGTATGTACTTATATATTTGTGTAACTATTGGATTAAAAACTAACTCCTACTAAACTGTAAGACACAGGAGGACAGAGATTATGACTGTTTTGCTTACCACTACATCCTTTTACTTACCATGACATCAGAGTACTTGATACATAATAGGTGCTCAGTAAATATTTGATGACTGTATCATTTGATAGCACCATCCCATCCCTTGCAAAGGTGACAGCATGATGTAAAGAAAGGAGTGCTAATAGACCAACAGGAAAGCTGTGTTCTAGTTCCTTGTTAGATGACCTTGGGCAGGTCATTTAAACTTCCTGAATTTCAGTTTACTCATCTGAGAAATGAAGCAGTTGAACTGGAGGGAAGGTCCATTGCAGTTCTGAATCTATAACTTCTTTGTATGACTGAATCTTGCACGTAAAATTTTCTTAAAATGGGATGTACCATCAGACACATACAATGACTGTGGGGGATGTGGGAGGTGGAACACAGTGGGATGACACCCAAATTTTTAGCTTGGATAACTGGTGTTTTTTATATAAATAATAGCAATCAAAGTCTGTAACATGAGGCAAAAATCTTGGGACTCAGGACTAACAATAGCTTCCTTATTTTTACTCATTTTTATACATTTTGGTCAGATTTATGGGCAGCACTCACACTACAATTTTTCCTGAAATGTAGCAGTATGTTTAGTGGCAAATGCATGGGCTTGGGAATCCTACAGATCTATTTCTTAATCCTGATTCTTCACTTGCTAGCCATGTTACCTTGAAGTAACTTCACCCCTGTGAGCCCCACTTTCTCTTCTATAAAATTAAAATAAGAATGACTATCCTATATAATTCTTTTGAGGATGAATCAAGTGATATCTGTGAATATCCAAGCCCAGTTGCTGGAAGAGAGCAGGAACTCAAAAAAAAATTGAATTTACAAGTGAGAAAATTGAGGCAACAGGGAAGTTTTATGTGTTTGTGTTTGCGTAAGCCCATACAACAGGAGCATCTCTTTTCAGATCTGCCTGGATCTCAGATCTGCCTGGCAATCTTGTGAAAAAGAAAGGTAGTAAAGGGTGACACAGGATTATTCAGAAAAGAAGCCATGCAAATAGAAACAGTAAACACATAAATGGCATCAACAGTTCTTAATATCTAAAAAAGACATTGAGCACTTTGGCTTTTCTCCCTTTAACCTCCCTAATTGAGCACAATGAACAGCATTTTTACATTATCAGGCATGCCAAAAGTTATGTCAAAACACAGTACATGGGCTGGCCCAGTGGAGCATTGCTTAGGAGCTGGCTTGGGATACCAGCTCTGAGCAGCGGGGCCCCGGTTCGGATCTCACATATGAGGGCCAGTGACACTGCCCTCTATAGCTAAGGTGGTGAACAATAGCTCCACCTGGTTGCCTCTACAGCTAAGATGGTGAATGTTGCCTCTATAGCTATGATGGC
This sequence comes from Aselliscus stoliczkanus, assembly GCA_033961575.1. NCBI lineage: Eukaryota > Metazoa > Chordata > Mammalia > Chiroptera > Hipposideridae > Aselliscus > Aselliscus stoliczkanus. Next base: position 132,130,478 of record CM066730.1, read on the forward strand.
CGGCTACGGTGTGGGCTGCAGCCTCTGCTGCAGTGGGCTACCATAGGCTACGGTGAGTGGCCAGCAGCCAGCATGAGCTGCCAAGAGCCGCTGTGAGTGGCCGTCCAGAGGCTCACCACCCAGGAAGAGTGCAATGATGATACCAACATGGTTCAGTGAAGCAACGTCCTCCACAACTAGACTGAAGAACAAAAAAGGACCGCAACTTGTCTGTTCCCCTTCCCCGATTCCCCTATGCTGTTCCCCTCCCCCAATTCCCTAATAAAATCTTTAAAACAAAACAGCAACAACAAAAAAACACAGTACAATTTTCAATTAATGAAAATACTCTAAGAAGAGCAAGATTTTAGTTAACTGAGAAAGAACTCTGACACCTGTTTTCTTACCCCCTTCAACTTGAAAAGGTTTTAAAAGTTTTAGTCATCGTCCATAAAATATATACATTCTTGGAATATTTTTTTTGATAACTGTGTAGTCATTGATTATCAATGATTCATTCAAAATACATATTTTTTGAGTGTCTACGTTAATAGAAATTGCTAGATGCTAAGAATACAAAGACAAAAGATATATGACATTCAGCATCATTTGCATGTTTTTTGGGGGTTTTTGTTTGTTTGTTTGTTTTGAGGGCAGTGTCACTGGCCCTCATATGCGGGATCCGAACCGGGGCCGCTGGCTTAATCACCGCACCACCGCGCCACTCGGCCGGCCCTGCATGTTTTTTTTTTTAATGCTGATTTTTCTATGTGATTTGAGTACTAAATTTCATCAGGGATTTCCTTGGAGAATGCTCCTTTAAACATACTTTACAACTTGCCAGTCAGTATTATTAGTTAATCCAATAATGATACAAATTTACATCATTTATATCTGCAATATTCTTCACCACTCTATATGAGTAGTCAGTCTTGAGATTATATATCTTCACTTTAGTGATAGGTGTATTATTGCATTCCTCTCCCTTTGGTGTGAAGAGTCACTTCTTGAGACCTGAGCTAAAAACTGGATCTCCAATTGGGAAGAAACATGAACATTATAACCCTCCAGTGATGTCTTTCTTATCCACACTGCAGTAGCTATTCAGGAGGTTTGTGGTAGAGATAACTAATGCTCACTATATCCAGCTTTTCTTTCCTTCTTGGGCACAAAATCACAGTCAAGTAGAGTTATGTCACTAAATCTGGACAGTAGTCTTTGAGTGAAGGTGACATGGGTTATTCTGACACAGCATCATTTGAAAGTGGGTGTGAGCTCTGCAATTTCTCTCTTTTGTAACTTTGGAAGTATTTTTTTCCAGATAATATAGTCTCATAACAGAAGGAGTCCAGATTCTTGCTTGGAAGTCCAGACAACCTTGGAGAGCTGTCTGATAAAGGAGTCTTAGTGAGTGAGAAATATATTTTTATGTGTAAGACCACTAAGGTTGGTCTTGAAATTTTTGGTTACCAAAATATAGACAATCCCATTCTAATATAGTGGTGTTCCTATTTGCCCATTTCATGTAATATATCTTGTGACTACACTAAATCTCTTTTATTCCTGGGAAGGAAGTGTTCCATATTAGTGAATTTTTCAAACACCTAAACGGAACCAGTATGTTAAACAAGGACTACTTTTGGTCATCTACCCCCTGTGCCTGAATGAAAATTGGATGGGTCTCTGGGCCGGCTGAGTGGCGCAGTGGTTAAGCACTGGCTTGGGAAGCCAGCGGCCCCGGTTCAGGTCCCACATATGAGGGCCAGTGACACTGCCCCCCCCCAAAAAAAAAAGAAAAGAAAATTGGATGGGTCTCATAAATTTTCTTATCAATCTTAGAAATCACAGAGTCTTACAGTTAGTTTAAATTGTAAGCAGTCCCAATTTAGTATTTGGATTGGCTTGTGTAAGATTTTAATCAAAACTCTGAACTCACATTTTGTTCCCTGTTCCAGCTGGGTCATCTTCAGGCTGCAGATCACAGAAAGAAGAGGGCATCTGGGTTTCTCCTTCTCCTGTCTCTGCTTATCTGGTGTTCACATGCTACCTGTGGGTTGCATATTGCAAAGCATAAAGAGATGAGATAAAGGATAGGACAGTTTTTACTTAGGTGTGTAACTTTATGTCCTATGGCCCTGAAATATGGTTAAAATGGCACTTCTGGATGGGCCTGACAGATAATGAAGGCTGCCTTTCTACTGAAGTACTGTGTGGGTTCTATGAAGGTGGTATATGCTGATTACACTCTCTTTCATTTTTTTTTTTGACCTAGGAAGATTCATCCCTATTGTATAGGGGTCGGCAAACTTTTGAGACAGAAGAGTCTCCAGGGGTCAGCAAACTGTGGCTCATAAACTGTGGCTCTGAAGTAAAATTGAAAATGAAAATAAAACTATCATAGTTTCATTTATAAAAAATTTTAAAGTATATTATTCACAGTATGGTAATTATGTAAAAATATATTTATGGTTCTTGAGTAATTTTTCAATTGTTGTGAGGGACAGGATTGGCTTTTCTGGGGTTGGCAAACTTTTGAGACAGAACGTACCCAACAAGCCGCATGTGGCTAACGAGCTGCAGTGTGCCGACCCCTGCTACTGTAGATGGTAAGTCTTGTGATTACTTGCTCAGCTCCCAGGGATCTTCTTGTGTCTCCAGGTTGCTCCATTGAATAGGACCCAAGAAGACTCCACACAAATACTTTCCTCTGTGGCCCACAGGGACCAACGACATCTCCTTTCTGCAACATTGAGAATCACTTGAAGTCTAGCTGAACTGAAGCCATATAACTACGGACATAGAGAAGAAGCCACCTTGCAATTAGCATGAGGGGCAGAGATGCAGAATGGGCTGGTCTCACACCTGTGTATGACCATTAAAACTCAAGAGGGATATCTCAGCTGCAGAGGTCCCTCCCTGAGGAGCCAGGGGTCCCGGCTCCTCCCCAGCCCAGGGTTTCAGTGCCAGGGAGAGAAATGTCCATAACTTCTGGCTGGGAAAACCAGCAGAGGTTGTGGCTAGGTAAGACAGAGGGTGACGGCACTCCCAGGTGCTCCATGCATGTACTTACTTGCTGATGGACTCACTCCATCTGAGCTTCAGTGCTGGGGCAATACTTCAAAAGCACCAGGGAATACAGGGAGGAACTGAGTTGTCTGGCTTCAGGGTGAGGGACAGAGGGCCAGCTTTCTCCTGGAGAGAGAAGCTGGTAGAATCTGTTGTTTCTTTGTTGAGCCCTCCCCCTTCCTGTGTGTAGACCCAGGCAAATACCATATCTGAGTCTCCATCAAACCGGCTATCACCTTTTATCTTCCCCACCCTTGTGAGTCCCTGAGACCACGCCCACCCAACTTTACGGCACACCCACACCACTTCCAGTGGCTTTTCCATATAAACAGCCTGCCTTGGCTAATGCTGCAGACTTTCTTAAAATCTCTCAAAGATTCACAAAAGCCCAACAAGCAGCATCTGGCCTCAGCATGTCCCATACCTCTGGCTGAGCTGCCCTAAGCCCAGCACTAGTGACAGTCAGCCTTGGTTCACGGTTTGGCTTCTCAAGGCACCTCCAAGCACAACACAGGTGGCAGCTATCTCTGGATTGCTTTGTGGCTTATGCCAGGTGACCCTGGGCAGGGCACACTGCAGCTGAACTTGGCCTGCATTTGGGAGCTTATGGGGGAAGGGTTATTCTGTCTGAAGCTCATTTTGGTATCCTAACAATTACAGTATGGGTGCCTTAATTGATACCAAGATTAGGCAAACAAGTTCCATTGTAGCTGGAAACTTACATTTTTAAGGCAGTGAATTCTTTCTATATTTAATGATTTTTCAGGGACATGTATTTTTAGTGTTACATACTTTGCCTGTAAGCTAAAAATAATTTATAGATAGCTGAAGAATTTTATTATGCATATTAGTTACTATAGTATGCCTAAAAAATTCATGCCTTTGGGGAGTACTGACATATGGGAATTTGTTTATTTCTATATCAAATGGCCCCAAATGATTATGCTTTAATAATAATGTCACACAAAAAATTCTGAAGAAAATTTGGGGTATTTAGATTGAATAAAATAAGACATACAAGAGATATAAGATCATTCTTTAAACATTTGAAGGGTTATCTTGTGGAAGAGAGATTAGAATATTTTATATTGTTCTGGGGGCAGAATCAGAACCAATCTATGTGGAATTTTAACTCAACATGAGAATAAACTTTGTGATGAATAAACCTGCAGCATCAACTTGTTAGTCATTTACCTAACTTGTTTCTCCTCACCCTGGACACACAGTTAGATAACATTTCTCAGCCTCCTTTGCAGTTAGGTGAGTCCATGTGATCAAGTTCTGACCAATGGGATGTGATGTTTGCTGCCTTCAGGACTGGTCCATAAATATCTTTCTTTCACAGCCCTCCATGCTCTTTCTCCTTTCACTGGCTTGATGCTGATGATTCTGAAAGCCTTGGAGGCCACATGTCAAAGATGAAAGAAGCCTGTCTTCTGAATCAGTACTTGGAGGGGAGCCTACCACTGATCAAGTAACCTATTTTGAACTTTCCTTGTCTAAATTTATTTGACTAGATTATCTGTTACAGATACTAGCACTACCTCCAACTAATAATAAGAACTGTCAGAAATGGAAAGGGTCTCATTGGGAAATACAGTTGACTCTTGAACAACATGGTTTTGAACTGAGTGTGTCCACTTACACGCAGATTTTTCTTTTTTTTTTAAAGATTTTTATTGGGGATTTGGGGAGGGGAACAGACAAGTTGCTGTCTTTTTGTTCTTCAGTCTAGTTGTGGAGGACTTTGCTTCACTGGCCCATTTTGGTATCGTCATTGTGCTCTTCCCAGATGAGGCAGATCGGTTGCTGGCCTCTGGATGGTCGCTCACCGCAGCTATTGGTAGCTCGTGCTGGCTGCCAGCCACTCACTGTAGCTTATGGCAGCCCACTGCAGGAAGGGCTGCAGCCAACACCATCACCGGGGCTTGCACAGCCCAGCTCAAGGTGGCGCTGTTGTTAGCAGTGTCACTGTCCCTCATGTGGGATCCGAACCAGGGCCGCTGACATCCCAAAACCAGCTCTTAACCAATGCGCCACTCGGCCGGCCCCACGCAGATTTTTTTAAGTAAATATTGTGGGCCCTTTGGATCTGGCCCTTCTTATCCTTGGGCTTTCATCCTGGTTTCACAACAGCTGATTCTACTAACTGCAGATCAAAAACAGTATTTTCACATTCCCAGCTGCAGTTTCCCAGCCATGGAATCCTAACAGCAGATGAAAATGTTTTCTATTGGCAATTGGTTGAATCTGCTGATGCTAAGGGCTGACTACAGTTGAGTTTTTGCAGAGTCAAAAGTTATATGTTGATTTTCGACTGGTGCAGGGAGGGTGTGGGAATCAGTGTCCCTATTTCCCTTGTGTTCAAGGGTCAACTGTACTGCAATCTTTGTCACTAAGGTATTCCTTCAGTGAGGATGCCTTAGAAGAAATTAAATACTTGCACAAGGGTTGAATTACATATTATCTGAGTTCCCCTCTAATCCTGAGATGGTTATTGTTTTATCCACTCAAAAAATTTCTAACTTACTGTACCTTCATGGATTTTACAGTTGAGAGCATAGTTTCCTTTAATGGTCCTCTGATCTATCTTCTAATTTGTTACTTCTAAAATGCTATGAATATTACAGAAAACTAAATTTGTTACCTCTGGGCTTAAAATAGCAATCAGTATGAAAAAGGCAGTATATGAATTCTATAGAGAGACTGATTCTTATTTTGCAAAATATGGGGGGTGCCAAAAAATGTACACACATGATTTGTACAAGTATTCCTCTTTTGTTATCGGTATATATTATTACAATTTAAATAGTTTTTTCCTTTCTTAAAATGTGTATACATTGTTTTGGCGCTCTCTGTATTTCTGTATACATTTGCAAACAAAGAAAAAAAGGTTAGAATGAAATACACAAAATAGGAAAAGTGGTTAATTTCTTGTGCTGGGTTTACTGTTGATGATATTTTTTTTCTTTAAACTTCCCCGTATTCTGTTTTATTTACACTAAAAAAGAACAAAAGACATTCCTTTGATCACCTAAAAAAAAAATCAAATAACTATGAAGGCTATTTTAAAAATTAAAAATAAATACACTTTAAGCTAGGACCTGTAAGGTTCATGTATGAAATAAGAATGTTGCTTTGGTTTGTGGATTTTGTCATATACATTATCTCCAGACAGCCAGATTCTATTGTCAACAGTTCAGTTGACTGACTACGTAGCCTCCAGTTAAGTGACGCTGCTTTACTATACACACACTTCGATTTTATTTGTACCCATCACCTAATCTTCTTTTGTCATTGCTCTATACAAAGTAAAAGCAAGAGAGAAGGTGCATTTACTGTCGATGTTAGAACTATTTATCCATCTTTTATGGCTCATTTCCTTAACTGTTTGTTTACATGCCACCTATTGTGACCTCATGTAAATCTTTGATTGGAACAATTACTCACAATTGCAGGCCTTAAATGAATGTCCTTTGTGATACAGAACTTGATTGGGGTTAGAACTGAATAACTCATTATAGCTGTTCCTTGTTTCATTACTCCCTGAGTCCCAATTTACCTTTCAAGTACATTTCAGTATATTCATTTTCCCCTAAAATCTGCAGCTGTCATTTTAAGTACTTGTAAGAAAAGCATATTTCTCTGGTCTCTTTTATTTCTCTCTTTAAAATGACTCACAACTAGCCATGGAAGAAAAGTGCATTTTCTCAGAGGACTGAAAATCTGATTGGTGGGCTCCTTCTGCCTCTAGCGCACAGGGTTACATATTAACATGTCTAGTTTGGAAATGCCGACTTAGTTACCAGGAGAGCCTGGAGGCTGCCCTAACTATACCCAGTGCCATGTCTCTACCACTGGTGATAAGCCACTATCCTTTCCATGTTTATGTTTCCATAGACTGGCTTTTAATAATTTTGGCTATGGGTGCTAAAGGGTCTTGGAGTGTCCATACTGAGTAGAGTTTTTAGCAATGAAATAATTCGAGCAGTTGCTAAAGTATTCTGAATACAGAGAATGAGTGTGTCATGGTAACCTTGAACCCAGGGTGCCCATGCTATTCCTACTAATAGTTGATAGTACATCCAGGCAGATCCAGCGGCCTTCCTGGATCTTGTGGACTGGGATCAAATGACTAAAATATGCCCACAGTGAACAGTAATATTTTCCAAACCAAAAACCAGCAACTAGGTCTGAGAGTCTAATATAGAAGCTAAAGGTACTTAACATGGATGATTGATGATGATGATGATGATGATAGTTACTGCTTTGGGGGAACTGTTTTTTACATGCATTATTTATGTAGTCCTCATACTGATCCTGGATGGTATATATGGGAACCATCAGTTAATGGAATGAATTGTGAGAAATAGAAAACATATTTTTTTGCATCAAGAATAAACACTGATTCTCCCTTGCATTCCCTTTTTACAGAGCAAGGAGACTTAGAGGCCAGTGAGCATTATCAGTATTCCTATATTACAGATGAGAAAGCTGAAGCATGGAGAAATCAAGTCACTTGCCAAAGTTTTATTGAATATTTAATATTGGCATTTAAATTAGGGGACATATTTGATATTGGAGACATAAAATGGATATAATAACAATAGTCATCATTTACATACATTATCTCTAATCCGCATAATCTCCCAGGTAGGTATTCTGTTCCTGTTTTCCAGGAAGGGAACTGAGGCTCAGTTTTAGTGAATTATTCATGGCAACATAGCAAGAAATTCATGGAGCTCAGGAAATGCTCAGGTTGCTCTGACTAAAAAGCCCAGCTGTCTTACTAGATCACACAGCCAGGCACACACTTCCTGGAGTTGGTCCCAGATCTTCCTTTTTACTTCCTCCCTCCTTTTTGTAACTAACCCAAATGTTAGTCAGGGGTATAATTCAAGAAAAAGAAAGCTAGGAAAATTAGCCTTGTTTTCTTCTTTTCTGGACTTGGATATTAAAGGTGAATAACTAATAATATGGCTAGTCATACACCAGGTAGACAAGGAAAGATGAAAGGAATGGGAGAAATGAGATACAGCTGAAGATGATTGAAGACAGACATACAGTGAGGAAATAAAATATTGATAGGGTGGAAATCTGGAAAGATTTTATAAGATAATTAATTGAAAATTAAACTCTAGGGCCGGCCGAGTGGCGCATTGGTTGAGAGCTGGTTTTGGGACGCCAGCGGCCCTGGTTTGGATCCCACATGTGAGGGCCAGTGACACTGCCCTCTACAGCTGACAACAGCCCTCCACCTGGAGCTGGGTTGTGCGAGCCCCTGCTGCAGTGGGCTGCCATGGGCTACAGTGAGTGGCCGGCAGCCAGCGTGAGCTGCCAATAGCTGCAGTGAGCGACAGCCAGAGGCCGGCGACCAATCTGCCTCATCCGGGAAGGGCGCAGTGACATGCCAACGTGGGCCAGTGAAGCAACGTCCTCCACAACTAGACTGGGGAACAAAGAGACAGCGGCTTGTCTGTTCCACTTTCCTGATTCCCTGGCGCTGTTCTCCTCCCCCAGTTCCCCAATAGAATCTTTAAAAAAAAAAAGAAAAGAAAAAAAAGAAAATTAAACTCTAAGAGCAATGTATAATATACATATACAATCAACTTCACAAAACATACAGTTTACTCCAAGGATAAGGGCCATTCCTTCATAAACACATACACACACACACACACTCACTCATCCTTATCTAATGAATTATTGTAGATCTCTCAAAAAATGAGTCTTTTTGTGCATGTGTAGTATCTTTCAGGAGAGAAAAATGAATAGCAATAACATAAATTGATAGCAAATACTAATTCAAAACACTACCAATCATTTTAGACTTTCAATATTTCAGATTCAAAATTACAAATACAGGACAGTATTTTAGAATAATTTACAAATATTTTCAGTAAAAAGGGTCGAACAACATTAGAAGATCCTTTTTGTTTGTTTTCTAATTCATCCTTCTTGTAAAAATGTTTGCAAATCAGAAAATGTAAAATGAAAAATATTAATTTTTAGTAATCTTTCCCAGAGATAAATATTGCTAAATCCCTGATATATACATATACTTATTTAGTAGGTAGAAGAAATGCTATTAAAAATAAAAACTGCCTGCAGCTGATCCTGCCTTCTAGATTATTGGCAGAATTCTTATCTCTGGTAGATGATTATTCTGGTTTATTTGCAGAGAAGAAGGAGGATAAACAGTGGATAGGCCTTTTTGGCGAGACAGGCATACTGATCAAAGAGGCCTGTTTCAGTATTCATCTCTCACTGCCACCCAACGGCATACACACATGCACACACACGATGTGTTCCCACAGGTTCCCACAGGCACTGGTGCATTCCTAATACCAAAGAAAAAGTGGCCTCTGCATGCCTTCCAGAATGAAGGGCATCTGATACATGAGTAACGTTGTCAAAAATGCAGGACGTACCTACCACATGAGTAATCTGTGGTCCCTCCACCATCCCTGGGGCAAGGGGCATTGGGCTCTCAATAGACTATCTTTGCTTTCCAGAAACTGATTTTAAAAACCAAGACTGGCAAAGGAATTTTTGAGTCTCCAAGGCCAGGGACAGAGGCCTTGATCTCATCTAACATTGTTAAAGGCCCAAATCTTTAATCTGGGTGCCTTCCTAGCGACAGCAGGTAACCAGGGTTCAGGAACGGCAGGGTTCAGGAAGAGCAGGTACAGTATAGGATCGTCCAAGGATGTACTACACTCTGCCCTGATTCCTGATTCTAATACAGCATCCTCACTGTGTTGTATTCTAACTGTTAAGTCTAGTGAAGCTGTTTTAGCGGAAGGTTTTGAGATAATCACCTAACAGGGACCAATAATCATTGGATGAAGAAACAAGTCAATAGGTTTCATTTCACATTTTAGGAAGCTAAGGCATAGTAAGGTTAACTAACTTACCTAAGGCAACACAACTAGTAAGTGAAACATCTAAGTTTTAAATCTGTATGGCTCAGACATTGTGCTTTTAACCATTATACCTTACTGTCTTATCTCCTTCAGAATGTGATCAACACATGATTCATTTTTATCCCTTCCCCACTTTTCACTCTTGCCCTTAATTTATGCCACAGTGTCTTGCACTGACCAGAAACTCAAAGGATAAATGTTGAATATGTTTTAAAAAGTACAAATAAACTAACGAAACCCACGTCTGTGAACTTAATCTTCTTTCTATATGTTCCAAGGAAATTTTGTTCCCAAAGCTTTAAGGAAGTCCCAAGGGTTTGCTGGGTAATCACATCTCTGAGACTTCCAGCCCTGCCTCATCCAGAGCAGTTCTTTTTTTTTTTTTTTTTTGAGGGCAGTGTTGTTACTGGCCCTCATATGTGGGACCGAACCGGGGCCGCTGGCTTCCCAAGTCAGCAGAGCAGTTCTTTTTGTTGTATTATATAGTATTGAATCTGTTTTACATAAGATCTTGTCTGAGAAAATGGTTTCTACTATCAGAACAGCTTTGAAAAATGTCTTACATAGAAGACTGTTTCAGCCTCTAGTAGAACTAGTTCACATACGTTTTCTTTTATCCAAACTCATAAGAAGCAGACACATATCTCTAGTAACTACAAAGTTGAGCTGCTAAATCTTTAGGGACAGGCTCCCAATATTAATACTGATGGCAGTAGAATGAGGTGAAAACTGGGTGGTGACAAAGGTGGCAGAGTACATGGCAGAATAGTGTTCTTGCTGTACACTCTTGGACAAAACATATGTATCATGTCCCCAGGCCTCAAAGTGATATTACTGTCAAGGAGATTCTGCGATTGGTGGGACAGAGGTTGATGGAATCTCTTAAAGACTCTGCTAGGCCTGGGTTCTGCTAGATCCACTTCCTCCTTTTATTCTGGCGTTGTTCACTTGTCACCTCACTTGTCCCTCCCTGATATGCTATCTATGACAGTATCTTCTCCCATTACTTTCCCAGCCCTTATTCTGCTGCATTAAAAAAAAAATTATTTTCTTAGTATCTGAATTATATTGCTTACTTGTGTGTTTTTATTTGTTTATTGTCTGTCTCCTGCACTAGAATGTAAGGTCCATGAGGGCGGGCACTTTGTCTCTTGTAACCACTTCTGTTTTCCCAGTGCTGTAGACACTCAGTTCCATCTTTTTTGTTGTTAAATGGATGGATAAATGAATGAATGCTCTATCTTGGATTTCTCTTGGGCAGAGCTAAAGCTCTACAACTCTGTGTTTCAGAAAGGGTTTGGACCAGACTCCTGGCCTGGGAGGTTTTTTCCTAAATTTGGCTAAAGTTACTTTTCTTTTTATTAAACTTAATAACCTGTGTCTCCATGTTCACAACTAATGAGGAGACAGAAATCTTCAGTAACTGTGAAGTTAATTTTGAGTTACATTTGTAAATCTCTTAAGAAAACCTGATATTCTCAGATACAGTCAAGTCTCATTTATTCAGCTCCTATGAATTTGTAATGGTATGGGCAGAAATTGGTCTGAAGTATATTTTCTCCATTATTTGAAGTAAGGTATTGCTGTGTCAACTCATAGTCTGAACAAGATTACAGGTGAATTGCTTAACATTTAATGAAATGAATTCGTATCCAGGTGTTTTAGAAATATCGAGCAATTCTAATATTCCAAGTGTTCCAATGGTTTAAATGGCTCATCTCTATTGAGTAAAGCAGATCCAATAGAACCAAGAACTGAAATGCTAACTATAGGCCTTGTTTGAACTTTTAAACAATAAAATTTTGCAGAGATCAGTACAGGAAATTTCAGTATTCTATTTTTGGCAACAAACTTTAAGAAGGAATTAACAAAATTGATGTAAAGAAGGTCCCCTTGAAGTTTGAGACCAAGGTTGCATCTCTAAATTCCTCAATTTCCTTGGCTTACTCATCTAGAACTTATGCCACCATTGTCTGGCAAACAATCTAATTTGTAAGCCAGTCTTAACTAGGGCCAGGGACATATTAACATCTGGTTCCATCACTGAAAAATAATAAAAACAATAACATTGACCATTTTCTGAACACTTACAACATGCCACACACTGAACTATGAACTGAAATTGTATTTCCTTTAATTTTCTTGATAAAGCCCTCGAGTTAGGCATTCTATCATTTTACAAATGGGGAAACTGAGGTTTAAAGACGTTCATTAATTTATGCCCCAAAAGTCCCACAGCTGGTAAGCAGCAAAAAGCCAGGATTTAGAACCAATGCTTTTAACCCCCAAGTCCCATCCCTGCTCTTACCTTAACAAAGGTAAATGACCGTTAGTGCAATAAACTCAGCCTTAGTGCGTTGAATAAACCCTGTGCGCCCTGGTATCTTCCAAGATTTTTCCCTCTAACATTCTTGTAGCAGTTGCAGCACATAGGAATGGAGATCTGCTTTGGTTTTTTTGCCTAGCTCTCTAATTATTTCCAATAACACCCGACTGGCCAGGCCCAATATATAACTGAGATTTGGCACATTTCCCTTTCTTATGGTAACTCCTAGGGAAACACTCCATCTCAATGATGAGAGCTCTTTCATTCTCATGCCTGTCAGTATCACATTAGAGCTTGCTCATTTCTTTAATATTGCTCAATATAATCTTCTCCAGGCTCTGAGAACAACTTAGCTTTCCCTAGTCCCATCCTAATGGCTATCTATGCCTGCTATCTTTTCTACCAAGGTTCCATTTTGTGTTGTGGTCTAATCCCCTTGAGAAATGATAACACCCTTCCATGCTTTAGCTCAAAGACTTGCTGTGACAGAGGTCCTTCTGCCCATGTTATAATTTTTATTTCTTTCTTTTAGGGTTATGATTGGCTTGCTCATTAGCAATTGTTCATTCAAGAACTAAGCAAACAGCTCTTGCTGATTACAGTGCACCTGGAGATACAAGCATGTGAGATGGGGCAATGTCCAATCCCAGGTGGATAAACTAGTAGTTGGCTATCTGTCCAACTGAGAGAACTGAAGATTTTCTAGGTAGACATTCCAGGTAAATTAACTACTTCACTTTCCTTTCTCCACCTGTCTTCCCCTTGTACTTGCTTCTACCAGGCAAGTTTACTTGACATCACCTTTGTGTCATCACCTTAATCCTGTCTTGAAGACTTTTTCTATCAACACTTGGCTCAGAATAATTTGGTTTATCTGTTTATTATGTGACCATCTCCTGAATATCTGATTATCCACAAAGCTCCATTTGACAAATTGGAAGAGAGATAAATATTATCTCCTAACTCTACCTTTCCCAACTAAGCAACTTTCTTTTCTCCTTCTGTCTTACTACCTGACATATATATTTATCAATTAATAGCAACTATCAAGATTTCTTTAATGCATTGGGTTATATATCCAGTTTAAAATAATAAGAAAATAGAAAGATAAACTATATTTTAATAAAGTACAACTAGTAGCATTAATTTTATCTACAATCTATTTTAGATTTTAGTGATGAGGGCCCGAGTCAGGCAGTTGGTAATAAACATTGTTGGGTGACCAGATAACTAGACTGGATATCATAAAGACCGGCTTTCTGTTCTGTCTCTCCACTAGTCCTATGTAACATTGGATAATTCTTTTCATATTTTTTGATTCCCTGAAAATACAGAAAATTGGATCACATGATGTTGTAGGTTCTGAAACATTCCATGGTTACAGCATATTACAAACCATTTTAATGTTTTATTAAGAAATAGATGTTAATTTATGTAGGTTTCTTTAATCACATTATAATGTATCAGATAATTTATTTCTACACCATTCAAAATTTCAAAAAAACAAAAAAAATTTCTTTAAACCATTGAGACTCCTGGTACTCTGTGTTTATTTTTCCTTTTATTATCCCTGAATCTATAATAAAATTTCACTGGCATGTTCTAGTCTGCCTCATCTGGAATAAGAGCTATTAAGAAAGAGGTCCAGGGCCAGCCAAGTGGCATGGTGGTTAAGCACTGGCTTGGGAAGCCAGCGGCCCTGGTTCAGGTCCCACATATCAGGGCCAGTGACACTGCCCTCAAAAAAAAAAAAAAAAAAGGAAAAGGTCCAGTGTTCCATCTTGGACAAGAGTGTGAAGAAGGTATAAGCCAGCATGGAGTTATCAGGGACAATCAGTGACAGATCCCAAAGGGAAAGATGAGACTTTGGGGCAGACCTGGGCTAATTCACCAGTCACCTCTCATCACTGAAAGATTCCTCTTTTGATTCCAACCTAGAAGGCTATGGGTTTTATAGTTACTAAGAAAAGAAACTTTGTATTCATGTATTTAACCTTCATTTATTTAAATGGAATAATTACTACATGCCAGGCATCAGGCTAGGAACTGGAGACACAGAGGGAGCAGAGGAGCTCCATGGTTACAGACCGGCATGAGTCCAATAATCAACTAACAAATACAATTACACAGTGTGGTAAGTGCTGTTGTAGTTCTAGTGTGACACCCCACCCACCCTATTTGTTCCCCTGTAATGCTCCGTACTCTACTATATGGTGAAGGGTGTGTGTGTGTGTGTGTGTGTGTGTGTGTGTGTGTGTGTGTATCTACACATAAGAACACAGTCCCTACAATAGCCAAGACTTGGAAACAACCGAAATGCCCATCGGTAGATGACTGGATTAAGAAACTGTGGTACATTTACACAATGGAGTATTACTCTGCTATAAAGAAGAATGAAATCGTACCATTTGCAACGATATGGATGGACCTAGAGACTATTATGTTAAGTGAAATAAGTCAGTCAGAGAAAGACAAATACCATATGATCTCACTTATATGTGGAATCTGAAAACTGAATGAATGAGCAAAGGAAACAGAAACAGTCTCATAGATATAGAGGAAAAACGGTTGTTAGTTGGGAGAGGGGTGGGGATGAGGGAAAAGGGGAAGGGATTAGACAGCATAAAGAGGCAACGACAGTATTGTCACTGGGATATGAAAGACAATTTGGGGAATATAATTAATAATGTTGTAAATATTTTGTGGGGTGTCAGATGGTCATATGTCTTGTTAGGGAGACCATTTCATGGATGGAGTAGAGGCTTGATCACTGCACTGTATACCTGAAATTGATGTTGTATAATATTGTATGCCAACTGTAATTGAATATATAGATAGTCACGGGATGTGGATTATATGGTGTAAGGGAGTCAAAGGAATTGTAATAGATATGTATGATATGGGAAGGAGGAGTGTGGGGGAGAATTGGGGGAGGGGGTTATCACTTTGAGGGGTAAAAAGTATAACTATTGCACTGTGTTGTACATCTGAAGCTAATTCAAATTAAAAAAAAAACCCACAAAAAAAACTATTAACTAGAGAATCCTTTGCTTGGGGTTGTGCCTGAAACTGTTTTCAGGTAGCAAGGATGCACTTGATTTCATAGAGATGCATTTTGTATTTGAGAAAAAAATTAAAGCCTTTTTATGCACTCAAAAAAAATCCAAAAAAAACACAGTCCCAGTTTTTATCTTAGCTAATATCTTTGCCTGGATACAAAAGGATTTCCTTAGCCCAGGATTTAATATTTCACAAATGGAAATCTTTTTCTTCTGTGAATGAGGAAGACTGTGCATTCTTTGTTTTTAACTTACTATCTATATCAACAAGGTCTGTGATTGAAGTGCATCACCAATTACCTAACAGCACATACTCTTCACCAAAGTATTATTTTCTTCTAAGATAATTTACATCTCTTATGAGTTATGAGGATTACATATTTGTCCTATTAATATAACTTTTGACCTTACTCCTTACAAAATAATATTCCTGGCAGGATGTTGTTAAGAAACATCTGAGGGCCGGCCGAGTGGCGCAGTGGTTAAGTGCTGGCTTGGCAAGCCATCGGCCCCGGTTCGGGTCCCACATATGAGGGCCAGTGACACTGCCCTCAAAAAAAAAAAAAAAAAAGAAACATCTGAGTTTCTCCTAAACCTACCTATATTATAAGGCTCACTATATTAGCATTTGTAAATCTGTGTCTGGACCAGGTGGACCTGATCTAAATGACTGTTTTTGATCATACCTTCTTTCCCAAGATAGAAGAATAAAATTTTCTGTGGAGGAGCACAGTTCACCCAGGTTACCCAACTAAATTTTAAGGAAACATAAAACTGAAGAATCTGACTTTGTCTAGGGGCATTAGTTATGGGCATTACTAAAAAGCAATGGAAATAAACATCTAAAGACCATTTCATTAAGAGAGGCTCTAAAGACCCCACCAGGAAACACCCAAACCTCAGGATTCAAGCCAATGTCAACCATTTGTAGATTTGATCCTATTGGCCCTTTAGGTGTTCATACATATGTATACAACATTATCTACCATGTATGCAATATGATGGTAAAGACAGAAATGTTCTTATGTTGCTTACAATCTAGCTGACCCTTTTATCTATCACAAACATACAAATAGTCAGTGTTTATTAGCTGTGACATTTAAAAGATGCGTTTTTGTTCTAACACATTGCTTCTGTATTAACAGAGTAACAGGTCTGTTATTCAATGCTGGTTGAAAATTTCCTGACTGCCCCTTATCTTTCTTGATTATTGAGGACAGAGAAATGTGATTCTCTAGGTTATTGCTGATTCTCCCTTACACAGGAGAGAAGGGCCCAACGAGTGTCCTGAGAACACATTAAAATAAAAGCACATTCTTGAAAAGTGCAATCAGAGGAATAAACTAAACTTCTTAGCATATGACCCAGTCTGGACTTTGTTCTATTACTCAATAGCCTGATTTTACTAACTGGAATGTTCATAGAAATGGCATCCAACGAAGGCCAATGCACATCTGAGCACTGATGCTGGCAGAAATCCCACCAAGTGAGACTTGGCTCTATAACTAACTCTACAAAAGTAACACAGGGCTAAGCAGCTCCCAATTTCCTGTAGAAGTCTTTAATGTTGGAACTTGAGATCCAATTCAGCTGCATTTGCCTGCATGTTAATAGTGTTTTAATGGGATAAATCTTAAGTATTGTTGGCTTAGTTTTTGAGAGTTTCTTGAGTGTTCTTAAGCCTTGTAAAATGGTGCTCAGAAAATCTGTCTTTAGTGTGTTGGGATCCCAATGGAAAAGTTAATAAATTTAAGCTGTATTTGCTGAAATTTAATATCAAGTTGAAACCAGATTACAGAGTATTGAGTCCTTTTCTGGGTGCTGTTCTTCCACAGTGACATTGACAATTATAAAATATAAAGTTCAAGAAGTGCCACTGAGGGGGGAACTGAGGAGGAAAGTTGTACAAGTAATAGTTGAGAGGGTACTGGATGTTTTCCCTGAAGAAATACAACCTCAGGGTTGGGGAAGATGGCAGGAGATGGGGAGACGTGGCATTACAAAGAATTAGCTTATTTAGGTTTGCTCCAAAAGGCTGCATAAAGCCTCAGTGGAACTTTCTGGCACGCAAATTTGGAGGTCTAAATTGAGGAAGAAGGGACAGCAGGTTAGCTCAGGTGGTTAGAGCGCAGGGTGCAGTGCTCATAACACCAAGGTTGCCGGTTCGATTCCCACATGGGCCACTGAGATGTGCTCTCCACAACTAAATTGAAACAACTACTTGACTTGGAGCTGATGGGTCCTGGAGAAACACACTTTTCCCCAATAAAAAAGTAAAAATAAAAATAAACTCTTAAAAAAAAAAGAATGGGACGACTGGTTGGCTCAGTTGGTTAGAGGGTGGTGCTCTTAACAAGGTTGCCGGTTCAATCTCCGCATGGGCCACTGAGAGGCGCCCTCCACAACTAGATTGAAACAATTAGTTGACTTGGAGCTGATGGGTTCTGGAAAAACACACTTAAAATGAGAAAGAAAAACCAGAGCTATTCAAATATAGGGACCCAGGGACCTCCATAGCCCAATCCTGTGTTGATTGAATAACATGAAGGAAGAAAGATGGACTCCAGAGCAATCTAATAATTGAATGGGTACCATTTCACAATAGACATTGTATGATCCTTCCTATGAATAATAATGCTGACAATCCAAACAGAAAATGGATAATGAGAAAGCCACCATTTTATTCTGCGGCCAAGACAATGTCATCTGCTGTGACATCAAAGGTGGATACTGCAGCATATTTTATCTTGTGAAGTTGCCAAGGCAACATAATCCGACCATGACAGTAGGGTAAGGTGGCAGCATAGAAACTTTTTTTTTTAAGGTTTTTTTTTTTTCCACAGTGAAAACCAATTTTGACTAAAACAAAACTTATTGTTAGAGAATATTTTAGTTTCCCAGAGATAGATTAGCCAGAGAATAGTTAATTAATTATTGTAGACCTATATTTTCTTTGGATATTCTTTGGTGGGTTAAATTGATCCTTATGTGTTGAAGCCTTCTATAATGGACCTCAGATACTTTAAGTTCTTTGTCTAATTCCTTTTGAATTTTTGAATTTCTTATCAATAAGGCACAGGTCTGTGCAGATCGGCTTTTTTTCTAAGAAGTTTTTTCTCAATCAATTTCTGCCCAACTTCTTACACCTATTTGATGGGACTCATTCCAATACTTTTTGTACCTGCACTCCACAGTGAGAGACAAATAAAAGGTATTTGATTACACTTATTGTGAATTGCTTTTTTTATGCATCCTTATTTTATTTTATATTCCACCACAAGATTTCCAAATTAATTTCCCTTATTTGCTTCTTTTTATTAAGGATTTGTCTAAAACTAAGAATGGGTTGAAAATGCAGTTTACAAAACAGCTTGAATCTTATTTGAGAAACATATGTTACACTATACACTATTTTTTTTTACCAGTCTGAGATGTAATTTGGTATATCTCATTTATTTTTTCAATGAATGTCTGAAACACCCATGTTCCCTTAGAAGCAACAGAAAGTCCAGTGTCACCTTGAGGCTTCAACATTAATTGTGCAAGACACAATGGGCTTTCTCATTCATTTATGTATTCATGCAAAAAAATTATTATGGAGTGATCATTATATGCCTGAGCACTGTGCCAGGTGCTGGAGATTACAACAGTGGGAGAGTTCTGCTTTCAGAGACTATGTCCACATGCACTGATGCTTTGATCATTCCTTACGGTTCCTGGCTGAACACTCATTTTCTACCATTAGGTTGAAACCTGTTCACCATGACATGACACTTTTCCTTGTCCAGATTCTTAACCAGTGTTATATTAGCAGCTCACCTTGAGGTCCAGAGTTATTATACCTCAGTTCGAATTCATAGCTATTTTCCCCAAAGCTTATAATTGACCAAGAAAAATAAACCTAGGAGTTGTATTTGTATGAAATAATTTTCAGTTAACTTTATTTTTTTTAAAGTATCTTTCACTGTGGCCTAAATTTTTTATAGTGAACATGCATTAATTTAGTAAATGAACAAACAAAATAACAATTAAAAATAATACATCTGGAGACTACTAGTTTATACCTAGGATATAGAAAGCTGAAAATGATGTTGCTTCTACCCCACAACAGAGGATTTCTGAAAATCTAATACAATCCTAACTTTTCTTGAGAGCCTGGACAGGGGATAAGTGACTGGTATGGGAAAAGCACAAAATCCTTCTCAGACCCTTCTCCTTTAAGGGAGACAAATACTTATGCTGTCAGTAAAAAGCCAGCAAACCCTCTTTCCCCCAGGGAATAGGCAAAGACTCCTTTTAACTAGGGGAAAGGAGAAAGAATGAAACTCTGTGACTAGAGGAACAACAGGAAACTGTACTAGGCCGAGACCATTTAAGGTCTTGTACTCTGGGAAAAGGGCAAGATTACCAAGAAAGCCCTAATTCTGAGACCCATGGACATAGGGCTTGCCTAAGAATGAGGCAAACCAGCCTCCACCTTAAGTACAAGAAAATATTAGAGGAATAAAATTGGTGAAGCACTGACAAAACAACAAAATTGAAACTAGCTGAATTTCTGACCATATTGACTCAAACCCTGAAGAAGGTGAGTTATTTCTCTTTGCAAGCATACATAATATTTACCTCACTCCCTACTGTTCTATGTACTATATCCAGCATGCAATAAAAATATATAACCACTGTCAACAGACAAAGTGATCAACAGGAGCAGACCCATAGATTACTCAGATATTGGAACTATCAGACAGGAATCTAAATCAACAATGGCTAATAATATAATAAAGACTCTAGAAGAAAAGATGGACAACATGCATGAATAGATAAGGAATATCAACTTAGAGAATTGAAACTGAAAGAGGATGCCAAATAGAAATACTTGAAATATAAAAACATGAGTAAGAGAGATGAACAACTTTAATGGGCTTATTCATTATCAGAACGTCTTAATTTTGAGATGTTTAAATATGAAAAAAAAATGTAGTCTTAGCATCTATGATACACAGGTAAACAATTTAAGCCTCACAGTACTCTGAGGCAATTGCTATTAGACTCTCCACTGTACAGATAAGGAACCTATCTTAGTTCTGGATGCTATAACAAATTACCACAGACTGAGTAGCTTATAAACCATAGTAATTTATTTCTCACAGCTGGAGATTGAAAGCCTGAGATCAGGGGGCCAGCATGGTCAGATTCTGATGAGGGTCTTCTTCTGAGGTGCGGACTGCCAACTTCTTGCATTGCCATATGGTGAAAAGAGAACTACAGAGCTATCTGTGGTCTCTTTTATAAGAGCATTTATAATCCCAGTCATGAGAGTTCTACCTTCATGATCTAATTATTTCCCAAAGGTCCCACCTCCCAATATCATCACATTGGGGGTAAGGATTTTAACATATGAATTTTGAAGGGACACAAACATTCACTTCAAGAGAAACCCCAAGTATCTATAACAGTGCCTGACCATAGAAGACGTTTAATAATTATTTGTTCATTAAATTGTAAAAGTAGACTCCGAGATCTCAACTGCACATATTTCTTTCTCACAAGATACAGTGGATTTTGCTGGACTATGTGTCATGGTAAACAGGGATATGTTTAGTGTTTAGTGGTGTCCACTCTGATCACTGCCTTCCAGAGGTAATACAATGTAATGGTTAAGACCAGAGATTATAACAGTGTGGCCAGACATGAATCCTAGCTCTAATACTTACTAGCTATGTGATCCTGAGCAAGTTCTTAATGTCTTTGTACCCCAATTTCATAGACTTTAAATTGTCAATAATAATGTATTTACCTCAGAGGATTGTGTAAGGATTGAGGTAACACATTAAAAATACTTAGAACAGTGTCTAGCACATTTAAATATGATGCAAATGTTCCTATTATTATCATCACTTACTTGGTCACTCTGTGCTTTTTTAGAGAAAACTAGACTTCTTTTTTTAAGTTCTTTAAAACATTTTCATGTTAATACTTTACTAATATATGTATTTTGTGAGTACCTTTCCCCTTAAGAGCCAGGTTATTCCATTTTATGTTTCTACATATCTTGGAAGAAGGACAAGGTTGATAATAGTGTCCAGGGCATATATATATAGACTCAAGTAAAACCACACAAGGATTTACTGTTATTTTTTTGTTGTCATGATGGTAATTATCCAGTTTGCAAAACAAAAACAGAAACAATAACAGAACCATTCCATGGAATCAGGCCATTCAAAACACACTCAATTGTGACACTGGATTTGAGAAGGATTTCTTGGATATGATACTAAAAGCATAAGCAATAAAAGAAAAGAATAGATAGATTGGACTTCATCAAAATTAGAAGTTTTTGTGCTTCAAAGGATACTATCAACAAAGTGAGAAGGCAACCTACAGAATGGGAGAAAATATTTGCAAATCATATATCTGGTAAGGGATTAATATCCAGAACATATAAAGAACTTCTACAACTCAACAACAACAAAAATAAACAACGTATTTCAAAAAATGGGGAAAGGATTTGAATAGACCTTTCACTAACGAAGATGTACAAATGGCCAATAAACACATGAAAAGATGTTTAATATTATTAATCATTAGGGAAATGCAGATTAAAACCACAGTGAATACTACTTCATAGTTTCAGTTTGGGATGTTGAAAAAGTTCTGGAGATGCATGGTGGTGATGTCGCACAGCATTGTTAATGTACTTAATGCTATTGAATTGTATGTACCCTTAGAAAGAGTACGAACTGGTAAATTTTATGTCATGTACATTTTGCCCCAATTTTTACAAAAAGGAAGAACATACTCACACACTCATATCTAATTCTCCCTAGTGATTGGTATCAACTTAAATGTAAGTATCTGTTTTTTTCTTTTGAGTGGACCATTGTGTCCAGCTTCCTGATAACAAGGTAGATGTTTAAATAAGCTCCATCTTCTGGTCGAACCCAACCAGCTATACCCAGCCCAGTTATTATTCATTCTATATGTATGGCACCATCTGTTATGGGCTGAATTGTGTCCAGCCAAAATTCACATGTTGAAGCCCTAATTTCTGCTATCTCAGAGTATTTGGAGATAGTCTTTAAAGAACTAATTAAGTTAAAATGAGCTCCTTAGGGTGGGTCCTAATCCAATATGACTAGTGTCTTTATAAGGAGAGATTGAGACATGCTACACAGAGGGACAACCAAAGAAGATGTGGAGAAAAGTCTCAGAAGAAACCAATCCTGCTGACATCTTGATCTTGGACTTGCAGCCTCCATAATTGTGAAAAAATAAATTTCTGTTGTTTCAGTGACTCAGTCTGTGGTATTTGTAACAACAGCAATAGAAACATAATACACAATCTTTGAGGAAAACCTCTATTTGTTAACAGAATGAAGAAAAATAACTTGTTGGATTAAAATCTATGGTACTTGACTATTTCTCCCCAAAGGTTGAACTTATTCCTATCTGTTTAATTTGCCTTCCACATAAAAACAGAAGACATTGTATGCCTTCATTTTTTAAATTTTTATGTCAATACTAGTAAAAGACTATGTGAAGTCCTACTTCTGGAGACATATCCTGTCTTTTAAGCTGTTTTGTCTGTCTTTACAACAGACATTGCCTCTTTTTTTGCACTGCCACAATGCCATAGCTTTCTAAACATGAGTTTGTTTCTTAAAAATGTTTAAATTTTTTTAGTTGTTATAGATTCAGGAAATGAATTAGCTTAATCTTGGCTATCAGTTCAAAAGGGAGCCTTCAGTTTATAACCAATTGTTCCAAAGCAAAACTTATTATAAAATTCTAAAGAACAAATAAGGTTACGCTATCTTCAGGTCTTTGGCTGGAAAAAAATCTGAATTATTGTGCAGGATTATTTTAAAACATTTTTGTGTAAAGACATATTCTAAGTGCTTTATGTGTAATAATTAATTTAATGCTTACAACACCATAGATGCTCTTATTATCCCTATTTAACAGTCACTGTGAGCTTATGCTTATATTATTTGTTCCACATCACAAAGCTGGACTGTGAGCTCTGGCTCTCTCTCTGTCTCTCTCTCTCTCTGTCTCTCTCTCTCTCTCTCTCTCTCTCTCTCTCTTTCTGATTTTATTGGGGAATTGGGGAAGGGGAACAGTATTGGGGAATTGGGGAAGGGGGAACAGCCAAGTTGTTGTCCTTCAGTCTTAGTTGTGGAGGGTGCAGCTAGCTCAGCTCCAAGACCAGTCACCATTCAGCCACCCATCGGCAGCTCAGGGCAGCTCAACTAAAGGTGCCGAGTTCAGTCTTTAGTTGAGGGCAGGCATAGCCACCATCCCATGCAGGAGTCCAACCAGTAACCTTGTTGTTAGGAGCATGTGCTCTCACCAACTCAATCAACCTGCCACCTGTTGGCAGCTCAGTGCCAGCTCACCGTGGGCACAGCTCACTGGCCCATGTGGGAATCAAACTGGTGACCCTGTTGCTCAGGGCTTGTGCTCTTAACCAACCGAGCCACTGGGCCGGCCCCGCACACTCTTGATTACTGCTCTTCAAGGCCTTCTCCCACTTGCTTACCAATTTTTACTTCTGTGACTTCAGTTAGTTGAATTAGAATTAACTTTCCATGATTTATGTCTCTTAATCTACTTATATATATATTATCTCTTTATCTCTCTGAGCCTCATTATAGGTAATTCCTTCACATTATATTTTCCAACTCATTGTCTCTTCAGGTCTATTTAATCTGGTGTTTTACTCAGTCATTGAAATATGAGTGTGAATTTGAAATCAACAAATTTTAGGACTTGCCGAGTGGCGCATTGGTTAGGAGTTGGCTTGGGACGCCAGCTCTGAGCAGCAGGACCCCAGTTCGGATCCCATATGAGAGTCAGTGACACTGCCCTCTACAGCTAAGATGGTGAACAACAGCTCCACTTGGAGCTGGGCTGCCATGAGTTGCCAGTGATGGGTGTAGGCTGCAGTGGGCTACCATAAGTTACCGTGAGTGGCCGGCAGCGAGCCTGAGCTTCTGTGAGCTACCATGAGCCGCTGTGAACGGCCATCTAATGGCCTGTGAGCGACTGCCTCACCTGGGAAGAGCACAATGATGATGATACCAACATGGACCAGTGAAGCGACGTCCTCCACAACTAGACTGAAGAAAAAAAGGACCGAAGCTTGTCTGTTCCGCTTCCCCAATTCCCCAATTTAAAAAAAAAAAAGAAAAAGAAAAGAAAGAAATCTACAAATTTTATTTAGCTCTTTCTAAAATCTGCCTTATCATTTCATCTGTTTTTCCATTCTTATTTTTTATTCCCTCTTTTATTTCTTCTAACCTTTTACACATGGCTATTTCACATTTTCATCAGATCACTCCACTATCTAAAGTTTTATTGGGGGGCGGGTCTAAGTCTTTCATTCATTGTCTCTGTTGTCTCTCAATAATATTTTTTTTGTGTTTGTTTTTTTTTAAATTGCAGACTATATTTTATTAAAAGAAATCTGCAAGAATCCCAACCGCCAGTGTTGGGTATGCTGACTGCAATGTTGTGAATGAACATACACTTCCGGGCAATTTCATCTTCCGGTCCCTCCTCTGCTTACCTAATTCCTGCTCTTCACTCAGGTTTTAGTTCACTGTTACTGTTTATTTAAATTTTAGACTCTCTCAAGTTTTTGTTCGCGCTAGTAAGTGCAACAATGCATTAAAACTACTTTTATTGTATTTGTGTACTACATCATTAATTATATTTTATCCAGAAGGCCCTTTAGAGTAACTAGTTGGCCCAATTGCTGGAAATTGAAACTTGAATTTTTCTTTGATAAGTTAAAATTTTTAGGTCCATAAGAGTCTGGGTGGTCTGAAGCTCTAAAAATTTGGCATACATTCTCCATGAGGATAACACGCCATCTAGTTATTCAGGTCCAATCATTCCAGACTCTGTTTTTCTAATGAGAGAAACGAAGGTCAAATGGATGACTTGTTCAAGTTACTACTGCATCCAAAAAACAAACAAACAAAACAAGGTTTACAGTTTATTACTGGGAAGCAAAAAACTTTTCAGGTTTATCTAATTGTCTGTGAATTGGACTCAGAAAAAAAATTCCAAAGAAAATGGTAAAGTAAGAGATCTCCTAGCGGCAGACTGCTTGTCCTGTATAAGTAATCCAGAATGTCCAGCAAACACCAGTTCTCCTCCCATTTGGGGTACAAACCACAGTTCTTTCCAACTTGAGTCTGATCAGCCCTCACAGTAAAGTGGCAAAGTGTAGACATAGTAAATTGGAAGGGAGGAAATTTTACCAATTGATCAGATATTTTTGAGTCCTGAACACATTATAGGTTACCTCTTTCCAAGATTATATGGGAATGACCCAAATCTAGATGCCTTACTCTCCAAGACTCAGGAAAAGCATATACATTTGCATTCTCAGATTGGTAACAACTGGGTGGTAATATTTCGAGGGAGATTTTGAGAAAGTTTCACTTCCCCAGAAATGCCCCTATCAAGAGTTTTGGGTTTATGAGGTCTCTATTTTCGGGGCTCTGAGCAGACTGGGGTCACTTTGGGGAATATCTGTCTCAGAGGCCTGCCTTCCTTTTTTTGGTAGTGAATATAGAAAATTAAGGATGCATAAAAGAGAAATATAGATGATGTATTAGAGAAATGTACACTTGAAACCTATGTAATTTTACTAACCATTGTCACCCCAATAAATTTAATTTTTAAAAAAAGTAACATGGACAGATCTTTCTGAAATCAGTTTATATGTTTTGTCAATAATGCTTGCTATGTACCCTGTGGCAAGTATAAAGCCTGATATTTCAAGGTCTCTCAAATAAACACTTATTTTTTTGTGTTTGAATTTTGTGATTGAATTTTTTTGAAAAAGAATGAATAAACCTAGTTTTTCAGCTTTAGTGGCAGTATTGCCTTCCTTGTGTCACTAGATGGTGCTAAAAAACCACTCACACACGCACACACAAAACCAGAATTAGATGTTTTCTGACCTTAGAGCAGATGTATCTCTCACTGTCTCAGCTTTTCAAACCATTTCAATCTGGACATATATAGCCTTTTCTTTTTTGAGAAAAAGTGAAACATTTCTGTTTATTCTTTTTTTTTTAAAGACTTTATTTTTTTTAGAGCAGTTTTAGATTCAAAGCAAAATTGACAGGAAGGTGCAGAGATTTCCCATATACCCCTGACCCCCATGTATGCATAGCCTCCCCCATTATCAACATCCCCACCAGAGGGGTGCATCTGTTACAACTGATGAACCTCCACTGATCCATCATAATCACCCAGAGTCCATAATTTACATTAGCATTCACTCTTGGTGTTGTACATTCTATGGGCTTGGACAAATGTATGATGACATTTATCCATTATTATAGTATCGTACAGAGTACTTTCACTGCCTTAAAAATCTTCTGTGCTCCTATTCATCCCTGTCTCTGGTTCATTCTTGAAAGCAGTGATTGTGCCAGCAACACTTCTACTAAAATTGGTCCACACTGAGAAAATTTCTATGGCTTTGACACTCAGAAGATAGACACATCTGTAGAGTGTTTTATTGTTTTTTTCAGGAGTAGCAGTGTAGAATAATTAATAGGAAAAAAACAAACACAGGAATTCTGAAATTTGGGTCCCAGACTCAATATCCCCTGTGTAACTTTCCTCAAAGCAAAAATGTTCAAATTGACCAGTGATTGTCAAATTATGCTTCTGTTCCTCATGGCCAAAGGGTTCTTCAGAGATGCCTCTCACTGCCAAGGTGTGTGTGTGTGTGTGTGTGTGTGTGTGTGTTTCATGGTTGGAGGATGTGCAAAAGGGGAATGAGCAGAACTCCCTCTTCCAACCCTTTTAACCAAAATAGCTCCACATTGGGGATGAGGGTAGGAAATACAGGCTTTGTTTTGTGTTTTAAGAATGTCACCCCCTGTTAGAAGAAAACTGGAACGAACTCCCAGGCTCGATGATCTCAGTGGCCCTTCCAGTCCTAACAATCTATGGTTCTAAGTTCTTTAGTTTTCTTGGTTGAATATTTCACCTTGGTCTACCTGTATGCAGATTAAAAAGAGGGGGGTTTCCTGTGGATTATCCTGAAAGCAGCATCATTCAGGTCTGTGCTCACACTCAGAGCTCTTCTCTTTGTCACCCTGAGCTCTGGCTGCCTGGCTCAAACAAGCCATCACTCAGGGGAGGATTTGAAGAAGGACTGGAGCTTTTATGGTAATACAATGAAGTGAAGATGGGAAGATAGCCACTCCTTACAGTGAGCATGAGGGTGTAGATATAAGTACACAGAAACTGAATGCCAAAGCTCTCCAACAGGAAAGCATGAACCCAGGGCAGGCTCTGTGCAGAGACAGGAAGTAAGTGTGCACAGAAAGAGGGTCACAGAGACGGACAGGTGAGAAGACGATGTCAACCCATACGACATGCTTGAGTCCACTGTGTGCTGGGCTATAAGGATACAGAGATAAGTGTAAGGAGATGTCAGGAGATGGGAGGCAGACAGATAAATGGAGAGCTATCAGGCCATATTTAAGTGCTTTGAGAGTTCATGGAACAGGGTGCTCAGCCAATTTAGAGAAAAGACACCAAACCTAGTTGGTGGGTTGGGAGAGGAACTGAAGCCTAAACTGAAACTCTGTTACCTCAGAATCACTACTGCAATCATTCTTGGTTAAAAGGTTTTAATTAGTTTTTTGTGGAGATCTTTAAAATCAGACTTCTTTTGTATATCTTTGATGGTCGCTTTCATACAATTATGTAGTATTAGTAGCTACTCTTCATTAAGTTCTAAACATAGTGCTAATCACTTTACATATTATTCCACATTTAATCCTCATAACAATCCTATAAGATAGGCAAGTATTAACACCCTTATGTTGAAAATTTTTTATGGAAAAATTCAAGCCCATATGTTTGTTTGTTTTTTAATAAGTACAATTAGCTCTATTGTACCTATCACCCAATATGAACAGTTATCAACTTGTAGCCAGTGGCATTTCTTCCATACCCCACACATTTTCGGACACCGGGGGTATGTTGAAGCAAATCAGACATCATGTGATTTCTGTACTTAGCTCAGTGTGATAATCTAGATGATAAGGATACTTCAAAAACTATAACCACAAGTCTGCTTCCAGCTAAGATAGAGAGCAAAGACTGGACTTATTTTCCTGCCTGAAATAACAACAAAAAAAAGACAAAGTATATCAAATGATGATTTTCAGGGCACTGGACATCAGGCAATGAAGGACAGTGCTACCTGAGATATGAGAATGTGTTATGCTTTCTCCTTGTCCCAGCTTTTGCTTTGAGAGAGCCGAGGTGTGGCACAAGGAGGAGGGACACAAAGGAGCCAGATGGACTCCCTGAGAGGCTTGATAGAACTAATAATTTGATTGTAAAATTCAAACGGGAATGCAAATGATTTAGAATAGCCAAAACAATTTTGGAAAAAGAAGAGCAAAGTTGGGGGAGTAGCACTATCTGATTTCAAGATTTATTATAAAGTTAACAGAACTGAAAACAGTATCACACTGGCATCTCAATAGGCAAATAGATCAATGGACTAGAATAGAGGGTCTAGAAATAGACTCTCTCTGTCTCTCTCTACATCTTATTTTTGATTAATGTACAAAGGAAATCAGTAGAGGGGGATAATCTTTTCAACAAATATTCTGGAACAATTGAATATCAAAAAATACATATATAAAGTTTAATATATACTTTATGTAGCATAGAAAAAAAATAACTCAAAATGGATCATGGACCTAAATTTGAAACCTAAAACTATGAGTATACAATCTGTAAACCTCTAGAATACAGGAATCTAGGCTTTTGCAACCTTGGGTTAGGCAAAGTTATCTTAGGTATAAATAACATCAAGAACATAGTCCACAAAATAAAGAATTGATAATTTTGGCTTTATCAAATTTTAAAACACATGTTATTTGAAAAATTCTGTTAAGAGAATGGAAAGTTAATCTACAGTCTGACAGAGGATGTTTTCAAATCATATACCTGGTAAAGGACTTGACTATATATATGACCCGTGTGTGTGTGTGTGTGTGTGTGTGTGTGTGTGTGTGTGTATCTGTACTCAAAGTGATTGCCATCAGCAGTGTAATTTTAATACAATTTTTTTCCTTTCTTAAAATGTGTATACATTTCTCTCTCTCTCTCTCTCTCTCTCTCTCTCTCTCTCTCTCTCATATAGTATATTCAAGGCACTTCACCAAAGATGTATGTACAAAAAGAACTTGAAAAGATGCTCAACATCATTAACCATTAAGCAAATGCAAATTAAAAGCATAGTGCAATATCTCTACATACATACTATAATGGCAAAAAGAAGATGGACAGTACCAATTGTTGTCAGGATATAGAGCTTTAACTAGTATAGAACCTGGAGACTGGTCTTTAGACGCATTTCCAATTGTCTTGCTTTGCCAGTACTGCCAGTGTTTTGGCTAAACATCCCCATGCCTAATTAGGGAACCAAAGTCTGAGGTAAAGGCAGTAAATGAGAGCTGAGAATGTGCTCATCTGCCTTCTAAGTCAGGAACACTGAGCTATTAGGGATCCTAAAAGATTGGAGAGCTTGGGAAGTTTTAATACACATTGAGGTCCAGTGGACTCCAAACATGAACCAGGATTTAGGGGGGGTTCTAACCGAAGTACACCTACGGCATTGCTGTGAAAGAAGATAGAAAGAGAGGCCTCTAAATTGGGATACACAGCAGGACACAGTTTTCTTCCCTGTCAATCTCCACAGTTCAAATACCCACCATGAATTGAAGTTTGATGTTGCAACTCAACTTTCTGCTAAGAACAGGAAGGAAATTAAAGAGGGAATGGTTATTGTATTGTGGCAAAACACTGCATGTTGCCCATCTGGTGAGGATGTCTTAGGGATATGAGGAAAAACTCAAGTGGTATTTTCAATCAGAACAATAAATCAAGTATTGCAAAAAGTAACATTACCTTAAGCTCTTATTTCTGATCAATAACTTAACACTACAAATTAACAAGCCAGTAAATAATGATTATTCATTACTTACTTAAGCAGTTAAATACCTGACTTCAGCAGTTGATTTTTTTAGCTAGAGAAGCACACATTAAAGAATTGAACTATGGAAGTTAGAATTGGGAATTTTTCATTGTTCAGGACAAATCTCCTCATGACCTGCTGCCCTCTCACTTCCTCCTTGGTTAAAATTGTGGGGTTGTCTCAAATAGTCCTTTCAGTCATAGGGGCCTTATTTTCTCATCTGCAAAACAGAGACAAATATTAATGTACTCAAACAACACAATACAACACAATATATCCTTTAAATGAATTAATGGATTGGTTTCTCTAACACTTAAGTGCTACCACAGGTCACATCAGTGACCATAATCGTTCAGTCACTCTGAACCCTACAGAGGATGTAAGCTATTTCCTGAGTCCAACTGTAAAAACCAACTTCCTCATTTCAGTAGAAATGACACTAATTAGCAAGAAGTCAATACCATACAGCGCACATTTCCGAATACTTAAATACTTTTCAAAAGTTCTCAGTGCTTTTTATTTTTAAAGTTAGAAAGAATATCAGCAGTCTTCTAGCTGTTACTGCTCTTTTACATAGAAATAAACTGAAGCCTTGTATGACTGAGTGACTTGCTTACATGTACATAGCAGAGATCCTAGGCCTATTGATAGTTCTTCTATCCAAGAGCAACTATTAATAGAATTGCCCATCTTCAATTAAATCCCAGGACAAATAAAAGTATCTCATGCTCCATTACATCTATTCTTGGTACCAGGCGGCAGATGTGAATCTGTTATAAAAATCAACTAAAGAGGTGGTAGGAGCTATATTGATAAAGGAGCATGGCTACCCAAACTTGTTTAATTCTCTGTCACTTGATTCATCCTGAAGTGTTAAAAAAAATCAAAGGAGAGGGTACATTAAAAAGGGAAGATATGAAAGGCTTGTTGGCTTGTTTATTCCTGAGGATAGGGTATTAAGACCAAAACACAGGATAGCTTCAACTTCCAAAGAAATTGTATGTGGGAGCAATAGGGATGGGGGTGAGGGAATGAGTTGAAAAAATATTTATTATAAATCCCTGCCTATAGGGAGACCCATCTCAGCCAAGCTAGTCCTGGTGAGACCTGGAGGGGGCAGGGGGGAAGTTGTTGAAAAGTAAGATGGTCACAATCCAAAAAAACTATTTCCAGAATATGGAACTTTAAACCAAGTGAAAGGGGAGAAGGGGAAGATGTTCACCTGGGGGTACTAAGGTTGTATCATAGAAGTTACACCCCTGCTGCTTTGAAATATATACCATCTCAAGCAAATATCCTTACCTTGATTTCCTCCAGCAAGCATACAGGAAGCCTGCCTACTGGGCCTACTATTATCTATGCCATTAAGAGATTAGAGCTGGTCATTCCTAGCCATACCCATTATTGGCCATCATGTTCTCCTCTCAACTACAAGAACAATTATAATTCAGAATCACAGAACTTCAGAGAGGAAGCTTAGAACAGAGTTTCTTTCCTTGGCACTGTTGACATTTTGGATCCAATAATTCTTTGTATGGGGGATTGTCCTATGTAGCATTGGGTATTCCACAGGATGCCTCGCCTCAACCCGCAAGATGCAGCTCCCCAGCAGTGACAACAAAAAATGTCCCCAGACTTTGTCAAATGTCCCCTTGGGAGCAAAATCACCCCTGGTTGAAAACCACTGCTAGAACACCGGATCTAACCCTTCTCACATCTTGTGTACATAGAAAATGAAAATATTTGTATAGTACAAGGAGTAACCTTGTACTATATAAAGCTCCATGGAAAAAATTCATTACACTTTATATGTATATACTTGGAGGAGAAATAAAATAAAAAAATATTTAGGAAAATATTAAATGTTTAAATTTATATGAATAAATTTTAAGTAAAATTATTTCAAAATTTTAAATGAGAAATTTGAACTTAATTTCACTGACATATTTTTTTTCCGACAGATATTACACTTAAATGGCTATATGCAGTGCTGGTCAAAACATTTCAATGATGATTACCTCAAATTCTTAGTGGTCTCTATCAACAAGAAACTTCATTTGCACAAGAAGATGATAAAAAATGTAAAGCCATTGTTTACGATCATTTGAAGAATTGCAATTTTTGATATTCAAGATCCTAACAGATTATCTTTGTCTTATACTGACAAACAAGTGTTTAAATTTCTTATGATAAAGTATTTTATATCCACACTTTTACATATCTCATGCTTCAAAATAATAAGGAAGATTCAATTTCTACATTGTAGATGCATTGTAAGAGCGGTTGTTCTGCAGCAAGCATGGAAACAATTAAATGGGCTTCTTGTCCATCATCTACAGATGAGAGGAGAGCTGATATATATAAAGACTGAGATTCTGGGCTAACACTGGTCGCTGAATAGACCAGAGAGCCCCACTATGTTTTCATTCCCATCCCTCTCCAACTCGATGCAACTTGGGCCGAGTTCCAAGCTCTAGGCATCTGACAACAAACTCCCTAGTGGTCCTCAGACTTCACCTGGATTGGTTCGTGGTGTGCTCTGAAGCTGGCTGCTGGCATGAATGCACAGGCAGTAGAGCGGCTTCTTGGCTGCACGCAGGACATCAGTGAAGCAAATGTAGCTTCTCTTGCTCGCTGTCTTCTCTGAGAAATATGAGGGTGTTTCCTGGGTTCCTGCACCACTGAGACGACTCCTTAAGGAACCTGTGATGAGACTCCTGGACAGAATTTTTTTTTTTTTTTTTTTTTTTGAGGGCAGTATCACTGGCCCTCATATGTGGGACCGAACCGGGGCCGCTGGCTTCCTAGGCCAGTGCACTTAACCACCGCGCCACTCGGCCAGCCCTTGTGATGAGACTACTTTTGGCAAGAGGCACCTGGTCCCAGAGCCTCAGCTACTCCAAGTTCCAATGGACACTCTGAGTGTTAAGAGACTCAATAATTCACAGCACTCCTGGAATTCATTTGTGGCACATCACTGTGATATGACACATAGGTTGGGAAGCTCTGCATTGGAGAATTTTACCTGGCCCTAGGAGAGTGTCCTGTGGCCCAGAGAGGGGCGTGACACCCCAGGTCACACACTAAGTAAATGACAGAGCTGCAACCAGATCCTAACCCTTCTGGTTCCTGGTAGTCCAACCATGTAGATCCTTCATTTCTTGTCTTTATTTTTTCTCCCCCGGTGTTTCTCCCTCCCTTTGACTTATTCACCACAAATTCCTCATGTGCCTAGCCTGCTGGTCAAAGACATTGGCTTGCAAGGCACCTACCACAGGAAGGGCAGTGTTTTTCAAGTCCTGGTGTGCATAAAAACAGAACTTTGAAATAGGTGTATTTTACTGCTATGTCTTTGGGAAGAAGGTTGAAGCAGGAAGAGAGAAAAGCGAAGATTTACAGTAGGAAGCATGAGGCAGTAGTTTCATTATATTCCATCTAATTTCTTTGGCTGAGTCCTACGCTGAACTTTGTATCTGGGGGACCTGGAAGAAGACATGATGACCCAAAGGCAACAAATATGTAAGAGTTCAAAGTAACAGATTATTTTATCTGATGCAAAATTGAAATGATTTTAGATGCTTGAGGAGGTATACAGTCGTTTTCAAATTCTAGAATCTCATTGGCAGCTTATGTAATTTATCTATGCAAGTAGTTCTAAATCAGTTGGTTTGAACTGAAGCCCATGCATGGATCAGCATTTTAACAAGCACTGGGATTGATTATCTGATAGAGAAATGCTGAAATAGGAGCACAACCTTAGAGCTTGATGGTGCTATATAATGGGGATGTTTCAAAAGGCTGAAAGAAAAATGAATTTTTTAATTAAGAAAATTTAATATCTCTAGAGTAACTCCTATTTAGAGTATTCATGTTGAAAATCATTTCTAAAGATAAAAGTACAACAACAAAATGTTTCTCTACTCCTGTTTTGTTTTTCACCTCTAGTTTTATCTATTTGAAACTAGGAGGAAGGATGTTTGGTGTTTGTCTTTAAATGAAAGCAAGCCATTTAAAATTTTATTTAAATTACAGTTGACATAAATATTATGATGAATAGATAAAGAAGATCGGTACATATATACAATGGAATCTTAACCATAAAAACGAATGAAATCTTGTCATTTGCATCAACATGGATGGAATTAGAGTGTATCATGCTAAGTGAAATAAGTCAGACAGAGAAAGGCAAGCTATGTTTATAAGAATCCCATCACAAGTAGAATAGCCAACGCATAACTTCCCTGGTTTTCTGAGTCTTTGGCCCTTTCCTTTGTACCCCAAATCCAAATACCTGTTAAGGCTCCTCTTGTTTTGGGCAACCTGATTAGACACACTTGGACTAGACTGCCACTCTCTGCTCCCCAAAAAATGTGAGGCAGTTGGTGGAAGAACAGGATAGAGATAATGTGCTTGTGACAGCCTTTTTTGAATGTAGGGTGTGGGAAGGCTTGGAGCACATTTCACCAGTTATGTAAAGACTGGGCCCCAGGAAGCCACATGGTAGAGTTCATACTGTAGGCCTGGGAATAGGTTCATAAACACATTCTTATCCTAAATTAATCTTTTTCTTCTTAAGGTCCTTTTTTTTTTTAAAGATTTTATTGGGGAATTGGGGGAGGGGAACAGTGTTGGGGAATCAGAGAAGGGGAACAGACAAGTTGCTGTCTTTTTGTTCTTCAGTTTAGTTGTGGAGGACATTGCTTCACTGGCCCATGTTGGTATCGTCATTGCGCTCTTCCTGGATGAGGCAGATCAGTCGCCGGCCTCTGGATGGTCGCTCACCGAGGCTATTGGCAGCTCACGCTGGCTGCCGGCCACTCACTGTAGCCTCTGGCAGCCCACTGCAGCAGGGGCTGCAGCCTACACCGTCGCCGGGGCTCGCGCAGCCCAGCTTCAGGTGGAGCTGTTGTTAGCTGTAGAGGGCAGTGCCACTGGCCCTCCTATGTGGGATCCGAACCGGGGCCGCTGGCATCCCAAAACCAGCTCTTAACCAATGTGCCACTCGGCCGGCTCCTCTTAAGGTCCTTTTAAATAAACGTTATATGTTCGTGTGTCATATTATGTTGTTATATATGTGTTGTGTGTGTGTGTGTGTGTGTGTGTGTTGTGTCTGTTTATGAGAGAGAGAGAGAGAGAGAGAGAGAGAGAGAGAGAGAGAGAGAGAGAGAGAGAGAGAGAGAATGATTGCTACCATTTTACAATGTTGAAAAAAGACTAGGATTGCCTGAGTACAGTGGATTTTGTTTTCCTCATTTTTAGGAAATGAAGGTTTAGAAAGCTAACATGCTGTGTAACTTAAACAAGTTACTCTTCTGAACATCTGGGTTTTTTGTTGTTGTTTATTTATTTTTTTAACTTATAAAATAGGGGGATTGGCATAGCCAATCCCATTGGAACAATATTTCATAATGAACTTGGCCCAAATCCCACAGCTAGAAGAAGACTTTAAACAAGATCTTCTTTTTCTAAATTCAATATAGGGTCTTCTAAATAACAGGGCTTATCAAAGAATCTCAGAAGAGTTCATTGGAGTCCCACAATCTAGGGTAATAAAGTCAAGAAATGTTCCCTGCATGGCTGTCGGTCTGAGAGCCAGGATAGTCTGTGTGGACCAACCTCCTCTGTGTGGTCATGTGTTAGGGTCACCCTGAGGAGGTTCTCTGGCCCTGACTATTCCCACCCACATGCTCAGTACCCAAGAGTCAGGCTTTGGTGAGAGTAACAGCATAGCAGCACCAGCTTCCCTATAGAATGGTCCTCTCAGGCATAGTGGACAGACATCAGCCTGGAGGAATTTTATGGAATTTTCTGTGTCTATTAAGGCCTTAGTTCCAATTTTCTGCTTCATCACTTTAAGAGTGAGGACATAGTGCCTTCCTTGCAACACCCAACCATTAGATATAAATCTTTCCTGGCATGGCAGAACAAGTTCAGACAGTAAGACTACCTCATCCTAATTTCAGATAGCTGTGTGACCTTGGGAAGGTCATTGACTTCTTTGAACCTCCGTTTCCACAAATGCAGAGATTATTGGTCAAATTATCTTAAAGATAGGTGTCCTCAATCATTTAAAAGGCATTAAGAGGCACCTGGGGACCTTGTTAAAATGCATATGGGTCCTGTGTGGATCCTGGTCCCAATGATTTTGATTCAGTAAGTTGAACTAGGGCACAGGAACCTGAATGTTTAACTAGCACCCTAAGTGATCTTGCTAGAGGTAGTCTGTAGACAACATTTTCAGAAATACTGCAGGGCCGGCCGAGTGGCGCTGTGGTTAAGCGCTGGCTTGGGAAGCCAGCGGCCCCGGTTTCGGTCCCACATATGAGGGCCAGTGACACTGCCCTCAAAAAAAAAAAAAAAAAGAAAAAAAAAGAAATACTGCAGGGCTGAGGACTCCTCCAGCTCATGCTGTGTGCATTGGCCATCTTCCTTCATAGCTAACCAATCACTACCTGTGCAAGACCATTCAAACAAAGTATCTGCTACATCCACCCCTTCTTTTTAATGCCACAGCAACACGAATTTCATGTCAGGATGATGGCAATGACTTCTGATTTAAATTCCTGCCTCCATTATTCTGCCCTTCATGCTCTCTCATTACAAGACATAAATTCCTAAAATCTTCTCACCAAAACCATGCAATGGCTGTTAGTTGCCTGTAGTGTGAAATCCAAACTCCTTAATCTAGAATTTGTCTGCAAATCCTTATCTTCCATGTGTTCCACTTGAGACCTTTCTGTACAGAGAATTTGACCGCTTGAAGACTCCTGAATGAGAGTTGCGTGTCCTCATCACCATGCCCTTTGCTCATGTTTCTTCTTCCTGACACTCTCCCTCGATCCCTCTTCACCCACCATCTAAATTCTATTCATTTTTGGAAGCCTACCCTTCAAGTTTACCTCCTTCATGGTGCCTTTTCTGAGCACTCCTCTTGACCATGAGTTCACTCTTCTTTATTTCTATAACTCTAGTCTAGCACCATGAAAAGTCATTCTAACCTTCCTGCCTACACTGTGTGTTTATCTCAGTACGCTCACTTACCCTGTGCACAGAGGTGTCTCTTAATGGCTCTGCATTTCTGTATCTCTCAGGGGGCACAGAGTAGGCATTCAATGCAGAGTTACTGCACAGTCATTTCTTACAGAAGATTGTTACTGGTTAAACAACAAAACTAGTATGTACTTGAATGAGCTAATTAACTTCTGCCATTTCTCTCTGTTTGCGAAATACAAGAACCAAAACAGGATACTCCTCATCTCAGGATGTTACAAGAAGTCATTTTTAAAAAATGAATAATTGTTGACTAGGAAACAAAATGCATAGATACAGCTGCCCACTTAGATTAAGAATGCTTCCTTTAAGTAATAACGTGGGGTTTTTTTTCTCTGTGAAGGATTTCCGGACAACTTCAGACATACTTGTTGTTGTTTATAATAATGACATTTATAGAATCGTACAAGGAATCAGGCACTCTTAAGTATTCCATATACATTATTTTATGTAATTTTCACTACCATGAAGTATAACAAATGTTAATATATTTAATAGCAATAATAGCTGAAACTTTTTGTGCATATACTATGTGCTTGGCATTTTACATACATTCTTTTTTCTTCTGTGTGAAAACTACATAACTGATAAAACTAGTATCTCCATTTCACACAGGTAGATACTAGTTCATCAGGGAGGTTAGTTTTTTAAAACCATACATCTAAGGTGTTAAATTCTATACCAGATTAGATAAGAGGTCCCTGCTCCTTCTTCTTATTTTATTGTTAATACACATTTAATGGGTGCCTTCTCTGCTAAGTGCCTTGGGCATACAGGAGACCTGCCCGTCTTGTTCGCTATTGTAGCCCAGCACCTGTTATATTTAGTCATTCAGTTAATAGTCATTTGGATAACAGATACTCAATTTCCACTGTACATCTAACACATTCACACATTTATTCAACAACAATGCATTGAATCTGTCTAATGTGCCACTCCCTGTCACTGGGTACCATGGGAACAACACAGGCAAAGCCCCTACCTCATGGAATTTACATTCTGCCTGAGAGAGACAAGTGTATAAAATAACTCAAAGCAATACATGCCATGAGAAAAAGTAAAACAAAGGAGGGGATAGGGAGTAATAAGGAAAGCCTCTTTGCCGAGATGGCCTTTGCTACACCAGAATGAAGGAGAAAATGACCCCTATGAAGATCTAGGTAACCATGTTCTAGGTGGTGGGACTAACAAGTGCTAAGGCCCTGGGATGGGAATTAGCTTGGTCTGTGCTAAGAACAAGAAGACCAGTATGGGTAGAGCACAGTGAATAAAAGGGAAAGTGCTTGGAGATGAGTCCAGAGAGATGTCAGGGCCAGGTAAGCCACTCCCTGATAGGAAATGTAGGTTGTATTCAATACAAGAGCAAAATTAGAGGGTTTTGAGCAAGGGAGTGCCCCATAATCTTATTTAGATTTAACTCGATTATTGTGGAGGCTGTGTGGAGATTAGCCTGGGAGTAAGGCAAGATTCAAAATATGGAGATTGTGTATGCTATTTTAGCACTAGAATAAGGGTGGTGGTGGGGTGGAGAACTTGGACTGGGGTGATGGTATTGGGATGGGAAGAAGTGGCTGGATTTGGGGATCTGTTCTGAGGGTGAAATAGGCAAGTTTCCTAATGTTTCAAAAGGGGCATGGAAAGAAAACTGACTTAAATAACTGGATAAATGGAGATGTCGTTTCCTGATATGCGGAGACGTGGGCAGAAGCTATGGAGGCGAGATCCATATTTCCTAGTACTTTAACTATGGACACTTTGAGGGACTTACTAGACATCTGAGTGCAGATGTCCAGAGGCCTTGGATACGTGAGTCGGGATTTCAGGAGAGAGGTCAGGACCAGATGTGCAAACTTAGGAGACATACAGTTGATATTTCAAATCTTGAGACTAGATGAGATCACCTTAGTTGGAACTCAATCAATACTTGCTAAATATTGAACGGATGTTTAGAGGTAGAGATTGGGCTGAAACGTAAGTCTGACTCAAAGCCTTAAGGCACATAACCTGCACTAATCAATTTTATGACCTTGGGCAATGTCCTTTCAGAACCTCAGGACAGGAAGAGAAAAAAATTGTATGAGAAAGAGAGAGAGAGAGAGAGAGAGAGAGAGAGAGAGAAAGAGAGAGAGAGAGGAGAAAGAGAGAGAGAGGGAGACTATTAGAGGGATAGAGCCACTGAGAAAAAAGAAGTAGAAAGAGCAGTGTGAGATGGAGAGAAAAACATAAATGGGAGAGGCCAGCAGGGGGATGAGAAAGAAGAGAGCATGAGCCTACAATTCCTGGCTGAGATTTCTTTAATCTTCCATTCTCGAGCACTTTTATACTTACTTGTATTATTTGTGTATTAATAATCGCCCTCTGCCCATTGAGTGCTTTCTTTGGTTTTGGGGATTGCGTTTTCTAGACTGACTCATGGAGCTCACTTGATCAAGTCCTCTTGGGAGCAACTTATTTCTATTTGGTGTCAGGGAATAGCTATTACAGCTATTTTATCTTGAGAAATATAAAACAAATCTTGAGAAATTGAGGAATCCTATAACCAATCAACTTCTTTTGTGTGTCATTGCTGGGAAGCTTAGATCCTGGTGGGTAGAATTTTTTTCATGAATCTCATTCCAACTCCATTTTATGCCCCAATCAAGTTTGTCTTTTTTATTTATATGTACTTCTTGTCTAAATTTCTCTGCTGTCTTTAAATATCCCTGACAGCTAATCAACTACTATATTGAGCAAAGCAGGAAATAACAAACAAATGCAACATCTGAAAAAGCTTTCATTTCCAATCATCTGTTCCATTCGCCCTTATAAACTCACTTGTCAGACATGTGTCTCAACTTTTGGTAGAGCAATTATGTCACTCAGGCCCATCAAGGGACTGTGGCCCAAGTTTATACTCTTCCTTTTCCCAGGGGATGGAGTAAATGAACTCAGTTCTCTTTCTTCCAGGATTCTACAAGTGAGGAGTAGGATTAGCGTGACTACTCATACCAGGCATAAAAGAGATCCAAATGTTTCCAGCATATTTATCATCACCTCTTTGATCAAATCTAGGCTAGTTCAATTTTATCTAGGAAAAAAAAAAAAAAAGGCCAATGCAGTTACTGGCTTGCTTTAGCTTGTAGCAGAAGACTCAGCATGACAGTCCTAGGATACAGTTCCAAGCATATATGGAAGACAGGTAGTTTGTGCCTCTGTGAATGTGTCCACATGAAAGATTACTGCATGAGCCAGTCAGCTCACATC
Organism: Aselliscus stoliczkanus; assembly: GCA_033961575.1. Taxonomy (NCBI): domain Eukaryota; kingdom Metazoa; phylum Chordata; class Mammalia; order Chiroptera; family Hipposideridae; genus Aselliscus; species Aselliscus stoliczkanus. The sequence continues at coordinate 132,171,164 of CM066730.1, forward strand.
TGAAAAGGAGAGGTTATCATGCTCAAAATTCAAGGTCATATCATGAAGTCTTCTGCATTGGTCATGGCAGAAGACATCACTGCTATAAGCCTGAATAGGAAAACAGGAAAAGGTAGCCAAGAGCACTACACAAGATGGGCCACTTCCTGGAGACTCCTAGAATGAGCAAAGAAGGAGTTTGATGGGGCTGGAATTACTGTAACAGCAGGTGTAGGAAAAGCCAGAGAAATACTGTTTTGATACTGAGTTATTGAGATCCAGCCTGGTTTAGACTAGAGAAATTCTAGTTAGAGTCTGTTTTTAGAACAAGCTGAAGTACTAATAACATAGAAACGTTTATTTATTGGGTTATTGGAAAAGTCATGACGTATTTTTTCTATGTGTTTCGTTGCAAAAATGCATCATGACTTTTTCAACAACCCAATAAATCTACTTCTATTAGTTTCCATGAGCATTAGAGTAAATTTCCCTGTAATGCAGAAGAAATCCTTATGAGCTCACTGTTGGGAATGACTAAGGTGTACACTGGAGAAGGGAGAAGAATGATGTACTTCCAGTCATTGATCAGTCATTTGTGAACATTTATTAAGAACTGATTACGAGCTTCCACTGTGCTTGGGGCAGATCTGCTTATACAAAAAAAAAAAAAAAAATAGTGGTTTCATAGAAACTATAGATAACTACAGTCCCCTCTGGGCCCAAGTGAAAAGCTAAAAGCCCTCTGACCAAATTATGGTCTCTAGCCAAAAAGACTGGGAGCTTCAAGACTGTTCTAATACTCAACTTCTGGTTTTTGTACACCACTCTCCTATTCTAGTTATGAAATGTGCTGTGACATGAAGGCCCTTCTAATGGAAAGAAAGATCATGAATGACTGCATCAGGGGACAAACCTCTCAAGGTCTACGCTGCCTGTTTGGAGCATGTAAATCCATCCTTGGTTTTGCATTCGTCTTAGCCTGGCTTACATTGCCGACAGAGCAAGTGGGTAAAGGCAGAGGGCATCTGATACATTGGATGGGTGTGTTGATTGTATCATACTTCTCTGCTTGGTTTGCACTAACGATTTAAATAGGCCCAGAATCCCAAAGACGGATGGCACAGACTAAGGACAACTGACCTAACTGTCACTTAAAGCATCTAGTCTCTCAAATTCCAGCTGTACTACTTAATGATTTTTTGACATTAGGCAAATCCTTCAAACCCCCAAAGCCTCAGATGCCTCCTAAGTTAATGCAGATATCAGTTACTAGATCACAGAGTTATTGGAAGAACAAATGAGAAACCACATGGGGAAAGTTTTTGTTTTTATCCTTTCAAATATTAAGAATTAATGGTACTTTTATTTATCTTCATGGAAAGAGGTTAGCGCCCACTTCAGGACTGTGATGAATGTATTCAGCTTTGTGTACTCAAATTCTGGCATGGTGCCTGGCTTGCTGTAGGAGGTTAGTAAATATTTGTTGTTGAAGAAATCAGAACGGGTTGTAATCGTTTTGCCTGGAATCTCTTTGATATTTGATTCCAAGAATCAGAAAGAAAGTCTTGAGATCACGTGGTCCATGCCTCCACCTCTGGGCATACAGGCGAGGCAGTTTGGTGTAAGTTGAAAGCTGTTTTAAGGATAGGAGTATACATGGATCTTACAGCTAATCAATAGGGGCTTGGGATACAAGCTTCAATAGGACACAAACTAGAACAGATTTGTCTTACCTTTAGGTAAAGCAGGCTGTTTTCTGCAAAGACAACATAAGGTCCATCTCCTCTGAACAATTCCACCATCCTTGGTTCCCTGTTGCTTTATGAGATAATGTGTCTAGGAGATGCCTATTCAAAATGCAAATGTGGGGGTGGGCAGTTAGCTCAGTTAGTTAGAGCCCAGTTTTCACAGCACCAGGGTTGCCAGTTCAATCCCCACACCTCCCACAATTAGATTGAAATAACTACTTGTCTTAGAGCTGATGGGTCCTGGAAAAACATGCTGTTCTCCAACAAAAAATAAATAATAATAAAATCTAAAAAAAAAAAATGCAAATGTGTTCTCAGAGAATGGTAGCTTACAAAGCCATGAATAAGTCCGTGAAGAAGCAGAGAGTAGGGACCACTGAAAGGTAAACTTTTTAAGCAGAGGAGGAGGAATTGAGGATAGAGTAGATCTGGCACTATTTCTCTATGTGTGTGAATAAGCTGGTGTGCCTTATGGGGGCAACACAAGCTGGGGACAACACAAAAGCATTGGGAGAAGAAGGCTTGGAAAGTGTGAGATAGGCATCTAAGGCAGATGTGGCAAACTCTGCCATGTTGACCAATGTTTAAGGTAATTAAATATTTCAAAGCGTGGTTACCTTAATTTTCTAATGTAACTCTCATGGCAACTGTGTGAGATTGTCACAGAGGGTTGTGACCATCACGCCACAATTTCAAGTGAGGAAACTGAAGCCCGGATCAGTCGAATGGTCTAACATTCCTCAGATACTATATAGTAAAAGTGGCACTAGAGTTTGGTTGTTTTTTTTTTTTTTTTTTGACTCCTAATTGAATCCTCTTTTTATTAAATTCTCTGATTTGGACGGCCTGCCAACAAAACAATGACAATAAAATAAGTTTAATATTAGCAGCCCTCTTTTATGATGCTATTAGGGCTATTGCATTGTGCTAAGTAAATGAGAAACATTTTGTCATTTATTAATTACCACATGCATTTTACAGATATGGGAAATAAGTCATGAACAGGATAAATAATGTGCCCACATTCCTGCAGCTAGTGAGAGATGGGATGTGCCAATCCAGGTTTGTCTGCTGTCAAAGTCTGGGAGTGCTTGGAACTCTTGCACTAAAGGATCTTTAGGTTGGAAGGATCTTATAGGCAGTTTGGCAAAATCATCCATCTAAACCTTTCTCTAATGTCCCGCTAAATGGTTCTCTCTGTATTTGGCCTAAAGAAATCAATCTCCCTATTTCCTGGGGCCATCTGTTCCATTTTAAGACAGTTCTCATGATTATATCACCAGAGAAAAAAGACTTTTATTTTTTCTGTTTTTTATTTTTTTAAAGATTTGTATTGGGGAATTGGGGGAAAGAACAATGTTGGGGAATTGGGGAAGGGGAACAGACAGGTTGCTGTCCTTTTGTTCTTCAGTCTAGTTGTGGAGGACGTCGCTTCACTGGCCCATGTTGGTATTATCATTGTGCTCTTCTGGGGTAAGGCAGATTGGTTACTGGCCACTGGACGGCTGCTCACAGTATCTGCCAGCCACTCACGGTAGCTTTACGGCAGCCCATTGCAGCTCCACTGCAGCCTACGCTGTTGCCAGCAACTCCCGGCAGCCCAGCTCCAGGTGGAGCTGTTGTTTACCATCTTAGCTGTAGAGGGTGCAGAATCACTGGCCCTAATGTGGGATCTGAGCCCGGGCCCTACTGCTCAGAGCTGGCATCCCAAGCCAGCTCTTAACCAATGTGACACTCAGCCGGCCCAAGAGACTTTTCTTCTTCTTCTTTTTTTTTTTTTTTTAAAGATTTTATTGGGGAATCAGGGAAGGGGAACAGACAAGTTGCTGTCCTTTTGTTCTTCAGTCTAGTTGTGGAGGACGTCGCTTCACTGGCCCATGATGGTATTGTGATCATTGTGCTCTTCCTGGTTGAGGCAGATTGGTCGCCCGCCATTGGACAGCCACTCACTGTAGCTCACAGCAGCCCACTGCAGCCTACGCTGTCACTGGTGACTCACGGCAGCCCAGCTCTATGTCAAGCTATTGTTTATCATCTTAGCAGTAGAGGGCCCAGTGTCACTGGCCCTCATAAGTGGGATCCAAACTGGGGCCTTGCTGCTCAGAGCTGGCATCCCAAGCCAACTCCTAACCAATGCACCACTTGGCCAGCCCAAGAGATTTTTATTATTTAAGCAGCAGACACAAGAACATTTTCACAGGCAAATACTTTGTTAGCCTCACTTGAGGCTGATCTAAGCCTCTTAAGGTGTGAGAGTTGGCCACTGCCCCTTTAGAGAAAAGGACCAGGAAGTTACATAAGAGAGGATGAGTTGTAGCTCTCAGAGTATTGGGAGAATGAGATCATAAAACACAAAAGGGAGAAAAGAGGAAGGAAGGGTAAGTAAAATGGCTGCATGCTGTGTGCTTCTTCATGTATCTTCACTTTAACAAAAACAAACAAACAAACAAACAAAAAACTTCTGCAAAGTCCATCAAACCCTAAAACATTTGTTTGGATTTTTATGGAAACCCACGAAAAGGTTAGCCTTGGGTTATTCCCAGAGGAAACAGAGATAGACCCTGTATTCAGGGGAGCTGCCATTATGAGTGTAATTCCCAGAGAACTGGCAGAGGACTCTGGGAGCAAGGATCTCCAAGAGGGTGGAATGGGAGGTTGTGGTAGATCGAATTAGATTTCATAGTCTAGGAAAGCCTCAGTTAATGGTTGAGTTACAGTTAGAAGGTTATCTCTAGATCATTGCACTCATGTTTCTTCTTTTAGCTGGATTGTTCCAAGTAGATAAGAGGAAAACTAGTCCAGTAGACTCTTTACATGCAAATGATATACTTTTTGAGACTTTCTCAAGTCTTCATCTTCAGTAATATTACCATAGCCCATATACACTAATCTATAAAATGAGGGTGATAATATCTGCCCAACAGGACTCTTTGTGAGGATTAAGTGGAATTATGTACTAAGAGGAGATAAAACTCCACATAGAATCTGATGCCAGGCAGTTAGCTAAGCTGCTTAATGACTTGTTTTCATAGTGTGATCCAAATTTGTGGCTCAGCAACATTAAAAAATGGTGGCATAATGTGACTTTTGGAGGGTAACTTGAAAAATAACTGAAACCTCAAACAAAATTTCAGGTGCCCAAGATTTACCTATGTCAAGAAATGTATGTATTCAGAGAATCCATATTCTCTGGGTTAAAAACCCTCAGGTCTTTGCATGTCAGTCATCAGTCTCACACTTAAAAAGATGAATGCTTAAGAAAATAGTGTGATTTTTTTTTTTTTCCTGCTGGCTCTTTCTTCCAGCTAATAATTGATCTCATCTTTGAGGCCCAATTCTGACTCTTACCAATTAATATCCAGGAACAGGTGGTAAATATTGATTAGATCCCTACCCCTTGCCACTTATGCCATCAGCGGAGCTAGAAGAGATGGCTGTTTTACTATGGCTAGAGTCATGTTGAGAACCAAGGGCTGGGATCACAGATCAAAGTTTGGCTGGAAGCCAGGTTTGTGAGCTAAGATCATCATGTTTTTGTCTCCTGTGGGATTTGTAGCAGGCAAGAACTCCACTTGTTTGATTAGAGAACATGAATCTTAACAGCTGAGAGAATGAGTGAGATTGGTATCACAAATAACTTTGGGAATGGCAGGGTCGTCACAAGCACATTGTAAGCATCCATGGGTGAGCCGGAACTCGGAGTCTGCATGTTTATGCTGTCTACGTGAGCCCCTGAGCTCCTCTCATGGGATGATTGACTCTCCTTGGAAAGTGACCAGTTCAGGTCCCCCAGCCTTCAGAAGATAAGACGGGGGAAGAGATGACAAGAAGGGAGAGGCCGAGCAATTGCATTCCCAGAATGATCAGAGGAGATCAGCAGAATGCTTTGGGAATGTTGTTTGTTCCAGGAAAGACATGGCATTATCTCAGAACCATCTGGTGGCAGCAAGAACGAGCAGGGGGAAGAAGGCTCTGAGCAGTGGTCACGTAGCCTTGTCTTACTGTTTGCAGACGCCCACGATCCAGCTATTTCCTGACAGAAGTGGGTCAGCTAATAGCCTAGGCTCAGGGAAGAATGGAGCTTCAAGGAATTCGAGAGGATCTGCAGAAGCTATAGGATACCTCTAGCAAAAATATATAGAGGCACTTTCTGAGGCTTCCTATTACGTGGGCAATAGGCTGGGGGAGAGTATAAGGTACTCTGGATCTTTCAGTGTCAGATTGATCTAGATCCAGGTAAGCTGACTGTCTAGGTAACTCAGTGTAAGATGGCATCCATGGTACCCCAGGTTTCAATCTGGCCTGCATACGACTTTTGTTTAGCCAACATTAGTGATTACAAAACAACAGTTGGATTCATTCCCAACATTAAAACATCAAGGTATTTCACATAAAAATGCAGATTTCTAGCTGCTGGTGAAAAATGGGAAATGTGGCAACTCTGGGTCTATGTTCTTATATAGCAACACATGGCTGGAGTTGAGTAGACACTGCCCCCAGAAGCCAGGGAGTAACTCTCTGCTCCCCCATATTCCCTGTCCGTCCACATCACTCGAAGCCTCCATAGGCATTTGTGTTTGCAACTTCTGCTCTAGAATGCAACATTAGTGAAGGCAAGGAATGTGAGCCTGTGCCCTGAGTAGAGCTTTGCCCCCAGCACACATCTGCACAGTGCTGGGAAGCACATAGGCATTTAATAAATATTTATTGAATAATAGACAGTGAATCAATACAGTTCTGTCAAAGCAAAATAGATCTGCATTTAATGTCCAGCTGTGTGATCTTGGGTGACTAACTGAATTTTCTAAGCCTCTGTTTTCTTCATTTATGAATTAGGGATAAAATTACTGACCTCATAGGGCAATCTGAGAGAATGAATGCAAAATGCTTAGCATGGGGCCAGCACATAGTGAGCACCCAATAAAAATGTGCTGAATGGCTGAAATGATGTGTAATCACAAGGATATGATCCCTGGGCCTCCTATGTTGGATCAAGTAGAAATTCATTGCATTAAGCAAGCCTGGGAATTGCAATGGGCCAGAAAGCAATCACAAATGCTGACTAAAATAGCAGTTCTCATGGGGGTGAGGTCTTGCTGGGTATGGAAGATAACTTGTTGTTCGGTTTCACTGTTGATGATCAGGGCAACAGGATGATTTATTTGCAGGAATACAGGGAGGAAATGGCTACGTGCATTATAGGGATGGAGCAGGGTTACAGGCTTTGGAGACAAACAGCTGTGTACTACATGACAGGCACTTTGCTAGGCTACTAAATATATTTGAGACCTCAGTTTCTTCTGTTAGAAAATGAAGGTAATAGTACCCACTCTATGGGGTTTGATTTGATGAATCATTATTCAAATCCACACACTGGCTAGTACAGAGTTGATGTTCTGCAAATGATATATCTAGGGGTTTGAGAGGGAAAACTCTGCTTTGAGGTTTACAGGCCTGAGTACTGTTCTTTCTTCCATGACCTTACCATGTGACCCTGAGCCATTCACCTTCCTTCTCTAGGACTCTGTTTCCTGTAATGTGAGACTTAGCTTGTGTTGGGGATGCTGTGGAGTGCCACCCAAACACCCCTTTAGAACCAAGGGGTTCAGAGTGTTGGCCACTGATGGCCCATTGTTGAGCTCCCCCTGGAGAGTTGCTCTCGGCCAAAGTTAACTGCCTCGTCCAAGGTGACACATGCGTCCTTCCTGGGGCAGGTTCTTGCAGAGGTACGAAGTGCAAAGAGACTAATTTAACGCATCTCTGAAAGACCATCTCAGCTTCAGAGCTTGCCCATGGGATCAGCTGAATCCTGTTTTATTGTAATTTAACTTCTCACCCTGCCTAGTCCCATTCCCCTCACTCCCTTATAGATGAGTTCAGAGAGACCACTCCAAGGAATAACTGAGAACAACTCTCCCTCCGATATGTTTCCAGGGAACCTGACCAATGGCAATTTGGGTGATTTCATCTTTAGTTTCCCTGAGCTCAAAATATTTTGGCTTGCTGTTTTGGGTTAGATTATAAGGAATTGGCATGTATTATGGAGGAAGATCAAGATTATTTTCCCATGAAATTTTTAATGTAGACCCTAGAGAATTCTCTAAGAAGGATCTTAAAATAATGTGGGATTCAGGCAAATTCTTTCTGGAAGGACATAAGGATTCAGCTACGTGGCAGACCTCAGCTCGTGCAGCTGGTGCAGGATTTGGGAATGTGAGGTACACACAGTACAGCTCTATTAGACATGCCTTTCAAAAGCCTACATAAAAACATAGAAGGATGTCCTGTCTCAAGCCTGGGGAATGAATTAAAGTTTTTTCCCCAAAATGCTACATGCAGGTTCTGCTGTACCTTCCTTATCAGGAGGAGGAACAAACTTCGGTGGGTGCTGCTTTCCTTCCAGAAAGAGGAAATTGTGACAATTAGCCAGGATTGGGAGAGCCAAGACAGCCTGGCAGCGCTACTTCTAGCTGCCAGTTTTGTCCCTAACATCAGGCATTTTAGTACTAGAAATGGTGAGAAAAGCCCACCTTGCCCTGCAGAGAAGCAGGCATCTTGACCAAAGCAGGATGACCCCAGGTGTCGCTTCAGTACCCAAAGTGTGGTAGCGTGCTCAGCCCCTCAGAGTGTGGGTCTGGGCTCCTCCAAGAACAGTGTGAGCCATAGGAGCCACAGCTGCAGCTGGTGTTTGCACACTTTGTCCCTGGGGACCCGATGCTCAACATCATATGACTCTCCTGTCTGGTTCAGAAGCAAAGGTGCAGAGCCAAGAAGCTCCATTCATCCTTCACAAAGACTCGCACGAGAGGGAAAGCACCCTGGCTAAGGTGGTAGAAGGCCAAGGTGGGAGAATGGCTGTGGGGTTTGAGCCAATGAGGGCAGGAGAAGGAGGCCCAGCTGCAGGACTGGATACAGAACATAGGCCAGAGATTTCTGAGGCATCTAAAGGAGTTAAGGACATGTGTTGAAGTCTGAACACTGATTCTTCTTTGCGCACTTTTCTTCAACTTCTTTGACTGTGTATTTCCCCTTCTGTCAAATAGGGAATGATAGTGAGAGTCCTGGCTTCACGGGTTTGCTGTGATGCCTAAGTGAGGTCACAGATCTAGGGGGTTTAGCTCAGGCCCTGGCCCACAGCGTGCATCCCCTAAGTGTCTCTATCTTTATCCTCGTCCTCCAAGGTGGCTGAAGTTGAGAGGTGCAGGCTGGAGGAGTCTGGGCCCTAGGAGCTTTTAGGTCAAGTGTGCACCAGCAGTTGAATTAGGAGCCCTGCAACATGTAGCAACTCATGCCTGGAATTGTTATTGAATCCTGACTGGGTCATCCTCACCATCATCAGTCGAAAAGGATTGTCTTTCCCTTCCAGTATTCCAAACTACTTCTACTAGCTCCCTCTTGATTCCTGTAGACATCTAGTTTAAGTTGGCAGAAGGAACCAGAGGAGTTGTTTTTCTCCATTATTCATCCTATTATTATAACAAACTTTGATTTCTTGAGTGTCTACTATGCGTCATCTCATTTCATCCCCATGCTCCCTAGCAAGTGAGGCAATTCTATCACATGGAATGAGAGTCTCAAGGAAAAGAGATGCTGGAAGAGATGAAAACTGGGGAAGACGCAAGGTGATAGCAACTAAAACTTACTCGTAAGTACATGAGGGACCCCACCTGAGGACTTCCAATTATTGGGGTGCACTCTCTAGGACCCAGAATTTCTTCATTAGCAAGCAGAAGCAAGAGCTAGCCACAGTACCTGTTAGAGAGTCCTTCTGAACTATCTATCTCCTTGTCAAAGGTTTTGTGTCTTGCTATAAAACACATCCAACATCCTTCTCCATGTCTCTGGGCCAGGATTTTCCTATGCCAAGGAAAACAAACTTCAACTCCTACCACTTAAAACTCTGCTTGACATGGGAGCTCACCTCTTTAATTAAACCCTTCACATCCAGGTAGAGGGCTGTGAGGGGGAGGAAATCTGCCCCTTAGGGCAGTCTCGGGATTACTGAGAAAAATCCAGCATTGACTGTGAGAACTCAGAAGGACCTCTTTGTGAGCATTTCTCAGAAGCTTCCTTGGGTGGGGAGAAGGGGGGTGTTCCTAATCAGAGCCAGAACTCCCTACTAAAGCATTCCATTTCCGTGGGATAAGCCAGGACCTTCACAGATTTCTCTTGCTCTGGAGGGGGCCCTAGACACAGCAATTGTCTGCCTGCCCATTTACATCTTTTCCCCTCTCTCCAGCTTTTTTCATATATATACTTGAAACAAACATACTTTCAAGTCCTGGCTTTACCACTCTTTATGTAAGCTTGGTCAAGTGGACCTCTCAGAGCCTCAGTTTCCCTCTCTAAAAGGTATGAAGTGAATTAAGAACTTGGGCAGTGGAGTCCGTCAAGATTGGGTTTGAATCTCATTTGCCACTTACTTCATGACCTTAGGCTAGGAAGGCACACTTTCTTTGGGCCTCACTTTTTCTGTCATGGAGATAATATCAGCCTCATAAGGTAAGAAGATTAGGTGTGATAACTGGGCTGAGCACACTTGTTTTGTGCCTGATTCTGCTCTAAGCTCTGTGTCGACTCATTGAAGACACTATCTCTGTGACAAGACATTTCATTTGGTTAATGTCTCCGCTCCTTTTTTGGGCTTGTTGAGGGTTTTTGTTTGCTTCTTTTAAACTTAATTCTACTACCTATTTTTGACTTCGCTACAATACAATTATAACACAGATGGCTTCTCTGTCTTTCAATAAGTTCTTTAAAAGTATATTGTAAAGGCTATGGTTAAGAATGTAACACTAAGAAAATAGTGCTAAACTTTTGTATTAATACATTAGAACTCTAGAAAGTAACTGAAATATATAAATGGCTGATGTCCATACCAGACAAATGAATCTGAATCTCTGAGGGCAGAGTCAGATACTGACGCGTTTCAAAAATTCCCCTATTTATTCTAACAGTTGGCCAGGACTGAGAACCACAGCCCCATGTCATGAGTCTAGGGATACTTGTCTAAGCTAATAGGCCATGAATCGATGTGGGTAAGGTGGTTATTATCTATGACGCTGTTGTATCGCACCCACATTTCTTCAATTAACCTAGTTGTCAAATCTCTGCCTAAAATCAGAATACATTATTTTTAGAATATTCCTGACCAGGCTCCTCCACTAACCCCATGGGACAAGTGCTGACGCTGAATGCTGACTATTTTCTTGCCAAAATATTTAGAAATATGATCTAGAGTTTTGCCCAGACTAATGGCACAGGTTTATCATTTCTGAAATTCAGCTTCTAGAACCTTACTCCATACTTGTCAAAGATTATAAAAAATGGCTCCCTCATCCTACCTGCAAGCTTTCTTAACTCTGTGGACTATAATTGATATGTATTTGGAGGCTCGAGATTAATTAAAGAATCTTTATGCTCCTTTTCTATTCCTCATGTATTTCACGTTATATTCATATGTTAGTTAATTATTCAATAAATGCTTGTTGAATGTCAATTCTGTGACTGGCACTATGCCAGAAAACTTATATACTAAAACCCTGGGGGTAGCCAGCACTGACAGCTCACTGACAGTTTTCTCTAAAGAAACCCTTTTCACAAATCCTCTCTTAATCTCAGCATCCCAACCCTCTTACCCTTTCATTGTGTTTGAGTCATCCAATGGAATGGGTTCCTGACTACTTCCTTTTTGTAGGCATCTTAGGTGGACAGCCTCAAAATTCACTTTAGTGTCGAATATCTAGTCTATTTTGGTGCCTCAGTTTACATCCTCTTTCACTACTGAGGCGAATGAGCTGATAGCCCATTTACTAAACCGGTAAATGAATACAGAACACAAACCCACCCACCTGATTGTTTACATAGAAGTCTATTGTATAGCATTCATACCTGAAGCTAACTTGTGTTCCCCAAAACATTGCTCCGTGCCCTGGAAGCCTGATTCAACATAGCCTACGTGTTGGCTGTCAGTTCCCTGTGCTAAGAGTTTATACAGTACACACAAAACAGGTCAAAATCTGTTGTGAAAAGGTGAAATGATTGGCTTTTTTACTTTTTTTTCCCTTCCTGCTCACTGTAAGGTAATTCCAACTTTCATTATGCCATGATTATATTCCTAAACTCCTTTTCCATACTAAGGAAGTTTATTATTATGCTGGATTATTTAACATTGTAATTCCCATTATCTTCATAAACTCTTTGAAGGTGGGTCCTGTTATGTCTATGTTACAGCTTGAAACATTGAGATTCTGAGTTATTATAAGTAAACTGCCTAAGTTCTGACTGAATTTAAGTGGTGGAGTTGTGATTCTCAAATCTGGGTCAGCCTAATGCCTGAGCCTCTGTGCTTCGAGGAGCCTCAGTCTGAACAGTGAGCTCCAGCTCATCACAGGCCCACATCATTAATGGATGTCAATACTTGTTCCCACTGGATCCAGATACACCCACAGAGTCCTCAGCACACTATTCCCACGGACACTAATTACCCTTCAGAGTTGGCAGGCAAGTTGAAGGCTGTCATCTCTTTACAGTATGATGGGTACTGTTGTGTTAACCATATCCTAAACAGATTACCCAAATTTTTTATAGCACCCATCAAAAATCTGCATATTCTGCCCTTTCTTATCTTCCCAACTTCATCTTGAATCTCTTTCTCTTTTTCTATCCCCACGGCACAGTGGGAATCTTTCAGTTTTTCAAGCAGCCTATGCTCCCTTCTTTCTCAGGGCCTTTGCACAGGCTGCTCTTTCTCACTGTAACATTTGTCCTCTCCTTCCTTACCCAGTTAACTTTTCTTCTTCCTTTAGGCTTCTGCGTGCTGTCTCTTGAGCCCTAGCTAGATCAAATCAGATCCCCATCTATCCCTTTTAATATTATAGAACATTCTTTCATGGAACGTATCATGGTTTGTGAATATGAATTCACCGTGTCACTAATTAATCCATTTGATCTCTACTTCATTTACCTTTGTATCTCAAAGTGTCTGGCACATAGTAGGCAGACAATAAACAAATAATTACAGACCAATGTCTTCAAATTTCAAATTGTAGGAAACCCCTGAATTGCCAGCTCCCTTTGTGCTTTGGGCAGGTAAAGTATTAATCATAATAAATGTGCAGAGAACCTGTCAGGAAATAATGCATTTGTGAAATAACGTAGCAGCTGCCAGGTGACCACTCCCCTTTCCCTGGCACGTTCCTGGTCACATGCATGTGCACACACGCTCTCTTGCTGGGCTGCCCCGTTTCCACTCAGAGGCAGTGGATGGAGCGATACAGGAGAAAGTGGAGGTTCTGCATCAGGCTGGGGTTGGAATCTCTAAGCTGTTGCACTCTGTAGCTGTGCAACATTTGTCATATGGCTTAACTTCTCTATTCTTCAATTTCCTCATTTGTAACATATCCCTCACTCATACCATTGCTGGAGATATAATGGGATAATGAATCTGAGGCACCCAGCCAGCACAGAGACTGGCTTGTATAAGAATTCTTCCTCCCCCAGGGGACACCAAATACCTGGGAAAACAACAGTGCATTTCTTCAATCAAGTTATATAATTAAAAGCTGACATAAAACCATATTATGTCATGGTACATGGCTCTAAATATTCACCCCATTTTTAACCCCTTTTAAACTCACAAGAGCCTTATGAAGCAAGGACTGCTATTATCAGCCTCATTTAATATATGAGGAAACTGAGGTTCAGAGAGATTAAGTAACTTTCCCAAAGTCACACAGCTAATCATTATTGGACCAGAATTTAAACCCAAACAATCAATGTATTTTCTTTAGACAACTACATGGCTGGAGAATCAGCAAGGGATCATAAGCAGTTAAAAGGTCATTGGATTTGAAAAGAGAAGAATCCCGCAGTTTTGCTATTTGCTGGATGACCTTGGCCAACTCTGCTCTTCCTTCTATAAGGTGAGGATCTCACCCTGCCTCCAGGGTGATAGCCAAGTGAGACGATGACTATAAAACCCCTGCACACACCAGGCATCAGACAAAAGTTGGCCTTTTCCTCTCATGACAACCAGCCAGAGGCAATTTCTCTTTCGTTTATAAGAGAACACCTTTGAGTGTTCTCACCAATAACCTGGGCAGAATAAAGAGAACTTTGGTCCTCAACCAGCTGTAGAGTTTCTCGAAAAAAAATTGTTGACACTGAGCCTACACAAAGCTGGAAACCCCCACCCCCACCCCCTCCCGAGGGATAACTGCACAGGCTCTGACCCAGCACAGATTTCCCCTGAATTCTACAGAGTTTCAACACATCTGAGGCTCTTAGAGAGCTAAGCCCAAGGTTCCGGAAAGGCAGAGCCCAGTATGGGGGAGGAGAGCTCTGCTCCTTTGAATGGGAGGAAAGTTTTGGTGACTGAGTTTAGCAAACAGGGCTCCAGTACACTGCCTCTGCCCTTCACAAGCGTCCTGAGTGTCTCTCTAGGAAATTCCTCCAACATCATCCAGAGTGGTGGTTTCGAGAGAAAAAAAGAAAAAAATTCTGAATTGACACTTTGATTGCCAGTCTCCCTGATCTATAAAGGAGAAGGGTCTACCAGGGTGGGCTTGGGACATATGCCAAGCACCCTGAGCCCTAGAGGAGTTTGAGTCTGCACAGTGCCTCAGTCTCATCCCTGATCACACAGCAAAACAAATAAAGAAATTAGAATTGGAACCAGGAGCTCAGAGAATGGCAAGCCCCATGCCCCGCTCTTTCTGTCATATAAAGCAGCCTCTCCCTGGCATGTCTGAGCCTCACTTTCCTACTTTGTATAGTAACAGGGTAAGAAGATGCGTTAGAAGGTTGTGGGATGAGTAGTATGAAAAAGCCTCCCCCAGCTCCCCACTCCACCCCTCATTAAAATCATTCCCAGCCCCTCATCCCTCTGGGTTCTTTGTTCGCTGACAGGCTTACTCTAGCCCCAGAATCTCCCCATGGGATAGAAACACACACAGATTTTTCTGATCAGCGTTTCCTCCAAATTCCTATGATTTTGTTAGGCCAAGTGGACTTTGGGTGTGGCATGTCTCTCCATCAGCAGGGTGCCAGTGACCCACAGCAGTCCTCAGTCCAGGGAGGGCACATCTGGCTCTGTCCTGGCCTGAGTCATCTTGGCCAGTAAAACAAGGGCACTTCCAGGTCTGCATGGTGGAGGAGACAGGAGCCCTTTTCCCATGACAGCAAGCGTGTAGGGGCAGTTGGCATGAAGCGTGTGGGGATTTGGCCTGGGAAAGGCAGCCTGGGGACAACCTGATGGGTGGAACAGGCAGGAATTTTGGATGTAAATATTAACAGAATTCTTTTTCTGCCTCAAATTAGATTAAGATCTTAAACCATGAGTGACGTAGCTTCTCTGAGTTACAATTTCTTTGCAAGTGAGAGATCTTAGTGCTCTCCCTGTGGGGCCATGGGGAAGGTTAAGAGAGTAATTAGTGTAAAGCATTGGGCAGAACCTCAGTAAGTAGCTGTTTGTGTACTGCATTCTTCAAGTCTTCTAATATAAATGCAAATAATGGATCTGGGGCCCAGGAACACGAAAAGAGAAGGGGAAAATAGCAATAACAATTCAGTGTTATTCATGCTGTATATAATATACCATCTTATCTTCTCTGTAACCTATGAGATAGGGACCCTTATTATCCCATTTTATGTATGACTGAGGCTTGGAAAGGATAAGTAACTTGCCCATTGCCACAGGAAGTGATGGAGCTGGAAGACAGGCTTCCATCTCCTAAGCTCATCTGCCACCCAAACATGTCTGTCATTCATAAACTGAGCTGGCAGTCTCAGCCAAGAAGCTGTAGACCAGGCCTCCTTTCAGCATTTCTGGGAGATTTTTCTCACAGCTGAGAACTCTTCTCAGCAAAGCTCTGCCACTTCCTCTCTTGGGTTAGCTTCAGCTTCACCCTTTTCTTTTGAAACCACATATATCCTGCTAGCTGTCCACTCTCAGCCATATGAGAGGAAAATGTACAAATGTACAACTAGGGCAGGAAGTATGGCCCTGGCAATTCGGGTGCCCCTAGGCTGGCCTGAGGCTGGGGCATTTGATGAATCTGGCTGTGGTTCCCTTGAGGAAGTGGTTCTAATTTTCTCCTGGGCCAGGCCACCCCGTCTTGGTCAGTGTTGACTGATTCTCTGTCAGGACCTGGGCTTGCTTTGTGCATCTCCTACTCTCTCCCATTGTCCACTCCTGCTCTTGACTTCCCACAGTCCTCCTGCACAGAGTTTTCAAGGCCTTTCACAATCCAGCCACATTGGCTGTTATCCCTTCCCACCCTCAGGTACCCCATGCTGCTGAACTTTGTATCATGCTACAGTTCTAGGCCTTCCCACATGCCATTCTCTGTTTGACAAGCCTACCCACTGCTGCCCTCTCTAAATGGCAAAACTCCTTCACATCCTTCAAGACCAGGGCCACTCACTACAGGGCACGACTCTGCCTTTCACATTGTAGCCTATGGAAATGGCACCACCACTTCCACCCTCAAGGCCTCCTTTTGGATAAAAGGGACCTGAGCATTAGCGGGAGGAGTGGAGAACCATGGTATTTTTGGATGTGGGTTGGGTAGGATTTCCTGACTCCCCCAGTTCTCTCACCTCTCAAATATGTGTGGAGTCTTCCAAGTTCTGTACAAAGGGAGTTAGGGTCTGCTCAAGAACCTGGGCAGGTGCGGGGTGCTCTCTTGGGCAGCAACATGGAGGTCTTGGTCATATCTTCTACTTTCTGGTCTTAAGACATCAAGCAGGGATGGCCAGAGCTTGAGATGAGTGGGAAATGGTCATTGGCCTTCAATGCACCCAAGAGCACAGTGGACTATGGTTTATCTCTCTGCAAGATTGCAAAAGGATCCTCTAAAATAGTCTGGGGTTTGGAGAGATATATCTACTGTGCGTGCAAGTAACACCTGGCCTTTCCAATCTCCTAGCTTTCTGGGTTCTTGATTTCTTTATCTGAAAAACAAGGAAATTGGGTTAGGTTCTGGCTAATGCTCTTTCAAGTGCTGACATCCTTTGAGCTGGTGATTAAGACTTTTAAACATATTTTTTATTCTTTTCTGATTATAAAACAATGCATCCTAATCAGAAAATCTGAATAACATGAAAAATATAAAACAGAACTCAATCAAAATCTTACCCCTCATATTCAACCTAATATTCATGTATTGGTGTTAATTACTCTTTTTCTTGTAGTACGCACATGTATCTTTATGTTCTTATTTGTTATATATATTTGTTATACAAGTTTAAATAAACTTAAACCTAAATATATTAGACTATACAATTAAGGTATTATATCGTTTACCTTTCATATATGTGGTTCGTATTTTCTACATTTATTGTTTCCTTTACTTTTTTTATGGTGAGTTTTAATATACAAAGTTTAAATTTTATGAAGAAAAGTTGATCAATCTTTTATAGTCTCCTTTCTTGCTTTTATGCTTAGAAAATTGAGATAAGATGATCTCCTATGCTTACTATAATTCATTTCTACCTTTAACTCCATAACTAATTTAAATTTAATTAATATATAATATAAAGTGAGAATCTACTTATCTAATAATAAATAGCTCCAGGTATGAATAATATTAATCAAGCTTTCCTTTAAAAATGATTTGATATGAAGTCTCTATTACATATTAAAGTTTTATATATATAGGTAGTTTAGTTTCTGTGCCTTTTTGCATATATGTGCATTTTCTTATTTTGTAACACTGTCCCTTGTCTTAATTGTTATAGTTTTATAATAATTTTAATTACCTAAAAGCTCATGTCATCCACAATTTTTTCTTTCAAATATTCCTCAGCTATTCTCACTGCTTTGATTTTCAGATGAATTTTAAAATCAGTTTGTTTTCTCCCCAAACTACTATTGATTGTTTTTTAAAATTACCTTAAGTTCATATGCAAATTTGAGGTGAATTTATATTATTATAATTGGGAGTCTTTGCATCTAGGAGTATAAGTCTTCCTTTATATCCTTAAATAAAGTCTCCAAGTTTTTTTCCTTATATTTTCTGTCTATTTCCTCTTAAGTCTGTTCCTACATATTTTCTACACTATTGTAAATGTGTTCATATTTTTTTATTACACATGCTCAATGGTTATTTTTTCATACTGATTATTTAGCATTAAGTAATCAATTAATAATTTTAATTTAGGTGATAGCATACAAATCAAATGTAAGTAGCATTTCCTTTTTGGTGCTAAGAGGCAGGGAATTCAGTTTTATGTCTGTTCCTAAATTTTGCCATTAAGTCCAGTGCATCAAGTACTCATTCCTACACATATGGAGTGCCTTCTGTTTGTCCCGTGCTGTGCTTGGCAGTGGGGCTTAGCCACTTCCACCTTATAGTCTCACCTTTCAGAGTTTGTCCTTCAGTTTGTCCTCTGCCTCCTTAAGCCACGATGAGAGGTTGAGTGCGTGTATTAATATCACTTTCTGGCAGCCCCATGATTCTTATTTGGAGGTTTCCTGGATTTGGCAGCATGAGCTTCCATTTTAATTAGCTTCTCAAGGGGTGTTTGCACAATTCATAAGACAAATAAACCTGCTTTGGAAGCAAGAAACCCAGTACAGAGCGGCCTGGTCTCCTGAGGGAAGCTCCCTGGAGCTTTGTTTCTGGGAAGCGAAGCGTGATCTAAACTGTAACAGGGAAAATGGTGGGTTTGGCTCCATTCATTCTCACTGTGGATCAGAGGCTTGGGCTGTTGCTGGAAATTAGTGTCACACTGAGCCATACTGGAAACACGAAAGAAAAAAGAAAAAAATCAGTAATACTGACCTTGTCTTTGTTTGAAATGTTTATATGTTGCTAACTATTGACTTTTTGTATTAATGTTGATTTTTAGAAATATTTTATTAGAATATTTTTATTATTTATTTGTTATTATAAATGTATTATTTATTTAAATTACTCAGTTTTTCTGGCATCCCCTTAAATTTTGCGACCAAGTCCAGTGCCTCTCTCTCTTCACCACAGTCCTAGCCCTGACGGAAATATTTCTGTAGAGAGTTTTACTGTGCCCCCCACTAAAGTATTCTCACTTTCTTGGCCCCAAAGTCTGTGAATTTGACCATATTTGGAAAAACAGAGTCTTTACAGATATGATTAAGGAAGGATCTCCAGATGAGATCATACTGGATTCTCAGGGCCCTAAATCCAATGACAGAAGAGATGACACAGACACCCAAGAGAAGGCCATGCAAAGACAGAGGCAGAGACTGGAATTGTTCTTCTTCCACAAGCCAAGGAACATTTGAGGTGACCCAAAGCTGTCATAATTCCCGACAAGAAATAAAGCTTCTAATATTTCTGACTAAAAATACTTTGACATGTTTATCTTTGTCCTTCTCTACAAAACATGATTCCCTATCCCACCCTCCCTTGGCTGCTTTCCCACCCGGAAGTCGTGGTTCTTCAGTCTAGTTGTGGAAGACGCTGCTCACTGGCCCATGTTGGCATTATGATCATTGTGCTCTACCAGGCTGAGGCAGTTAGTCACCGGCCATAGGCCAGACGTTCATAGCAGCTCACTGCAGCTCACGCTGCCCACCAACCACTTGTGGCAGCCCAGTTCCAGGTCAAGCTGTTGTTCACAATCTTAGCTGTAGAGGGCGCAGCTTACTGGTGCAGCTTGCTGGCCCATGTGAGAATCGAACTGGCAACCCTGTTGTTCAGAGCTTGCACTCTTACCAACTGAGCTATCCAGCCACCCCCTTGGATGCTTTTAAGATTTATTTTTTTTTTTATCACTGTCTTTAAGCAATTTGGTTATAATGTGCTTTAATACAGTTTTCTTCAAGTTTCTTGTTCTTGGGCTTTATTAAGCTTCTTAAATTTGTGGGTTTATAGTTTTCATCAAATCTGAAAATTTTCCAGCATTTATTTTTAAAAAGATTTTGATGAACTCCTCCTCTTTCCTCAGGGACTCAAACTACACATTATTAGGACCCTTGAAGTTTTCCCAATAATGATTGGTTGATTTCTTTTCTTGCTTGCTTGCTTGCTTGAATTCTCCTTTCTTTATGTTTCATTTTGAATACTTTCCATTATTATGTCTTTAAGTTCACTAATCTTTTCTTCTGTAATGTCTAATCTATTATTAATATTACTTATTGTATTTTGATCTCTTTCTTATCTCAACCTAACTTTTTAATTAAGTTTATTGGGGTGACATTGGTTAATAATATTATATAGGTTTCAAGTATATATCATTGTTGTTTTGATTTGCATGTCCCTAATAACTAGTGAAGTTGAGCATCTTTTTATAGTATAGATCTGTTGGCCATTTGTTTGTTTACTTAGAAGTGTCTGTGGAGGTTATCTGCCCATTTTTTAATTGGATGTTTTGTTTTGTAGTTGTGTGAGCTCTTTATATATTTTGGATATTAGCCCTTTTTGGAGGTGTTGAACATATGGAATGTAGCTTCAGCTGTATTCCTATCTGCTAATTCTAACATTTCTATTAGTTCAAAGTCAATTTTGTTTGATTGATTTTCCTTTTCATTATGGGTTGTATTTTCTTCTTTCCGTGCTGGGTAAATTTTCATTAGATCCCATACATTTTGAATTTTACCTTGTTTGGTGCTGGATAGTTTGTATCGCTATAAATATTCTTCAGCTTTATTCTGTGATGCAATTAGGTTACTTGGAAACAGTTTGATCATTTTGGTGTTGCTTTTAAAATTTAATAGATCAGACTAGAGCAGTGCTCAGTCTAGGCTTATTATCCCTTACCAGAGGCAGTCCTTCCTGAGTACTCCAATTAATGCCTCATGAATCATGAGATTTTCCAGTCTGGCTGGTAGTTACAGACACTCTTTCCAGCTATATGTGAATGCAGGACACTGTTATCTCTTCTCTGTTCCAGTAATTCTTGCCCTTGATTGGATAGTTTTCTCATAAGCGTGTATTGATCAGTACTCTGCCATATACTTGCGGGGAACTTTCTTCAGACGTCCACAGTTCTCTCTCTGGGCAGCTCCTTCCTTACTGGTACTCCATTCTGAGAACTCCAGCCACCTTGTTCTCCTCTGATACTTGGCTCTGTCTCAACTCAGAAGTCAGCTGGGCTTTGCTTGGGTTACTGCTTTCTGGGGCTCATAGCACTTGTTTCCTGATGTGTCTGTCAGAGACCACTCTCTTTCATTGGCTAATGTCTAGTATCTTGAAAACCATTGTATCACATTGTATCAGGTTTTACTCCTTCGGTTATTTCAGGTTGATGGTAAACCCTGCTTTTATTATTCCATATTTACTGGAAGTGGAGACTAACATTGCCTTCTCAGATTTCATATGTGCCAGCCCCTGCAAAGGTCTGATTCATAATTTGTATTTTGCAAAAGCAAGATATTCTGATGGATACTCCTAGCTATAAACCAGGGGACTAGATCTTTGTTATTCAGTGTTGTTCATGTATCAGCAGCATCAGCATCATCTGGGATCTTGCTAAAAATTCAGAATCTCAGGATTTACCCACAATCTACTGATTCAGAAGCTGCATTTTAATAGTAGTCACAGTTGATTTGTATGCATATTCAAGTTTGAGAAGTGCCAGACTGGCTAATTTCTAAGTTCACTTCTCAAGTTATATGTGTCTGTGAAATAGGCAAGAGAGCAAGGTGCATTGTGGAAAAGTTGTAGTATATTAAAGACAAAAGTTTCTAGTGTAGGTTTGTCATATTAACTACAAACAGCCTAACAAAAGGCAAAATAAAGGAGCTAACGAAGGGCAAAAAAAGACAAACAAATACTTACATTTATTTTTGTAATTATTTGATTAATGTCTCTATATGATTTATGTATTTCTTTTGATTTTCACCAAACTTTCCTAAGAGCCTAGACAGTGTTTGGCACATGTTAGGCACTCAGTAAACAGTTTTTGATTGACTGAGTGGCTAATAGACTGACCAGTTAGATGCACTGTCAACGTAGTTATTTATATGCCATTGAGAGGGAAAATTTAGACACAGAGAATTCAAAAGAGGGGATAACTTGACTCAGAAGAGATGGTTCACACTATTAAGAAGGTTAGTATTCAAGAGAATCTGCTAAAATAGGATTTCAGAAATTTCACTTGGTAATTCAATAATCACTCTTTATAATTAAGGAAGTAACTAAAGTAACTGCAATTCCATGTAATTATAACCAAAGAAAAAGAGCATGTTGTTGAGAAGGAAATAACAAGCAGTTTTGGAGAAGGTAACTATGCCAATTGAAAATTTGCAATAGCTGAGAAAACAAGTCCTAGGGCAATAGCTTTACATGTAGAAAGAGCCTCTTAGAATCATGCAGGTCTCAGTCTGAGTCTCTGCTTTTTAGCTGTCCAGTGGAATGACTTGAGGCACCCACCTCCTGAGTCTTCATTGTAGCTCAATCTTTAAAATTGAGCTGGTGGAGATGATTATGATAGTGATTATGGTAGTGATGATGCTGTTGGAGCTGCTAGCACATAACTTGCATCTCAATGAGTCTTTGTGATAATCAAATGCAGTGATGCCTATGAATGGATACTGTAAAGTCTATAAAGCACTGTATAAATGACCATTATTCCTGGATTTTAGGAAGGAAATGAGAAAAACTCATGTGACTACACGAAGATGCTTTCAAAAGAGCTCAGGTTGTAAATAATGGGTATAAAAATGGAGGCAATACAGCAACTTTCCTAGAATAAATACAAAAGTTTGAGACCATAAGAGAAGAGTCAAGGTCACTTGAGGAACATGCGTATATGTCTAGCAAGAAAAAAATGAGAATAAGCTAGGTGAAAAATTGCTGAGGACACTAGATGGGTATTCAAAACTCTGATGAAAATCAAGCCAAATAACACACACACACACACACACACACACACACACACACACACACACACAATCAAGGAAGGACAGGGAAGTCTTATAGATTGGGCCAATAATGTAGAAGTGACATGATTTACAGGAAAACTCTAACCTGATAACTAATCGTTCCTTCCTGTCTTGTCTTTCTTTCCTACCTTCCCATCTTTCTCTCTTCGCAGGGAGAAAGAACTTCATGCTGAAAAAGAGAAGAACAAATCGTCTTTGTGTTGTAAAAAGGAGAGAAATAGTCAAAGCAGTAGAAACTCCCAACATGCATCCTTCCATCTCATGCTTCAATTTCCTCCTTTGCATCAGCCCCAACAAGTAAAAGTCTCCTTGAGTAACCACTTCTAGTAACTGAGAATTTACCACATCTTCATATTATTCAATTTGGTGGGCAATAGAACAATTAGAAAATCCAGCTTGTCTTAATTCTGAGTTGAAACATGCCTTCCCATACCTTCCAGTGGCCTGGATCTCACCCTTGGTGTAATTTAGCACAAATTAATTTTTTTTACATAAAAATGATTTACATGTTCAAAGATTGTTACCATTTCCCTTCTCTAAGTAGAGTTATCCTTTGTTTAGGTTCAGCTCTCTCATTTTCCTCCAACAACTGGATGGTTGAATTCCTTTAGTATCCTCTGAAAGTATTTCCACTTGATTTTAACCAATGTTCCTCTTGATTAAAAGAAATGGTGGGTGAGAAAGGGCCAATGTTCTTTTGTTAAAAGAAAAGCAAAGATATGAGAAGAAAGAAATTCTTTCATCTTCCTTCTGTTGAACTCACAAATCCACTATACCTGTACCCCTCCTTTTCTCATGTATTGGAGAAAGTGATCTTTTCTTTAAGATTAATCGCTGTACCAGTGCTTTGAAACACATCACCTCTGCCTTCCCATGCAGACATTTCCAGTGATCCCTCAGTCTTCCTTCCCTCAGTCTCTTGCAATCTTCCTGTGTGTAATTGAGCTTCTTGTCTGATCTTACCACCTCCATTTTTTCATTTCCTCCTTACTCTTTATTCATTGAAAACTGACTATTGAGCCATTACTCCACTGAAAATGATCGCTCTAAGTTAACCCGTAATATCCATATTTCTAAATAAAATAAATACTATTTTCTTTCTTATTTAACTTTATCTCTCAGCAAGATTCAATATTATAGACCACATCCTTCTTAAAACATTCTCTTCCTTTAACCTTTTTAGACACCAAATTCTATTGTTGCACTGCTTAGTTATTTGATTTCAATTTCTCGATCTCTTTTAGAGACCTATCCTTTTTATATTCTCTCATTAAATAACAGAGTTCCTTAGGGATTAGTTCTACCTGCAAGCCTCTTTTCTCACTACACAGTGTCTCCCTAGGACATTCTATGTTTCAAGCATCATATGTATGACCTATGGACTTCTTTCCATAGGTCATACTTTTTTCAGTTCCAGCCAAGACTTCTTTCAGTTCCAGCCTATCATATTTAACTGTCTACTTGACATACACTTGGATGTCACAAAGATAGCCAATAATCAACACACCCAAAACTGGGATCTTGCCTGCCCCCTAACCAGTACTTCCCTGGTGTTCCTTTTCTCAAAACACAACTTCGCCATCTTACCAGTTGTATAAGCCAAAAAACCTGCAATTTATTCTTGTCTTTTTTCTCTCTTTCTTGTCTAATATCATTTATCACCAAGATCTGCAAATGCAATGGCTAAAAACTCCATATCCATGCATTTCTCTCCATCTCCATAGTCCCACATACTACAAGGTATCATCTTGTCATCTTGTCAAGGTATTATTAGTCTTGGACTACTGCAATTTCCTATTAACATGTCTTCCACATTTTGTATTATCTTTTCAGGATCTGCCTTCCACACTGTAATTAGAATGATCTTTCTAAAATTCATGTCTGATCATAGCACCTTCCTGTTTAAAAGTTTTGGTGGATTTTCATTGTGTTTAAGAAAAAGCAAAATTTTTTTAAATGCCCTGAGATCTTGCTTGTGCCTGCCTTACCATCCTCATGTCTTCCTACTCCATGACCTCAAGTTAAACCAGCCTTTTTTTTCAGTTCCTCTTAGGTGTTCTGCTTCCTCCGTGATAGGGCTTTAACGGAGTTGTTTTTATAGTCATAAAATGCTTCCCTCTCCCTTTCCTTACAAAGTGGCCAAGGTGATTTCTTTTAATTACTCTCATGTTTCCATGCTTTGGAGAACTTGTATCAGTTCCTAATAACACATTCACTTTTAAAAAATTTAATTAATATCTGTTTCTGTAAGTGGAATTTTATTTCATGAGAGTAGGGCTTTTTCCTGTACATTTCTGTATTCCCAATGTCTAGTAGAGAACCTGACCCATAAAATGAACTCAATAAATATTTGTGGAATGGATGAATATATTGATGAACCTCATCAACAGTCTTTCATAGCTCTACTTTTTTTTTTAACATGCTTTTGCTTTCTCCTGGAATACAACCCTTCCTGCTCTTCTTCCCCTGATTCTTTTGGTCAGCTGACTGCATCAGTATCCTTGAAGACTCAATCTTGAATATTCAACCTTGCCCTTCTATGAAAAGTTATCCCTGTCATCCCCCATACCAAAAAAAAAAAAAAAAAAAAAGAGTTAGGTGTTCCCATTTTGTGTTCCTTATGTGTAACTCTACTCTAGCACTTCTTATAACGTTACCAATTTGTTTTCACTTGTACATCTGTCTTCCTATATTCTCCAACACATAAGGAGGAAGCACAATCTATCAGTACCTGAAAAAAGGTAAGAATCCAATGTGCATTTACTGAATTAATTAATGATAGATGCTGAAGAACCATGATTTGAAATAGATTGGTTCCCCTGTCCCCCTTCACTGCTCTAGTGACATCTTTTCTGAAACTATGTGTTTTGGGGGAGAAGACAGTTTTCCTCAGTGGGAGATAAGCCCTTAACTAAGAATGTACAAGTCCCATGTTCTTCTGCTAGACTTGCCAAATAAAGCAAAGAGGTGTTAGGAGAGCCTCTCTGTTCTTTATGTGGTTTCGTGTCTCTAGGATCATGATTTCCCAGGATATTGAAAAGACTTACCAATGTATTTTTTACTCATAATTGGTCATCTTTGAGAAATCAGAGAGAACACAAAGTATGTCATAAATCTGAGGGTGTGTAACAGACAAATATTATCTCAATCATTAGAAAGGTAGGATCCAGCAGTACAGATTGTCAAACATGATATCAACTGTACGAGAAATTCTAGGACAGATTATTAAGGTATGGTTTTTAGGTCATTTGAGAGGAAACTGGTAACTAGCATGAGTTCTCTAAGAACAAGTCATGCTATAATAGTCTTTTTTCTCAGTGTTAGTAGATTGTACCAAGAAGAAAAGTGCGTTAGAGACTGCATGTCTGAATTGCAGAAAACCTTTGATCACACTTTTCCTGGCATGTTTGTGCACACAGCTGAAATTATAGTTGACTCACGGCCATTGCCCATTGACTACTGATCAATGGATGGATGCTAATCTGGAAGGTTGCTGTGGCTTCACATCTCCATTCCTTGTCCTGTCCTGGTTAAGATTTCTACTAACAATATAAATAAAAATAGAGAATACTTTATTATCAAAGATGTAGATCACAAATGCTGGGGTTGGAGCATAGCTAATAGGTTATCACAATCAGAATTCAAAATTATTTTTAGATTAAAAATAATGTTGGTTTTTGGATTAAAACCAACAATGTGAAAAAAACCCCAACAATATGAAGTTTTTTCCCACACATATAGTATCTCATTTAAGCACAGTAGGGTATTGCTATAATATTACTAATAACACTCCTATATTGCATACCTGAATGTGCTAGACTCTTTGCAGAAGTTAAGTCACAGTCTTTCTAAACAATCCTTTGATGTGGGTTTTATTCCTCCATTTTACAGAAAAGAATACTGAAGATCACACAAGTTAAGTACCTTCTCTAAGATTTCAAAGGTGGCTCTGGAGATAGTATTTACACACAAGTCAGTCTGACACCCACACTGAAAACCCTCTCTCTTATACTCCACTCGTTTTTTAGATGAATTCCAGCAGTGAAGTGTAAATGCTGCACTGAATTTCAGAAACTCAGTGGATGGAGGAGACATGGTTTCACAGTGGTTTGTGTGACAAGGTATGAAGGGTTTGTTTGCCTATAAGCACTTTATGAATCATCAGGGTGAGTCACTGACTTCTCTGCAAATGAATACAATCTTGGTCTATGGAACAGTGCCCAGAACAAAGAAGGGCAGGAGTCACACTGCTCTACCATGACTGAAATATGGTGCTTGCCGTATTTATGAGGACACTCATCCTAAGAAAACACTGTCAATGTGAGCAAGCCCAGGATAATTTGACCAGAATGATGACTTTAAGTCATATCAAAACTGGCTAAAGGAACAATGTAGAGAATGTTACCTCCAACTATATAGATTTAACATTTGTGAATGTATACTATGGGTCAGACTCTATTCTAAATATTTTATAGCCTTAATTCACTTAATCTTCATTATAATCTTTGACATAGGTACTGTTATTATTACTTCTATTTTACAGATAAGGAAACGGAGGCACAGAGAGGTTATATGATTTTGTTTTCCCCTAAGGTCACTTAGTCACAAACTAAGAAAATTTTCAACTGGAACAAGAAATTAGAAGAAGAGTTATATACATTATTTGGCTATTGAAGGAAAAAGTATAAACCAGAGAAGGTGCTTTAGAAGAGTACAATTTGATTCCATCCTAAAAACTTAACAATTTACATCATCTCAAAAGAATATTTTTGCACTCTTTGTCACAGAAAGCTTTTGCAATTAGGCATAGTTTTGAGGCATTCTACAGCATTGGAGGAGGGTGGGCTAATATGATGTACAAGTTTCCTTCCATTTCAATGAGTCTGTCAATGTCAGCATAGTCCTCAGCATATTGTGAGCATTAGAGTGAGAGCATTTATCCTCCTGGAATATTGAGGTATGTGTAGAAAAATCTAGATTAACTGGACCTTGATTTACAGAACCCTAAATTAATCAAACTGTATTGCTGCATTATGCTCTTCAAAGACAGAAAGTGATGCTTTAAAGATAGTTTCAATACCATTTATTCTTCCATCCATGAGAACATACATCCAGACAATAGAGATTTATTAAGCACCTACTATATGTAATGCTATATCTATTCCACCTTTAGCTGACTATTGTTCACTGTATTTAATTATGAGGAAATTTAGGCTCAGAAAATTTAAGTGATTTGCCCAAATTCCCACAACTAAGAAGGGACAGAGAAAGGCCTGGAACATGGGATTGTCAAATCTTGCATATTCTACTCCTGCCCCAAGAAAAATCAGATAGACAGATATATTTCACAAGTAATTTCAATAACAAGATTTTCTACCTTGTGTGTTGGGTCATTCACTCAACAAACATGACAGGGCACTCCTTTCACTGAGGTCCAGCTTAGTGATTATTGTCAAGGAATACAGAGATTTAAAGAGAAACAAAACAAAATACATTGCCCTATCTTGGAGGGGCTCAGTGTTGAGAGGTGAGATAGATCTGAAAACATATAATTGCAATCTAGTGAGAGAAATTGAGTGTCAACTTACTGTAACATACATTCTTCTCATTTTCTTATTAATTGGGGTTTTACTCATCAACATCCAGATTTATTCAAAATGTTTGAGTATAAACTCTGTGCCTGGCATGTGGAAATAGGGCAATGCACCAAACATGACCCCTGCCCTCACAGAAGTTACAGTTGCTCGATTTCATGTGACTGTTCTGTCCTGACTCTTTTGAGATTTCCATTTAGGAATCTAGAGAAACTGTAGAGTCACTTCTTACTTAGATGTTAGGTTAAAAGTCTATGAGAAATAAGAATAGAATATAAACCAAATTACTGCTAAAAAGTGCTATATTGGACATGACATGCTACATCTCAATGCATCCAGAATAGCCACTTTTGTTTATCCTCCAGGGTTGTAACTGACCACTTTATTAGCTTTGATTTTTACCTAAACACCAGACAACATAATTGTCTTGTTTTGATGGCTCATGCTTTGAAATAAAAACATATCTTTAAATTTTAAAAATCCCACTCAGGGACAACCAAGATGGCACAGTAGGTAAGAGCTGTATTTACCTTTTCTCACAACCACATCAAAATTATTGGGTTGTTGGAAAAGTCATGATGCATTTTTGCAAAGAAAAACAGAAAAAATACGTCACGACTTTTCCGACAACCCAATACAACTAATCTACAAAACAACCGTTATTGAGAACAGCCTAAAATCAAGCTGAACTGAAGCCTCTCACCTAAGGACTTGCAAAAGACGCCACCTCCAGACTGGTAGGAAGGGCAGCGATGCAGAACGGGCCGGCCCCATACCTGCGTGTGACCATTAAAGATCGGGAGGGATATTTCAGC
Organism: Aselliscus stoliczkanus; assembly: GCA_033961575.1. Classification (NCBI taxonomy): domain Eukaryota; kingdom Metazoa; phylum Chordata; class Mammalia; order Chiroptera; family Hipposideridae; genus Aselliscus; species Aselliscus stoliczkanus. The sequence continues at coordinate 132,200,169 of CM066730.1, forward strand.
TGTGGGGGTCTCCCCACCCCCTAAAGGAGCAAAAGAGCCCAGCTCCACGCCAGCCCAGGGTTCCAGTGACAGGGAGAGAAGTTCCCATAATTTTTGGTTGTGAAAACAAGCAGAGATTGTGACTGAGTGAGACTGAGTGTGGCTGCACTCACAGGCACTCTTAAAGGGACTGTGCATGGACTTACCCACCAGTGGAATCACTGGTTCTGAGCTCCAGTGCTGGGGCAGCAGCTGGAGAGGCAGAGGGACAAATGGTGGGGAATTGAGTTGTCTGGCTTAGGACCAGGGCTGGAGAGGCAGCTGTCTCCTGGACAGTGGAGCTGGCGGAGGCCATTGTTTCTTTGCTGAGCCCTCCCCTTACCCAGAAGCCGCCACTTCTGAGTCTCCGCCATTCATTTGCCCAGCCCTGGTGATTTAAGACCTGCCCGGCCCAACTTTTTGGGCATACCCAGGCTACTTTCAGTGGCTTTTTCACACAGACTGCTTGCCTTGGCTCAAGCTGCACTTCCTATGTTCGCAGAAACCAGACAAGCAGCATCTGGCTTGAGTGTGTCCTGTGCCTCTGGCTGGGCAGCCCTAAGCTGGCACTAGCAGCAACTGGCTTTGGTTCACGGTTTGGCCTCTCAAAGCATGGGCAGCAGCCATCTGCAGATTTCTTTGTGGCTCTTGCTGGGTGGCCCCGGATGGGGCACGGGCTGTGGCTAAAGTAGACCTACAGCAGATCACCTCCAAGGTGGTCCTGGGCCTGGCATCCCCAGTGGCCAGCTTCAAAAAGAGCTGGAGCAACACCCAGCCATCTCTAAGTACGACAACCCAAGGGGTGGATCAGGCAGGCACCAGAGTCCTGCTGAGATAGGGTCAGCCCCTGCACAACAACACTTCCACTGTAGTCAAGGCCAGTCCTTAAAACCAGTGAGTCCAATGGTCAGTCCTTCACCTTGCTGTGCAATTATCAACCAAGTCTCAACTACAAGAGGAAGGCACACACAACCCACACAAGGGACACACCTGGAGCATGTGGCTCACGTGACAAGAAAGATTGCGCCACAGCACACCTACTACATAAGACCACTCTACTAAAACCGGAAGACATAGCAGCTCTACCTAATACATAGAAACAAACACAGGGAGGCAGCCAAAATGGGGAGACAAAGAAACATGTCTCAAATGAATGAACAGAACAAAGCTCCAGAAAAAGAACTAAGCAAAATGGAGATAAGCAACCTATCAGATGCAGAGTTCCAAACACTGGTTATAAGAATACTCAATGATCTCATAAAAATGGAGATGGAAATCATAAAAACAAACCAGTTAGAAATAAAGGATACAATAATGGAAACAAAGAATACATTATAGGGAAGCAACAGTAGATTAGATGAAGCAGAGGATCCAACCAGCGATGTAGAAAACATCCAACCACAAGAGCAAAAAGAAAAAAGAATCCAAAAAATTGAAGAGTTTAAGGGACCTCTGGGACAATATCAAGTGTGCCAACATTCACATTATAGCGGTACCAGAAGGAGGAGAGAACAAGGAGTTGAAAACCTATTTGAAGAAATAATGACAGAAAACTGCCGTAATCTGGTGAAGGAACTGGACATACCAGCCCAGGAAGCACAGAGAGTCCCAAACAAGATAAACCCAAAGAGGCCAACACTAAGACACATCATAATTAAAATGCCAAAGGTAACATACAAAGAGAGAATCTTAAAAGCAGCAGGAGAAAAGGAGTTAGTTACTTACAAGGGAGCCCCTATAAGACTGTCAGCTGATTTCTCAACAGAAACTTTGCAGGCAAGAAGGGAATGGCAGGAAATATTCCAAGTGATGAAAAGCAACAACATACAACCAAGATTGCTCTACCCAGCAAGTCTGTGATTTAGAATTGAAGGACAGATAAGGAGCTTCCCAGACAAGAAGAAGCTGAAGGAGTTCATCACCACCAAACCCGTATTAAAAGGAATCTTAGAGGGACTTCTTTAAGATGACAGGGGGTTAAGGACAAGTGAAAGAAGAAGGGATTAAGAAGAACAAATTGGTTGTTATACAATAGTCATGGGGATGCAGGGTATAGCATAAGGAATATAGTCAACAATATTGTAATAACTAGGTAAGGTGCCAGATAGGTACTAGATCTATCAGGGTGATAGATGGGAATGGAATTGGGGTCAAGGTATAAAAGGTGAAGGCATTAAGAAATATAAATTGGTAGTTAATGCAGAATGGGGAATATAATCAACAGTGTTGTAAAGATCATGTAAGGTGACAGATGAGCACTGAACTTACCAGGGGGATCACGTCATAGTCTGTGTAGATTCCTAACCAATGCGCAGTACACACAAAGAGCTGAAGTAGAATAATATTGAATGTCAACTCTAACTAACTATATAGGTATACATAGTCATGGAATGTGGAGTACAACATAGGGAAGACAGTTGATGATATTGTAACAACTATATAAGATGTCAGAGGGATAGTAGCTTGGGGGATTGGTAATCACTTTATGAGCAGTTTAAATGTCTAACTAGTACATTGCTTTGTACACCTGAAACTAATAATTAAAAAAAGAAATCCCACTCAGCAAAGACAGTGAGAGGCATATAGGAACTGAGACCAAGTGAAGGAGTAGCATTTGTGTGTCTCCACTCATGCTCACTCCAGGGCCTGCACTCAGAGCACTGAACCGTGGAGAAAAGTGAGAGCTGTGTGGTGGGAATCAGGAGACCCCAATAGCATTCCCAAACCACAACAGGGCCTGGTAGAATTGCTTTATCAAAGGTATGGAGAAGAAATTCTGCCCTTGTAGGGATGGGATGAAATTTGAAGGGAAGAGAAAAACAAACCCAGGACAGTCTTGTAAGATCACTACTCAAGACTCCAAGTTCCAACCACTAAAGCAGAGCCAAAGAGCAACACTCAAGCATCAGTGTAAACCCGGCAAAAGGTGTGGGCAAAGCCATCAGGTGGGGGAAGCTTGAGTGCCATATGAAAACATTTGAGCTTGTCTTCTTTTCACTCACCTCTCAGAAAGTTTGTGAGTGAGCATCCCACTTTTATTGGGGGAGAGATATAAAAAAGGTGGAGAAAGATTCTTATTACCAAATTCATCTTAGCAGAGCAATGTAGGTATTTGCACAAAATAACTATTGAGAACCTCTTTCGTTAGAAGTTGAGATTCCCTCAAATGATGCTCTACCTACAAAAGATGGATGTTAACTGTGGTGCAAAAGCCAGGAGAATTAATTGATTTTGCTCCTGAGAGGGAGGTTCAATGAGCTGAAAGACAGTGAAAAGGAAAAAGAGGGAATGAGGCACTTGTGAGATGGCAGAAAGCAGGGTGCTGTTGAATGTGACCTTCCAAGACCCCCTGTAGTTTCAAAAAAATTCTATAAAAACATGAAATGATGGATGTGGGCAGATTCCTTGAGGGTCATATTGAAGGGATCACACCTGGCATCAGGGATGAGTTGGGGCAAAACACAATTAGCCCACGTGGACTCAGGAAGCCTGCTCATTGATAGGATTAGGACTTGCAGGAACTCTGTCCTAAATTTTAGACAAACGCATCTAATTGCCTCCTCAACATCTCCAACCCAAATCTGTTCCTCTCTAAATGCTCCCCATCATAGGAAATGTTCCCAGCATTCAGCAGTTTGCTCAGGTGACATCCTTGGGATCTTTCTCACTCCTTTTATTATGCTTCCATTTTCAAAAATGCATCAGCCAGGCCTGCTGGCTCTGCCTTAAAAATATATCCCAGATCTTCCAGCTCTCAACACCTCTGTCACCACTAATCTTGTCAAGTCCCTGTCACTTCAGAAAACCATTGCAGTAGCCTCCTAACTGGTCTCCCTTGTTCTGCATATGCCTCAATATAGTTGATTCTTCTCACAGAGTAATCTAGAAATGTAGGTCCGGTCATATCAGTCCCCTGCTTAATACTGTCCAATGACTTCCCAGCGTCTTTACAATGGCCTAAGGACTCCCTGTGACTTGATTGCCAACCTTATTTCCTACTCCTCTTTCTCACCTGGCCTTCCTGATGTTCACTGAAGTTAACAAACCCACTATCTTTCCGGACCTTTGTATTTTCTGTACCCCAGTCAGGGCTGTTAATAATGAGTGAAGCTCAGATTTCAAGCCCAGCAGTCCAACTCCAGCGCCATTGCTTTTTCCCACTGTCACTCACCAATCTATGGCACATATCTTATTACCTGATACTGTACAGTTTCTTTTTTTGTTTATTTGGGTTTTCTTACCCACTAAAATATTAACTTCATAAGGGCAAGGACTTTGTTTTGTTTATTGTACAGTGCTTGGCACATAACTAGCACTCTATAAATATCTGTGGAAGGAATGAAACCTTAGCTGACATCTGGGGTACAATGGTTGACACTTGGGTGCTTTAGATGCACTATTTGCTAGCCTTTACAAACACCTCATGAAAACAATTATGATTATTTTTCTCATTTTAATGAGGAGGGAGCTGTGGCTTGGAGAGATTAAGTATTTGCCCATAGTCACGCACCTGGAAAATGGAGGGGCAGAGATTTGAACTGGGATCTCTTTGCCATACAGATCTTAAGCTCCTAACTCCTGGGTGATGTTTGTCCTACTCCCCTAACGTCCTGCTTCCTCTTCTCCCCGATCCATCTATGTAACACCTAGCTACACCAAGAAAATAATGAATATGTTGAAGAATTTAGACCATACAAAAACAAAAATGCCTTGGTAAAAAGCACTGCTTTTTACAACTGGATAGTATCTGTTCAAACACGCAGTCCATTCTCCTGAGTTTAGAGAGGAGTTTGAAGTGCAGAGAAGTCGAATGGTGTCTAAGGTCCTGATGCCACTGAAAAAACCCTGTATTAGGAAATAGGAATCTTCTGGTGAGTAACTGTGTGTCACAGGCTGATTTGTACCTCGCCCCTCAAATCTATGTTTTGAAGTTCTAACCCCAAGAGCTTCAGAATGTGACTCTATTTGGAAATAGAGTTGTTGTAGATGTAATGAGTTAAAGCAAGTCATACTGAAGTAGGGTGGTCTCTTAACCCAATGTGACTGGTGCCCTTCTAAAAAGGGGAAATTTGGACACAGGCATGCACACGGAGAGAACACCACGTGAATATGAAGGCTGAGATCAGGGTGCTGCATCTACAAGCCAAAGGTTGCTGGAAAACCCCTAGAAGCTAGGGGAGAAGCACGAACATGTTCCCTTTAAAGAAACTCACCCTGACGCCACCATGGGCTTGGACTTCTAGCCTCTGGATCTGTGAGACAATACATTTCTGTTGTTTATCCTGCCCAGTTTGTGGTACTTAGTTATGGCAGCCCTGGGATACTCACACACTGTATGACACTGGGCAAGTCAGTGGCCATCTCTGGGCAACAGTCTCTATATTTATAAAAGGAAAGGGATGAAGCAGATGATCTCTAAGGAAACTTTGTTTCTAAAATTATATGGCTTTATCATTCCAGGGCTCAGAGACCAACAACACCTTTTTTTGGTTTGTAAAGGCTTAGGCGTAGGGTTATATTTTACCTTTGCACAAAACCACTTGTTCAGTCTGACAAATCCAGATGTTGGACTGGGTACTGGAAGTTCAACAGGTAAGACTTGATTTCTGACTTCAATGAGTTATAGTCTTTTGGAAAATATAAAAACCTAACTTAAACATATAGTGTTAATAATTATTTCTTAGAATGTTATATATCAACTCATGTTATTTTCACATAACCCTGTATAAGCTAGGTATTGTTATAATTATTCCCAATTTACAGATGACAAAGTGGAGGCATAGGGGAGTTAAGTGACTTGTCCAAGGTTACACAGCCAATTAGTGGCAAAACACAGGATATTCTGGGAGTTCAAGGAAGAGTCCTTGTCCCAACCTAGGATATCAGAAAAACTTCCTGGAGGGCTCACCTGATCTGACTGAGTCCTGAGGGACTCGGGAACAAACCAAGTTGGAGAATTCTTGGCAAGGGGTATAGGATGTACAAATCATGGCTCTATAAGTGGAGTGTGCCAGCCATCCTGCCCCATCTTTATTTAGAGGCTTTAAGGCTCATATCATCGATTTGATCACTAAGTAAGATATGGGGCTCAGAGAGGTAGCAATGGAATGGTGGAAAAAGTCCTGGGTTTATTATACCCATTTGACAGACTGATAATCCCCATTTCACTGAATCCCAGGGAGTAGGTGACTTGTCTAAGGTTGGGTGGTTGGTAAGAGGAGTTAGGATTAGAACCCAGGCCATGTGGCAACAGAACCCATGCAGAACCACCTCTTTCACTTGGGCTTTATTATTAGACTTTCTTCAGTGGACTAAGAATTGCGATGACTCCCTTCTACCTACCAGGTGAGGACACAGCAAGAAGTCACCAGCTATGAACTAGGAAGAGGGCTCTCATCAGAATGTGAACATTTTCCTGCCTTCACCTTGGACTTCCCGGCCTCCAGAACTGTGGGAAATAAATTTCTGTTGTTTTTAATCTACCTAGTCTGTGGTATTTTGTTAACAGTAGCTCAAATAGACTAAGAAAAAGAAGCCTTAGCTACAGGCATATTTCTCTCTTCTGGAACAGTGGTTCTCTACTCAAAATTACACATTAGAATGACCTCAGGAGAATTTTTAAAAATCTGATACCCAGGGCTGCACTAAAGACCAATTCAAACAGACCTCTGAGGTGAGCATGGGGCCCAAATAACATTAAAAAAAAAAAAAGTTATCCCCCAGGTAATTCTCATTTTGCAGCAAGGGTTAAGAACCACTTCTCCGTAGAAACAGACCTACAAACATTTATAAATATTTAGACCTGTAGACATTTGAAAAGTCACACCTGAGGGTATTCTAACCAATTCATTTTTGTCACTCCATCAGTAAAGGCTCAGAGGTAGTGGGGTGCAATCAGGAATCAGGGGTGATGACAAACTGCTATAAACACTAGCTCTGCAACTGCAGGGAAAGCTAATTCTACAATATTGGCTCAGCTTCAGTTGTCTCTATAAAGAAATATAGTAATTTCAGTTTATTGAGTGGAGTTCGTCTAGAGCAGACTCCCTTGCTGGTTCGCAAACCACTTCCCTGTGGTTAAAATATCATGGGCCATCCACTGATTTCTTATTTCCAACCTCCCTCACCACACACACACACACACACACACACACACACACACACACACACACCTCAGTATCATTTTTTTAAGCTGACTTTAAGATTTCAACAAAGATTTCAAGTATTTATGATATTTACAGCATTCTTTCTAGAACGAAAAGCCGAACCATGCATCCAACAGGAGACTACATGGGACATCAAGAAGATGAGTGTCAACCAACTCTCTGTGGACTGTGCTTTAAGAGGACTCTTTGCACCTCAGATTTTCCTGTGTGAAATTATTGATGGGACCATCTGACTACGTTAAGCCAATGCTCTGTGATTCACTTTTCTAGAGGACACAGCCAAGCTGGAGGGTTCCCTTTACTTATCTAGTAGATTAAACTCTTCAGATTCTTAAGGTGGTTCTATTTGGTTTCCTTCACCACCTCCCTTCCTGCACCATTGAGCTGGGCCAACAGTTGTTAAGAAAATGTGTAATGTTACAAGTTGGGGACTTTTTGGACACAGATTCTGAAACTTCAGTTTTGATATCGGCCAGGCAAAGTGGTTTGGTTTTCTTTGTGGGGTACAGTAGAAGGGAAGTGAGAAAAAAATGATCTGCTTTTAATACGTCAGAACTAACCACGAAATAATTGGGCCTACAGTCTAATCTAATCATGCTTTTGTTTATTCACCTCATAGAAAAGTCTCTTAAGAATGCAGTTGAACACAATATATAATAATAATAATAGTACTATAACATACATTGTGAGAAACTTTTGAAAACAATAAAATGTCCACCTGAAATAATGCAGTGTTCATAGACATACAAACCCATTGGTCATGCACATTTGTGCCATTTCTTGAACTACCGAGTGACAATGCTGAACTGAAAGCATGAAATATATTTTACAAACTGAGACGGAAGCCAGTAAGAGGCCTAACAACTGTTATCAGAAGCTTCACATTTGCATAATTTACTACATCGGTTCACATTTTATTATAAAAATTCACATTGTTTTATTGTTTTCGTTTGTAATTAATTGGAACATGACATTCCTGCTTAATGGCAGGCAGGAGGCTTTCTTTTCAAAGTCAGTAGTTTGAGAACACTTAGAAGAACCATCTGCGAGCAAATGTAGTGTTGCTTTTCAAACCGAAGCCACAATTATAGGAGAGCCCAGGTAGAACCCAACTCATGTGTACACAGATTTGGATAGAACACAGATGAAAAACACCTCCCATTGCCCCCTACCCCTATCAAACTATACAAAAGTAAAAGCTCAGTATAAACCATTTAGTATCTAATGTGAGAATCCTGTTTCCAAAACTGGTTCATAAAGGGGTTGCACAGCATGAGCAACAAAGACAGGAAAAAGGGCAGACGGTCTGAGTAAAAGCCCATTGGCGTCCTCACTGGCATGGGGGCTGTATGTCTCTCTTGAGCGATATTCAGGTTACAGAATACACAATACAAAACGTTACAAGAAAAGTCGCCAACTCTTAGGCAGAGTTTTCTACACAAATGTAACACCACCATTGGCAGGCAATGTTAGATATATAAATTAATAACTTACAAAACATTACATTATATACATTAAGTAATAAATACATGGTTATAAACAGAAATGGAGGTGTTAGCGCAGAAGGCAGTGCAAGAGAAAGACGGCAGCATTCAATTGAAAATGGCGTAACTGAGTGTGCGGGTGAAGAAGAGGAGGGAGAGGGCTGGATGGGGGACGTGCCACTCCCAGTGGCCCAGGGGTTCAGGACACCACAGGGCGCACTGCTTTGTTACGCTGAAGTTTACAAAGACTGTCACTGTGAACCACGCAACTACCCCTTCCTACCCCTTAGTTTGTTCAACTTTGTTCTGTTGACAGCCAAAAAGTGAAACTCTGTAAGAGAGAAAATACTGTTCAAAGCAGGCAAACAGAGACAAGTTGTAAGGGCAACCATGGAGTTGGCTGGGAGAACAGGGGAAGGAAGTAGACTGTGGTTAGAAGCGTATCCTTTCAATTTGCAAAAGTAACTGTCGTAAAGTGAAAGCTATTGCCCAAAAAAGAAGGAAGACCATTTTCTTTCCTTTTTTTTTTTTTTTGTTTCAGAAAGAGTCAAAAAAGTTTGTGTCAACTTTGAATGCTTATCTGTGTAGAAGTTGATACTAAACTCTAGGTATTCAACAGGCATTTTAAAGACATGAAAATGTTTTACAAAAAAGGCACACAGGTTGGCAGACAAAGGGACAGGTGAGCAGATTTATAAATGCAGTTATTAGTCAGTTCAGTCCACTAGAGGGGACAGATTCCCGAAACTTTAGTGCAGAAAGATCTCTCAGTTTTGTGTCTTCTATTTTCAAGCCATTTGGTTGGGATCCGAACTTGGCCTCCAGTACCACATAAAGCTTCAGCTCTCCACCAAGCTTGCAAGCAAGGCAAGCCAACCGTGGAATTTCCTGAGCTGCTATTTGCTTCACGGTCTTGCACTCTGGCTCCAAACTCAAGTAACTGGAAAAGCCACGTGGCCCTTGTCCTGTGCAGGCCTCGGCTCCCATGGTGGGCTGGCCCTACCATATAGCTGGCATGCTTGTCAAGGGGAGAATGTTCACCTCCACACAGACAGGGAGATTATGTGTCGATCGGGGACTTGTCCTCTGTTGCAATGTCTATGTCACTCTCTTCCAGCGAATCTCTATTTTCTGGGTCAATCACACAGAGTGTCTTTGTGCTGCTGAAATAGTTGTGGCTCTCTCC